>OX422204.1:3596014-4241852 GCA_949130485.1 Agelas oroides | reverse complement strand
AGGATTGTAAACGTCGTTTGCATCACCGTGGATGTCTTCTGAAGCTCGTGCAGGCCTGTTTGTGTGCCGTAAAGAACTGTAAACACAGTTTACACAACCGTGGAAGGCTTCGGAATCTCTTTCAGGCCTGTATATGGATCGTGAAGGTTTGTAATCGTCGTTTTCACCACCGTGTAAGACTTCTGAAGCTCGTGCAGGCCTGTTTGGGTACCGTGAAGGATTGCAAACGCCGTTTTCACAACCGTGGAAGTCTTCTGAAGCTCGTGCAGGCAGGTTTATGTGCCGTGAAGGATTATATACGTCGTTTTCACCACTGTGTAAGTCTTCTGAAGCTCGTGCAGTCCTGTTTAAGTACCTTGAATGATTGCAAACGCCGTTTTCACCTCCGTGGAAGTTTTCTGAAGCTCGTGCATGCCAGTTTAGGTACCGTGAAGGATTGTAAACGTCGTTTGCACCACCATGGAGGTTTTCTGGAGCTCGTGTAGGCCTGTTTGAGTGCCGTGAAGGATTGTAAACGCCGTTTTCACAACCGTGGAAGGATTCTGAATCTATTTCAGGCCTGTTTATGCATCATGAAGGTGTGTAAACGTCGTTTTCACCACCGTGGAAGTCTTCTGAAGCTCGTGCATGCCTGTTTGAGTACCGTGAAGGATTGTAACCGTCGTTTGCACCACCGTGGAAGTCTTCTGAAGCTCGTGCAGGCCTGTTTAAGTACCTTGAATGATTGCAAACGCCGTTTTCACCTCCGTGGAAGTTTTCTGAAGCTCGTGCATGCCAGTTTAGGTACCATGAAGGATTGTAAACGTCGTTTGCACCACCATGGAGGTTTTCTGGAGCTCGTGCAGGCCTGTTTGAGTGCCGTGAAGGATTGTAAACGCCGTTTTCACAACCGTGGAAGGATTCTGAATCTATTTCAGGCCTGTTTATGCATCATGAAGGTGTGTAAACGTCGTTTTCACCACCGTGGAAGTCTTCTGAAGCTCGTGCAGTCCTGTTTAAGTGCCGTGAATGATTGCAAACGTCGTTTTCACCTCCGTGGAAGTTTTCTGGAGCTCGTGCAGGCCTGTTTGAGTGCCGTGAAGAATTGTAAACGCCGTTTTCGCAACCGTGGAAGGCTTCTGAATCTATTTCAGGCCTGTTTATGCATCATGAAGGTGTGTAAACGCCGTTTTCACAACCGTGGAAGTCTTCTGAAGCTCGTGCATGTCAGTTTAAGTACCGTGAAGGATTGTAAACGTCGTTTTCACCACCGTGTAAGTCTTCTGAAGTTCGTGCAGTACTGTTTAAGTACCGTGAATGATTGCAAACGCCGTTTTCACCTCCGTGGAAGTTTTCTGAAGCTCGTGCATGCCAGTTTAGGTACCGTGAAGGATTGTAAACGTCGTTTTCACCACCATGGAAGTTTTCTGGAGCTCGTGCAGGCCTGTTTGAGTGCCGTGAAAGATTGTAAACGCCGTTTTCACAACCGTGGAAGGATTCTGAATCTATTTCAGGTCTGTTTATGCATCATGAAGGTGTGTAAACGTCGTTTTCACCACCGTGGAAGTTTTCTGAAGCATGTGCAGGCCTGTTTGAGTACCGTGGAGGATTGTAAACGCGTTTTCACAACCGTGGAAGGATTCACAATCTCTTTCAGGCCTGTTTATGCATCGTGAAGGTTTGTAAACGTCGTTTTCACCACCGTGGAACACTTCTGAAGCTCGTGCAGGCCTGTTTGAGTACCGTGAAAGATTGTAAACGCCGTTTACACCACCGTGGAAGTTTTCTGGAGCTCGTGCAGGCCTGTTTGAGTACCGTGAAGGATTGTAAACGCCGTTTTCACAACCGTGAAAGGCTTCTGAATCTCTTTCAGGCCTGTTTATGCATCGTAAAAGTTTGTAAACGTCGTTGTCACCACCGTGGAAGTCTTCTAAAGCTCGTGCAGGCCTGTTTGAGTACCGTGAAGGATTGCAAACCCCGTTTTCACAACCGTGGAAGACTTCACAATCTCTTTCAGGCCTGTTTATGTATCGTGAAGTTTTGGAAACGTCGTTTTCACCACCGTGTAAGACTTCTGAAGCTCGTGCAGGCCTGTTTGGGTGCAGTGAAGGATTGCAAACGCCGTTTTCACAACCGTGGAAGTCTTCTGAAGCTCGTGCAGGCAGGTTTAAGTGCCGTGAAGGATTGTAAACGTCGTTTTCACCACCGTGTAAGTCTTCTGAAGCTCGTGCAGTCCTGTTTAAGTACCGTGAATGATTGCAAACGTCGTTTTCACCTCCGTGGAAGTTTTCTGAAGCTCGTGCATGCCAGTTTAGGTACCGCGAAAGATTGCAAACATCGTTTTCACCACCGTGCAAGTTTTCTGGAGCTCGTGCAGGCCTGTTTGAGTTCCGTGAAGGATTGCAAACGCCGTTTTCACAACCGTGGAAGGCTTCACAATCTCTTTCAGGCCTGTTTATGCATCGTGAAGTTTTGTAAACGTCGTTTTCACCACCGTGTAAGACTTCTGAAGCTCGTGCAGGCCTGTTTGGGTGCAGTGAAGGATTGCAAACGCCGTTTTCACAACCGTGGAAGTCTTCTGAAGCTCGTGCAGGCAGGTTTAAGTGCCGTGAAGGATTGTAAACGTCGTTTTCACCACCGTGTAAGTCTTCTGAAGCTCGTGCAGTCCTGTTTAGGTACCGTGAAGGATTGTAAACGTCGTTTGCACCACCATGGAAGTTTTCTGGAGCTCGTTCAGGCCTGTTTGAGTGCCGTGAAGGATTGTAAACGCCGTTTTCACAACCGTGGAAGGATTCTGAATCTATTTCAGGCCTGTTCATGCATCATGAAGGTGTGTAAACGTCGTTTTCACCACCGTGGAAGTCTTCTGAAGCCTGTGCAGGCCTGTTTAAATACCGTCAAGGATTGTAAACGTCGTTTACACCACCGTGGAAGTCTTCTGAAGCTCGTGCAGGCCTATTTAAGTACCGTGAAGGATTGTAAACGCCGTTTTCACAACCGTGGAAGGCTTCTAATTCTCTTTTAGTGCTGTTTATGCATCGCGAAGGTTTGTAAACGTCGTTTTCACTACCGTGGATGTCTTCTGAAGCTCGTGCAGGCCAGTTTGGGTACCGTGAAGGATTGTAAACGCCGTTTTCACAACCGTGGTAGGCTTCACAATCTCTTTCAGTCCTGTTTATGCATCGTGAAGGTTTGTAAACGTCGTTTTCACCACCGTGGAAGTCTTCTGAAGCTCGTGCAGGCCAGTTTGGGTACCGTGAAAGATTGTAAACGCCGTTTTCACAACCGTGGAAGGCTTCGGAATCTCTTTCAGCCCTGTTTATGCATTGTGAAAGTTTGTAAACATCGTTTTCACCACCGTGTAAGTCTTCTGAATGTCGTGCAGGCCTGTTTGGGAAACGGGAAGGATTGCAAACGCTGTATTCACAACCGTGGAAGGCTTCTCAATCTCTTTCAGTCCTGTTTATGTATCGCGAAGGTTTGTAAACGTCGTTTTCACCACCGTGGATGTCTTCTGAATCTCGTGCAGGCCTGTTTGTGTACCGTGAAGGATTGTAAACGCCGTTTTCACAACCGTGGAAGGCTTCTGAATCTCTTTCAGGCCTGTTTATGCATCGTGAAAGTTTGTAAACGTTGTTTTCACCACCGTGTAAGTCTTCTGAAGGTCGTGCAGGCCTGTTTGGGTACCGTGAAGGATTGCAAACGCCGTTTTCACAACCGTGAAAGTCTTCTGAAGCTCGTGCAAGCCTGTTTAAGTGCCGTGAAGGATTGTAAACGTCGTTTTCCCCACCGTGGAAGTCTTCTGAAGCTCGTGCAGTCCTGTTTATGTACCGTGAATGATTGCAAACGTCGTTTTCACCTCCGTGGAAGTTTTCTGAAGCTCGTGCATGTCAGTTTAAGTACCGTGAAGGATTGTAAACGTCGTTTTCACCATCGTGGAAGGCTTCTGAATCTATTTCAGGTCTGTTTATGCATCATGAAGGATTGTAAACGTCGTTTTCACCACCGTGTAAGTCTTCTGAAGCTCGTGCAGTCCTGTTTAAGTGCCGTGAATGATTGCAAACGCCGTTTTCACCTCCGTGGAAGTTTTCTGAAGCTCGTGCATGCCAGTTTAGGTACCGTGAAGGATTGTAAACGTCGTTTTCACCACCATGGAAGTTTTCTGGAGCTCGTGCAGGCCTGTTTGAGTGCCGTGAAGGACTGTAAACGCCGTTTTCACAACCGTGGAAGGATTCTGAATCTATTTCAGGCCTGTTTATGCATCATGAAGGTGTGTAAACGTCGTTTTCACCACCGTTGAAGTTTTCTGAAGCTCGTGTAGGCCTGTTTGAGTACCGTGGAGGATTGTAAACGCCGTTTTCACAACCGTGGAAGGATTCACAATCTCTTTCAGGCCTGTTTATGCATCGTGAAGGTTTGTAAACGTCGTTTTCACCACCGTGGAACACTTCTGAAGCTCGTGCAGGCCTGTTTGAGTACCGTGAAAGATTGTAAACGTCGTTTTCACCACCGTGGAAGTTTTCTGGAGCTCGTGCAGGCCTGTTTGAGTACCGTGAAAGATTGTAAACGTCGTTTTCACCACCGTGGAAGTTTTCTGGAGCTCGTGCAGGCCTGTTTGAGTACCGTGAAGGATTGTAAACGCCGTTTTCACAACCGTGATAGGCTTCTGAATCTCTTTCAGGCCTGTTTATGCATCATAAAAGTTTGTAAACTTCATTGTCACCACCGTGGAAGTCTTCTAAAGCTCGTGCAGGCCTGTTTGAGTACCGTGAAGGATTGCACACCCCGTTTTCACAACCGTGGAAGGCTTCACAATCTCTTTCAGGCCTGTTTATGCATCGTGAAGTTTTGGAAACGTCGTTTTCACCACCGTGTAAACTTCTGAAGCTCGTGTAGGCCTGTTTG
This sequence comes from Agelas oroides, assembly GCA_949130485.1. Classification (NCBI taxonomy): domain Eukaryota; kingdom Metazoa; phylum Porifera; class Demospongiae; order Agelasida; family Agelasidae; genus Agelas; species Agelas oroides. The sequence goes on along the minus strand of OX422204.1, from coordinate 4,236,968 downwards.
GGTGCAGTGAAGGATTGCAAACGCCGTTTTCACAACCGTGGAAGTCTTCTGAAGCTCGTGCAGGCAGGTTTAAGTGCCGTGAAGGATTGTAAACGTCGTTTTCACCACCGTGTAAGTCTTCTGAAGCTCGTGCAGTCCTGTTTAAGTACCGTGAATGATTGCAAACGTCGTTTTCACCTCCGTGGAAGTTTTCTGAAGCTCGTGCATGCCAGTTTAGGTACCGCGAAAGATTGCAAACATCGTTTTCACCACCGTGCAAGTTTTCTGGAGCTCGTGCAGGCCTGTTTGAGTTCCGTGAAGGAATGCAAACGCTGTTTTCACAACCGTGGAAGGCTTCGGAATCACTTTCAGGCCTGTATATGCATCGTGAAGGTTTGTAAAACGTCGTTTTCACCACCGTGGAAGTCTTCATAATCTCTTTCAGGCCTGTTTATGCATCGTGAAAGTTTGTAAACGTCGTTTTCACCACCGTGGAAGTCTTCAGAAGCTCGTGCAGGCCTGTTTAATTGCCGACAAGGATTGTAAACGTTGTTACCACCACCGTTGATGTCTTCTGAAGCTCGTGCAGGCCTGTTTGGGTACCGTGAAGGATTGTAAACGACGTTTTCACAACCGTGGAAGGCTTCGGAATCTCTTTCAGGCCTGTATATGCTTCGTGAAGGTTTGCAATTGTCGTTTTCACCACCGTGTAAGATTTCTGAAGCTCGTGCAGGCCTGTTTGTGTACCGTGAAGGATTGCAAACGCCGTTTTCACAACCGTGGAAGTCTTCTGAAGCTCGTGCAGACAGGTTTAAGTGCCGTGAAGGATTGTAAACGTCGTTTTCACCACCGTGTAAGTCTTCTGAAGCTCGTGCAGTCCTGTTTAAGTGCCGTGAATGATTGCAAACGCCGTTTTCACCTCCGTGGAAGTTTTCTGAAGCTCGTGCATGCCAGTTTAGGTACCGTGAAGGATTGTAAACGTCGTTTTCACCACCATGGAAGTGTTCTGGAGCTCGTGCAGGCCTGTTTGAGTGCCGTGAAGGATTGTAAACGCCGTTTTCACAACCGTGGAAGGATTCTGAATCTATTTCAGGCCTGTTTATGCATCATGAAGGTGTGTAAACGTCGTTTTCACCACCGTGGAAGTCTTCTGAAGCTCGTGCAGGTCTGTTTGTGTACCGTGAAGGATTGTAAACGCCGTTTTCACAACCGTGGAAGGCTTCACAATCTCCTTCAGGCCTTTTTATGCATCGTGAAGGTTTGTAAACGTCGTTTTCACCACCGTGGAAGTCTTCTGAAGCTCGTGCATGCCTGTTTGAGTACCGTGAAGGATTGTAAACGTCGTATGCATCACCGTGGAAGTCTTCTGAAGCTCGTGCAGGCCTGTTTGGGTACCGTAAAGGATTGTAAACGCCGTTTTCACAACCGTGGAAGGCTTCGGAATCTCTTTCAGGCCTGTATATGCATCGAGAAGGTTTGTAAAACGTCGTTTTCACCACCGTGGAAGTCTTCTGAAGCTCGTTCAGTCCTGTTTGAGTACCGTGAAGGATTGCAAACGCCGTTTTCACAACCGTGGAAGGCTTCACAATCTCTTGCAGGCCTGTTTATGCATCGTGAAGGTTTGTAAACGTCGTTTTCACCACCGTGTAAGTCTTCTGAAGCTCGTGCAGTCCTGTTTAAGTACCGTGAATGATTGCAAACGTCGTTTTCACCTCCGTGGAAGTTTTCTGAAGCTCGGCGTGCAGTCCTGTTTATGTACCGTGAATGATTGCAAACGTCGTTTTCACCACCGTGGAAGTCTTCTGAAGCTCGTTCAGTCCTGTTTGAGTACCGTGAAGGATTGCAAACGCCGTTTTCACAACCGTGGAAGGCTTCACAATCTCTTGCAGGCCTGTTTATGCATCGTGAAGGTTTGTAAACGTCGTTTTCACCACCGTGTAAGTCTTCTGAAGCTCGTGCAGTCCTGTTTAAGTACCGTGAATGATTGCAAACGTCGTTTTCACCACCGTGGATGTCTTCTGAAGCTCGTGCATGTCAGTTAAGTACCGTGAAGGATTGTAAACGTCGTTTTCACCACCGTGGGAGGCTTCTGAATCTATTTCAGCTCTGTTTATGCATCATGAAGGATTGTAAACGTCGTTTTCACCACCGTGTAAGTCATCTGAAGCCTGTGCAGGCCTGTTTAAGTACCATCAAGGATTGTAAACGTCGTTTACACCACCGGGAAGTCTTTTTTTTTATTTTTTAAAATTTTTTTAATAATAATTCTGCATAATTGCAAGGACACACATATAGCACTGATATAGAGGCTAATTTTTAAGCGTATCCAACATAAAAATACAGACAAATATGTTTAAACGTTTCATGGAATGGTCATAATTATCTCAGAGAGTAAAAGAAAAGAAAATAAGAAGAGATGAAGAGATAAAAAGATGTCATCAGTCAATACAGGTGTTCCGACAAGTTCCTCATGAATATATGGAAAGCGTGTTTTTGATCATCAATATCAATACTGGAATTTAGCAGTTCTGAGGGTAGAGTGTTCCAGAGTTTGATTGTTCTGGGAAAAAACGAGAACTTGTATCCATTCGTATGAACTTTAGGTAGCTTGAAAGTTACTGAGTCTGTTGATCTCGTGTTGTAAATGCTTGTATGCTGCTCAAGTGGTGCATCTGGGAAGTGTGTCATGCCATGGTAAATCTTATAAAGATGACACAAACTGGAGAAGTCTCTTCTTTGTTGTATGGAAGGTAATGAAGATTCAACAAGAAGTTGATCATAAGAGCAATCCCAGGACTTGAGACAAACACGAAGAGCATATTTCTGCACATTTTCTATGGTGTCTATGTCTCGTTTCAGGTATGGATTCCACACTGTTGCCGAGTATTCAAGATGTGGCCTGATATAGCTTAGATAGAGTTTCAGTAGAGCAGCTGGACTGGTGTCTCTATAAAAACGTCTGTACAACAATCCGATAATCCTTCTTGTCTTAGCACAGATGTTAGAGACGTGGGGATGCCATGAGAGATCAGTAGTAAATGTGATGCCAAGATATTTGTAGCTAGTCACATGTTGACTGTGACCTGTGTTGCAAGCATATTGTGGAAGGCAGAGAGGAGGCGCTTCAGTGTGAGGGAGGCTGTGGACTATGGTTCCATCATTACTGCGCTGGAGTCTCGACTTCCTACTTCCAAGAACTGGCGAACAGCCCTGCTCCGTTCGTTTGTTTTTCTTGCTACCAGCGCTTGCAGAAAGCCATAACAAGCCAACTACAAGACGAAGTAGCTCGTTTGAAAGCAGAAATTGGCAGCTTTCGTGATAAACTGAATGAAATGTCCAACTGTGAACCTGCTACTCCTGTTCAGCGGACCTGGAGCACTGTAGTCAAGAGCAAGAGGTCTCAGAACAGAACAGCAACTAATACTGTGCATAACCACTGTGACCAAAAGTCTGCAGTTACTGCCAAGAGATCTCATCAAAGTGACAGTAGGAAACAAGAAAACACAGACTCTACAGCCGGACCTCAACGGAGCAAGGTTAGAACCCTAGTGCATGGTGCAAGAAGAGTATGGGGTACTTTAAGAGCATGTTCTGCAACAGTTGTCAAAAATGCAATTCAAACACTGTCTGAGTCTAAGCCCCATCTCTATGTTAAACGTAAAACCAAAGTTGTTCAAAGTCGAGAGATATGGTGGTTTGTTTTGCATGGTGAGGAAGCAGTCCTGAAAAAACTTGATGCAGAATGGGAAATGATTGCAATTCAAACAAACTGGAAAATTGAACCCTGCTTTAAAACACACCCACATGAAACTGCTACCGATGCTTCCTCTCAGATTGATTCAGAAGTGAAAACTGTGACCACTGTCAACCACCTACATGAACATAGTACCACTGATGCCGCAAATGCCATTCAGTTAAAGGATGCACGAAATGAACTGTCTGATATAGGACCAATTAGAGACCATGCTGCAGCCTCAACCTCCACTACCCCCCCTAGGAAAATGCCTCTAAACACTCACACAGCCAACAATATGAGTTCTTCTTTTTTAGAGGCTACCACCGAAACTGTTCAGTCATAAATAATTCAGGTATTAAGTTTTTGTATTTTAATGCTCGTAGCTTATTACCTAAAATAGATGACTTAAGATTAGTGTGTTCTCTTTATTCCCCGCACGTTATTTGTATTGTTGAATCATGGTTAGATATAGATATTTTGGACTCAGAAATCTGTATCCAGGGCTACTATTTGTGTCGACTAGATAGAAACAGACATGGTGGTGGTGTTTTAATTTATGTAAATAACATGTTTACACATACTGTATTGTTCAAGGGCACACCTGATTGTGAACTTCTTATTGTTTCCATTCACAAGTACAGTAACATAAATTGTCGTAGTACCAGCCCTGACTGTACAATTGCATTGTTTTATAGACCACCAAACTCTGGCTTCGACCCCCTGGACATGTTATTCTCAGCGCTATGTAATATTTTTGTATCATCTTCTCCAGTTTTTTACTTGGTTGGTGACTTCAATATAAATTTCTTGGATGTAACTACCCCTTTGTACCACAAACTTATATCAGTTGTGTCCTCATTTAACCTGACCCAAATTGTCTCAGAGCCTACACGTGTAACACCAACGTCATCAACTCTTATTGATCTGATTTTTGTCTCAACTGTTAAAATCATGGCATGTTCCACTGTTCCTCCTCTCTCAAATGCAGATCACTTTGGTATATGGTTCAGCGTCGAGTCCAGGATTCTGAATCTATTTCAGGCCTGTTTATGCATCATGAAGGTTTGTAAACGTCGTTTTCACCACCGTGGAAGTCTTCTGAAGCTCGTGCAGGTCTGTTTGTGTACCGTGAAGGATTGTAAACGCCGTTTTCACAACCGTGGAAGTCTTCTGAATCTTGTGCAGGCCTGTTTAAGTACCGTGAATGTTTGTAAACGTCGTTTTCACCACCGTGGAAGTCTTCTGAAGCTCGTGCAGGCCTGTTTAATTGCCGAGAAGGATTGTAAACGTTGTTACCACCACCGTTGATGTCTTCTGAAGCTCGTGCAGGCCTGTTTGAGTACCGTGTAGAATTGTAAACGACGTTTTCACAACCGTGGAAGGCTTCTCATTCTCTTTTAGTCCTGTTTATGCATCGCGAAGGTTTGTAAACGTCGTTTTCACCACCGTGGATGTCTTCTGAAGCTCGTGCAGGCCTGTTTAAGTACCGTGAAGGATTGTAAACGTCGTTTTCACCACCGTGGAAGTCTTCTGAAGCTCGTGCAGGCTTGTTTAAGTACCGTGAATGAATGCAAACGTCGTTTTCACCACCGTGGAAGTCTTCTGAAGCTCGTGCAGGCCTGTTTAAGTGTCGTGAAGGATTGAAAACGTCTTTATCACTACCGAGGACGTCTTCTGAAGCTCGTGCAGTCCGGTTTAAGTACCATGAATGATTGCAAACTTCGTTTTCACCTCCGTTGAAGTTTTCTGAAGCTCTTGCATGCCAGTTTAAGTACCGTGAAGGATTGTAAACGTCGTTTGCATCACGTGGAAGTCTTCTGAAGCTCGTGCAGGCCTGTTTGATTACCGTAAAGGATTGTAAACGCCGTTTTCACAACCGTGGAAGGCTTCGGAATCTCTGTCAGGCCTGTATATGCATCGTGAAATTTTGTAAAACGTCGTTTTAACCACCGTGGAAGTCTTCTGAAGCTCGTGCAGGCCTGTTTGAATACCTTGAAGGATTGCAAACGCCGTTTTCACAAACGTGGAAGGCTTCACAATCTCATTCAGGCCTGTTTATGCATCGTAAAGGTTGGTAAACGTCGTTGTCACCACCGTGGAAGTCTTCTGAAGCTCGTGCAGGCCTGTTTAAGTACCGTGAAGGATTGTAAACGCCGTTTTCACAACCGTGGAAGGCTTCTCAATCTATTTCAGGCCTGTTTATATGCATCGTCAAGGTTTGTAAACGTCGTTTTCACCACCGTGGAAGTCTTCTGAAGCTAAAGCAGGCCTGTTTGAGTACCGTGGAGGATTGTAAACGCCGATTTAACCACCGTGGAAGTTTTCTGGAGCTCGTGCAGGCCTGTTTGAGTACCGTGAAGGATTGTAAACGCCATTTTCACAACCGTGGAAGGCTTCTGAACCTCTTTCAGACCTGTTTATGCATCAGGAAAGTTTCTAAACGTCGTTTACACCACCGTGGAAGTCTTCTGAAGCTCGTGCACGCCTGTTTAAGTACCGTGAAGGATTGTAAACGCCGTTTACACAACCGTGGAAGGCTTCTCAATCTCTTTTAGTCCTGTATATGCATCGTGAAAGTTTGTAAACGTCGTTTTTACCTCCGTGTAAGTCTTCTGAAAGTTGTGCAGGCCTGTTTGGGTACCGTGAAGGATTGCAAACGCCGTTTTCACAACCGTGAAAGTCTTCTGAAGTTCGTGCAGGCCTGTTTAAGTGCCGTGAAGGATTGTAAACGTCGTTTTCACCACCGTGTAAGTCCTCTGAAGCTCGTGCAGGCCTTCTTAAGTACCGTGAATGATTGTAAACGCCGTTTTCACAACGGTGGAAGTTTTCTGAATCTATTTCAGACCTGTTTATGCATCATGAAGGTGTGTAAACGTCGTTTTAACCACCGTGGAAGTCTTCTGAAGCTCGTGCAGGCCTGTTTGAATACCTTGAAGGATTGCAAACGCCGTTTTCACAAACGTGGAAGGCTTCACAATCTCTTTCAGGCCTGTTTATGCATCGTAAAGGATTGTAAACGTCGTTGTCACCACCGTGGAAGTCTTCTGAAGCTCGTGCAGGCCTGTTTAAGTACCGTGAAGGATTGTAAACGTCGTTTTCACAACCGTGGAAGGCTTCTCAATCTCTTTTAGTCCTGTTTATGCATCGCGAAGGTTTGTAAACGTCGTTTTCACCACCGTGGATGTCTTCTGAAGCTCGTGCAGGCCTGTTTGCGTACCGTGAAGGATTGTAAACGCCGTTTTCACAACCGTGGAAGGCTTCTGAACCTCTTTCAGCCCTGTTTATGCATCGTGAAAGTTTGTAAACGTCGTTTTCACCACCGTGTAAGTCTTCTGAAGGTCGTGCAGGCCAGTTTCGGTACCGTGAAGGATTGCAAACGTCGTTTTCACAACCGTGAAAGTCTTCTGAAGCTCGTGCAGGCCTTCTTAAGTACCGTGAATGATTGTAAACGTCGTTTTCACCACCGTGGAAGTTTTCTGGAGCTCGTGCAGGCCTGTTTGCGTACCGTGAAGGATTGTAAACGCCGTTTTCACAACCGGGGAGGGCTTCTGAATCTATTTCAGGCCTGTTTATGCATCATGAAGGTTTGTAAACGTCGTTTTCATCATCGTGGAAGTCTTCTGAAGCTCGTGCAGGCCTGTTTGAGTACCGTGAATGAATGCAAACGTCGTTTACACCACCGTGGAAGTCTTCTGAAGCTCGTGCAGGCCTGTTTAAGTGTCGTGAAGGATTGTAAACGTCTTTTTCACCACCGAGGACGTCTTCTGAAGCTCGTGCAGTCCTGTTTAAGTAGTGATGTCAGAGTTTCCAAAATTATGTAAATATTCTTCTACACAGGCCATTTCTCCACAATGTCTTAATGTATTCACATCAAATTTGTTATAGAGGTTCCTTAGAGGCTTGGGTATATTTCCTTGCACAGCTTTGTTAAAAATATCTGCCTCGATCAAAACTACACACAATTTTTTGTCACATCTCGCTACTTTTCTGCAAATTGTTGAAGTATTCAGACATTTTGTGATGCTGCTCACAGGTACTTCAATATTCAACAAAGCACAACCAATTCTGTATACTAGAGTAGTTGTCCAATGGGATGGTACCGGTTTTTGATTGGAACCTTGCTCCAACTTCCCCGGAAATGCAACTATTTATGGCCACAAAATGCCGTTTTTTAAGCATTTATCAAGCCTAGTGCAAGGATTATACTAGATATCTAAAATCTACAACCTTCATTGGACTGAATAGGTACAGACTATCCTTCACAGCGAGTTTCATTCTGATCGGGCTTACAGCGGCTTCCGGAAAGGTAGTGACCGGAATATTACGCTAAAATGACGTAGAAAAAATTTGGCAAACCAGTTACATTTCGAAGACCATACCGCTTGTTGTATTCACCCAATCTCATTGATATGGGTACCGTTGGAATCGCCATTTTATGCTCTTTTCAAAAATAAAGGTTGTTGTTGTGATAAACGATTTTTGATTTTCACCCCGACATCGCTAGTTTAAGTACCATGAATGATTGCAAACTTCGTTTTCACATCCGTTGAAGTTTTCTGAAGCTCGTGCATGCCAGTTTAAGTACCGTGAAGGATTGTAAACGTCGTTTGCATCACGTGGAAGTCTTCTGAAGCTCGTGCAGGCCTGTTTGAGTACCGTAAAGGATTGTAAACGCCGTTTACACAACCGTTGAAGGCTTCGGAATCTCTTTCAGGCCTGTATATGCATCGTGAAAGTTTGTAAAACGTCGTTTTAACCACCGTGGAAGTCTTCTGAAGCTCGTGCAGGCCTGTTTGAATACCTTGAAGGATTGCAAACGCCGTTTTCACAAACGTGGAAGGCTTCACAATCTCTTTCAGGCCTGTTTATGCATAGTAAAGGTTTGTAAACGTCGTTGCCACCACCGTGGAAGTCTTCTGAAGCTCGTGCAGGCCTGTTTAAGTACCGTGAAGGATTGTAAAGGCCGTTTTCACAACCGTGGAAGGCTTCTCAATCTCTTTTAGTCCTGTGTATGCATCGCGAAGGTTTGTAAACATCGTTTTCATCACCGTGGATGTCTTCTGAAGCTCGTGCAGGCCTGTTTGAGTACCGTTAAGGATTGCAAACGCCGTTTTCACAACCGTGGAAGGCTTCACAATCTCTTTCAGGCCTGTCTATGCATCGTGAAGGTTTGTAAACGTCTTTTTCACCACCGTGGAAGTCTTCTGCAGCTCCTGCATGCCTGTTTAAGTATCGGGAAGGATTGTAAACGCAGTAATCACCACCGTGGAAGTCTTCTGAAGCCTGTGCATGCATGTTTAAGTACCGTGAAGGGTTGTAAACGTCGTTTTCACCACAGTGGAAGTTTTCTGGAGCTCGTGCAGACCTGTTTGTGTACCGTGAAAGATTGTAAACGCCGTTTTCACAACCGTGAAAGGCTTCTGAATCTCTTTCAGCCCTATTTATGCATCGTGAAAGTTTGTAAACGTCGTTTACACCACCGTGTAAGTCTTCTGAAGGTCGTGCAAGCCTGTTTGGGAACCGTGAAGGATTGCAAACGCCGTTTTCACAACCGTGGAATGCTTCTCAATCTCTTTTAGTCCTGTTTATGCATCGCGAAGGTTTGTAAACATCGTTTTCACCACCGTGGATGTCTTCTGAAGCTCGTGCAGGCCTGTTTGGGTACCGTGAAGATTTGTAAACGTCGTTTTCATCATCGTGGAAGTCTTCTGAAGCTCGTGCAGGCCTGTTTGAGTACCGTTAAGAATTGCAAACGCCATTTTCACAACCGTGGAAGGCTTCACAATCTCTTTCAGGCCTGTTTATGCATCGTGAAAGTTTGTAAACGTCTTTTTCACCACCGTGGAAGTCTTCTGAAGCTCCTGCATGCCTATTTAAGTACCGTGAAGGATTGTAAACGCCGTAATCACCACCGTGGAAGTCTTCTGAAGCTCGTGCAGGCCTGTTTTAATACCTTGAAGAATTGAAAACGCCGTTTTCACAAACGTGGAAGGCTTCACAATCTCTTTCAGGCCTGTTTATGCATCGTAAAGGTTTGTAAACGCCGTAATCACCACCATGGAAGTCTTCTGAAGCTCGTGCAGGCCTGTTTAAGTACCGTGAAGGTTTGTAAACGTCGTTTTCACAACCGTGGAAGGCTTCTCAATCTCTTTTAGTCCTGTTTATGCATCGCGAAAGTTTGTAAACGTCGTTTTCACCACCGTGGATGTCTTCTGAAGCTCGTGCAGGCCTGTTTGCGTACCGTGAAGGATTGTAAACGCCGTTTTCACAACCGTGGAAGGCTTCTGGATCTCTTTCAGCCCTGTTTATGCATCGTTAAAGTTTGTAAACGTCGTTTACACCACCGTGTAAGTCTTCTGAAGGTCGTGCTGGCCTGTTTGGGTACCGTGAAGGATTGCAAACGCCGTTTTCACAACCGTGAAAGTCTTCTGAAGCTCGTGCAGGCCTGTTTAAGTGCCGTGAAGGATTGTAAACGTCGTTTTCACCACCGTGTAAGTCTTCTGAAGCTCGTGCAGGCCTGTTTAAGTACCGTGAATGATTGTAAACGTCGTTTTCACCACCGTGGAAGTTTTCTGGAGCCTGTTTGCGTACCGTGAAGGATTGTAAACGCCGTTTTCACAACCGTAGAAGGCTTCTGAATCTATTTCAGGCCTGTTTATGCATCATGAAGGTGTGTAAACATCGTTTTCACCACCGTGGAAGTCTTCTGAAGCTCGTGCAGGCCTGTTTGAGTACCGTGAAGGTTTGTAAACGCCGTTTTCACAACCGTGGAAGGCTTCACAATCTCTTTCAGGCCTGTTTATGCATCGTAAAGGTTTGTAAACGTCGTTGTCACCACCGTGGAAGTCTTCTGAAGCTCGTGCAGGCCTGTTTAAGTACCGTGAAGGATTGTAATGGCCGTTTTCACAACCGTGGAAGGCTTCTCAATCTCTTTTAGTCCTGTTTATGCATCGCGAAGGTTTGTAAACGTCGTTTTCACAACCGTTGATGTCTTCTGAAGCTCGTGCAGGCCTGTTTGGGTACCGTGAAGGATTGTAAACGTCGTTTTCACCACAGTGGAAGTTTTCTGAAGCTCGTGCAGGCCTGTTTAAGTACCGTGAATGATTGTAAACGTCGTTTTCACCACCGTGGAAGTTTTCTGGAGCCTGTTTGCGTACCGTGAACGATTGTAAACGCCGTTTTCACAACCGTGAAAGTCTTCTGAAGCTCGTGCAGGCCTGTTTGAGTACCGTGAAGGATTGTAAACGCCGTTTTCACAAACGTGGAAGGCTTCACAATCTCTTTCAGGCCTGTTTATGCATCGTGAAGGTTTGTAAACGTCGTTTACACCACCGTGGAAGTCTTCTGAAGCTCGTGCAGGTCTGTTTGAGTACCGTGAAGGATTGTAAACGCCGATTTCACCAACGTGGAAGTTTTCTCGAGCTCGTGCAGGCCTGTTTGAGTACCGTGAAGGATTGTAAACGCCGTTTTCACAACCGTGGAATGCTTCTGAATCTCTTTCAGGCCTGTTTATGCATCAGGAAGGTTTCTAAACGTCGTTTTCACCACCGTGGGAGTCTTCTGAATCACGTGCAGGCCTGTTTGAGTACCGTGAAGGATTGCGAACGCCGTTTTCACATCCGTGGAAGGCTTCACAATCTCTTTCAGGCCTGTTTATGCATCGTAAAAGTTTGTAAACGTCTTTTTCACCACCGTGGAAGTCTTCTGAAGCTCCTGCATGCCTGTTCAAGTACCGTGGAGGATTGTAAACGTCGTTTTCACAACCGTAGAAGGCTTCTCAATCTCTTTTAGTCCTGTTTACGCATCGCGAAGGTTTGTAAACGTCGTTTTCACCACCGTGGATGTCTTCTGAAGCTCGTGCATGCCTGTTTGAGTACCGTGAAGTTTGTAAACGCCGTTTTCACATCCGTGGAAGGCTTCACAATCTCTTTCAGGCCTGTTTATGTATCGTAAAAGTTTGTAAACGTCGTTGTCACAACCGTGGAAGTCTTCTGAAGCTCGTGCAGGCCTGTTTAAGTACCGTGAAGGTTTGTTAACGTCGTTTTCACAACCGTGGAAGGCTTCTCAATCTCTTTTAGTCCTGTTTATGCATCGCGAAGGTTTGTAAACGTCGTTTTCACCACCGTGGATGTCTTCTGAAGCTCGTGCATGCCCGTTTGAGTACCGTGAAGTTTGTAAACGCCGTTTTCACAAACGTGGAAGGGTTCTGAATCTCTTTCAGCCCTATTTATGCATCGTGAAAGTTTGTAAACGACGTTTTCACCACCGTGTAAGTCTTGAAGATCGTGCAAGCCTGTTTGGGAACCGTGAAGGATTGCAAACGCCGTTTTCACAACCGTGGAAGGCTTCTCAATCTCTTTTAGCCCTGTTTATGTATCGCGAAGTTTTGTAAACGTCGTTTTCACCACCATGGATGTCTTCTGAAGCTCGTGCAGGCCTGTTTCGGTACTGTGAAGGATTGTAAACGTCATTTTCACCACCGTGGAAGTTTTCTGTAGCTCGCGCAGGCTTGTTTGGGTACCGTGAAGGATTGTAAACGCCGTTTTCACAACCGTGGAAGGCTTCTGAGTCTATTTCAGGCCTGTTTATGCATCATGAAGGTTTGTAAACGTCGTTTTCATCATCGTGGAAGTCTTCTGAAGCTCGTGCAGGCCTGTTTGAGTACCGTGAAGGATTGCAAACGCCGTTTTCACAACCGTGGAAGGCTTCACAATCTCTTTCAGACCTGTTTATGCATCGTGAAGGTTTGTAAACGTCGTTGTCGCCACCGTGGAAGTCTTCTGAATCTTGTGCAAGACTGTTTAAGTACCGTGAAGGTTTGTAAACGTCGTTTTCACCACAGTGGAAGTCTTCTGAAGCCTGTGCAGGCCTGTTTAAGTACCGTGAAGGATTGTAAACGTCGTTTTCACCACAGTGGAAGTTTTCTGGAGCTCGTGCAGGCCTGTTTGTGTACCGTGAAAGATTGTAAACGCCTCTTTCACAACCGTGAAAGGCTTCTCAATCTCTTTTAGTCCTGTTTATGCATCGCGAAGTTTTGTAAACGTCGTTTTCACCACCGTGGATGTCTTCTGAAGCTCGTGTAGGCCTGTTTGGGTACTGTGAAGGATTGTAAACGTCGTTTTCACCACCGTGGAAGTTTTCTGTAGCTCGCGCAGGCTTGTTTGGGTACCGTGAAGGATTGTAAACGCCGTTTTCACAACCGTGGAAGGCTTCTGAATCTATTTCAGGCCTGTTTATGCATCATGAAGGTTTGTAAACGTCGTTTTCATCATCGTGGAAGTCTTCTGAAGCTCGTGCAGGCCTGTTTGAGTACCGTGAAGGATTGCAAACGCCGTTTTCACAACCGTGGAAGGCTTCACAATCTCTTTCAGGCCTGTTTACGCATCGTGAAGGTTTGTAAACGTCGTTGTCACCACCGTGGAAGTCTTCTGAATCTCGTGCAAGCCTGTTTAAGTACCGTGAAGGTTTGTAAACGTCGTTTTCACCACCGTGGAAGTCTCCTGAAGCCTGTGCAGGCCTGTTTAAGTACCGTGAAGGATTGTAAACGTCGTTTTCACCACAGTGGAAGTTTTCTGGAGCTCGTGCAGGCCTGTTTGAGTACCGTGAAGGTTTGTAAACGCCGTTTTCACAACCGTGGAAGGCTTCTGAATCTCTTTCAGGCCTGTTTATGCATCATGAAGGTTTGCAAACGTCGTTTTCACCACCGCGGAAGTCTACTGAAGCTCGTTAAGGCCTGTTTGAGCACCGTGAAGGATTGTAAACGCCGTTTTCACCAACGTGGAAGCCTTCACAATCTCTTTCAGGTCTGTTTATGCATCGTGAAGGTTTGTAAACGTCGTTGTCACCACCGTGGAAGTCTTCTGAAGCTCGTGCAGGCCTGTTTGAGTACCGTGAAAGTTTGTAAACGTCGTTTTCACCACCGTGGAGGTCTTCTGAAGCTCCTGCATGCCTGTTTGAGTTCCGTGAAGGATTGTAAACGCCGTAATCACCACCGTGGAAGTCTTCTGAATCTTGTGCAGGCCTGTATAAGTACCGTGAAGGTTTGTAAACGTCGTTTTCACCACCGTGGAAGTCTTCTGAAGCTCCTGCATGCCTGTTTAAGTACCGTGAAGGATTGTAAACGCCGTAATCACCACCGTTGAAGTCTTCTGAATCTTGTGCAGGCCTGTTTAAGTACCGTGAAGGTTTGTAAACGTCGTTTTCCCCACCGTGGAAGTCTTCTGAAGCCTGTGCAGGCCTGTTTAAGTACCGTGAAGGATTGTAAACGTCGTTTTCACCACAGTGGAAGTTTTCTGGAGCTCGTGCAGGCCTGTTTGTGTACCGTGAAAGATTGTAAACGCCGTTTTCACAACCGTCAAAGGCTTCTCAATCTCTTTTAGTCCTGTTTATACATCGTGAAGGTTTGTAAACGTCGCTTTCACCACCGTGGAAGTTTTCTGGAGCTCGTGCAGGCCTGTTTGAGTATCGTGAAAGATTGTAAACGCCGTTTTCACAACCGTGGAAGGCTTCTGAATCAATTTCAGGCCGGGTTGAGCATCGTGAATGTTTCTAAACGTCGTTATCACCACCGTGGAATTCTTCTGAAAGTCGTGCAGGCCTGTTTGAGTACCATGAAGGATTGCAAACGCCGTTTTCAATACCGTGGAAGTCTTCTGAAGCTCGTGCAGGCCTGTTTGTGTACCGTGAAGCATTATAAACGCCGTTATCACAACCGTGGAAGGCTTCTGAATCTCATTCAGGCCTGTTTGAGTACAGTGAAAGATCGTAAACGCCGTTTTCACAACCTTGGAAGGCTTCACAATCTCTTTGAGTCCTGTTTATGCATTGTGAAGGTTTGTAAACGTTGTTTTCACCACCGTGGAAGTCTTCTGAAGCTCGTGCAGGCCTGTTTGGGTACCGTGAAGGATTACAAACATCGTTTTCACAACCGTGGATGGCTTGTCAATCAATTTCAGGCCGGGTTGAGCATCGTGAATGTTTCTAAACGTCGTTATCACCACCGTGGAATTCTTCTTAAGGTCGTGCAGGCCTGTTTGAGTACCGTGAAGGATTGCAAACGCCGTTTTTAATACCGTGGAAGTCTTCTGAAGCTCGTGCAGGCCTGTGTAAGGTGCCCTCCCTCGAGAATCGGCGTCTCTATTTGAAGCTGAGTCATATGTTCAAGATTGTCAACAACCTCTGCTATTTACCCCCTGAGATCGTGGTCCAAAGATCTACTGTGCCATATTCCTCGAGACCATCCCTGCTTCACCAGCCTTTCTGCAGAACCTCAGCATTTGCCCACTCCTTTGTACCAGATACCATCAGGAAATGGAATTGCCTCCCTATAGAATTAACCTCTTCACATATTCTGCACTCTTTTCAGTCATCTCTTAGTGTGTTTACATGTTAGATACCCCTTCCTTTATTTCATACTCATAGTATATTTCTGCACGGTTACATACTGGTATTAGCACGCCTTGCTATTTTATGTAACCCTTGCTCCTTGCATAAACTATTATAAAAAAAATATATAAAAAATTTAAAAAAAAGTACCGTGAAGCATTATAAACGCCGTTATCACAACCGTGGAAGGCTTCTGAATCTCTTTCAGGCCTGTTTGAGTACAGTGAAGGATTGTAAACGCCGTTTTCACAACCATGGAAGGCTTCTCAATCTCTTTGAGTTCTGTTTATGCATCGTGAAGGTTTGTAAACGTTGTTTTCACCACCGTGGAAGTCTTCTGAAGCTCGTGCAGGCCTGTTTGGATACCGTGAAGGATTGCAAACGCCGTTTTCACAACCGTGGAAGTCTTCTGAAGCTCGTGCAGGCCTGTTTGGGTACCGTGAAGGATTGCAAACGCCGTTTTCACAACCGTGGAAGTCTTCTGAAGCTCGTGCAGGCCTGTTTAAGTACCGTGAAGGATTGTAAACGTCATTTTCACCACCGTGGAAGTCTTCTGAAGCCTGTGCAGGCCTGTTTAAGTACCGTGAAGGATTGTAAACGTCATTTTCACCACCGTGGAAGTCTTCTGAAGCTCGTGCAGGCCTGTTTGTGTACCGTGAAGGATTGTAAACGTCGTTTTCTCCACCGTGGAAGTCTTCTGAAGCTCGTGCAGGCCTGTTTAAGTGTCGTGAAGGATTGTAAACGTCGTTTTCACCACCGTGGAAGTCTCCTGAAGCTCGTGCAGGCTTGTTTAAGTACAGTGAATGATTGGAAACGTCGTTTTCACCACCGTGGAAGTCTTCTGAAGCTCGTGCAGGCCTGTTTAAGTGTCGTGAAGGATTGTAAACGTCGTTTTCACCACCGTGGAAGGCTTCTGAATCTCGTGCAGGCCTGTTTGAGTACCGTGAAACATTATAAACGTCGTTATGACAACCGTGGAAGGCTTCTGAATCTCTTTCAGGCCTGTTTGAGTACCGTGAAAAATTGTAAACATCGTTTTCACCACCGTGGAAGTCTTCTGAAGCTCATGCAGGCCTGTTTGGGTAACGTGAAGGATTGTAAACGGCGTTTTCACAACCGTGTATGGCTTCACAATCTCTTTCAGGCCTGTTTATGCATCGTGAAGGTTTGTAAACGTCGTTTTCAGCACCGTGGAAGTCTTCTGAAGCTCGTTCAGGCCTGTTTAAGAACCGGGATGGATTGTAAACGCCGTTTTCACAACCGTTGAAGGCTTCTCAATCTCTTTTAGTCCGGTTTATGCATCGTGAAGGCTTTAAAACGTCGTTTTCACCACCGTGGAAGGCTTCTGAATCTCGTGCAGGCCTGTTTGAGTACCGTGAAGCATTATAAACGTCGTTTTGACAACCGTGGAAGGCTTCTGAATCTCTTTCAGGCCTGTTTGAGTACCGTGAAAAATTGTAAACGTCGTTTCCACCACCGTGGAAGTCTTCTGAAGCTCATGCAGGCCTGTTTGGGTAACGTGAAGGATTGTAAACGTCGTTTTCACAACCGTGTATGGCTTCACAATCTCTTTCAGGTCTGTTTATGCATCGTGAAGGTTTGTAAACATCGTTTTCACCACCGTGGAAGTCTTCTGAAGCTCGTGCAGGCCTGTTTAAGTGTCGTGAAGGATTGTAAACGTCGTTTCCACCACCGTGGAAGTCTTCTGAAGCTCGTATAGGCCTCTTTGCGTACCGTGAAGGATTGTAAACGTCGTTTTCACCACCGTGGAAGTCTTCTGAAGCCTGTGCAGGCTTGTTTAAGTATCGTGAAGGATTGTAAACGTCGTTTTCACCACCGTGGAAGTCTCCTGAAGCTCGTACAGGCCTGTTTAAGTACCGTGAATGATTGGAAACGTCGTTTTCACCACCGTGGAAGTCTTCTGAAGCTCGTGCAGGCCTGTTTAAGTGTCGTGAAGGATTGTAAACGTCGTTTTCACCACCGTGGAAGTCTTCTGAAGCTCGTGCAGGCCTGTTTGAGTACCGTGAAGGATTGCAAACGCCGTTTTCAACATCGTGGAAGTCTTCTGAAGCTCGTGCAGGCCTGTTTAAGTGTCGTGAAGGATTGTAAACGTCGTTTTCACCACCGTGGAAGTCTCCTGAAGCTCGTGCAGGCCTGTTTAAGTGTCGTGAAGGATTGTAAACGTCGTTTTCACCACCGTGGAAGTCTCCTTAAGCTCGTGCAGGCCTGTTTAAGTACCGTGAATGATTGCAAACGACGTTTTCACCACCGTGGATGTCTCCTGAAGCTCGTGCAGGCCTGTTTAGGTACCGTGAATGATTGTAAACGTCGTTTTCACCACCGTGGAAGTCTTCTGAAGCTCGTGCAGGCCTGTTTAAGTGCCGTGAAGGATTGTAAACGTCATTTTCACCACCGTGGAAGTCTTTTTTTTAAAATTTTTACATTTTTTTTTATGGAAACAGGTTTATGCAACAGCAAAGGTCACAATAAGATAGCTACATACATAAGAGACTAATAGCTAATATTAATCTTGGACCCAGTACAGAGACAAAAAAAACACTACACAATAGTTATATATATATATAAATATGTCAATATGAATATGTATAAACACAGACAATTACTTAACAATACAAGAGTCAAGAGTCAGGCGATTCAAACTCTTTGAAAAGCGCATGTTTGAATGATATCAATGAGCTGATGCAGCTGGTGTCAAAATTTAGAGAGTTCCATAGAGCAGTGGTCGAGGGAAAGTAAGAGTTTTTAAAATTGTTTGTTCTTGCAAACGGTACTGACAGCTGTGTGGCGTTAGCATGACGATTGGGATAGTGGGCAATTGCCCTTTCAAAAGGTTTGTTTGGGTAAACAACCCTGCCAGTTATGATGTTAAACAATAAACAGAGCTTTAGGACTTTTCTTCTGTTGGATAAGGTGGGTACGCGGCAGTAGCTGAGAAGAGACTCATAATTTGAGTTCCATGATTTTGAACAAACTCTCACAGCAAACTTCTGTACATCTTCCATCAACTTGACGTCTTTCGCAAGATGAGGGTCCCATACCGCGCAGGCATACTCCATGTGAGGATGAATCAGAGATTTGTATAGTTTCAAAAGTGTTGAGGGGTTCGAGAATTGATAGAAGTTTCTGTACAATAGTCCTATTAGCTTTCGAGTTTTCTTGCAAATTGTATTGATGTGGTAGGACCAGGTAAGATCTGCCGAGAAGTTGACTCCAAGGTACTTAAAATGATCTCTTTTGTTGAGAGCTTGTGAATCTCCAACATAGAGTGGGGCATTTGGAAGGGTTGGATGATGTTTTCTAGAGAAGACCATGTAACAGCATTTCAAAATGTTCAAAACAAGGTGATTGTCTGCTATCCAACTGCATACTGATGTAATGTCACCTTGCAACAGAGTGTAGTCTCTAGGATTTCTAATGATTTAATAGAGAGCAATGTCGTCAGCATATAGGGTGATCTTGCTGTCTGTTACAGAGGCTGAGACACCATTGATATATACCAAAAAGAGCAGTGGCCCAAGTACGGATCCTTGGGGCACACCAGAGACTACAGGTAAAGGGTTAGATTGAGCACCTCCCAGTGCAACTGACTGTGTTCTGTCGGTTAGGTAGTTACTAACCCATCTTATGAGGAAAGGATCGACTTGGAGTTCAAAAAGTTTGAAAAGAAGTTGCTGATGGGGGACAGTATCAAACGCTTTGCTCAGGTCGAAGAACACTGAGCACAACTCGTTCCCACAGTCAAGTGCTTCTTGGCAGTCGTGTGCATATGAGATGAGAGCTGAGGTTGTGGATTTCCCTGAGGTAAAGCCCCATTGGTGATCTGACAGTGGCGAGAAAACGTTCAAGTGATGAGACAAGAGGTTGTGCAGGTGTTTCTCGAGAAGTTTGCTTAGAATGGATAAAATTGATATAGGTCTGTAGTTGGCTGGACTTTCAGGGTCACCTCCCTTCGGAATTGGAACTACTCGAGCAACCTTCCAGTCAGAGGGAAACTTCCCACTCCTTAGAGATTTGTTAAACAGTTTGGTAAGACTCTTGGCAATGAACGGAGCAGTGGATTTGAGCATTTTGGCAGAGACACCGTCTGCCCCTGTAGATTTGCTAGTGTCTAAAGAAGTGATTAAGGATAGCATCTTGTCCTCCGTACACAGAAATTCCTCTGGGAAGTTAGATGGATCGAGGTTGTCAAGGTTGTCAAGGTTGTTGACTGTACTTGTGTCACTGTTTGATGTGGTTGTGTGATTAAAATTACTGAAAAATTGGTTGTTAAGAATGTTAGCTTTTTCCATGTCATTGCACACAAGACCGTAGTTGGGTGCTTGAAGTGCTGGGATTGAGGATTCCCTTCTAGTTAAGGTTTTATATAGCTTCCAAAATGTTTCGTCATCTGCAGTTTGTAGATGTTTAAAGAATGCATGGTTGGCCCTTCTGAGTTCAGAAATCACCTGGTTTCTGGTGAACTTGTATAGGGAAAGAATGGCTTGATTGCCTGAGCGCTTGTACTTATTGAGTAGAGAGTTACGTTTTCTAATGGCTTTAAGAATGGAGAGGCTGATCCATGGGAGGTGTTTCTTGCGAGGAAGGAGTTTTTGAGGGACACATTGGCTGATTATACTAAGGTATGTTCTCTGCCAGCTGCTCCAACATAGGTCAATATCTGACTCGTTAGTAACAGTATCCCAGTCAACATCGTATAATATTTCGCAAGCTTTGTCGAAATCGCCGAGAGAATAACACCAGACAGAACTCCGAGGGGTGCTCTTGTTAGTAGTTGGGAGTTTGTAAGTTAAATGGATTCCCATGTGGTCTGAGGTAGACAGGGGCGAGATCGTGTTGCATGAGACAAGGTTGGGAGAACAAGATACAAAAACAAGGTCAATAATGGAAGGGACACTTGAATAACTAAAGTGAGTAGGGTGACTTACAACCTGGCGAAATAAAAAACTAGATGTAATACAAACTAATTTTGAAAATAGAGGATGTTTTTGAGCTAAAAAGTCAATGTTAAAGTCACCAAGAAGTAAAAAGTTAGTGAACAAAGAGATGTCTATGGAGCATAAAACATCATACAGATAATCTAAAAAGTCACAACTACTATTAGGGGTCTGTACAACAAGCAAACACATACTTTACAAGGGCCAAATTGAAGTGAAACAATAATACATTCAAAGCTACCATTACCCAAATAGATGACTTTGTGTGACAAATTACTACTAATGAACAGAGCTACTCCCCCTCCACAGGGGCGTAGCTAGCAATGAGGCAGAGGAGGCAGTTGCCTCCTCACTTTTCTGCGTAAGAACGCGCGCACGCATTGGCGATGTCCTATAAAGTATCCAGCGGATGCGCAAAGTAAATTACATCGGAACTCACTCGCTCCTCGTTGGGAAAAGACCAGCAGCATTGACAACGACTTTCTTTACAAAGCGTGGAAGGAAAGGTAACTTCGATATTTTGTACATTTACGATTGAATTAGTTAAGTTATGAATAATTAATTAGCTAAATTTTCGCGGCGCGCTTCGCGCGCGGTAAGGTATTGCCTCCTCACTCAACAAATCCTAGCTACGCCCTTGCTCCATGTCTATTTCTGTCTAAACGAATAATTCTGTATCCATCGATAGATAGCTCATTGTCTTCAATGTCAGAACCTAGCCAGGTTTCACAGATACACACAACATGAGGTTTGAAAATGGTGCATTCAGCTTTTAAGTTGTCAAGTTTAGGTAGGAGACTTCTGACATTGTAATGGAGGAGGGACATGGTGCACTTTAGGGAGGGGTTGTTGCTTCCCCTGGGGTCGACCCTAAAAAAGGCGGATTCTCATTTGGGGCAATGCTACTTCTGAAGCTCGTGCAGGCCTGTTTGAGTACCGTGAAGCATGATAAACGTCGTTTCCACAACCGTGGAAGGCTTCTGAATCTCTTTTAGGCCGGTTTGAGTACCGTAAAAAATTGTAAACGTCGTTTTCACCACCGTGGAAGTCCTCTGAAGCTCGTGCAGGCCTGTTTGGGTACCGTGAAGGATTGTAAACGCCGTTTTCTCAACCGTGTATGGCTTCACAATCTCTTTCAGGCCTGTTTATGCATCGTGAAGGTTTGTAAACGTCGTTTTCACCACCGTGGAAGTATTCTGAAGCTCGTGCAGGCCTGTTTGAGTATCGTGAAGGTTTGTAAACGTCGTTTTCACCACCGTGGAAGTCTTCTGAAGCCTGTGCAGGCCTGTTTAAGTACCGTGAAGGATTGTAAACGCCGTTTTCACAAACGTGGAAGGCTTCTGAATTTCTTTCAGGCCTGTTTACTCATCGTGAAGGTTTGTAAACGTCGTTTTCACCACCGTGGCAATCTTCTGAATCACGTGCAGGCTTGTTTGAGTACCGTGAAGGATTGTAAACGCCGTTTTCATAACCGTGGAAGGCTTCTGAATCTCTTTCAGGCCTGTTTATGCATCATGAAGGTTTGCAAACGTCGTTTTCACCACCGTGGAAGTCTACTGAAGCACGTGCAGGCCTGTTTGAGCACCGTGAAGGATTGTAAACGCCTTTTTCACAACCGTGGAAGGCTTCACAATCTCTTTCAGGCCTGTTTATGCATCGTGAAGGTTTGTTGTCACCACCGTGGAAGTCTTCTGAAGCTCGTGCAGGCCGGTTTGAGTACCGTGAAGGTTTGTAAACGTCATTTTCACCACGGTGGAAGTCTTCTGAAGCTCCTGCATGCCTGTTTAAGTACCGTGAAGGATTGTAAACGCCGTAATCACCACCGTGGAAGTCTTCTCAATCTTGTGCAGGCCTGTTTAAGTACCGTGAAGGTTTGTAAACGTCGTTTTCACCACCGTGGAAGTCTTCTGAAGCCTGTGCAGGCCTGTTTGAATACCTTGAAGGATTGTAAACGCCGTTTTCACAAACGTGGAAGGCTTCTGAATTTCTTTCAGGCCTGTTTACTCATCGTGAAGGTTTGTAAACGTCGTTTTCACCACCGTGGCAATCTTCTGAATCACGTGCAGGCTTGTTTGAGTACCGTGAAGGATTGTAAACGCCGTTTTCATAACCGTGGAAGGCTTCTGAATCTCTTTCAGGCCTGTTTATGCATCATGAAGGTTTGCAAACGTCGTTTTCACCACCGTGGAAGTCTACTGAAGCACGTGCAGGCCTGTTTGAGCACCGTGAAGGATTGTAAACGCCTTTTTCACAACCGTGGAAGGCTTCACAATCTCTTTCAGGCCTGTTTATGCATCGTGAAGGTTTGTTGTCACCACCGTGGAAGTCTTCTGAAGCTCGTGCAGGCCGGTTTGAGTACCGTGAAGGTTTGTAAACGTCGTTTTCACCACGGTGGAAGTCTTCTGAAGCTCCTGCATGCCTGTTTAAGTACCGTGAAGGATTGTAAACGCCGTAATCACCACCGTGGAAGTCTTCTCAATCTTGTGCAGGCCTGTTTAAGTACCGTGAAGGTTTGTAAACGTCGTTTTCACCACCGTGGAAGTCTTCTGAAGCCTGTGCAGGCCTGTTTGAATACCTTGAAGGATTGCAAACGCCGTTTTCACAACCGTGGAAGGCATCACAATCTCTTTCAGGCCTGTTTGAGTACAGTGAAGGATTGTAAACGCCGTTTTCACAACCATGGAAGGCTTCTCAATCTCTTTGAGTCTTGTTTATGCATCGTGAAGGTTTGTAAACGTTGTTTTCACCACCGTGGAAGTCTTCTGAAGCTCGTGCAGGCCTGTTTGGATACCGTGAAGGATTGCAAACGCCGTTTTCACAACCGTGGAAGTCTTCTGAAGCTCGTGCAGGCCTGTTTGGGTACCGTGAAGGATTGCAAAACGCCGTTTTCACAACCGTGGAAGTCTTCTGAAGCCTGTGCAGGCCTGTTTAAGTACCGTGAAGGGTTGTAAACGTCATTTTCACCACCGTGGAAGTCTTCTGAAGCTCGTGCAGGCCTGTTTGTGTACCGTGAAAGATTGTAAACGCCGTTTTCACAACAATGAAAGGCTTCTCAATCTCTTTTAGTCCTGTTTATGCATCGTGAAGGTTTGTAAACGTCGTTTTCACCACCGTGGAAGTTTTCTGAAGCTCGTAAACGTCGTTTGCACCACCGTGGAAGTCTTCTGAAGCTCGTGCAGGCCTGTTTGCGTACCGTGAAGGCTTGTAAACCTCGTTTTCACCACCGTGGAAGTCTTCTGATGCCTGTGCAGGCCTGTTTAAGTACCGTGAAGGATTGTAAACGTCGTTTTCACCACCCTGGAAGTTTTCCGAATCACATGCATACCTGTTTGAGTACCGTGAAGGATTGTAAACGCCTTTTTCACAACCGTTGAATGCTTCTGAATCTATTTCAGGCCTGTTTATGCATCATGAAGGATTGTAAACGTCGTTTTCACCACCGTGGAAGTCTTCTGAAGCTCGTGCAGGCCTGTTTGAGTACCGTGAAGCATGATAAACGTCGTTTCCACAACCGTGGAAGGCTTCTGAATCTCTTTCAGGCCTGTTTGAGTACCGCAAAAAATTGTAAACATCGTTTTTACCACCGTGGAAGTCGTACAGGCCTGTTTGGGTACCGTGAAAGATTGTAAACGCCGTTTTCACAACCGTGTATGGCTTCACAATCTATTTCAGGCCTGTTTATGCATCGTGAAGGTTTGTAAACGTCGTTTTCACCACCGTGGAAGTATTCTGAAGCTCGTGCAGGCCTGTTTGAGTACTGTGAAGGTTTGTAAACGTCGTTTTCACCACCGTGGAAGTCTTCTGAAGCCTGTGCAGGCCTGTTTAAGTACCGTGAAGGATTGCAAACGCCGTTTTCACCACCGTTGAAGTCATCTGAAGCTCGTGCAGGCCTGTTTGAGTACCGTGAAGCATTACAAACGTCGTTTTTACAACCGTGGAAGGCTTCTGAATCTCTTTCAGGCCTGTTTGAGTACCGTGAAAAATTGTAAACGTCGTTTTCACCACCGTGGAAGTCTTCTAAAGCTCATGCAGGCCTGTTTGGGTAACGTGAAGGATTGTAAACGTCGTTTTCACAACCGTGTATGGTTTCACAATCTCTTTCAGGCCTGTTTATGCATCGTGAAGGTTTTTAAACGTCGTTTTCACCACCGTGGAAGTCTTCTGAAGCTCGTGCAGGCCAGTTTAAGTGTCGTGAAGGATTGTAAACGTCGTTTTCACCACCGTGGAAGTCTTCTGAAGCTCGTGCAGGCCTGTTTGCGTACCGTGAAGTCTTGTAAACGTCGTTTTCACCACCGTGGAAGTCTTCTGAAGCCTGTGCAGGCCTGTTTAACCCTTTACCCTTTACCAACCAATGACGCCATATGGCGTCGTCAGATTTTGGTCGCATGTTATCAGTTGGCGCAATCCGTTTTGAAGACAGGGGGAGGTAGGTGGGTGCACCGCTCTGGCTGACAGTGCATGGCGGCGGTTGCAGCTGCCTGTAGAAAAGCCTTGGTCAATGCCGGGTGGGCCATTTGTCTGCTTTCTTGCACAAACGGGCGTAGAAAACGCTCCTTTCACCGTGTAGGGACTCCATTTCTGGCATTTTAGGCAGCTTTTAGTCCGGAGGAGCGTTCTCTGGTTGGAGGGTCCTGACTATTGAACGCTCGCTAATGAGTGGGTGTGTCCAAGGTCATGAACCTACAGAGAATGTGTCAATAAAGCTTTGAGTCAAGTTTCCAGTGCTAGCTCCAAGCAGAAGTGAAAATACGGACCATGGAAGGTATCCATAGCCTAATAAACACTTCCAGTAAATAGCCTACGGTTGTTAAAGAGTTAATGGTGTTCATGTGTATCCTAACCTACCTCTTGTACCCCATTCACCTCAGCATGTACTTCGCAATACACATTCTTTCATGCAATTTAGTGCTCATACTAATCACTTCAGCATTCTTTTTTCCCACATGTAACTGCCTTATGGAACACCTTACCTACTTCTGCACCAACTCTTTCTGTTTTTAAGAATTATATTCACTCCTCATAGTTTATTTTTATGGGCACAAGTACCATATTAGTGTACTTTCACTGTTCTTCTGCTTTGCATTATGCATAAAGTTTCATAGAAAAAACCCCCGCCGTGGAGGCCCTGTGAAGCACGTGCAGGCCTGTTTAAGTGCCAGGAAAGACCAAGAAAACAGTTTTCACCACTGTGGAGGTCCTATGAGGCTAGGGAAAACCGTTTTTTAAGTGCGTGAAAGGTCTAACAAAGTCGTTTCAACCACAGTATAGGTCCTGTGAAGCACGTACAGGCCTGCTTAAGTGACAGGAAGTATTGAAAAAGCATTTTTCAGCACTGTGGAGGTCTTAGCTCGTGAAAGCCTGTTTATGTGCGGGAAAGGACTGACAAAGCCGTTCAAACCGCGGTGGATGTGCTGTGAAGCCCGTGCAGGCCTGTTTAAGTAGAAACAATGATCGAGAAAGCAGTTTTCACCGCTGTGGATGTCCTGTGAAGGTCGTACAATCTTGCATATATATATATAAGTGCGGGAAAGGTCTGACTAAAACGGTTTTAACCGCCGTGTAAGCCCTATGAAGCATGTCAGTGGCGGATCTAGAATTTTGAAAAGGGGGGTTCCAGTATGCGATTAAAGCGTGCGTAGGGTGCCTGCTAGGGGGGTCTGGGGGCATGCCCCCCCCCCCCCCCCAGGAAAAGTTTTGATTTCTGACCTTCTGAGATCGTTTCTGGTGCATTCTTGGGGTGAATTGCAAACGTTGGACGACCTACTGCTAAACCTGGTTGTTGTGTTTGAAGCCTGCAGAATTAAAAGCGTGACTCCGCTTCGGGCCACAGAGGCTGCAAAGCAGCTGGTTATCCGCGTAAGGCGCGGGAAAATAAGCGCTCTCATACTGATAGCATATCGCCATCCCTAGGTGCAGAGGGAGCAATGCATGAATAAGCTTTAATTCACTCGCTCGCTTCGCTCATTGTCTCTATGGTTGCCACGTGCTTCTGCATGGTAGTATATACATGCATGGTAGTATATACATGCACGTAGGCTATGCGCACATTGAATTCTTGATACAGGAGTTGACACACGTGCGTTATAGCTAGGCTTGGGCGGATTATGCTGGCATAATTTTGGGAATAATAGGTACCAGGAAGCATTGAGCATTATGTGGGAATAATAGGTACATTTTGAGCATAATGTGCTGCGAGTCTGTGGTAGACTGGTAGTCTCGTCCTCAGACCGTGTCCCAGTCCGTGAAGTATCTCGTCCCGTGCCCTGTTGGTAAGCGGCGAAGTAAGGGAGCAATGATCAGCAATCGCTGAGTCTGGTGGACTACATTGAACTTTCCATGATGTTACAGTTCAATGGTCGATGAACTGCCATCCTGTTTTAATTTACTTTTTCTGTACAGTGTAAAATAATTATTTGAACCTACAAGTTTGCTCCTTCCAGAAATAATGCATGGGCATAGTTTGAGCATAATAGGCAAATTTGGGGCAAAATTTAGTCATAATTGGTACAATTTTGAGCATATTGGAATAGCATAATGGGTACAAAATTGAACATAATCCGCCCAACCATAGTTATAGCTACTGTTGAAGCTGGAGTGCGTAGCTCCAGTGTGGGCGTAGTGTACGTATAGTACGTTTGTGCATAGTATTTTCGAAGGGAGCCCTTCAAAACAGGGGTTCCATGGAACCCATGGAACCCCCTCTGGATCCGCCACTGCATGTGCAGGCCTGTTTAAGTGCCCGAAAAGAGCTAGAAAGCAGTTTGCACCACTGTGGTGGTCCTGTGAGGCTTGTGCAAGCCGGTTTATGCGCGTGAAAGGTCTGACAAAGCCGTTTTATCCACAGTATAGGTCCTGTGAAGCTCGTGCAGGCCTGTTTAAGTGTCAGGAAAGAGCTAGAAAGCAGTTTTCACCACTGTGGAGGTCCTGTGAAGCTCGTGCAAGCCTGTTTTAATATGTGCGGGAAAGACCTGATAAAGCCGTTTTAACCGCCGAGGAGGTGCTGTGAAGCACGTGCAGGTCTGTTTAATTGCCAGGAAATCTTGAGAAAGCAGTTTTCACCACTGTGGAGGTCCTGTGAGACTCTTGCAAGCATGTTTAAGAACCAGGAAAGAACAAGAAAGCAGTTTTCACCACGGTAGAGGCCCTATGTACGGCATGAGGCAGGATTTCATCAAAAAAGAGTAGTTTCCCAGCCAATCAATTTAGCTTTGGCCCCTCTACTCGAGCGAGGAGATTGACTTTTCTTTAAGTTGAAAGGTGCAGGCTGAGGACCACAACTCCTGCAGCAACCAAGCATACTATAACGGCCTCATGAGAGCCTGGGAACGAGGCTATTGTACACTTGTTGCACTGTGTTACACTAGAACATGATCTGATATTTGATTATTTTCCATAGAGAACACCATGAACTAGCCCTACCATTTCAATTTCGTAAGTGGTCCACTAGCCTCGCTTCCATTGAACATCATTGTAGCGTGTCCAAACCAAAAATAAGATTTTGCAATACAGAAAAGATAGATTTACTGGCCTAAAGAGCAGCCATAGAGCAACTGAAAAATGTGCATATTGCCTGGATTACCTTCATTTTACCTCAAGATATGGCTTTCCGAAGTTAAACGCCGCCGTACTCATTGACTAAAAATAAAAATACAGGCAAGAGTTTTTCAAATGGACGTTCTTACCAGTAGATTGGAAAGAGGAACCAAAGCGCTTCAATTTGATGTGTGCTGTGAGGCTATTGATCAAAATTTCGACTGTGGTTGCGTTCTCAATAAAAGGTTACGCAAATTTGCACTTATTAGTGAATCTACAATACAGGAAATTTGGAATTACTGCCTTAAAGAGCAGCCTTAGAGCAACTGAAAAATATGCATATTGCCTGGGCTACCTTCATTTACAAAATTAAATGCTACGTACCATTTTTATATAAAAAGCGGTTAATACGTTTGAAATGCACGTTCTTACTAGCAGAATTGGAAAGAGGAACCAAAGTGCTTCAATTTGATGTGTGTTGTAAAGGCTATTGATCAAAATTTCGACTGTGGTTGCGACCGCTACTCAATTTGCGTTTGGACTCGCTAATCATTATCCAAGCAAATTTGGTTGCAGCTGTACTCCATTTGTTTGTAGACCAGCAGATAAATGCGGACGCGTGCATAAGTGCTTTACGCTGAAAGGACGCGCATAAATACGTGCGCAATATTTCAGGCGCTCGATAGTTCACCAGTTGCCCTTCTAGTGAGTCACCGCCAAAAATTAAGCGCCGCAACTAAGCAGCCTAGAGTCATACCGTCTTTGTGAAACGCATGGAAACGTACGGTATATTATAGACATCTTGCTACGTAGCTATACTATACAGCTCTACTTCTGCCCCAAAATGGCCTCAGAAGCAATCTCAGACTCTGAGATCTAGAGGGGGTTCCATGTGCTCCATGGAACCTCTCTTTTGAAGGGCTCCCTTCGAAAATACTATGCGCAAACGTACTATACGTACACTACGCCCACACTGGAGCTACGCACTCCAGCTTCAACAGTAGCTATAACTAGGGTTGGGCGGATTATGTTCAATTTTGTACCCATTATGCTATTCCAATATGCTCAAGATTGTACCAATTATGACTAAATTATGCCCCAAATTTGCCTATTATGCTCAAACTATGCCCATGCATTATTTCTGGAAGGAGCAAACTTGTATGTTCAAATAATTATTTTACACTGTACAGAAAAAGTCAATTGAAACAGGATGGCAGTTCATCGACCATTGAACTGTAACATCATGGAAAGTTCAATGTAGTCCACCAGACTCAGCGATTGCTGATCATTGCTCCCTTACTTCGCCGCTTACCAACAGGGCACGGGACGAGATACTTCACGGACTGGGACACGGTCTGAGGACGAGACTACCAGTCTACCACAGACTCGCAGCACATTATGCTCAAAATGTACCTATTATTCCCGCATAATGCTCAATGCTTCCTGGTACCTATTATTCCCAAAATTATGCCAGCATAATCCGCCCAAGCCTAGCTATAACGCACGTGTGTCAACTCCTGTATCAAGAATTCAATACGCGCATAGCCTACGTGCATGTATATACTACCAGAAGGTAGTATATACATGCACGCGGAGGGGAAAAATAGTCGGGTCAACCATAGATAATAGAGTCGTAACCGGGATTGGAAACATCTCACGTGATGCGCATATATTCCATAGTTAAACGCGCGGACACTCCGCGTTGCAGCTGTGGGTTGCCTTGAGGGAGAAGGAGCGACCGACCGACAAGCAAAAAAGCTTCAGAAGCGAGAAGTGTACTGAAGCTGGTGAGTTTTGTGGGGTACTATGCGGTTTGGGAAGGGTTGCGCTACAATTATAACTAAAATTTGTGTCTGATAGTTGATTCTGGTGGTCATTTTAAAGCTTTAAACAAGCGCCTCTGTTTAGTTAATCTTTTGTGAAGCAGTTGCTCTCAGTGTAGGTTTATGGCTTTAGTTTAGAACGTTTCAGAAGAAAGCTCCGAGTCTGAAGTATTGCATGGTAATAATTTGTGATGCTAGAAACATTTTTTCCTTCAGTTACAGAAGCTATACTGCCATATTTAGCCTACGGTAGGTAAAGAAGTTTGTGAAGCAGTTGCTCTCAGTGTAGGTTTATGGCTTTGGTTTAGAACATTTCAGAAGAAAGCTCTGAGTCTGAAGTATTGCATGGTAATATTACACAATGCCATAAACTTTCTTGGGGAGCAGTTTGTGGGGGAGAGATTATGGACATTTCATTTTTGATGTAGGCCTAGCTCTTGTCTAGTCTTGTTTCCAGACCACTTTTTTTTTGCCCGCTGAAAAGTAGTCTGGGTACGAGACTAGTCTCGCAAGCCAGACCCACTTCTGCAAAAAAGGAAGGGTCTGGTGAACTACATACACAAGCCGTGTCCCACCAGAATGCAATTAGCTGGATGATGTAACCAGATTTCAAATAATACACTCTTGAATTACCTGTTGCGGAGTAAGCACGCTCTCTGAGAAGTATAGTCAAAATGTTTTTACAACTCCTGCAGTAGTGGAAAATATGTCCTAGCTCTCTTTCACTTGTGTACGCAGTTCACCAGACCCTTCCCTTTTTTTGGCGGAAGTGGGTCTGGCTTGCGAGACTAGTACGAGACTATAGCTCTTGTCTTTGTGTAACAGTTATATAGTTTTTTTGGCTACATGTATGCACTCCCTGTACACATTACAGATATGGGTGGGAGAAAATTTCAGTTGGGCATGCATTGGCAAGAGAGAAGAGAGGAAACATGAAGCATGAAACACAATCTTACTCCGTATCTGCAGGGAACTGCCAGTCATGATTACCATTCACAGTACCAATTCCATGACAGCTAGTTGATATCTAGCCACCAAGTCTGGTGCAAACTTATCGCTACTCTCCCAGCATTCCAAGCCCATGTTATGTTTTCACTCACCCTCAATGACTGATTCTTCTGATCCAGTGGACTCTGCTTCAATGGCCCAATTCTCTGGTTTTCAGTGCCAAAGAGGTTGTGTACATGGCAACTCAACATTCAAGAGTTTGTTAGCAGTTTCTTTGTACAACTGTATAGTGTATTAGTGTGTGTATTTATTAGTGCATTGCCATTGTTATGTGCTCTTGCAACTTCAGTGTACATGAATGAGGAGCCTCTCTAGTCGTGCTCCATCTTTTGTAGCTGTAGTGTAGTTACTCCAGCTGCATGTAAACCACTGCATCTGAGCGTCCGACGCGATAAACACGCACTGGTTTCATGGCTCCGGACCGTTTGCCTTATTATGTGCGTTACCAGAAGTACTACTTCCGGTAACGCGGAGTGGCCGCGTTAATTGAGATGTTTTCAATCCCGGTTACGACTCTATTATCTATGGGTCAACTGCCTATTCAATTTTTGTTCCATGTTCGTGGCGCTCCAATCAGATTGCTTCATGCGAATGACGTCACGTACAGCACTAGATGGCTATCAAACAAATCAGAAAAACGTCAGTTACCTGCAAAAACTCTTGCAGTTTTTCATCAGCGTCATAGGTGGCATGAACATTGAAGTCGATTGGAAGATTCCCCTTCCTACCAAACATGACCTCAAAGGGGCTATCTCTGGTTCTACAAGGCTTAGTCTCCTGCATAGCGCTTCAACTGCCTAGCCATCTTTGCATTTAAATTTACATGGTCATCTCCCAAATCACTATGTTGTAGGCTGAAGGTGATGCAGAGGCTCAGGAGAAGCAGAGAAGGGATATGGAAGCAGACGTCAAAACAAATGTACCCTACCCATAGCTGAACATGGATTTGCCCTCCACAAAGGTGCCTTCCGAGATGCCCTTTGCCTATGCTATGGCTGGCGACCTTCCCACCTACCGTCCCACTGCATCTGTGGTCACCACTTCACAGTTGAGCACATGCTAATCTGCACCTGCGGTGGATTCCCTTCAATTCGCCACGAGTTGAGAGACATCACAGCTGGATTCCTCACCGAAGTGTGCCACAATGTTGGAACTGAGCCATCACTCCAACCACTCTCAGGTCGGCAAATAGGGAGGATGGAGCACGTCTAGATACCAGGCTCTCCACGGCTTTTCTGTACTGCAAGCAACGGAAAGCTGGGTGGGGCCTGGAACAAGGCTAGAGCCAGCCGTATTTTTTGTTATTTCCGAGTGGGAGGAGCGAGAGGGAGAGTCTGGACACTCTGGCCGGCCAGCTTTCCGTGCAAAGGAATGTAAAAATTACGCTCAAAGGCTACAGGTCACGTGCATGGCATGCAAATTAAAATCCTATCTCTGGCTTGGCATCGCTGTTTTGTGTAGCTTGTGCCTATGCTGGCAAACTGTCACAAAAAGCGCATTCAGAAATATCCAGGAATTAGTAAAAACCTCTCACAGATTCGTCAGTTCCGAGTGTTTTGCGTTGGTTGGCAATGATCGCTCGATTGCTGACTGCATGTATCTCTGGTTCTAGAACAGCTACAAACATGGGACAGGAATTAGTCGAAAAAACCTCTAGGCTTAAAATATATATATCACAGTTAATCCGTTTCCACATAAGGTAGATGCTGGTGTTACGAGCCAGCTAAGCTAAATTACTACTCATTAGTGTTAATTGATTTTTTTCAGACGCATTAAAATAATTAAAACATTTCTCCTGAGAATGTACCACTTCTAAAAATAAAAATTGGTATTTTTCCCACTAGGCATGCAGTGGTTCTAAATGACAAGAACATATGAAAATCACTCTTGCATGTATTATGAGTCGACTGCTGGTATTATGAGTCACTAGACGCTTTGTTGATTAGCATTTGCAGTTGGAGTTCAAACTATATTCTATTTTATATCCTTGCTAATCTTGAGTAAAGACTGGTATGCCACTGCTTTCTCCGAGTTGTGTAGGAGCTAAGAACACCACGCAAAACCTTTGAGAGACATACAAAAGCACTGTGGATTCATGGCATGCGCTGCAGTGTAGCAAACCAGTAAGTGCGTACTTTACTAAACTGTCAGAATTGTAGCTCATTGTAGCTGGGCTAGATAGATAATCTGCTACCAGAAATGTGTAGTTAATAGATTTGTACTATACCTTAATCTATGTTCAACGTTCATGCAAGAGCTGCAAATCACAGGTAACGGCAGCACCTATAACTAGCAGTGGTTTACAAATTGCATATGTCCAGGTTCTACAATGACAAGTGCCCTCACGTTAAAAATAGCTAGCTTGGCCATTGTGAAATCCTGTGTGACACTGTAGGTCACTTGTGGGTAGCAAATATTTAGCCTCGTGCATCTGCCGTGGATTACTTCTCAGACTTCATTACTATTACTTTTTCTTTACACTTGGGGTGTAATAATACTTGCGGATTTACTTCTATTTCATGTTGATCAATTTTTCACATTATACAATAACTTGATAAAACCATTATATGCACATTACACAATATGATGCTATGTAGAAACAAACGGAGAATCCAGAAGATCTCTTGCTGAAGGTCTTTGAGACTTGTCTCTGTAAGTATAGAAGAGTTAGTTGCATGACACTTTGACATGTGTTACCAATTCCTAAACTTCGCTGGAAAATTTGTACTGTATACCTTGCTATCCTAAATGTAGCACAATTGACTGATGATTACTGTGCAGCATTTATATGGAAATTCCGTATAATAACACTATGTACAAATAATAACATTACCAATGGCACTCTGTAGGATCCACCATTACAGAACAAGTTGCATTACAATTTCTCTTACTTCTGATCAAGTGACTATGGTGTTGCATTTACACATAGCAATTTTTAGAAGATGGTTTTTATTAACCGGCTTACAACCTTGCATTGATGTGTCGTGTCTACTTGCCATATATTTGCTGGGTTGTACATGTTTAACATGCTAAGTGGCTTGTAATCTAATTGAATGTCAAGCAGGAGTAAGACAAATTAACAAAACATCCAGGTATGTTCAAAATCCCACTTGGGCAACTTAGGTGTTGATAAATTTGTGCCAATTTTGGCAATGATTCACAAAGTCAATTTTGGCAAATTTCAATTGAATAAACATGTTGCCATGTTTGGCAACTTTGGTG
Organism: Agelas oroides; assembly: GCA_949130485.1. Taxonomy (NCBI): domain Eukaryota; kingdom Metazoa; phylum Porifera; class Demospongiae; order Agelasida; family Agelasidae; genus Agelas; species Agelas oroides. The sequence continues at coordinate 4,203,327 of OX422204.1, read as the reverse complement.
TCAAGAAACTCAACTTTGGCAGCAATTCACAATGCGAATTTTGGAAACTTACAGTTGAATAAACATGTTCCCATGTTTGACAACTTTGATATTGACGACAGTTTCATTTGCCAATTTAGCGACTTGACATTTAATGAACGTGTTGCCATGTTTGACAACTTTGATGTTGGCAAAAATTTACCAATTTTGTGAGTTGCAATTTAATAAACACGCTTTGGGAATACCCATATTGACAAGTTAAAAATGAAATACAGAAACAATAATTAACAAGTACATAACCTATACTCTCACAGAAGAAACAGCTATTTTTATCTGAATATCCATGTTCTTCACTGAAATAAAAGTTCGGAGGAGTCATGTAGACTGAGCCCCAACTTTCTTCAGCAGCCAAAAAGACTCAATGTTGAGCATGTAAGACTGGACAAAATTGCCAAAATGGTGACTGACAAACTCAGAGAAAAAAAGTTGCCAGAGAACGGTGACTCAGAGAAAAAGTTGCCATAAATGGTGACTGACAAACTCAGAGAAAAAAGTTGCCAAAAACCATGACTAACAACCTTGTTGTCTGCTTATTGCCAACACTGGCAATTGTCTCAATCCACATTGGCAAATTTTTGCAAAATTGTACTACCTTGAGCTCATGCCAAATTTGGGAAAATGTTACCTGACACAAAGTTGCTAAAAATGGTAATGTTTACAGAATCCTTACTAATGCTTCCAGGAAGCATAGTGGTCATTTAAGGGCTTTTAGAATTGCAGATGTTAAAATAGTACAAAACATTGCCATTTTTGGCAACCTTTGAGATGCTAGTTTGGCCAATTTTGGCAAATTTAATGGATTGCCAGAATTGGGGAAAATATCTGGCAATGCATAAAGATTGCAAAAAACGGCAAAACTCGCTGGACAAAGTTGCCATTTTTAACAACTTTGTTCACCAAAAGTTGCCAAAATTCTTACATAAAAAAAAAAGACTTTAGTTGCATAGGAATCACAAGATGTGGGAATGTGAAGGCATGGTTTTTGTTAGCTAGATAAGTGTAAAGCTGTTTTTCTTTTTTCTAGAATTGTGTACAGAACCACAAGGCGTAATACAGGAAGGCTTACTTGGCTAGCTGGATGAGTATATAGCTGGAATTGTGTACAGACCTTGAACTATGAAAACAGCTAAGAGAATGATAGGAAGCCCACGAAGGAGACCTTTCACAGCTATCATCAGCTATGAAGGCTCTGTAGATAGCGTTCACTCTTTTAGCATGTCATCTGTTCATAATTTGTCTTCTGTTCCAATAAGGATATTAACTCTTTGGCTTCAATTAGTTTGTCTTATGCTAAATTGGGTTAGTAAAAATAAAGATTCGGCTTAGATTCATTACAATTAGATTTGGATCATACAATAGTAATAAAGATAGCTACTAGGTATATACATGTGCATCATGTGTCTCGCACCAAGCACGTGGAAAGTTGTCGATCGGATGAAATGGATCCCGTTCATGGGTCAGCGAGTGAAGTGAATCGCTCAGGTGCTGACATGCAAGTTGTCTCCTGTCGCTTTTATCCTGTCGTCTTAGATCCCTTTGTTGAGCAATTAAGCATCTTCTATATCTCTGGACTCGTTCTCTAGCCTGCTGTCGTCTTCCAAGTCTTCCATCGCGATGGCACCAGCCAGAAAGGTACGTAAAACTATGCGTAAAACCGTATATTTCAATTGTAAGCTCGTTACAGACATACAAGCACAACCCCACTAGCGCCTGCCATGCCTGCATGATTATGTGCCTCACGCTAAGGCATTTGGGAATTATACACACACAGAATGGGATAACTTCAAACTGTCAATCCCACCCCACTGCACCACGGATTAAGAATATCGCATACAGTATACCTACGTATGTCTTGTGTTGTGCATTAAATAAAAGCTCGGCTTCTAGGCCTCCTCTGTTTTTATTCTTTGGTTTGTATTCATGCAGAGGTGGAACAGTGGTGAAAAATGGGGAAGGCCTGGGAACGTATCATGTGACATAGATGCAAGGTGAACATGGGGTGGGGGACATAGAAGTTTCCAAACTGGTTCAACAAGAAGTGGCTTTGAGCCAGGTTACATAAGTGCTATGTGTAAATGCAGCTCTACTGACATGACAACTGCTGCCATAACCAGGAACTTCATAAGCAAAACATTTCATGCGTTTAGCTAATGCATGTCATTTAATTAAATAGCTCTTTATAACATACTTCATAAAGCACAATGAGAGGAAGTGCTCCGCATGTTCTGAACAGTGAGGTGGCAGGTTAGGGTGAGTGTCATCAGTTACAACCTTAAACATTGCAGCAGTTGGTTCAAACTCATACCAAGGGGGGTGGCACTTTAGCATCTCCACTACAGTTGCTCCAGTGCTCCTGCATACAATAAAATACAGTTGCTTTTAAAAATACCAGTAGTACAGAGGTGGTGATAATGCATAGGGGCAAAAGAAAGCCATTTGGTGGGGAGATATCACTGTGCCAATTCAACAAACCATAAAAAAATTTACACTGCTCATTTGCTTTGCAGCTGAAGGATGATGTGATGCTTTGTTACCTATATAGTATATTTACACACACAGTTAATTTCGGCTGCTAATTGACATGCTGTAAGTCAACCTGTTTGTATGGGTAATAAATAACAGGGATGTGTAACTGTAAGTATAGCGTGAGAACACGTGATTCAATAATCACATTCCACATGAACTCACTAATACTGTAAGTTTGGACTAATAGGCTCCCTTCAAGTAAATGCCTTCCTTCTCTTTCATCTGCAAATACTATGGTAAAAGGTACTCGTTTAAATTTCCCATGGTAAATGTTTTCTAGATTCTATAGTAGGGGAATGTAGAACACTGTGGGGGTGAGCGTGAGCAAGCAATGCCTGGAGCATTGAACTGTTTTAGGCTTTACCAGTGAAGTATCAGATCGCAAGACACAGGCTATGGCATACAGCATGAGGTTTGTCACTCTACTGTTGCCAAAGTACTTAAGAGTTGAAAGAAAATAATCTGCAGAGAATAGTCTGGCTTGTCATGCATAGCCCTTACCTGAGGCATCTCTAAGCCTGTCTACACAACTGTTAGCCGTCACATACAGTACATGTTCATGCTCCAGCTGCCTATTCCGAATGTTGCTGCTGACACAATTGCTGTCCCATGTACATGTGATTGGTGCACATGCTTCGGCTGTCCTTCCTAGCTGTCTTTTACTGTAGTCTTTAAATCTTACTTATGGGCTGGATACGGCCCGTGCCTATCATGTTAAATTACAGCATCAAAAACATATGGAACGATGTATGACAGATAATAAAAACATACATTATATGAAGAATGGACAATTCAACTCACTAGTTGGGGTCTCACTCACGCTTGCCCCAATCACATGGACCACCAGACACATTTGCTAGTCAAAACACAATTTCTTTAAGCTTGCGGTATACAGAACTTACATGAATCACCTGTCACCATTGACGATATAAGCTTGGTGCAGATTATGTGGCTGTCTCTTGGCTTAGTACCAACAGCTTCTGGTGATTTCATGTGGCACGTGACCAACAGTGTTACAGTTTTTCCGGATAGTTATGGCAAAGTTATCATGAACATTGTAGTCTCTACATTCAACTGGGGGTGTATAGTATGAGTAAATTTCCCCTCCTGTCTTTAGGCTGAACGTTATGTTGAAAAGAGGGGGAAGGGGTTGAATCTTAAACTATATGCCTCCTGGTTGACACAAACTTGTACTGTAGTTTCTTGGCACTGGGTATGAGGCTAACTTCGCCATAGTTACATCTTACAAGAAAATGCTCAGGCAGCCACATTCCCAGGCTCTTGTGGTGGGAGGAGACACTTTGTGCATGCATCAAGTTCTGTTGGTACTTGTATACTACTCTCTTACACTGAAATTACAGTTTACCTGCTGAAAAGACAGGGTAATGCTCTCTATATAAGGCACATTTGGAGCGCCTTGAAAGTTGGAAGTGGCGTAATGGTCTGCATTATCTTGTTTGAAAGGATCAGTGAACATCAAAAGGAAGGAATGTCATTCACATGGCATAATATTTCGCAGAATGGATGATTACTTGGATGATGCTGGCATAAGAACAGAATGTGGTCAGTAGCAGGCATTATTTACATCAAGAAATCAACTGACACATGGCTGTTAGTGTAACTGAGATTTTACACAAGTGTCCAATTTTCCAGAACCAACAACAAAGTTACCTACACACTAGTGAACTTGTGAATGGAGCATGCGGAATGCTGCATGTTAGCTTCAGATTAATTTCAGAGTTGTTGCATTTTCTTGTTGGTTTGGAAAGTTCAAGAAAATCTGATACAGTGGGCTTCACATTTGTTTCCATAGTAATGCATAGCAGGTTATTTTCATGGGGTGCTATATTTTCATTATTTTCATGGTTAACCTGCAACTCACGAAATTTTCAATCCTCAAAATTTACATTGCATGGGTAACCAAGTGTGACGTTTTCAACCCCTGCATCTGGCCTGTTAGTAATGTTTTTGATCCACAGGCACCTGTGTCACAAGCAGTCCTTCATGTTATAATCAACATGAAAATGCAAGTAGCCAGGTATGGAAGGTGTATGGAAAAGCTGGAACAAGCGGAAGCTAGAACTTTGAAGTGGAAATATGAAAGTTGGTTGGGCGTGTGCCAAACACCGGCACACATGTGCAACACTAACCTCATATGGACCCAGGCTGAAAAATTGATGAAGGTAGTACAACACTATTCTAGAAATAAGCGATGACCAAAACCATTTTGGGGGGTCAATAAGTTATTACATTTCCTTGGTGGGTTACCCTCATGGAGACTTTCATAAGAAATTGCGTTGAAGTTCACCTGGTGATTTTGTTGTACTTATCAATGTCACAGTACAGCTTATATCCTTTCCATTCTTGCTGCTGGAATCCTTTCAGCTGTAGCTACTCTGATTGGGTTGGCATTACTCATGCTTGACTAAACAGTGAAAAACATCTACCAATTGTGTAGGTATTGTGTCATCTGTGATATAACATGGGTCACAAAATTTAGAACCATGAAAATCAATTCTGAGCACCATACTGAGATTTTTATAAAACTTTTCACCCATAAACATAACCAGTTATATATGGATCAAACAAATAACATTGTAGCTTAGTTAGCCTGGCCTCTCATGCATAGAACTCATTCTGAAGCAGCTTGAAGTTGCCAAGATAACAAACGTGCTAAATACACAGCAAAAAAAACTTGAATACTCAAACCATGAAGCTAGTAGGAGAATCTCACTTCTACAGTAGTTGGCTGCATTAACAATGAAATTGTGTGAAAATCTTATGCAATGTGCGTCTGTTGCTGAAATACAGCATTCATGACATATGGAATCTGAAGTATGACAAAATATATACTGAAAATTCAATTCACTAGTGTAATGCTTGCTTAGGCTTGCTCCACTAAAGGTCAGTGCACTGTATGGGTGGCTAATCCATCCACATGGTATCAAATTACACAACATACCAGACATCTGCTCTGTCAGTATATGGTTCCCCTTTAATCACCTCAGGGGCCATCCAGTATGGTGTGCCTTGAACTGACTTCAGTCCACCTCTTCCACTTCGAATAGTCTAGTGAATAGGTGATGCATTACTACTAAATGCAACACAGAAGAACAGAGGCCAACTTTCTCCTGCATATACACACTTTACAAGCCAAAAGATAAGTATTTAATAGCTAGACAGATACACATCAAAGTTGGATATTAAGATGTACTACAACTACTTTTCAAGACCACAATGAGACATAATGTAAACAATCACCAACAAATATTGCAGGGAGAGTAGAGTTACCTCAGCCTACTGCTCTATTATTTTTTTTACACACTGTCCCCTCCTAATTATGCAACATGTTCAGGTAGCTAGCTGATAGTTGTTACGAGGTTCTAGGTAGGCAGGGATAAGCTCTGTAGAGAGAAGAGAGTGTCAGCAGAACAATCTGATATTCAGCTAGGAATTAAACTCAGGACCTTCCAAATTCTAGTCAGACTTTCTTACGACTTTGCCATGGCAAATGAGGTGCAAACAGTATTTCGATCATACAACATGTGGCAAGCAGTGATGTGCATGGACATTAAGTAGATGTGAGAGGTGTAGCACATGCTCGTTCAATGCTAAGTTTGTCATGAGAGGCAATTTTCACCACCCAGAAGGGTTCACTTTTGTTCGTTAAAGATCTTCTAATGCACCCACTGTGAATTCATTCTAGAATGCTTCTTGTAGCTTGTATTCATGATTCTTGCTCTTGGAATGTGATACAAGAGCAAGTTGCTATCACTTGATTGCATCCTGCTCCTCTGAAATTAACCCACTAGCACAGCAATTCACTGTTCCTTGGTATTCACTCAGTAATACACACACTTCCTAACTATATCCTAAGCCCACACACTTTGTGCAAATGCATGGTTAATAGCTGGCCACACTACACAGCCATTGTAAACCCACATGAATCCCTTGCCAACCCTTGGAAAACGGGGTGGTAAGAATGTACTTTCTGTTGCAACCTACTTACCAGAACTGTCCCTTTTTACTTGGCTAGCCATGGCAGCCAAGGTCAAATTGTGTATTTGCCACTTCACTCTTTTTTAGGCTGTACACATAAAGCTGTGTTTGCACAAAGCTACAGCCCTCTCCTGCCGCTCTTTGTCAATCTCTAAGCTCAAAAGTACATGACCAACCTGGCAGAACTTTCCGATTTTCACATACAGCAAAGGAAGCATGGACCATCCCAAGATATAAATATCAATAGGATTGGGTCAGTCCCAAAAAACTGTACTCAAATTTTTAGCACCATATTGCATGTCTTAGTTCATGAAGGGTTCCTGAGAAACAGCTGCTCCTCTTGAAGGCTTTGTCTAGCTTTGTTGCCAGGCCTCCCTCATTTCATTCGTCGAGGAACAAGACAAAACATTGTTGGTAAGGGATCTAAAATGGATTTATGAACAGTAGTGAGGTGCTTCTACACAAATGGTCGCAAGTCTGACTTGTTTGTGTCATTGCTGGCTGGAGCTACCCTATCTAAAAGTCAGAAAAGTTCGTGCATGTTGGGTTGTAGCTCTCCAACTCCCTTTAAGCCGAGTCTCAGTTCATGCATACACTCCAACCTGGAATTGCAATCCCACCTAAGATGTGGGGTGAGGTCTGAACAGTGCAAGTAAACAGCTTTTGCTTTTGCATGGCTTTTGCAAGTGATTGGCTGTTGCCTATTGAAGTTCTCAGTATTCATGACAAGTAGTCCAGTCCCTCAGCCACAGAAGTGGTATTTTTGAGAGAGACATGAATTAAGCTACTTTAGCAGCTCCATTTGTGGAAGCTTTTAATTTAAAGTTTCCCCTCTAGCCTAGACTAACACAGTCTCAAACGCCAACTACAGTACTGGTAAGTGCTTGATAGCTTGGATTTAGAGAAACTGTTCTTACCAGTTGACGTTTTAATGCTACAAGTTGCAATTCTCTGACGCACCACATCAGAAATAGTAGATCACAGCCATTTCTGATACACTTTGCATGAAACGTGGATGTGCATCACAATTACAATGTTTCCAATCCCGTTACTTTGGGGGAAGAAAGCTATATTTTGAGTTATAGAGACAATGATACAGGAAGAGTACAAGTGGTGGGTAGAGGAATCTAGGTCAGAAGTGAACCATAGGATGTATAATTCGGAGAGAGAAAAATACAGATGGGGTTTTGTAAGAACGTATACAAACAAGACACCTAAACAAAAAAGGGTAAACTTAAGGCCTAGTGGAGTCTATGCATGAAGACGCTTGCAGTTGAATATCTGGTTTGAGCAGTTGCTGGCTATCTTGCTTAGGTGGTCCAAAAATGCTCTGTGCCACTTGAGTGTCGCTCAGTGAAGTTTTGAAGAGCATCAGTGCTTGGAGGTAGTGACCAGTGATCCAATTTCTAAGATGCAGTAAGTGTTGCTTGAGATCATTTGGTGTTTAGGATGTCACTGAATAGGGTAATGCATAGCTGCTTTGACTGTTTTGTTCCTTGGATGCATAGTGCATGAATGAGTTCCTGAATAAGATGATTGGGGATGGACATGAGTGAGGGAAGAAAGGAGATCTTGGACTGTTACTCCACTTCAATAAGGTGCTACATCCAGAAGCTCTGGGTAGAATAGAATAGCCATGGAGGTGGATTTTGAGAGTGATAGCTACTTCTTCAGGTAGTTGTTGGCCTTGGATTGAAGGCGTAAGAGCTTAGATTTGGCTATTTGGCTGACTGCTAGATTGGAGAGAAGGGAGAAGGCAGTTGCGATAAATCTGAGTGTGCGTTCTCTGTGAATGAGGTGTATGAACAATATTAAGGGAAGATGCACTGAAAGGAGAAGCCCATATTCTTTGCCTTACTTGACCTCAAAAATGCCATCACAGGTACAATCAGATTCTGAACCATTACAACATCCCAACTCCTCTTACGAATTACATCCACAACCTGTATGGGAGTCTGAAGGTGCAGGTGAAAACAAAAAATGGGCCAGTTGCACGTAAGAATGAAAGAATTCAATCACCCGTTATTGACCCTGACGCCATATCCGGACTGACCTAGCGCTGAAGCTTTTGTATTGTGTATGTATGGAGCTGCCTGGGGTGTGCTATAATAATGCCATGCCCTGGGCAGAGCTTACTGTATACAATATTTAAGCGAAGTACGCCATAGAATTTTGAATGTCTGCCCTATGCATGAACCTTCGAATCACGAAAACCAACTGAGCCGTTCGCGAGTACTATGACCGGTAAATCGTGCCTAGTGCATGGCAACAGCCAGTCCAAGGATCCTAACGCCTAATTTCATTGATTTCCAAGTGATCCAGGGAGGCGAGCCATCTGGCTTCGAGTGTTTGACTTACAGGAGGGTGACATCAAGTTCACCTGTCAATAAGTTTCTTCTTCTTCCACGAGGATGGTGCACTTATCCCCTTGCACAACAGCCACCACCTAAGAGCAGGCATAGTATGACTTTCAAAGGGTTCAGAGAGACCTGTGCCAGGAATATCAGCTGGGGTAAGCTGGGGATAGCACCACATCTGGAACACCAAAGGCTACAGCCATGGTTCACGCTGTAACTTGCGAACCGTTCCTTTGATCGACACCGTTTGAAGTTCCACGATCGTGGCCAAGGTCATAGGTTAACTTCAGCTCGGTTTAATGGATACATTATACGGTATGTTAAGGCGCAAGCACACTAACAAAGCCCTATTCCCATACATAGTCCATACAAAAATTGGGGCCCCAGAGCAGTCCGGATGTGACGTCACGTTCAATCTTCATCCTCATCAAAATTCCAACGCTTATGCGCAACTGGCCCATTGGTGCACCCCATTCTTTGAGATGAGAAGAGGAGTATTCCAGGGTGACACTCCCACATCTGATCTTTCTCCTTGCAACTTGGTAGCCTTACAATAACCTGAGTTCCTCACTTTGAGATCTGTCCTGATAAACACTTGTTTGTCGCATGAGAAGAGGGTAATGGGGAGGAGGCAGACTGGTATGTACCACTGCCAAGTTGTCTGATGGATCCTGTCAATTACTTACTTGGTAGAGATTCTCAGACAGAATGACTAGTCCTCTAGTCACACCTTGAATGCCGACCTCAACATTATACTGAACCAGAGACATATGGTCAAAACCATAGATAATATATCTACCGTAGCTTTCTGGAAGAGTGGAATTGCTGGTTGTGTTCTGTGTAAAGGCTTCACTTGGTCTTTGCTTCAACACTCTTGTTGGAGTTTGACCATACCTATGCTTTGCTTTCTCTTTCCTTTTCTTGAGAGCTTCAAACCAATATTTCTTGATGTGAGCTGTGGTATGTTTTCCGTCTCATTCTACTCCTCTTTTGTTCTCTGTGGTTTAATGAGGAATGATAGCCCTTTGACTTACGGGTGGAGTTGTAGGAATGGGTAAGTGAGTCCATGTATAGCGTAACTCTGGCTATGCTGTTGAATTGGAACAGAAATGCAGCCAAATTGAAGACTTGGACAACTTTCAATAACGTTTAACTGCAAGTTAATGCGGGGTCACCAAGGTCAAGCAGCATGTGCCAAATGTGATGGGATGACTCGGGCGCATGCGTAGTAATTAGGCTGTACCGCTCAGTCCTGGCAGGTTGAGTACTGCTGAAGATTGTTGACATTAAAGGCAGTAAAGCACTCCAGTAGCGATTGACATGATGGCGGAAGACAACCATGAGACTTCTAACATGACCTCTCCCGTCGCTGGTGGCCAATTGACCCAGAGAGGCTCCATGGACGCGACAGCCACGCGCATTCTCCAATCGGTTACATTGCTGCAACCGGGGCTACCAGTATCCACGCCCCCCAATTCTTCTGCAGGCAGTCCTGGCACAGCACGGGAGTCCCAAGGTGGCACAAGCTTGGATGCCTCAGCAAATGGGGCACCAGGTAAGCCCGGCAAATTGTAACAGTATACCATCCGCCAGATCAAAAACAGACACTTTTCGAGCGGGAGTCTATATCTACATGGGCAAAACTGAATGTCTCCTCTGCCCAGTTGCAGCTCTCCTTTCATACATTGAGAGACGGGGGCTTGATCCTGGACCATGGTTCAGATTTGAAGACAAACACCCTCTTACAAGGGACACATTTGTTCGAGAAGTGAGGCAGGCTCTCAAAGCTGCAGGCTACGATGAAGCAAAGTATGCAGGCCACTTGTTTCGTATTGGACCGGCAACAACTGCTGCTGCAGTAGGATTGAAGATTCGTTAACAAAAAGCCTTGGACGGTGGCAAAGTACCGCATATTCAAAATTCCTAGGGAGACTTTGACATCACTTTCAGCACGACTAGTCCAATAATGATGGCATGTACACACCCACACTGTATGATACTGTAGATGGTATATCATTGTCATAATTAATTTATGGGCAAGGGGCGGATTCTTGGGTGGCTGCCCTCGAGAGCCACCTTTGGAGCATACTGTTGCTAGTACCGTATTCTACGTATTATCCACCCATGATGTATTATCCACCCACTCCCTTCTTCGGCCAAAAGTTATGTGGGAGGGTATTTATAGTATCCGCCCACCCTTTACCACGGGACTGCTCCTTGTACCGGGAACTGTATGCAGTGACAACGACAGCAGGCAAGTAATTTTTCACATGTAGATGGCTTTGAGAAAAGCCGATTTTGGCATTCCAGCTTAGACCGTCAGTTACGCTTGTCAATCTCTTCTCGCAGTCTTACAACAAGATTCTCTTTTCCTTGAAATTTGTAGACACATGGCACTACCACACCACGCTGTCTTCTGCCAGTAATCTTGCAAGAGATCTTCCCCCCATGCTGCAGAAAATGCCATGCTACTCTCGAATACTCTCAAGGTAAGTGTCCAACTACGCAGCTGTCAAAGACTACTGCAACTGCATGTCTGTCATGGCTATTTTCATCCTCTCTCCTTGTGTCGAGAATTTGGCCTACAAACAGTGTCCAGACAGCCTTGTATACGTGATGTCCACGCACAACACTCTCCTTGCAAAAGATGGCGGCCATTACTGAGGCTATATAGATTTGATAGAGCACGCATGCGTGACCTTTTTATAGCCACACCGCAAATTACATAATTGTAGCTGAACTTCCTGGGTGAGCGGATACTACATCGCGTTTACCAAAACTACGTATTATCCGCCCACCCCCCTTTTTCAGCTAGCACTTAAGTGGCCCGCCCATGGGCAGATAATACGTAGAATATGGTACACGAGATACTTCCCAAGCACTGCCCATTTATACCACTCACCAAAATAGGTAAGCAAGGGAAGGGACTCATTACTATGCTGACTAACGAGAGCAGACATGGTACAAGCCACTTACCCCTGACTCACCACCACCACATGATTAGAAAGATGCATGGGTGCAGCTAGAGATCACTTTATGATCCTAACATGTTAACCTCTATTTGGGAGATGCTGCATCATCCTTGGGTGCGCCTGAGCAAGTAGCTGATTAAGCATATGCTAAAAGGTCCATGTGTAGGTGAATATACTTGCTGACATTACAGCTATTTGAGAGGCTACATGGGCGTGGGCTAAACATCACACTCAAACCATGAGCTAGCAGGGAAATCCCATCTTAGGGTCTTGCTTGCTTGCATGGCCCTCACCTGAAGCAACCCCTGCTACCATGTGTTCTGTAACTGGCAGCGTGCCTTGTCAGGTGGCTGTCAGACTTATAGTATTGACGTTTCTGAAAGAAAGAAATAGCCATGTGTGCTGCAAATGGATTACATTTGAGTTGTCTTCACTTCGCTAACCTAGTTTGTACATGCATACATGCGGCAATGAAAGACACCTATAAATGGTTTTGGTCTTTAGCTTGGGTGCTATAAGCAAACTTGCTTTTGCTTCTTTGCCATGAGTGCAGTGGTCCAATGGTAAGAAGACCTCCTGACAAAAGAAGGTCCTACAGTTATTCACTGCAGGATACAAGATCTTTTGGCGAACTTCTCTCTCTTCAGAGCTTATCAACTTCACCTGTGGCTACATATAACTTTGGAATGTTGCTAAGATAGGGTTCTACTGCTGTCAGCTGTCACTATTGTGTGAGGCACCCCATAGAAAGCAGGTTGTAGGTTAGGAGTGTAGGTTTGAGAGGTACATAACATACTCATGGCAGAGTAAATTCCAGCAGTATATGTTTATATAAACCGTCATCTATAACTTAAAAATCCTGCCTTCTTCAAAAGTTGCTATGGTTTGAGGCCAAGGATTTAATACACCGTGGCAAAACCCAGTACCTTTGAAGATGAAATCTCTTTGTGATCAGTGCACAAGGATTCCGATGGCTGTCTTACAAGGAAGGTTGGAAAACTGTGGTTGTCTCCATGCTTGGAGCCATAAGAAGGTACAGATGACAAGTTTCTGTCCATAAACTGCAATTGCTTGTCTATGCTGCTATATTTATCTTGCTGTGCTAGGTATGTTTTAGGCGCCTTTGCTAGCAGCATTTGTTACAAAAACCCTCATGAACTGTGAATATTTCTGTGCAGTAACAGATGTAGCTATTCACAAGCAAAACACACTCACCATCTCCTACACTTACCTGCAGTCGCTTGGAAGCACCAAAATCAGCTAGTTTGATGTTGCCGTTGGAGTCCCTAAGGATGTTAGCCCCTTTGATGTCTCTGTGCACTATCCGGTTGTCATGCAGGTAGGCTATGCCTTCCAGTATCTGTCTAGTGTACTTTCTTGTCAACATCTCATTTAGTGCACCATTGTCTCGTAAGTGCTGGTAAACTGAACCCTGCAGTAGTAAAAATACATAAACTTAACTGATATCAATAACAAATGAGGTTTATGCTCTCTCACTCCTGGCATATACTCCATGAAGATTTGCAGCTTTCCATCTGTCCTTTCTGTACCATAGTACATCACTATCCTTTCATGTCGGAGGTTTTTTAGCAACTGCAGCTCAGTCTCAAAGGACCTCACTTCCTGCATTGTCATGGGATAGTGATCATTAAAAAAATACCGTAAACTCTGGTTACCTTGCTATTAGGCGCATATTATTTATTAGGCGCATGCTTCTTCCTGGTACACGGCATCATTTATTAAGCGCATGTGCATCAAAGACAGTACACGCTGGCGGCGAGAGATCAAGTGAAAACCATGGCATCAAGGGAGTCCCTAGAGGCTTTCCTGCGCAGACTCAATTCCTGGCACCCAACCATACACTTCACATGGACCATCTCCATGGAGAATGTTGAGTTCCTAGACACAAGGGAAGCAGATTTAGAGAAACTGGTATTCTCGATGTTCAAACCCATTTTAAACCCACTCCAGTATCTTCACTTCTCCTCTTCTCACCCTAAGGGAGTGTTTAAGGGCTTGGTGAAGGGTGAGGCCATTCGGTTCCTTAGGTCCAACTCAAGCCAGGATAACTACGAAAGAACAATCTCAACTTTTAGGCACCACCTACTCTGTAGGGGGTACCCTAAAATTTTTGTTGACCCACTCCTCTCCACAGTTCCATACTCCCTTAGAAACAACTACATCCAACCTCTTCCTACCCCTAACCTCAACCTCTCCTCTATCCTTAGTACCACACCTAACCCCATCACCCCCAGATTCATTACTCCTTACTCCCCCTCACTTACTCACCTCTAACAAACTCTAACTCATCATTGGGACCTTATCTCTAAGGATGCAAACCTCACACAACTCTTCTCTACTACACAGCTGTGCTTCAGACGAGAAAAGGCAGTCAGTCTCCAACCACCTAGTCTCAGCTAAGACACTTGGAAGACCCCCTCCTTCTACAGCCGACGTTCCACTGCATATAAGTACAACTGCTAGAAGAGTAAAATCATGTAATCACCCACTTTGTCTCACCTGCCCTAAACTACTTTCCTACAACGTCATCCATTCCAGCACTACACATCAACCCTTCTACCTCACTGATACCTTCACCTGTAAAAGTACCAGTCTTATCAAAATGTATGTAGGACAAACTTCTAAATCTCTATTTAATCGCTTTGGCCACCATAGATCTGCAGCAAAGGAGAAGAGGAAGAACACCTGGCCCATCTACCGCCACTTCAGCTCCAGAGGACACAGCTTCGAGACGCACGCGAGAATCCTGCCCCTTGAACATTGCCCCTCCTATCTCGTGAGATACATTGGATCTGGGCACTTAACACAGTCCTCCCCTTTGGTCTTAATTCCCAATACTCTATAACATAGGCCTCCCTGAGTAACATGAGCATCTAGGCTAGAAACCAAGTCCCTGGCCTGATTGATATCCCGACGTAGGTGCTTAAATTCCATCCTGATTATTCTAATACCTCTATGTACCAACAACATACTCCACTCTTCCTATCCGGTACTCTTGTCCCATGTTTATTCCTGTATCAAAGCACTCTTCCTCTTTCATGTACCATCACTTGTCAGACAGCCACGGTATATAAAGACTCACCTCACAGTCACCAGTCATCTCCTGAAGAAGACTCATCCTGAAGTCGAAATATTGAGATTAAGTTTATTTAAGCCACTCGGCTGTCTATTTTTTAAAGTGTCTACCACAAACGCGGACCGCCCGTAGCAACGATGGACACACCAGCTACTTCGCGGAAGCGCCCTGCTTCCTCGCCTCTCAACGCTGAAGCTCGCCAGCCTACCGCTAGTGTCGGGAGCATCTCTCCGCCTCGTGCTTCGCACTCGGCCCCCACCCCCCCCCCCCCCCCCCTGGAAATTTGAAAATTATATGTCAAAATTGCCTCAACAGCTGCAATAGGGAGCATAATTATAGACTTAATGTATTATAGCTGAATCTGACGTTTCTTGTCCTTAGCAGGTGCACCGACATGTGCATGCACCCATTGCACACATCTACATCGCCTCCCCCCCAACGTCCCCCCAGGAAAATAAATCCTGTATGAAACCCTGTAGTGGGATGTTACACGGAGGACTTCACAAGACCACACAAATGTCAAAATTGAGGGGTGGACTTTGCGCAAAAATTAGGTGCTTACTTGGGTAATAATAATTATGGTATCCAATAAAATGCTTGCCTTACTTTACCAAGGCAAGCAAAAGTGCACAGAATCATGTCTAAGGGAGATGCACCTCAACTTTTGCAAATAATTTAAACAATTCAATACCAGACAATGTAGTGGTAATCTGTTAATCTATTCATGCACATATACCGTATTTCTTAGAATAGATGCCGCCCTCGAGTAGTAGCCGCACAATCGGAAGCTCCGAGTGAAATAAACGCCGCCCTCAAATAGTAGCCGGGGCTACATATGTGGCACATGCACACGTATGCAAATAAATCCTGACGACGGTCAACAGGCTAGTACTAGGGCTGTTCGTGTTGTACGACTCGTTTCCACTGCTGACAGCAGGACTTGGAGGCTGCACGTACTACTGACAGCATCTAACACTCATCACTGTATCGCTCATACGTACCTTATCCAGCTGCTGTTGATGTTAGCGGGCTTTCCAAAGAAATAAACGCCGCCCTCAAATAGTAGCAAGGCGTCTGATCGAAGAAATACGGTATGTCGCATTGGCCTTCATGTATCTTGGCTGATGACTTAGATGTTACTTACTCTTTGCATGTGCATAGAATCGGATGACGGGGTAGCATGGTCTATGTGATCGATGCCTATTACTTTCACTGCCAGTTCTCTTCCAGTATCCAGATCATGACAAATAAACACCTGTAACAACAAGGATTGCAATGAATAAGGAAATGTAAAAGGATAAGGTATAACATACAACTAACCTGCCCAAAGGCTCCAGATCCCAGGAGTTTCCCTTTAGACCAATTTGCAGGAGCAGTAACTGTAAAAGGAATTCCACATCAGGATCAATCTGTTGTTCAGTCTACTTCTGCCGTCAAGATGCAACAGAAGGCTTTACTTTTTGTTGGGTATAGTTTCACAAAGAATTAAACACAGTAACTTATGCTCTATTTCAATCTACATACACACTGTAAACTACACCTTTGTTTGAGACATTCAACTTTGCAAGGTTCTGCAGGGCAAGGTCAGCGTCACTAATCTTCTTGCCAACACCAACAGATTCTGAACTGGAAGGGTGGGCATAGGCATGCCTCAACTTCTGGTGGCCCATTTTCGGATCATTCAGTGGGTAAGTTCGATATACTGTAGGCCAACATCATATAGCAGTCAATAAGTAACATACGTACCAAGAGCGTTTGTGCAGAACGCTAAGTACAAGTCACAATAACGTTATCCAAACAAAAACAAGTGCATGTAGGGACGAAATCCTCAAATAGCAACCAAACAAGGTAGGAATGACACCACAATACCATCCCTACATATTGTGCCATTTTGCCAACTATGCCTTGCGTTTGTTAGTTGTGGGCATAGAAGATTGTGGAAGCAGTGGACTGGGTTGTGCTGGGTGTGTGGTGTGCATAGAGAGTGGGTTATGTTGAGAGTGGCAGCAGTGCTGAGTCTGATGGGATGTTGGAGTGTGAGTTACGTTGTGAACTTTTTATGCTGCCGAACATGGGAGATATGGGTTAGTCTTGTACGTAAGTGGAAAGCTGTGGAGTGAGCAGTGCTGAGTGCCTTGGTGATGTGTAGTTATGCATTCATTTAGTGGGTGCTAATAGGCTAATGTGCATGTAGAAAGCTTTGTGGTGTGCGTAGTTGGCAAAAACCTTGTTTTTGAGGATTCCACCCTACATGCGCTTGTTTTTGTTTGGAAAACTTTCAAGTGACTTGTTTCTGTTGTTTTCTGAATGGTAAGAGAGAATTAAGAGAAGTGGAATGGGAGGCCTAGGGAAAGATGCATGGTCTGTAAAGGTACGAAAGTATAGAACTTTGTTGTAAAAAGGGCACACAATTTACTCAAATGCTTTTAAGTGAAATTGTAAATCTAACCATCGAACTTCTCTATGGATGTAGAAACTGCTGTTCTTGCAAACTACAAGTACATGTGCTCAGTTGTGTGGAGTACTTACATATATTTTCATGTATAACAGCCATAGCAATACATACCTTATAATACTTCTCTTGGAAGCATGCATGTATCCCCTCTCTATTTTTTTTGTGTTATACCACCTGACCTTGGCTGTTGCAGTACTTTGTGTCAGCTGCTGCCGCTTTCTTATCACAGTAAGCTATCTAAACACATGCTCAGTTTCCGGGGGTGTACTTGCTAGCAAGAATGATAAGTGCCAATCAGTTTTTTGCGTTTGAATTGTTGTAATAGTTTCAGCCATTATTGTGTTATCACAGTAGAAGGAAGAAAGAAGAAGGAAGATAGACAATTTGCCCGTTTTAGTGACTTGCCAGTCTGGTACTTTAGTGATGCTTTCCAGCAAAGTTAATGGTTCTGTTGCTCATGGAAGGACTCGATAATAAATGATATGGCTTATAGAGGCAGTTGACTAATTTAAAGCAGACGTTTTGAGCGTTTCATTCATGCACTTTTAATGTGGCCGCCATTGTATTTTGGGGTGATCCTTACATATGGCATACTACTGTACGCCATGATACTGATATACGTGTGTGCTGTTTAACTATCTTTCCTTGGTGGAACTGTATAATTTTAATAATTCAAAAGAATATTTAGCTCTACAAATTGATTAGAGTATGTACGATGGGTGTAAAAAGTAGAGAATTTGTACAAAGCAATTAGAGAAAAATCCACATGTTTTTAAGTTGGAAGACTGAGCAAAAGGTGATTTGATCATAACGTCTTGTACACAGTGCTAACTACTTGTGTGTATAGATACAAGGTATTTTCATCATGCATCACCTAACTTTCACTACCAATATTTCCAGCTATATGGTAGGTGGGTTCCAAAAAAAATAAACTTAGTTCTCTAAAACTTAGTCCAGTTGCTATGCACCGTCAATCCTCTAATCATAACACCTCAAAACAGTAGTGTGCAGAACCCACCAGAGATACACAGGTATGACCCAAACTTTTCATGAGAAAGCAAGGGAGCTTCTACTTTGAGCAGTCTAGCGTGTTATCCTGGCCCTTACTTAAAGCTGCTTCTGCCACACTGCCATCTGCGAGGAGCCTGCCTTGGGTAGCTTATTCTTATTATTACAAAATTCCTGAAGTAATTGCTGTGTATGCTGAAAAAGTATAAGTGTGTTAACTACTGGGCTTTTCAGCTGCACATGCATTTGTATTATGCATATGCAGATTTTCTAGCTTGTTGAATGGCTATTTGTCTGTGCAAAGCTTGCTGCAGTGAGCTTGAATGTGAACATACTGGAAGGGCCAAGAGCCATCCTGGAAGAAGAGTGTCATTAAACAGGCTTAGGACCACTTTATGTAAATGTCTCGTGGAATTTGAATAGAGCCAATGAAATTGCAGAATGCACAGTTAGAGTTGTCTGGTCATGTGAACACGATCATTTTGACATTCATTCCTTGCGTCAGAGTAGGCAGAATAGGCAACTACAGCCGATCAGACGGTTTTGGACGCTCTCATAAGGGCTGTAAGTCGAGGTGTGAGCTTAGAGTGTGACAACAAGAGGTAATAGTGAAGGCTAAGATGCAGCATTCACGTCACCGCCCAGTGGTAGCAGGGAAACTCATTATTTGGTGCTTCCGTGGAGCTTCGCTTATCTGAGATGCCACCCGAAACCAAGTTCAATCATCCCTCAAACAAACAGCACAAGTAGCTTGGTAAATTGCACTGGCAGCAGCTATCTAGTAGGTGTGACCATAGATAATAGAACAGTATAGGGATTGGAAACGTAATTTATGAATATTATGTGCGCTTCGCTTCTCCGTATACCACCTCCGTGTTACTACTAAGCGGTTAACGGAAGTGACCCTGTGTGCTTGTGTAGTTTTCATACTATCACTGAGAGCAGACGTCCTTCCATAGTGGGTACTTAACTTACCATAGTATCCATAGAATGGACTGCACTGGTTAACATTCTGCTAGACGTCAACCTGGAGCTTTGCCACCAGGTTTGTTGAAGGCCTTCGACTATAAGTAGTCAGTTACACATATTTTCTCTGGTTTTAACTGCTACTACTTCAGAAAGACCACTCCTAGTACGTAGAGTGATCTTAAAGCAGTGCTCTCGGCTCTTTGGTGGAGCCTGCAAGGGTTTCTTCATCTTGAAAAAACTACACAAATGCACTAAGGTACTTTTCTGTATATCATGAGGTTTTTTACTTACTTGAAGTAAAATCACCACCGAACAGTAATGCCATAACACGTACTAAATGCGTACTATCCAAGATGCATATTTATTTTCTTCTTTTCACAACACAGCAGTGTTATGATGCGATCAGTGTTGTTCTTAGCTTGGATAGCTATGCCCGGAACCTGAAACACGGAACGCGCTCTTGTCAAGCTGCGTGACATCATGCAATACATTGCATATAGGCGTTTCCAATCCCTATACTGTTCTATTATCTATGGTGTGACCTATGAATAACTGTGTACTTTACACTTGACTGATTCAATAATTGCTATCCAGACGTTCACGTAAAGTGAACTCCAGACCCTTCCTCCATTTGCTGATACTGAAAGCGATTGGTGTTGTCGAACGGGAAGGGTCTGGCTTGCGAGACAAGTCTATAGGTCCATGGACAGAGAGTAGGTTTGTGGCTACAGTTCAATGACAAAAGGTGAGGAGGAAAAAGTGTACTTAGTTTTGTAGGGGATGAGTTGAGCTTTCAAAAGCTGGGATCAGTTTACAGTGGCGGTGTCAAATTTTCATTGAAAGCCAACATAGCCAAATTGCTGTTTTGAAGTCAACTCTGAATTTGCCCTGTAGACTAGAATTGTAGCCTTGTACCCTGGCCACATGAAAAAAAAAAAGAAAAGAAAAAACGGCCTCGTATCCACTGTTTGGACACATGTGGCAGTTATGGTACACTTCCGTAAAATTGTAAGGTTCACATAGCCAACTCCACGTGAATCATATTCGGAGGAAGTCTGCAATGTACAGACATGGCTAACTGCTGTTGACTTTGCCTTTCAAAGGCCAAGTCTACAATGATTAGTGGCTATCCAAGTGTACCACTGCTCTCTTCAGCAAGGCGAGACTGCTGTACGACAGGCCTTCGTGGTTAGTTTTATATTGCCTGTTTCCAGAGGAGATGGATTACCTTCACAAACCTGCTGCTCCTGTTTGGCAAAAGCGCAGATGGTCGAGTGCACGTTTAACGTACTTTGAGAGCAGGCTCACGCTCACTAGAGTGTTGAACAGTACTAACATTTCGAATTGTGACTTACCCAAAGCATCTTTCCCTCGTATATGTGATGTACAGCCTTCAACTGTTGCAAAGGCTTTCTGACTTGCGACAGCTTGTTGGAAATGCTAACTTTCTCTCTTGTTTTGTGTGTTGGTGACATGCCCAGACTATGGGTGGAGCCTTGGAGAGGGTGCAAATTTTCAAATTTGTTATTTTTACCTTATACTGTATAGGACTTGCCAAGCAAACTGGTAACACTCACAGAACAAATACCAAGATGGATTCTAGAATTGATGACTATTGCTTTACGGTAGATATCTTGCGTGCTGCCACATTTTTGTTTGTTGTTTGTTACAGACTTTGTTGCACACTGGACAGTGTGCTCAACTCATCGTTAACAGCTAACCAATGGCTGCAGGATTGATGGTGGTTGACAAACAGCTATGTCAGTGTATGCTGGAAGTATCAATGGAGCGACATAACCAACTAATTTGTACTAGTCTATGGTTGCCAGAGCTATGGCTCACATGACTTTGGATCCAACTGCGTGCTGTCAGGATGGTTGGGTCGAGTTTCCCGTGGAAAGGTCCTTGTTAGTCCACCATGATGATCCAGAGGATACAAACCATCAACTGAGTAATAAAGTTGTCTGTAACAAAGTACTGTTACAAAAACACAGAACAATTTCATCAACTAGAATCACTCACAAGTTTAAACACTGCTGTAATAATATTATGCATATATATGTTGCGAACTGAATGCAACCATGACCGGTTTGTAAACGGGCCACCAGTTTATTCATCCAGTTTTTAAACTGGTTGGCCCGCTTTCAATCATACAAAGCGAAGTGGTCCTGTTTAGAAACCAGGCCAAATGGTTTGAAAGCTGGCCGAACAGCTTGGGAGCTGGCTGAATGATTTACTGAAACATACAAGCAAGGTACATGTAGTCTCGGAAGCGTGGATCGGATACTGAAATCGATCCGTGCTGGCGTTGGTTGGGTCTCACCTGTGAGACTAACATGAAGAAGAACGGACTAGCCTCGTTCCCAGATTGTTTTGCAGCTTCTTTCCAGTAGCTTTTATCGGCATACGTAAAAGACTGCTGACCATGTGCATGCATGCACGAGGGGGTAAGCCGTCCAGCGCATGTGTGGGCTTGCTTTTTGACCGCACAGCCGGCTTATTGACCCGGTTTTTGACTTCACGTAACCAGACTGGTTTTAAATCCGGTTGACCAGCTATAATCCGGTTGAACGGTTTAAAAACTGGTCAGAGGTTTGAAATCCGGCTGTAACATATACATGAGGTCTAGTGGTGTTCCTTGGTGAATGGTTATTCTTGTACCTTCAAAATGTATGCGTCTTTTCCGCTGATGTAATTGTTCTCATTCAACTAAGGTTGTGCACGTGCCTAGAAAGTCAAGTACGCACCTAACAGATGATGTACACAAAGTTGGGACTAAAAAGATACCGTAGACATGTGACTCTAATGTGATGCAATGTTTGGGGGAAGGGCTCTGAAACATCCTTCATTATCAACAAGGAAGAGATACCATATGGTTGGTAATTCTTGCAAGGGATATATTTTTGCATTTTTCGCAAGTCAAGAGCCATACGCAAAGTTCAAACCATGATATTTTCATTGCCCATGGCGAGCAAATCATGCTTCAATCCAGCACTACTTCAATCTGTCTAGCAGTCCTAACTTCAATAGAAGCCTGTCAGCGGGCTATTGCTCAGGCCAATCAGTAAATCAAAATGCTATGTATATGGTAAGCACAGACGAATGAACTGGATGGTGGTGCAGGGCCAAGAGCGGAAACAATCGCCTCTACAAACAGCCTGGGTACAAAGCTACTTTATACTTAGTCAGGCTGCACCAGCGTATCTTTTCTCCCCATACAGGAACAAAGAGCCGAGATTGCCATCTCCGTAGACAATTCTAAACATCTGCTCAGCTTTAGCCGTAAAGCTAACGCGGAACTCTGAACATGTTTGGAGGCTAAAGATGCTTACCACTCTCTTCTTCAAATATGTGTGGTCCGTTCCTTGGTAGTAGTTCAGCGTTTAAGCTGGAGCAAAGACAATAGTTATGATTGTTATAATCAGTCTTTAAACACAGGCTGCGTCAACAGCTTGCACAGTATAGGTGGCAACACCTCCCTGTTACCCTTCAAAGGAAGTGTTTGTTAATGCAGTCAAAGCAGTGCTTACCTTACATTGTCGGACGGTGACCTCGAGTCATATGTAAATTCTGATGGAGTTGATGGAATAGACTGAATGGAGGCCTCAGGACTTGACGTATTTTGATGGTGAGAATATTGCTACATGATGGAAACCCCACACAGTTATCATGGCATTGACACTGCACTAACAACTAATTACCTCTGTAACTGAAGTACTAGGTTGTCCATCCTCCATTTCAGGAATAAATTTGCCTCCTTCCTGTGAGGAAATGACAGATGAGTTTTGATAAACAACACAAAATCCCTTGTGTCATGTTATATGGGTAGATCAAATAGGTATTGCCAGTGGTATAGATTGGTTGCATCTCTGTGGCCGTAGCCACAACTGGTTACAGTACTGGTGCAATCACTAATCTACAGTTTAGACCTCAGTGCTAGAAACATAAAGTGAGAAAGCAACAAAGCTTGAACCACGTACATGTACCTAATCAATACTGCAGAGTTACATGAAAATGTCTTTCATACTCTTACGTGTGAGCTATGGGATCAATTATGACAATAGCAGGGTTATCAAACTTACCTGTAATTTAACCAAATGAGATCGATAAACATTACCATTGGTAAACGCTGATGAAAGCTGTAACTATAGTTTGAAACAAAGCCAATGAAAGGTTGCAGTTGACAGTTCCTTTAGCAGCATCTGGTTAAAGACA
The DNA here is from genome assembly GCA_949130485.1 of Agelas oroides. Classification (NCBI taxonomy): domain Eukaryota; kingdom Metazoa; phylum Porifera; class Demospongiae; order Agelasida; family Agelasidae; genus Agelas; species Agelas oroides. The sequence goes on along the minus strand of OX422204.1, from coordinate 4,179,690 downwards.
TGTTGATGACACAAACTAGTTATAACACGCCTGTTCAGAATGTATCTCCATTAACTGGATCATGAGTGCTCAAAATAGGTAGGAAGAGGAAGTGTGTTATTTCGGTAAGACTGTTGTCCAACTAGATTTGTAATTGTGCTGTCAGTCAAGTGTACCATTGTTATTCTAACAGAATGGTAGAAAATCAAATCTCGCAAACCTGCTAGATTAGATTTGCACCCACAAACAAATTTCATTCACTTGCACCACAGCGTGTGCATTTGCTCTGAGATATGGCTTGCTCCAAAGATTGGGATCAGTAGTGAGGTAAGGTCAGTATTGGTCTCTGTGTGTTTCTTGCTGTAGCAGCTACTTTCTTGTCGCTATTTCTACCAGTTCTAGCCATTTTAACAATGCCAGGGTTCATCTGCTAGCTTATGTGACTACTGTGTGTATGGGAAAGAGAGAGAAGGGCATGAAACATAGCCCAAAGTTTGTTAGCAAAACAAAGAGAGCCACTTGAACTGTCACAACAATATAAATACCTAGAATCTATCTAGTTTACGTGACTAACAATGCTGAAAGATGCAAGTGAGCCTGAGGTAGCTTATGCAAAGCACGTGTGCTGAGATGTGCAAAATTGCAATTATCGTGGGAGTGGCTTCTGTTTCTTTCGTTTCTTGATTATATAGTATCCCAGTACTAAGGTTTTTCCAGAAGTGTGCAGATGCAGTGAACTTCGATCGTTTGATCATCTCTTGGTCTGTCAGCCACTTCTGTGTGTACTTGTTTTGACGGTCTGGATGCACTACACTAAGAATCCTTGGTGGTACATACCCTTCTGGATTCACTCGAAAACAATTAGTTCAGCAGCCTTTGCATAATTGAATTAGCAAAAATGACAAGAATTAATAAACTTCTTTTACTAGACTGGATCTATCCTTCTATTACAATTGACATTATTATCTTTCACAGACTGTACGTCTGTTCACCAGAATGCCTATATGAATCTCCCTCTTCAAGGCCTCCTTTCGAACTAAAAGGAATTGGGAGATTCAGTGATCATCTGTTATGGGTTGAGTTCCAGTTTTACAATCATAACATCTGTAGATCTTGTCAGTGTGACAAATGTGAAACCAAATGCATCAGTGTGCTGTCGTCAGTGTGACAAATGTGAAACCAAACGCATCAGTGTGCTGTCGTCAGTGTGACAAATGTGAAACCAAACGCATCAGTGTGCTGTCGTCAGTGTGACGAATGTGAAACCAAACGCATCAGTGTGCTGTCTTCAGTGTGACGAATGTGAAACCAAACGCATCAGTGTGCTGTCGTCAGTGTGACAAATGTGAAACCAAACGCATCAGTGTGCTGTCGTCAGTGTGACAAATGTGAAACCAAACACATCAGTGTGCTGTCGTCAGTGTGACGAATGTGAAACCAAACGCATCAGTGTGCTGTCGTCAGTGTGACAAATGTGAAACCAAACGCATCAGTGTGCTGTCGTCAGTGTGACAAATGTGAAACCAAACGCATCAGTGTGCTGTCGTCAGTGTGACAAATGTGAAACCAAACGCATCAGTGTGCTGTCGTCAGTGTGACAAATGTGAAACCAAACACATCAGTGTGCTGTCGTCAGTGTGACAAATGTGAAACCAAACACATCAGTGTGCTGTCGTCAGTGTGACAAATGTGAAACCAAACACATCAGTGTGCTGTCGTCAGTGTGACAAATGTGAAACCAAACACATCAGTGTGCTGTCGTCAGTGTGACAAATGTGAAACCAAACACATCAGTGTGCTGTCGTCAGTGTGACAAATGTGAAACCAAACACATCAGTGTGCTGTCTTCAGTGTGACAAATGTGAAACCAAACACATCAGTGTGCTGTCTTCAGTGTGACAAATGTGAAACCAAACGCATCAGTGTGCTGTCGTCAGTGTGACAAATGTGAAACCAAACACATCAGTGTGCTGTCGTCAGTGTGACAAATGTGAAACCAAACACATCAGTGTGCTGTCGTCAGTGTGACAAATGTGAAACCAAACGCATCAGTGTGCTGTCTTCAGTGTGACAAATGTGAAACCAAACACATCAGTGTGCTGTCTTCAGTGTGACAAATGTGAAACCAAATGCATAAAAAAAATAACAAACTGCTGTATAACAGGAAATATTGGCAAGCATTAAATTTGGCAAAACAGCCCAAAAATGGCTTATTTTAAAATTTGGCAAAATGTTGCAGAATTAGAAAGATTATCAACTACACTCACAAGTAGCTATGTTAGCATACTGAAAAATGCTCAGTGTGAAAGACACTCAAAGTGATTTTGAGTGAGACACATGGAATTTTAAAGCTGTGTCCACTGTGATCATGTTTTCAATTGTATCTAGAGCCCCTCAAATTGGCAAACAACTATCTGCAAGGGAGAAGTTAGCAATGCCCAGGACGCTGTGGCAGTGAGGAAGATATTTAGAAGTGTGTACAATTTTCTTGCCATTTGTATTGACATGTATAGACAGTATAGGGATAACAGGCTGTTTTTATTTTTATAATGCCATCACTAGCTCTGTTGAGGATAAGCACACCTGCATACACCCCTACAGAAAGAACTATAACCTACGCATGCACCACAATATTACCCTCGTTCCCAGGCCTCCCTGGTGAACTTTTGAGAGACTTACCTGGAAGTCATTGGGGACTCTTGGGGTGTGTGGCTCAGCAATAAACCAAGGTGGTGGGGAAGTGCCTCTAGAAATCTCGCCATGAATTGGGTAGGTACGGAAAGGATCTGGACTTGCCCTGAATCCTTCCACATTCTCAGGATCTGATGCTGATCTGTATGACACACAGTAATCAAAGATTCAGTCAAAATAATGTTAACGTGACCAATCTCTGTATTGTGAACAACATTTTATTCATGATCAGACACTGTTGACCAGTGGTTAGTTGGCATAAACAATTGACAAATCACATCTCTCAGAAAACAGGCAGGTCTAGACATTATACAAAGTCATCCACAGCGCAGGGTGCATTTTATCTACTACAAGGCCTCATCAGCTGTGCATGTACACGCTAGTATTTGTGCATGTTGACTAGCAAGTTGCAGTGTCCTGTTTGAGTGCACGTGACAAAACATGTGAGGACAGCTGAGAGTGAAGAAAAAAGTTAGCAAGAGTGAAAACATGTACCGAGATAGAGTGAAGAAAAAAGGAACCCAGAGGTACTTGTGAGAAAGTAGAGAAAAAGAAGACCAAATTAATAGTTACAGTAAAATCTGTAATCAGTAAGCTCTATTCCTGTCTTTCACAGCCAAAAATGTGTTCACGTGCTACATAAATTCCACATGTTAGGGTGTTAGTTAGCCTCTTACCCAGGTATTCATGCAGGGTTGGAGAAAAAAAGAGAATCTGATAAGCACTGTTTGCACATGGTCATCAACTCAAGAATTTCTGTGAATTCGGAAGTTTTGGTAAAATCTGTGGCTGTCACACTAACCTCCATGAGTCAGCTGACAGTGAAAGATGCCTGCCACTCACCATGCTGCGTGTGAACGATGATGAGGAAGCGATGAAAGTACTTAGCTACCGTAGACTCTGGTTAATAAGCACATGCACTTATGAGTGTAAGTGGTAAGCAAATATGCGCCTAATAGAGGATATGCGCTAAATAAGGGATGCAATGAAAGCCACGCCCTACTGACAGGTGGGCATGAGTATCGAGGTAAAATCAGAAGGCTCCCATCCTCCTCGAAGAGACCGTGAATCGCAGCCATTGTGTATTCAAGGAGATATGCGGGGCTCTACGCGTTGTACGGGAGAAATTTTACAAGGCCTAGTCAGAGTCCAGTCGTAAGCCGCGAAGGATGTGTGTCTTTGTGTTAGCCAGAAGCGGAAAAAACGTGTGTAGCCCTTCTTTCTTTGACTTCAGGATGACCATCGAGTGTGCTGCGTGTTCTTGTCACTTCTTAATGCCATGGTTTTCACTCAATCTCGCCGCCATCGTGTACTCTATTTAATGCACATGCGCTTAATAAATGATGCCGTGTACCAGGAAGGAAGCATGCGCCTAATAAATAATATGCGCCTAATAGCAAGGTGCGCCTAATAACCAGAGTTTACGGTATTCACTTTACCCATTCCTCCATTCCAGCCACGTGAGTGATGCAATCTTTCCTTTCAAAGGTTTCCAACCACCTTGAATGAGACGATGCAGACACTGCTAAGTGATGTCACTTAATCCTGACTTTAAACCACTCAAATGTACCTCATAGGGAGCATAACCCTGCAGTATGGTCTTTCTGCAGGTAAGCTCAAAATGGGTGTAATTTGGTGTATGTAGCAGAGTAGTGTGCAGGTTACCAAGGAAAGTTTTATATGCCTGAACGCTGTGTACCAGGTTCTCTTTTCTCCACCCTGCATGAGAGAACTATGGCTAAGGTAATTCTTCTGGAGATGCAATTATGTAGGAGGTGGCAACTAATTCAGTTGGTATCTAATCGTGGAAGTAGAATAAATCTCCTCAGAGAGCAGAAATCAATGAGACCAGAACTAGAAACACTTACCTAAATGCAAATCTTGAAGGGTGATCCCTGACCTGTGAGATACACATATACCATAAACTTGCGATAATATGAGCAAATGCCCTCCTCCCGCTTTTCCACCAAATCCTTACATAGATATATAATTCTCACCCATTTAAATCTTAACGAGCATCTTCTAGGCACGCTTTTGAGTGAGTTTTTTTCACAGAGAGTTTACACACATGGAACAACTAGCCTCCTTTGCAGGTCACTGCCCAGGCTTTTGTCACTTGCGGTACAAGCTTACACTGGTACACACAGTTTTGACTTGGGATCAAAATAGGCACTGCTGATTTCCTGTAGTACACATGACCAGTGATGCCGGCTTTTTTCTGGAAAGCCATGGCAGTCATCGTAAATGTATTATCAACCTGGCATGTAGCATTGCGTTGTATGGATGGGGTAGCCTCGTTCCAAGGCCTCCCCTGTTTTTTGTTCCTTGGTTTGCGTTCAGTATAATACACGGAAGCGGTAGAGTGGCGAAAAACGGGGAAGGCCTGGGAACACCTATCACGTGAATGATGTCTGGTGGACGCGAGGTGGACGTAGGGCGGGAGGGGTCTATGCTCAAAAAACATACTAGACTTCATCATCGAGCGCTCCAACGACAACCAGGAACCCCAGATGTTCATGAGATCAACAGTACTCAATTTCACCGGTAAGAAACTCGCTCTATCATTCATTGCACACGGGTTTGTAGATGGGTACTGCCCGCCCAACCGTGCGCTGCGTGCGAACAATAAGTAACATTTTCCCCCTGCAAACTCATTTCCAGCACCAGCAGTGTGGGCGAAGACGGTGAGAAGAGATGCTTGGGAGGAGTAGCTGGAGCGCAAATGATTTCTGTACGAGGGCTGGAAGTTGTGAAGACAAACATGGCTACTTACGGAACGCAGAAGGTGGCAGAGATGCTTTGATGGTCCAAGTTGAGTAGCTGACGGTATATTTATCATGTGTAGCAACTTTTCGACGCCTCTCCTATTTGTGTAAGAACTATGTATGACAAGCTAGGCAGTGTGTCCAGAGTTAGTAGAAGTCAGCAGGAGGCCTGACTTATTCCCTGCTGATCTGTATACTGTAATCTGGCAATGCACTGGTGAAGTCTTAGCTAGCCAAACGATACTGCTCTGTGTTGCTCGCTCAGGCTCGCCCCACAATGTTAATTTACACTAGTAATTAGATGTGCAGGTATTGCAGGTATTGATAGTTCAATAATAGCTGAACAAGAACTACCAAATCCTCATTCCCAGGCCATTAAAAAGATAATCTGGTAACTTAGGCAAGTTCAAACTGTTCACTTTTGCTGCCCTAGAGTTGGCAGTACAAATCAAATCTCAGAACATTTCAGTTGCAGAATTTCAATTGCATCATAAATGTATCACAGTATAACCAGTATGGCCTTGGTACGAGGTTAGAGCTGCCATGAAGAAGCTAAGCCCTAGCTACCTAATGAATCTTTGACCTGAATCTGTAGCTAGCAACCAACAACACAGTGGAATACTTGGAGGCCTTGATACATACATACTTACAGGGAGGTGAGTTGGAGAGGGTGGGGACTGGCTTCTACTGGAGGGTTCATGGGGTGATGAGGTAGGAGAAAAGTAGGGTGGAGATGAACGTTGGGAAGGAGAAGGAACCTCAGGAGAAAGAACAATTTTCATGCTTGTTGCATGTGGTTGGGAGTCATGGATAACCTGGGCTTGGTTAAGATCTGTCTGGTTGGAGAGTGGTTTCAGACCTTTTTGCTAAGTACAAAGAGAATATGAGCATGGTTACGCTACTGAACAGAGATTGCTTTACAGGGGTATATACATATACACAGAAATCAGAAATCGTAGGTCATCATATACATTGCAAGCACTTGACTTGCTAAGCTAGCGGCTACAAATGTATGTTGGATTTCCTAAGCTTGGCATACCAACTCAAATCATTTTAGCAAGCTAAGACACAGTCTTCTGTCTGTTTGATGGTGTATTGGAGCTTAAATGTGTCTGGCCTTTCTCCTCTTGGGCTGGCTGGCTCAAGTGCTCCTAGTTCAAACCACTGTCTATACTGTACGTATTGTAGACATACGTATACATATCTCCACCATACCTCAGCATCAAAGTAGTACACTGTAAATTTGTATCCAGGAAAGCATTGGTAAATATGATCTAGCAAGATCTCCAATATGAGAGGCTTCCACATCAACACAATCCTGATAGTAAAGAGAACACAGAAGAGTAACAGAAGAGGGGATGGTGGAAAACCAAGGCATGCCCAGGAATGAAACAGGACAGAACTGGAAATAACTGACGCACAGTATGAAAATGAACAGTTAAAAATCGTTCATTAATGTATAAAGAAGTTTATCTTGCATTCTGACGCTAGAAGCCGGGTACACTATGGGATGTATCATGCTGTACCTTCCTGTCCCACAGTACATAAGGACATGATGGACTGTAAAATTAGCATGCTAAGAGTCGTTGGTACAATGTGAGACACATTAACCTTCTCACATCATGGTGCATGAGCAAGGGATGGACAGTGAGCTTAGTATGCTACTTATAGGAGTCTGGTACACTGTGGGAAGTAGTGAGATGTAGCACTGTGTATTAATGACATGATAGGACAGAACACAGGCAGAGGCAAAGAGCAGGACATTTTGGGACAGTTGAGATTGTTTTGGACATTTGTTGGCAATCCTGGACATGTTTGAAATTCTTGGGCTACATGCGGTAGTCCATAACAGTTGTTACTTGCAACTTGCTTGCTTTGTCACTCAATACGGTGTCTTAGCGATGGTTGCTACCAACAAATGACATATAATGATAGTGGTCTTATCTGTGAATGAACACTGGCCTCTCCCACCATTTTCACAACAACATGTGTAGCAGTCATGAATAACAACGCTTGGCTGCATATTGACTGATTTTGCAGCTCGGCTTTGTTGACGTCAGAAAAGTATGTTGCGTGTGCTCCTTAGCATTCTGCTGGCTGCCTTATTCTCTAATGCTCGCTTCACAAGTTTCCACTTCCACGTTTCCAGCATCTTGTCTCAAGGAAGTCACATAGTTGGACTAAATACTGCTGTATACTAACATTCATCTTCATAAGGCTGCTTCTAAGAACCATGGAATTATTCTGCCACTTTCAATGCTGGTACACTACAGCAAGGCCAGAAAAAACTGCTGCTTCTTATGGAAAGGCAGGCTAGCACTCACATGTTAATAGCAACATGCTTGGTAACCGCACCTACCAATAACCACTACCCCACAGTTTGAGATATTTTCTTTGCAGTGCTGTTAGCACTCAGAAAGTTCGCAAAACTAAAGGTTATGCAAAAGAGTATAGGGCAAACAAAATATACCTCTTCTCATCTCCCAGCTCTAGTTTCACTCTCAGTTCTCCTTTCTGCAAGCAAGAAAAGTGCACATAATTTGAAGCAGTCTTCATACTCTAAAGTGTACATACTATAATTTGGGCAATATTCAAGGCTGCTATTAATCATTTTGAGTATTATTTGTTGAGCAAGGGGCCAAAGTGAGTCAAGTAGAGCCATGGTAGTGTCATGTGGAGTTACGTAGAGCCACGGTAGAGTCTAGTAGAGTCAAGTAGAGCCAAGTCGAGCCATTGTACGATGTAGTAGAGTTTTTGTAGAGTCAGGTAGAGCCATGGTTGAGTCAACTAGAGAGCCATGGTAGAGTCTAGTAGAGTCGAGAAGAGTCAAGTAAAGTCATGGTGGAGTCTAGTAGAGTCAAGTAGAGCGATGGTAGAGTCTATTACAGTCAAGTAGAGCCAAGTAGAGCAATGCATGGTACAAAGTAATAGTATATGTAGAGTCAAGTAGAGCCATGGTAGAGTCGAGTAGAGTCAAGGAGAGTCAAGTAGAGCCGTGGTAAAGTCTAGTAGAGTGACGTAGAGCCAAGTAGAGCCAAAGTAGAATGTAGTAGAGTCATGTAGAGTTCCGTAGAGCCATGGGAGTCTAGTAGAGTCATGTAGAGCCAAGTAGAGCCATGGTACAATGTAGTAGAGTTTTTCAGAGTCAAGTAGAGCCATGGTTGAGTCTAGTACAGTTAAGGAGAGTGAAGTAGAGCCATGGCAGAGTCTAGTACAGTGACGTAGAGCCAAGTAGAGCCATGATAGAATGTAGTCGAGTCATGTAGAGTCAGGTAGAGCCATGGTAGAGTCTAGTAGAGTATATTGGCAAGAGTACAGTTAGAGTGTGCAACTCCCATATGGTTTATATACCCGCCATCTGGATGTGATGACGTGGGCAATCAGCAGTGAATATGCTTAGCAGGTACTTAACCTGAAGCCATTCTAGGTGCTTGTGTACATTAGCTATATGAACACTGTCTCACAGCTCACTGCTGATTGCTACGTCAGATGGCGAGTATATGAACCATATGGGAGTTGCACGTAATAAACTCTCAACATTGGTTATACACATACGGACGCTGGCAGTCAGGTTATACATATCTGTAGTAACAAAACATACTTCCAGAAACAGCCACAAACACTATCTATAAGTGTCTGAGAAGATGGTGGTGTGACAATAGCAAGCACTGAGTTTAGGGCATTCACACTGCAATGTGGTTCCTCCAGCTATACCTGTCAATAGCACATCATAAATCAGTAGCTAGAGGCAGACATACGTAGCTAAGGTGCATGTACATTGCCATATGTAGCCATGCATCCAAGCCGTGGTATGTAAATATCAATCTGGTCAGAACAATGTACTCACAAGTATACTCTTTGACTTTTACTGAGTAGCTCTACAAGTACTTACTGCACTCACCCTGTCACCTGGCCAAAGAAATTTCTGTTGAGAGTGGGTAGGGGCAGTTTTGGGTCTCATTCCCAGCAGCAGGTTGTGCTGAATAGCCTCGTCGAGCTGCTGAGCATCCACTGCGTGATAGAAAGGGAAACAGAACAATACAGATACATATTAGGTACGTACTTTGCTATTCATTTTTCCTGTGTACAAACAAATGTGACTCACTGAACAAAAATCTGGGACACCCCGCAAATATTGCTTCAAACATGCGGTAACGTAACGTTCCTTACCGTAACTTCCAGACATTTTCTTACTTACTGCCACTCACAGCACTGCACATACCTACACGTACAAGAGAAAGACATAACGAACAACAAAATACATGGCTCTGCATCCCTATATAGTCTTTAAAACTATCTTTCAACACTTATTACAACAAGACTTTAAAAACGTAAAAAGATGTAGGGATGGCATGCCAAAAAGTATGCAAACAAGGTAGGGATAATGCATGAAAGGCAAAGGTCAACTTATTGGCAAAGTCCCATCCCTACATCTTCTTCACACTGCAGTTAGACAGTGCATGGGGGTCTTCCTAAAACGTACCACAAGTTAACTCCAACCTTTACTGGCAGTTCATGGCTGTAGCCTCGTTCTCAGGCCACTTCCTAGCTCCTCCCACATGGCCTGGGAATGAGGCTGGTATGATCCACACCTCGTTGGTAGCTACCAGGTAGTTTATAGTGGTACACTTGGTAGCATTGTGTTATACGAAACCTCTTAAACAACTTAAGCAGTGACTTGGAGTAGACTACAGAGTTATCATAGTAAGTGTTGCAAAAGTACATGGCGCGTGGCATGGTTTTAGCCTCATCCTGAGGCCACTTTCCTCTTCCCACGTGGCCTAGGAACGAGCCTAATATGACATGATCTAGCATCAGCTGTATAGATATGTGTGCCTTGTAGGTAGCTACCAAGGTTAGTAGTTTTTTTGCTGTGACAGTGGCATCCTTGTTATATGCCTCCGGCATAACCTAGACACTGAGTTCGAGTGGGCTGCAGACTGATCATAGTAATCAGTGTGTAAAACTCAAGTACCCATGCACAGCATTAATAGCTGCATGGATGGCTGCAGATTCAGCTCTCAACTCAAGCACGCTGTCTAACTGCAGTGTGAAAAAGATGTAGGGATGGGGCTTTGCCAATATGTTGACCTTTGCTTTCATGCATTATCCCTACCTTGTTTGCATACTTTTTGGCATGCCATCCCTACATCTTTTTACATTTTTAATGTTTTTAAAGTCTTGTTTCTGTACTTTTTTGATGTTAATCTCAGTTACAGTTAGACCTAAGCCTAAGAAGAATATTTCAAGTGTAACCACAACACCAGAACTTGAAACGACGTTGACAGTTTAGTAGTGTTTCCAGGCATTTAATAATTATGTGTATTATAGCCAGCTAGTACCTGATGAAGGGCCAACCACTCTCCCTACCGAACTTTGTGAAACCAATTTCATGATTCAGTTGTCAAAGGCACATGACGACTGACCAGCTGCAGCACAGAAAAGTATCATACAGACAACTGACCATCCTAGCTTTACAGTTCACTAAAGCTGTGAGTAGGCTATTTTTAGTGTAGCTACAAGTAGGCAGCTGAATGCAGCCCCTTACCTACGTGGTGTTCATAAGCCTTGCCCAATGCCGTGGGGGGAAAAGACCGTGCCAGCCATGCGTAGCAGCGTAGCCTGTGTACTAGTCTCGCTTTCAGACCAATGACTGTGGTCTTGGGTCTGGGAACGAGACTTCGTGTGCGCATGCATACAAAATTAGAAAATGGCGTCCTAAGCAATGGACAAACAGCCTCAGAGTGTTGTGAATGGCTTTTGTTGACCAGGGTAAATTTGAAGCTATGAAGACGCTGAGGGGTTGTGAAGCTGCGCGCTTTGACGAGCATCAATTTCGTGCTAAAATCAAGGTGAGTACCTAAGCCGTTTTCGAGTTATCGTTGTTTGACAAGTGGTCTGAACAAAGAAAGAAGAAAGAAGAATACGAAAAATGGCACTTTTGCTACCGCACACTTTTGCGTTTAGCTGTCTTCCGCGTGGCTTTTGGGCAACTATATGAGTCTTGCTGATCACAAAGGCACTCAAAGAGGAAGCCTGGGCGCTTAAATAAGCAGTTATACGGCTTTTGCTTAAGTATTGCATATATTGCGCGTCGGCGCCATCCCTACATAGAGAGTCTACCGACTCTCTGATTCTGACGGAGACGCATGAATGACAAAAAATCTTATGTGAGTATAGACCATGCTAGAGTGCACTGCTGAGGAGAAGTATGTGTATCATTTGTATGCCTGCATAATCATGCATCTGCACCATGCATACATGTATGCTCTGTATGTATTCGAGTAGCTTCACATTCAAATGAACCTAGTCCTTTAGCTGTTCCAATTTGGTGCCTGATAGATCTTGCAATGAAATGATGTTACAGGCTGTGGTGAACACCACAGAATAGCTACACTGGAAAGTGTGGATAGCGGACAGGGACATACATGTATGGATGAATTGGTTGGAAGGAGAGACCAGTGAACCAAGAGAGCATGAATGGGTGGGTGCTAGTAGCTCTGAAGGCTGCTGCTACCCTCACACTTCTAAATGTCAAGGTTCAATCTAGTGGGGGCATGGGGGGGAAGCTTCCCCCCTACAAATCTTAAAGACTATCCAAAAAATAGTAAATAAATACAGCTGTAGGTGTGTTTTCACCACTCAGATTGCATCAGACCCAATCTTGAGTAACTTAGAGTCCCAAATTTTTCTTGAGGGACATGCCCCCAGACCCTCCTAGACAATGATTTATACATCTTCCTCCCCAATCTAGATAGAAGCCTAAAGGAATTTGCAGGATCATGATTTATGGCAAGCAATTTTTCCACGCTCACAAAGTTAGTTCAGTGCAGAGTGCAGTTCTTACAGATGAGTGAACAAAACTAGGAAAGTGCGTAGAGGCTTGACACTGTCATGTGACAAACTAGTCTTGTTACCAGACCATTGATCCCAGCATGTATTGGTGATATATTGAAGAAATTTTTTCTGTTATACAGTGCCCAACCTCCTCTGGAAAGGAAGTCCTAACAATGATATATATACTTCCATGGTTCGTGGTCATCGAATCATGCTAAATAGCTAGCCTCGTTCCCAGGCTCTCCCCGCTAAGGAGGGGGAGAGCCTGGTACATTTTATCACGTGCGTGACGTCAAGGGTAGACGCGAGGTAGACACGACTTAATTGCACGTGGGCACGCACGGAATCCCGCCCACGTCGTTCGGAGCTTGTGATCGCACAGCTACGATGGCACAAAAACCGATGCCTACAGCAGCCGTAAATCGCAAGGTAGACGGGTTTAGTAGATTCTCAGAGTGTCAGACACGGCACCTGACGGGCTGAATGGCAAGAAACTTTGTGATTTGTTGTGTGTTGTAAGCTAGCGTCGTTGTTGTTCGAGTTGTTGCCACTGACTCAAGAAATTGACTAGTTCTACGCGGACAACTATATATCGCTGACTGCAAAGATGAAGGTAACACACTAAAGCCACACTTACCTGAAAAGAAGACTGTACAATGTAGTAGTCTTTAAAACGCTTGTGCTTGAACGTGCGTGGGTGCCCAGCTTAGTCCACCCCCGCGTAATTAAGTTGTGTCTACCCTTGACGTCACGCACGTGATAAAATGTATCAGGCTCTCCCCCTCCTTAGCGGGGAGAGCCTGGGAACGAGGCTTCTAAATAGCTGCAGTCCCAGTGTGGCCATTGGCCATCTTCCATATGCTATATTTGAGTAGCCAATTGCAAAACACGTGTTTGGCCAATCAATGTTACGCGGTTGTTAGTTTGAGTCGTTAGCAGGTAGTAAGTACTACACACACATGCTGAGTATGAAGAGCTGGCATGTTAGTCAGAAAAGGGGTGGAAAGTGTAAGAAGGATAGCCCACAAGATGTAACAGTGTAATTCCAACAACAATACCAGTCAATGACGTGGCTGGACTGTAAGATCTGGACAAACTGTGGCAAAAGGTTTATGGAAAACCTGTAATGTAATGAGTTTGCTGACTACATCATGTGTAGGATTGGCATCAAAGGCTTAGTTAGTGCCTTTGATATTCTTTTGACCTTTCTCTGTTCTCTAACCCCAACCCCAACCCCAACCCTAACCCTAACCCCAACCCCAACCCTAACCCCAACCCCAACCCCAACCCTAACCCTAACCCCAACCCCACCCCCTAACAATCATTGTTGGCAAACCTGGACAATCACTCCTGCAATAGCCAGCACTTGCATGTGATGTCACTGCTAAAAAAGCAACATGCAAATTCCTCTGGATTAGTACCATTGCCTTATAAAGTTCATGACATGACCTGATAGAAAACTAGGACTTTACTCAAAGGTAATGGGAGGCAATTTACAATAACAGTACACTCAAAACAGCCATGTTGGGCCATTGTCATTGTGCAACTATAAGACTTTATTCGAGCTCTGCTAGTTGGGGAGTCCGACAAATACAGAAGGCACACACAATCCTAGCATAACAAGAATGAGCGTATGTATGACAAGAAACAAACAATCACACTCTGAGGTGTTAATCATAGTTGGTTTACTGTGAAGTTCTGCTTTCTTCTTAAAGATGGTCTACCGAATGTAGCTGTTCACCAAACAGTGTGGATTACTTGGACTGTCACTGGAATTTTGGTCCTGGAAATTTTGGCCCCCCGGATCCAAATTTTTTTGCTGAAAAATGTGGTCCGCCACTTGAAAAATCAGTCCGAGTTGAAGACAGATGTTTTAAGCCTTTTTTCTCAAACAGGAGAGTATTACATGACTGCAAATCAAGGAAGGGTACGCCCAGGCAACTCTCAACATGCTCAAATGAAACTAGGCTCTTGCACTGGCATGTCGAGTCGGCTGTGCTATTGTTTTAATTAAAGTACACAACCCGCTATTTGCACGAGTTAGCAACTCCAGCAACTTATTTTGCTTACCAAACTATTTCTTTGGGCTTTATGATATTATACAGATACTTCAACACAAAATTATATCATTAAATTGCTCAGACCAAAGTACCTTTACTTGGACCATTATTCTACCCGCAGACCAAAATTTTCAGGAAATTACCGAGGAATTTTGGCCCCCTGGACAGAAATTTGCACCGGACCAAGATTTCCATGACAGGACAATGTTTCTCATGAACTACCTATTAAGATAACAACACTCGCAGCTGTCATTTCCTCTTAGAAAATGCCTACACAGTCACAAAGTACACATTCTAGCCATTCTGAATATTACTGTCCTAAGTTTCTGATTGGAATGGGGTCAAGTGGTATATTCTCACTGAAGTACTTACATGTGTACCACAAACAGTAATTGACTGCACTCAAGAACATACAGATGGCCCATACTTCCTTCCATTGCCAACCTGGTTGTTTAGTTTGGATTTATAGTGAAAGCAAGTGACTTCTACTACATAAAAACACAGTGGCACTGCCTACACAGAGATGTAAGGTGCAGGCAAGTTTGCCCGGAGCCCAGCTTAGTCATGACACCCTTCCACCTGGCTTGTACTTAAAAAGAACTCACCGTGTACACTGTAAACTTGTAAGGAGTCCTCCAGACTTGAGTGAAAAACGTAAACTCAAACCACGACGAAGACGAAGGCAGGAAATAGCAGAGCAAAGCACGTGGTAATCACATGACTACCTCGGAATACGAGCCCCACCCCTACGCCACTCCCCCTGAAGTTGATTCCGAGCTGGGATCTCTCGCGCACTTCTAGCCTTGCACACAGGCTCGCGTGAAGGCGTGTCCACTGACACCACGCTGCCAGAGACAAGCAGACATGTCTGATCTCCTTGCCTGTCCTCCGGTTACTCCGAGAGGGGCCAGGAGAAGGCTTGCCTGTCGTCCATGTAGTTAGGGGACCCAACGAAAAAATCAAAGGTTGAATCAAGTATGCTGTAGGCCTATGTATGCTGAAATCCAGGAACCAAGTGACTTTGTGTGTAAACTACAGTTACAATAGATGCGTTTCTACGACCATGCTCTTCTGAAATGGAGTTGGTCTCAGAATGTCAACTTTCCAAAACAAAAAAATGAAGTTTAAACAAGTACCAACAACATGCATTGTTGTAACTAACAACTATTTGTAATTGAATTCCAATTAAACGTCCAATAGCATCAAGGTATTCACTTGGTGGTATTTGTCCCACTGACATTCTCTCTTTGAACTGCATGCTCGCTCAATGTATTGCTCCAGTTACTATTCTCTTCAGTCAATAATATTTTGCCAGCCATCTAGGCAGCAATTGTTGGTGCGTGGGCCTCATAAGAGCAATAGGTTGTTGCAGCATTCTAGCATTCCGATGGGTTATGAGCATCATGGGTCGAAGTACTGATGTTGACCAATCTTACTGGTTATGATAGGTTACAAGATTGATGCTATTTTGTAAATTAAAGTTAACATTTTGGGAAGTATATACTTTGGGAGTTGACCTGTTGAGAGTTGATATTCTGCGAGTTGACATTTTGGGAAGAACCCCTGAAATGTTCATAGCGAACAGAAGGTTATGCGCTAAAATGTGTGATTTTGTATGGGGTTATATACGTTATCTGTGGGACACGAGTGGTCCAGCTGTTTTAAGTCTGCATCCTGATGACATGAGATGTGGAATTCATCTGAGAAGCTGTCCGATTTTGTTATAGGTACCGTTGAGAAATGTTAAAACTGATGGGCCTAAGAACTACTCGAATCCCCCAGGGTCATAATATTTGCACAGTAATGGACATAAGAGTGCTCTTACACTGAAAATATTGCCACTATGCATGCTTGTTGCATGTTAAACATGTCAAGCATTCTAGCCATAGTATGTAGCTGTCTGGGCAGGACAAGTGGTTGGATTTCAAAGAATCAAATTATAATGGCTATCTCTGTTCATTGCCACAGGTATTGCTGAGAACCAGAGAACATACCAGGCATGTATACTGTATATCTGTGTGGCAAGTATTGAATAGCAATTGGTTTGTTAATAACTATTACCACATCAACTGATTTGAAACAAGCTATTATACATTACCACACATATTTATAAAATACACTGTGGCAAGTCCAAAAGCACCACATGCAGAGGGGATGAAGACGAGAAACTTCAGAGACTGTTAGCAGATCCTCACATCAGCACCCTCACTGTAACTACAGTTCTCAGGCATTGGATCACCTGCAAATGTGCAATCAAAAATTGAATGTCGCACTCATGCTTCTCCTCATTTTCTTGTCTATTGCTAACATTTTGTTCAATGTCTAGAAGCACCTGCAGGTGTTTAAAAATTGGACTTTCCATGTTCTGCCCCATTCCTCTTACGAATAGGGTATGGTATATCATTTAAATTGGTGTGTGCTACACTCCATACATCATTAATGTAGAATTACTATGCGTGGTGCCACAGAAGCTTTTGTGGATACAAATATTGTTGGCTAATGTAAGCTAGTAGATATGGTACACAAAGAACAGATTTTGGTTGGTAATGTTTGACTGTATGCCTGACAGCTGTACAATATGACTTATCGCTGTCTAGATGTATTAGAGTATATAACACACATGCAGTATTCTTAGCTAAAGAGCATTAACAGAGAAGTACTCCTGTAACCTTTGATTGTAAATCACTTGTAATAAATAGCTGGCTATGCTAGGTATGCATACGTAAATTGTGCCCTTGGCAAAGTTAATGGCTTAGGTTTTTTTTTTTTGTGACAACACGATTGTGAAATTATGTAAAAGGTGGAGTGTAGTGCCAGGAACAAATTCAAGTTACTTTTGTCAAAGAGTTTCCCTACAAGGATGCTTGTCTTTCCTGCTCATGGAAATGGTTACAACAAGTGTGTCACACTGTTGCTAGCATGAAAGTCTTCTGTCATCCTGTCATCTTTTCTCTGGAGTCCAGTAAATTAACTGTCTTCCTAGTCATTGCCTTTGTTGGGTGAATGTGGCAGTAGGATGCATAAACTAAGCGTGTTGTGTATACTTGAAATATAACACATTACAAATTAACATGGGGGGGGGGGGGGTACGTCCCATACATACATATGCAACCTCATGCTAAGGCCTGCACAATTGTTTGATTGATGCGAAGGTGTTTGGCAAGAAGTATGCAATGGAGGTGTATGAGTATTTGCTTTATTGGAATCCTAACGTCAAATATGGTATATCAATGATTTGTTAGGGGGCCAAAACTTACCAATCAATTCTTTAATTTGTTTCATCAAGTTGTTTTCTTGTGCAGTCACTAGAGGCAAGTATGTTAATTTGCTTTTAATTTCTTTTGGGACAGCAATTTCAGACAGAGTGATCGGAATGATACATCGAGTACGAGATTTGAGCAACCTGTGCATGGCTTGCTCTAGTTCCATACAGCAAAAGCTGCTTTCCATGAAGTGTTCTGAGAAGACAAACACCACCTTTCTACTCTGGTAGACAGCATCTGTAATATTCTCCATGATTGACACACCTGCAACAAAGTTTCTCAAATGCCAGCATATTTTGTATGGAGGATGACAATCCATTTCCAGATGTAGGAGAATTTTTTCTTCAACAAGTTCTCTGCATTCATCATGAGCACAGATGAAGGCGTCATAGATAAAGCCTTTTGCTACAAAGGAAAGCAGCACAACCATGTGTAGTTATGATTGCCTATAGACCTAGTTAGTTTATGGTAAGTCTTACATGAAGGCTCTTTCAATCTGCCAATAAATCTTCTTCTCCTCCATAAAAAGAGCACTGTCATAGTTGGAAGTGCAATGACAATGGCAGTGAGAGATGTGCTTATGGTAATAACAGAGGCTTGGAGGGAGTTTGCCAGGTTGTCTCTATCGATAATACCTGAGTAGTAACGAGTAGTGAGACTGACTTAAAAAGTGAATTGATATGAACACACTACTTGTAAACACAGCAGGAGAGTTATATAGATAACAATCTCGCAATCTCATTGGTCCTTACATTTTGGTAATAGGCCCCAAAAAGTTTACTTTGTTCACCAGACTGTTTCTCACCAGGAGGCCAACATGTTTTGGCCAACATAGCACTTACGTACACAGTGGCATATAGGAACCATAGTGGCTGTAGCCACTTAAGCCTGTAAATCTAACCCGCTACAAGTTACTAGCTCAGCAGTCTCCTCAATGCAGCAGTCTCATACGCATGCAGTTACATGCATACAGTTTCGCAAATAAAGCGATCAAAACTTGCCGGAGGGATGGCCCTGGTATGAGGCTAATGCAAATAAGCATTGACCACTACTGCAAGTGATGAAAAGTTGGGTGGTTTCCAAGGAACGACGAAGGGGTAATATTCTAGTCTCGTTCTCAGAATGAGATCTTCCCATCGCCCAGTTTTGATGGCTTACAGTATGCTTATGATTACTGTAAGCAATCAAAAACTGAATGGTCGATAATGTGGCTATTAGTGTGTGGGAATCAGCAAGATTTACACCCTTGAAAAAGGCTTTATTTGGCTATCTAAAGGTGTGCACTTTCGAAAAAATTCATCATCGAGCTTCACATGGCACAGCATGGCCTCTACACACCAAATTTGCTTCCTACGCCTAAGGTACATAGTAACATGAAGACAATGCAGCAATGGAATCACTCACCAGCTACTTCTAAGGTGATGTTTTGTGCTTGGGTTCCAGCAGTGCAACTATACACTCCAGCCTCAATAGCACTAAAGTGTCTGATCCTTAAGTTGGATGTCCATTGGCATAGTGTTTCATCATAACTCGAAACTACATCATAGTCAGAAAAATCACAGGTGCCGTTAGTACAATCACCATTGAATAGTGTAGGTGTGGTCCAGGTGGGTGCACCTTCACGAGTAGTGTTGGCAACCAAGCAAGACAGGATAATGTCTGACTCCTGTGCATATGTGGTATTTCTAGGAACTATGTTGACTGAAATATCCTCTTCATCAAATAAGTAGCATGCTAAAAGGGCAAGAAAATGGGCTTTTTACGATTGAAGGATGCAGAATCAGAACAAATACCCACTGTGTTTATTGATTTGAAATTGGTCACTTTACGTATATGCATTTAAAACAGGTAGCATGTGCAGGGTTCATACAGGATTTTTTCCTGGGGGTGGGGGGGGGGATGTAGATGCATGCAAAGGGCGCATGCACACGTCAGTGCACCCTTAGAGTTTGTAGATTTTAATGAAATCCTAGACATATTTAAGGCCAAGAATCGTAGAATTCAGCTATAAATTATTACATTAAGCCTATAGTTATGCTGTACTTTGTTATTCTGTTGTATACCCCATTGTAGCCATTGAGGCAATCATGACAGCATAATTGTCAAATTTCTGGAGGGGGGGGGTGGGTGGGGATTCCCAGTACCCTCCCTCTGTATGAAACCCTGATGTGTAACTTTAAACTAGTTTGTACATGCAACTGACTCAATCATTTTCATAGCACTTCCAAATAGGTAGATAGGAATCATCAAGCACCTGCTCTATGATGCTACCATGCAGTACCTGTACAACCAGTAGGTTAGAAAGCCTGCTCTAATTTTTCAAAAATCAAAACCTACAATTTCTAATCATGTAGCATCTTGGAGGAGTGAACAGGCATTTTTTTTTAGCAGTATTAACTTGGCAAATTACTGGCCTGGGAAGGAGATTAGTCTTGCCAACTTTCTGTAGAAATTCCAACTTCCCTATTCCAATTTTCAAGGTAGAACTGTGCTATGTAACAATCTAGTGTTCTATCTATGCAGGTTGTACTGTCCTACGCATACGTGTATGAACTGTCCAGTATAACTGGCAGTTCCACAGTATTCATAAAATTGGTGGCTGGTGTGGTTGAGGAATGCAGCAAGCATAGCAAGGCATGGTAATTGTTTATAAGCTTGACCTGCTAATTATCATATTGTTGGCGTTTTTGTCCCCAGCAGTCCCGTTACATGTGAGCTCCATTGCTGCTAAGGAAGCTATTGAGCAGGCATGAGTTAAAGCATTCAGCTCAAACTCCATTCCTCATAATCGTGATCCTACGCACATACCGGGGGGTATATAGCGATGCTACTATGGAACACTACTGAGTAGGTGATTAAGCTTGGTTTGAACATCCGGCTCGATTTAATTGGACAGCACTTTCGGAATTCCACATACGTACAAATATTGTAGTCTGTCATTGACCGTCTGCCCTAACCATTGCTTGGTATTTCTATTAAGTACTGGTTTCATATGAAGGCTTTTCAATAGCTGGTGTCTGTCACTGTCTGCCCCAATCAGTTTGCTGAGTTTACTTCACAACAAAATAGTGGCCAGGCCTTGATTTTTGTGCAAGGCTTTCTGCATGCATGTACCCCAGTCTACTTATTGTGTGAGTGACATGGATCGTACAGTACATGCTTAAAATTGAATGCGGGTAGACTGTTGATAATGCTTACATGTAGTTTGATGGAAGGCAGAAAATGGATTATCTCTGTGTTGAAAGCATATCAGCAGTGGTCAGCTCACATCATGTTAGTAGTTCATGTGGGAGAGAGCCTGAAAATGAGGTTATATCCACTACTGGGCCTCATTTGCTCTTGAATGTAGTTCCATGATCTCACTGTAGACTTTCATACGTATGTGACAGTCCCCCAGCACAGGCGTTGCTCGTTTAGTGAGAGCACATATGTATGTGACAGTCCCCCAACAGCTGGCTATGAGTGCTTCAAAAACTAGGACTACGCATGCATATGATGCCTCGCGCCGCGCCAAGCGCCAGTGTCTATCCACATGGCACATGTGACAGGTGTTGCTCGTTTAGTGAGAGCCCATACGTATGTGAGAGTGCACCAGCAGCTGGCTATGAGTGCTTTAAAATTAAGTAAGAAATATGGGTATGAGTCAATACATACTCTGAATCTGTTCAGAATTGTAGCACCTCACAGAGCCTAGTCAGACTTGATTATATTTTGCAAACTTCAGAAGATCAATTTAAGGGAGATAACTTCAATATGTCCTAGGTAAGTGCAGTTACAAGGACTGAAAACTGCAGTTCATGTGAGACAGAGAGTTAAGCATCAATTAACACATACCATGAACAATTACCCAGAATTTTTCACTTGTCAATCTTTCTCTCCCCTCTTTTCAAGCAAAATGTACCCTTCCCTTAAGTATTTGTTGTTACCTTCTATGTCCAGAGTGACTTCCACAAACTGTGTAGAATGTCCACAAATGTACTTGCCAGCAGCTGCCTTGCTGAAGTTTTCAATCATTAATGTATTGGTCCATTTACAGGAATCAGAATCATAAGGAAGAATAGTTTGTACACAGTTTGGAAAGTTTGGGTTCAGTTCACCTGGAAAGCCACAGGATTCTGTGTGTCCATTCTGCTCTAGATCTGTATACCAGTTTAGCTGACTCCCAAACTGGTGTTTGAACACAAATGTACAGTTGAGAAGTATATCCTCTCCTGGCTTATAGTACTGATGGTTGTTACCACTTGGAGTGATCTGCATTGTGCCATTTCCAGGTTGATATTGAGCACAAGCTGAAAACAAAAAGACATTTCTCTCACTATATGCAGCCATGTCGAACAACAAAGAATAGGGTTATGGGTACATGTTCATGAACAAAACAAGCATGTCACAAATAGCTTGTATAGGTGTCTACAACAAGAAGGTTACCACATTTCAACAAAAGCCAGTTGCTGCAGAGGACATCAGGTTTTATTTGTGCACAGTCAAGTCAGAGTAAGCGGGGTTTGAGGGGTAGTTTGAGTTTGCACATCAGTTTACCAAAGAGATGGAACTACGTAACGTTTACGGCTGAACAGATAAAGCAACTTAATGCAGGGCCACACGAAATGTTTTTGCTTACATCATAGACAAGAACTGGGTGGTGGTTGAAGGCTGCTTGATTTTCTCAAAACTGGTACCCAGAAATTTTAACAAACTGTGCCCAACTGGAAATTATTTCTTCATGTGGCCCAACAGAAACGTCCTAAAAATGGATATAATTCGGGTATACAGCATTCTGCGCGCAATGGGGTGAGGTATTTGATGTGGAAAATGTAAGGCCTAAGTGGACAATTAACAATTAGACTAAGCATGCACTCACCTATATACTCTTGAAGCCTGGTATCTTCTTTGTAGTTATATGGGCAAGTTTGTGACATTCTAACTCATTCAGCATGTACCCATAACTTCAATGCACATCTATCTCCTTTCTAAACACTTGCTCAGTGAACATAAGTCAATGATGTTAGTTTATCCTCTGATATATGGCCCTCATGGATTATCGGATACCCCTATACAATCATCCAGATGTTAGCTATATAACATGTGATGAAGCTGAACCTGCCAACAAAATTACATTCCCATTGCATGATGAAAGTTGCTTCAGAAAAGGATCAGAGAATGACATTTTTCATTGCATACGTATGTTTATAGCTGATTTGTGACCACTTTATAGAGCCTTTCTAGGTAAGTAAGTGTTAAAAGTATGCAAATCAAGCTCTGTGTACCTGTAGCACTCAAAAAGAACACTGCAGGATTATGGTATTCAGTCATCCCAAAGTAGTTGGAAGCATAACATGCATACAACCCATTATCCTGCTGTGAATAGGATTCCACATGCCATGTCTGTCTGTCATCTGTAAAGGTCAGATCAGCAGTGACTTCCAGAGGCTCTGCCATATCCAGGGACTTAAATTTTCTCCACGAATATGTGGCAGGAGGATTGCCCTTTAATGGACAAGTAAGACGAAATGGTTCTGAAATGATCGGATACTTGCTAGTTCCAACACTCCAAGGGACAGGTACAAACAATGGCGCATCTGCAGAAGTGGAAAGTAAATAAACTAGATGAAAGCAGAACATTGTAAGGGGCTAGCCTGAGCAAGTGCATACACTTGCCTACTCACCCTACCAGCTTAAAAGTTTACACTTGGTTCATAGTGTAATAACCCATGAGTCTCTACTCTATACATATGTGGATTTCATACAGGAAACAGCTCTGGAACACCCCCCAAAGGGCCACTCCCCCCAAAACCTTGGCAACAAAATAAACAGAAGATCTCAGAAGCATAAATTTTACTTCAAAGTGGCTTCATAATGAACCACAAAGAATGCAAACATTTTCTGAAATTAAGAGGAGGGAGGAGGGGGGGGGGTCGGCAAGCTCCTAGGCTCCCCTAATGATCAGTGATTCACATAAGCACAAGCCAGAAAGATGCTGTTCTCCTCCCCCTCCCCCAATGACTTTGACCAGGTTAGGTCTGACTGTCAGGTCTGGAGCATGTTTAATAACTGAGCCTGCGCCTTGTGCTTTGCGCTTGCTCTACCCTTATCATCAAACATGCCAGCTTGGTATCCGCTTTGGCTGGATCGCAGGCAGCTCAGCCTTAAGTACTTGAACTCAGCCACTGGGTTGCCGAATGACTCGGTAGCTCAGTAGGCTAGAGCATGGCAGGCCATTTGCCAGGTTGCGGGTTCAAGTCCATCCCTGAGTCATTTTTCTCCCTCTTTCTTTCTCACACGTATTTCTCAATCTCAGTGTAGCTAAGGCCTGGGTCAGGCTATTTCACATGTATTTGTGTTCCATCAGTACTTCAATACGGTTCATACACACATCAGTGTTTCTATAATGACTTGTTAATATTATGAAACTGAAAGATTTACCCTTCCACCCACGCACTTAATTAGGTTATATCTGTCACGTGACAAAGATGGGTGGGACTGCCATCACCAGCAAAAACAAACACAGAAGCTGATAGGCGGAAATTATGCCGGGTAGCTAGAGTGACCTTAACAGTACCATTCGAATGTATTTATAACTAGCTTAAACCTCACCGGGTAGATAACGCAAATTCCTCTGGGAAGATGCTCTACCAAGCAAACAGGCCCTCAAGAGATGGACAGTTGGAGCATCCTTTCGGTCACAGCAACGCTTACGAACAATATTTCCACAATCTACGCGGTAGGCAAACTCCTTGATGCCTATTCATTGGAATGCAGTCGGTAAGGTAAAGAATACCAAGCTATATAATTTCCGCCTCGTTCAACTTTTTCATTCACTGCACTCTATGCGGCTGTCTCTCTGGAAGTCATGCGGATATGTAGCCACGCCCTACCCTTTTCACGTGGTACTACGAACGTTTACCTGCGAAACACCCACAACACACGTACAGCTGTCTCGGGCATCTAGTAACATGTCATCGAACGTCGGCCTTCATCAGTCTACCGCTACAGCCAGTCCTTCTCAACAGTCAAACGTAAACAAATCACAGTGCCGCGTGTAGAACTAACCGCAATCATATGACAGATCGTGCCGTGTGCAATCATTTCCATGGATACGTACGGCGCGCATGGCATTTCACCGATCCAGGCCTTAACTACGCTGAGATGACTTTGACCATAGATAATAGAGCATACTATGCTTCTATTATCTATGCTTTGACCAGGTTAAGGTTTGACTGAGCCTGTGCCTCACGCTTTGTGCTCACCGCTCCCCCCTAGGCCTCCCCCCAACTTTTTACATGGAGCACTGTATGCTTAGCAGTTGTGGCTGAGTGAACATGAGTGTAAGGTAGATGCTCCTATTATGAGTCAGGGGGTATGTATTATCAGTCACTTGCGCATAAAATAACAAAACTCACAGCAGGTATAGGGTGAATACTGTACTACTTGCGGGTGTACTTCTTCGCTGCAAAGATTGTAGTTATTGCGCAAAAACTGAACTTTGGACTTGGAAGTGTGGGCAGTGTGAGACAGCTGTTTGCGGTGTTTGAGTCCAAATATTGCAGTGCGTAGTTCTACCATATTGTCCCAGCATGGAGTTTAATCCACAGATTAAACGGAGTTAATGGAAGGAGTTCCCCCTCCAGTGCTGGATGGGGTGTGGGAATTATTAGAAGGTCACGCATGCGCAGGAAGCACCCAGGCCATGTGAAGAAGTTTGCACCACAGTTGGCTACCTTTTTGTTAGCGCTCAATCCACTCCGATCTGGTCGAATCATTCAGAATGTCCGACGAAGAACAACAGGAAGCCGCTCCGTCCTTCACTCCTGCCCAACAAGCCTGAATCAAGCAACTTGTTGCCGAAAAGTTGCACTTGTCGCTCCTCTGACCTCCACTACCCATCAGCAAGTACACTCCCCATCTCAAACGCAGGCGGCGTTGGTAAGTCCCAGGATAGTCAAGACACAGCAGTCTTGGGCAATGGTATTTGTTCGTGTGTATCTATAAGGTTGCAGTCATGGAAAGTCGAGCGGTTGTCCCGACAATTGACTATCAGACACACAAAAAAAAAACCCAAAAAGCCCAAACAATTTCAACATCACGAGCCGATTGTACACGACTAGCCTATCTCGAGCCGTCACCCCAGGTCTGAATATCGATACCATGCCTCAATACACCACAAGTATGCCCCAGGAGATTATATTCTGGTTAATTATACCTGTCCATACATCACATTGCTACAGGCTTGCACATAACTTGTGCACTCATACCTGCCCCCCCCCCCCCACTTCCCCACCATGGTTGCCATGCTTGCCGTTGCATAGCGCATGTTTGCCCTTGTCAGGTGCTATGCTTTCCATTGCGTAATGGTGCCCTGGGCATGCTTGCCCCCACATAACGGTGCCCTGGGCATGCTTGCCCCCGCATAACGGTGCCCTGGGCATGCTTGCCCCCGCATAATGGTGCCCTGGGCATGCTTGCCCCTGCATAGTGCTGCCAGGGGCACGCTTGGTACTGCCGTGAGCATGTCTGCCCCTGTATGGCGCTGTTGTGAATTTGCTTCCCCGCGTACGTATGGTGCTGCCATGGGCATGCTTGCCCCTGCAAAGTGCTGCCATTGTCATACTTGCTCTTGCATAGTGCCGCCATGAGTATGTCTGCCCCTGTATGGTGCTGTTGTAAATTTGCTTCCCCGCGTATGGCGCTGCCACGGGCATGCTTGCTCCTGCAAAGTGCTGCCATTGGCATACTTGCTCTTGCATAGTGCCGCCATTGGGCATGCTTGCCCCTGCAAATCCCATCGTTTGCATGCATGGTTGCCTTGCATAGTGCGGCCACAGGCATGCTTGCCACTGCATAGTGCCGCCACAGGCATGCTTGCCCCCTGCAAAGTGCTGCCGTTGGCGGGCTTGCTCTTGCATAGGGTATGATTGCTCCCTGCATAGTGCTACCACTGGCATGCTTGCCCCTGCACAGTGCGCGGCTATGGTTATGCTTGCCCCTGCATAGTGCTGCCACAGGCAAGCCCGCCCAGGCACACCTACCCACCCCACACTGCATACAGCACAACCAGGAATATGTGTACCCACCCTATACAACACGGGCAGTAAGCAGCCCTATACCCTATACTACTGACTGTTGGTATTGCAAATGTACTTACCCTCAGTGCTTAATTACACAATATAGGAATGGGAGTGCTGCCACCATCATCCATACGATCGCAACCTTCCCAACTTTCCCAGCCGAGGTTACTTCAGTACCCCCCCTGCCCCCAAATTCCATTGACATTGGTGATAGCCACCCCACCCACCATGACGACAGTGAATCCTCCAGTAGCACCTATCAATGGTAGCCTGCGAACATGGTCCTTACCACCCAAGCTAGTGAAGAAATACTGGATCTGGAATACGTGGATATGGCAGAACTGCTGCCAGATGGTTGGTTAACCCGGGAGGAAGACCAGAGATGCTGCCACAGTCTGCGTCGCCCGCAGCGCAGAGGACCAGTCACAGACATTCTCCTATGGGTGGAATGCTACTCAACCATGGTTGCAATCTTGGCATCAAAATTCCCTGACAAGATGCCAGAATTGATGGCCTATCAAAAAACCATAGTGAGGGCTCACAGGTCATTCATAGGTAACGTATGATTTGTGCTGTCGTCGAAAAGCAGCATACTCCAAGTCATTAGATTGGGGGCAGGTGGACTTCACGTTATACAACGAAACATTTGCTGGTAGAGCAAAGGTGATTTCAAGATGCTGCTATTGTCTGAGTGAGCACCATGCATCGAATGAATGTGCATTCGCTCCAGACATCCCCCCAGTTAAGCACGACCCCGCAGCTCGCACAGCATCGAAGCCCTCCAAGTTCCCATCACAGATATGTTTAACAACAGATACGGGGAGAAATGCTGCTTCACTCATTGCAAATATACGCATGTGTGCATGGAATGCCGAGGCCCCCATCCACAAGCCCTCTGCACTAGAAGCAAGCCACCCCCAGCCAAGTTTCCAAGACCAGATTCTCCTAGAGCCAGAATTAAAAAGTGAACACTGATAACATGCACAAAGAACGCTATATAAGTTGGACAGAGACAGTATATCCCAGTGGGAGAGCCGCAAGGCATGCACTCGGAAAGACCTGGAATCCGTCATGAGTTTTACTTATCCTTGATGGTCATGCATCGCACGTCACAGTGGATGTGGTCGAGCTGGCCCGAAGAAATGACATCCACATGCTCTGCCCGCCTGCCCACACGACGCATATACTGCAACCGTTAGATGTAGGGTTTCAAATCTCTCAAGACCTATTACTACAAAGCCTGCAAGAAGTATATAACTGAACACCCAGGAAGAGTGGTCACAACAGAAGTTATTGCTTTAAGAAGTGTGGAGTGTACCCCCTGAAACCTGGGGAGGTTACCGATCGTCAAATTGCACCTTCAAACACCACTTATTCGAATCAGAAGGAATGTACACGATCAGAAGAGATTAGCACATCACTCACTACCTGATACACAATCCTCGACTAGCCCTAATCTTGAATCCACCTTTATAAAACATTATGAAGAAGGTTATGACATATACGACAAAGAATATGTTGCTTGGCTGCGTCGTCATCATCTTGAGTCCATCCCTCCGATCGAACATCACCTCATTGACCACTACTGGTGCTCCCTTCTGTTGGCAGTAGTGACAGTCCTCCAGTTACTGCAAGCAGTAAGTATTACATTTAATTATCTGTGTTATGCTGCATTGTTTAGGTATGGTGCATTAGAATGTTGAACTATGGAGAGAAACAATTGTGCAGAAAAATTGGGAGCTGGGGATCGAACCCAGGACCTCCTGTTCCTAGTTTGATTCCCAGTTAGATGAATGATTTTCCTGCAGACTTTCTCTCTCTCTCTCTCTCTTTCTCTTTGGCTTTTGTCAACATCACTTCTGCTTACACAAATCTTTAAAAGTATGTAACAGCTGTAACACAGCAACCAACATGCACGGGTAAAATTGTTCTTCTCATATGATGTGTTGACTTCTCACTACTAATGTTCTGAATGTGGTGTTATTAATTAGTGGATATCTACCCTTACTTTGCAGGCCAATCTGTTTGCTCTACGCATTGTGGTAGTACCACCGCAAGCAGCACACTCAGTGACATACTTGTACTCCCTGAACCCAAAGTACCTCAAAAGAGGAGACGGGCAGTTAACTCTAAGGTACAGTGTATCACTATGTCCAAAAACTCCAGGCATTTTACAGAGCACTAGAGGGAACTGCTCTGGGTTTTGCCGTTTTTCTGACAGCGTTTTTTTCTCTTTGCTTAAAGGGTGGGTATGGGTGTGGCCAAAAATGATACCATAATTTACTTTGATGACAATTAAGCACTCACCAAGTATCAAGTTCATAGTATAAATCCATTGTGATTAACACTGCTTCAAAGTTTTAAGCACAGTGGTCATGCCTTAATGCACCTGAGAGCATGACAGTTTTACTGAATTTGTTTACAAGACAGGGGCATATGTATGCTTCTATTTCGTGAAGGAACGGCATTGATTGGAGATACTATTTGTCTATACCAGCAGAGAAATTTGAAGTTTTGTGGGGAGCTCTTTAGCTCAGTAACACCTACTATTACCTGTGTGTCTGTCCATGGTGGAAGTCCATCCTGCCTTGTTAGCTGTTAGATGGAGTTTAACTATGAGTTAAACGGAGTTAACATAGAGGAGCAAGTCCAGCATGCCTGGCGGCTCAGGGGAGCTGACATCAGAATGGAAAAATGGTTGGCCGCCAGGGCAATATATGTACGCATGCGCAGTTGGCCTAAGCAAGTGTAAGCACATGCTCAATTATCCGTCAGTCAGCAGCCTGGGTCACTCTTCTCGTTTCTCCATTCGTCGGCAAGTCAGCTAGTACTTTGGACATGGAAGACGCGCCCAAGGGAGCGGGCTCCTCCGGAACAACAGAGGCCTCCGGGTCTCCAAAGGGAACCACCAGCATGACCCTGGACAAGGCGTCCTTGGAAGCCATAATTGAAGGAGTGTCCCAGCGACTAGCAGCGTCGAAGGAGACGGGGCCACTGGACACTAGGGGAAAAGCTAAGACGCCACCCCCTAGCTCAGGTAGGAGGTGCTAGAGCAGTTGGTTGCACTCAACCCCTCCCAGCGGCCAAACTCCATTCTTGGAATGTGACATGGCATGGCCAGCGGGTTGGGAGAGGGGCGGCGGCCGGCTGCTTTCTAAGCAGCTAGCTGGGTTCAAACAGCCACACTATAAGATGGCCATTCCCATTAGTAGCACCATCAATCAGGGCCCCGTCCAGGCTAAGGTGTCCGTACTGGTGTGTAGCGGATACTGATGTGATAACGCTGTGAGTAGGCAGGTCCCAAACAACAACAGCGATAGCAGCGGGCTATGAACAATGATTCCCCACAAAAGAGGCAGAATACCACTGGGCGGACCAGCAGTTAAACTGCGGGCTGATGATAAAGGCCAGCCTCAAAAAAAAAATGGGCAGCAACCTGACAGAGGTACAGGCTGGCCATCGTCAAGGGCCAGCCTCAGACACAAGGGGCAGGCGGTCAGTAAGTACAGACGACAGGGGAGATAAGTCTGGGTAGCCCACAAGCAGAGGCGGATAGCATGAGGCTGGCCGTCGGCAAGGGCCAGCCTCAGACACAAGGGGCAGGCGGTCAGTAAGTACAGACGACAGGGGAGATAAGTCTGGGTAGCCCACAAGCAGAGGTGGATAGCATGAGGCTGGCCGTCGGCAAGGGCTAGCCTCAGATGCAGTAGAGGGGACTGTCAGCCCTCAGCAGAGGCAGTTAAACATGATGCTGGCCGGTGGGCAAAGATTGTCAAAAGTCAGCCCACAAGCAGAGGCGGATAGCATGAGGCTGGCCGTCGGCGAGGGCTAGCCTCAGATGCAGTAGAGGCGACTGTCAGGCCTCAGTAGAGGTGACTGTCAGGCCTCAGCAGAGGCAGCTGGGGATTGCAACTTTGGCAGCTCATGCAAATTCCTCCACATATGCAGCCGCTGTAAAGGCCCCCATCCAGTCTCAAAGTGCCCCAAGCCCCTGGACTCATCTCAGTAGATGGGAGGGAAGCATGGCTTGGTTGGCCTGCAGGGATTGCTGAAACCTCCGTAGCTAGCGTTAGTTAGGACTAGTCTAGCCATCCATCCATCCTTATTTATGCATATTGATCTCTGTGTGTTTGTTGTCAATCATGGCAGCTGTGAGCTTGTGATTCCCAACCTGCCTGGCATGCATTATCTCTGTACTCATTACTATTTCAGATTCATTGTCCCATGGGTACGTGTGTCTAAGCCAGTTACAAGCATTGGATTCATGCAGACCAATTCAGCAATTGTCTCTGCCTAATGAGCTGCATGTAATTACCACTCCACTGAGAGTGTCAGCATGGGAGGAAGCACTCAGCAAACACCCAGACAGGCAGTTTGCCAATTATGTTGTCTCAGGTCTGAAGAATGGCTTCCGCATTGGGTTTGATCACATTACGAGCAAACTGACCAGTAGCCGGAATAACATGCTGTCAGCTAAGGAGAACTCACATGCAGTTGATGAGTACTTGTTGCACGAAATCAGCATGGATAGAATGTGGAAAATGACAGAATCCCAAGAAGAACAGACCGGGAAAGTGGAGACTAATCGTAGACCTCTCTTCCCCTGAGGGAGCCAGCGTCAATGACGGTATTAGCAGAGAGATGTGTAGCCTGTCATATGTATCCATTGACAGCATTGTGGATTGCATTCTGAAGCTAGGAAAGGGGGCACTAATGGCAAAAATTGACATTAAGCAGGCTTACAGGAATATTCTAGCCTTGTTCCCAGGCTCTCCCCTCGCCCCAACGAAAAATAAAAACGGAGGGGGAGAGCCTGGGACCGATTCGCACGTGATATCGCGGCACGTAGACGTCACAGCAATAATTACAAAAGTCGTGACGCAATTATGCAGCCACGTGATTGGCTGACTCGAACAGCTACGATATACTACTGAAACAAGTGAGCTGTGACTGCGTCGGTGAGACTTCGGCACGGGTCAAACAGCAGCGATGGCGGAGAAGTACCCAGTACGTAGGAAAAGCTTTGCCTATTTACTGTTACCATGTTCCGCTTTAAAAAAAATTGCTACGAGGCTATGAAGAAAGACTTTAGTTGGCTAGCGCTACACTCTGGCGTACAAAATAAACTCACAACCACATTTTAAAGCTCCAACATAGCTACACAACAATCAACGAGTTGTAGTAACAAACTCCTGAGCTGAGAGTACTTCGCGGCTCCTTCGCGGTCTTCACGTGAGTGACGTTTCAGGTTATTTAATGGTTAGTGCAAAGTCGTCGTGCCACGATATCACGTGCGAATCGGTCCCAGGCTCTCCCCCTCCGTTTTTATTTTTCGTCGGGGCGAGGGGAGAGCCTGGGAACGAGGCTAGGAATATTCCTGTACACCCGACAGACCGCTATCTTTTAGGGGTACAGTGGAAAGGGGAGCTATATATAGATAAGGTGCTACCGTTTGGACTGCGGTCTGCCCCTATCATCTTTTCTGCCGTGGCAGATGCTCTGCAGTGGATCGTGCAACAAAGAGGTGTGGAATTCATATTCCATTACCTAGATAATTACATTACAGTAGCCCCACCCGCAAGTGATCTATGTGCCACAAACCTGAGGGCAATTAAGCAGGCATGCCAGGACACTGGTACCCCAATTGAATGCGAAGGTCCCTCTACAGTTATTACCTTCCTTGGCATGGAATTAGACACAGTGGCATCAGAGATTCGTCTACCAGCAGACAAGCTAAAAAGGCTGAAAGACCTACTAAAGGAGTGGAGAGGTAGAAAGGCAGGCAAAAAGCGAGACTTGCTGTCACTAATTGGCACTCTAAACCATGCATCAAAGGCAGTGAGGCAAGGGAGGACCTTCCTTCGTCGGCTGATCAACCTCTCCATGGCCGTTAAGCACATGGACAATTTTGTCCGCCTTAATATATCAGCTCGGTCAGATATTCAGCGGTGGTGGGGATTCGCAGAGTCATGGAATGGCGTCTCAATGCTATTTAGGCAGGACACAGAAAACCCTCAGGTCATTGTCACATCAGATGCATCGGGCTCCTGGGGATGTGGGGCCTATTGC
Organism: Agelas oroides; assembly: GCA_949130485.1. NCBI lineage: Eukaryota > Metazoa > Porifera > Demospongiae > Agelasida > Agelasidae > Agelas > Agelas oroides. The sequence goes on along the minus strand of OX422204.1, from coordinate 4,146,964 downwards.
AACGGCTCCTGGTTTCAATTCCGATGGCCCCCAGGCATGGAGGCAATCCACATAATGGTAAAGGAGCTCATCCCAGTGGTTATGGCGGCAGCAGTTTGGGGTCATGAATGGTCAGGAAGATCGGTTTGCATTCAATGCGACAATGCAGCAGTTGTAGCCATTGTTAACTCTGGTACGAGCAGAGATCAGGACGCAATGCACCTAATGAGATGCCTGGCGTTTATCATGGCCAAGTTCAATTTTCTACTGGTTGCATCTCATATCAGGGGGATAGAGAATGACCTAGCCGATGCACTTTCAAGAGACAATGTGCATTATTTTCATTCCAATTATCCCCAGGCAAAAGCGGCACCGACAGTCATACCTCAGTCGCTGGCAGACCTCCTGATCTGCTCATGCAAAGCCCGACTGGACATCAGCCACCTGGACCAGGCTGTGGAGTTCTACTTTCAAAACTCCCTAGCCCCTTCCACTCAGTGCACATATGCATCAGCTAAGAACCGTTACTCTCAGTTTTGTAGTCAATATAATTTTCCTGTATTACCAGTCAGTGAACATCAGCTATGTCAGTATGTGCCATTCTTAGCAGAAGCAGGGCTATCTCATGTATCAATCAAATGCTACCTGTCAGCCATCAGGCACCTACAGATTGCTCATAGCCTGCCTGACCCCCATATTTCGTCAATGCCAAAGCTAGAGGGAGTTATAAAGGGTATTAAGTCTCAGCAGGCCAAGAAGCAGCCAGTGGTTAGGCCCCGCCTCCCAATCACCCCAGTTATTATGCAAAAAATGAGAGCAGTGTGGGAGAAAGATAGCAGAAATCAAGACAACATGATGCTATGGGTGCAGTGTTTGTCTGCTTTTTTGGCTTTATGCGTTCTGGGGAGATAACCGTGCCATCAGAGTCAGCATATGACCCGGGGGCTCATCTGACATATTCTGACGTTAGCATCGATGACCCGGGACATCCGACACTCATGAAACTTAGGCTAAAGGCATCCAAGACCGACCCATTTCGAAAAGGGGTAGATATTGTAATGGGCAGGACCTACAATGAGTTGTGTCCCATTGAAGCAATGCTGGCTTTCCTAGCCATAAGAGGGAACAAGCAGGGCTTCCTCTTCACATTTGCTGATGGGCGGCTGTTAACAAAGGATCGCTTCGTTACATGAGTGAGAGCGGCCCTAGAGGAGGCAGGCTTGGACAAGAAGTCCTATGCAGGTCATTCATTCAGAATTGGGGCTGCAACGACGGCCAGCCTCTGTAGTATAAGTGAGGCCACCATAAAAATGCTAGGTCGATGGGAAAGCGCTGCCTACCAGCTTTACATTCGCACTCCTCGGGAGTCTCTTGCAAGGGTTTCAGCATTGATCAGTTCCGGTTCAAAAAAGATGAGTTGACTGTGACGTCGTACCTGCAACTGTTTAGGGTTCATGTGTTGGGTTTTGAGTTCTTAATTTGTGTTTCATTGTGGTTGTATTTTAATTTGTATTGTACTTGGGGTTTGGGTGTGATTTGATTTAAGTTGTAATACATATACGTTGTTGGGGTGCTTGGGTTCGGGTGTGGGAGGTGGTCAGGGTATGCATACCCTTCGGGCTCACCCAAGCTATAAAGCAAGTGAATATGCAGATAGCTACCATAATATAAAAAATACAAAAGCTTACGAAGGGGCTAATAAATGCATACCTATCACCTAACCACAAGAGCCTCCGCCCTCCGCCAAAACTCTTCAGCTAAGTTCCTCTTGCATGTTGCTGGCAAGGACTGCGACACCATATGTTAACTGTATAATAGATCTAGTCATTGATACAGTTGTATGAACAGTGTCACTCACAGTACTGTTGATTTCAGCTCTCTTGGAACATTGAAGTGGTCACAGTAAGCATTTCATTGACTTCCATAAGTTGATACAGATAGGTTTGTGGCTGATAAGTCTTGTAGTTGATTCAATTATCTGAACTAACTTGTCTTGCGTTCAACGGGAGTTGAAATCAACAGTATGACATGCTTTTTGCATGAGTGTATTTGTCCGATGCTGCTCTTGTGTAATGCCAGGTGCTAGTTTAACAATAAGGTATGGGATGCATCTTTCAAGCTAATGGGAAGATGGCGTTGCCAAACCCTCATGAGTAACTTACCAGCTTCTGAAGAAAAGACAGTGTTCCCACGCTCTCAAGAAGGGTGTTTACCTCTTGGCCCTTAATTGAAGTAAAGAAACTTTGACAATTTTTTTGCCAGTGGAGAGACAGAGCGAGGGTTCTGTCCTCATACCTACTCAGGTTATGCTCTATTGACTGAGCCAGAGTGCGGCCTCTAGAGGCAAAAATTTATCCTCAGACTGATATATTTTTGGACCACAGACTTTAAAGATCTAAGCATGGTAGCAACTGTGCCAGATCATCAGAGCAACAAGACATACTGGCGCTGGAATAGTTTTCGATACCCGAAACGTTTATAGTACGTGGGGATAGAAAATCACGTCCGAAAATACGTTGTAAAACAATGCGTAACTTTTTTGCCGCTTACTTGGAAAAGGAAACACCAAAGTTCTTGCCCTTCCATTGGCCATGCCTATGCTGCAGCAATTGCCAAATTTGGCTAGTGAGGCGATATAATACATGATTATCAGACTTGTCTGCTAGTAGAATCTTTTTTTTTTTTTCTGAGGATAGGTGCTTGAACAGATGTAATAATTCATTTGCTAAATCCCGGGTAGAAGACTGTTTGGAGTAGAATTTCAAGTATGTTGATTATCAAACATTAGCCCACGTATCCTACAGTTCTTATGCCTGCTGGACCTCTGGGTGCGCAACAAGAGCGCAACGTTTCTTACTTGTCCGAGCATCAATTAGTCCCTCTATTGACTGAGCCAGAGTGCGGGTTCTATCCACTCACGTGGGTTACTCTTGTCCTACTGGACTGGAGACCGATTGAAACTGTTAGTATTTTGTAGTTTGACCACTAAATGAGTTTATGTGTAGCCAATATCCTATGTATGGATTCCAGCAGAATGAACCTTTAACAGTTCAGAATCTTGTGCTGGTTGATAATCTGTAGTAGGAAGATGTATGGACAGTTGGTACTGGTGTTTGATAATTGCCATGGTAATATGTTATGAAAAAGTGTTAGTTATGCATGTGTGTGCCAACCTAAAGGAAGTTATTCAATTTGGCTAGAGCCTACTCTATCTTTTAGTGCAAGAACCAGATTCCCACTGTGCTCCTGAACCGAGATATGAAGGCAGATACAAGTTTTGCTTGATAATTGGCACTGTACACTAACTAGCCCAACTAGCAGCTGCTTCCAACGCTTTCACTGCTGAATAACATGCATGAACTGTTGCATGCACCATTGTAAGTGACTGCAAATTGCACCAGCACCACCAGATTACTCATTATTTCACTGATGTGAGAGTGCTGTGGTTCAACATGGCTCACAATCGTTCCAAATTTGATCTCAATCCCCAAATCCAATCTCAATCTCATTTTTCTGGCAGAGTATGCCTCGAGTTCAGCTAGTGGGGCAGGCTTGCCCAGGTTGCCCCCAACTATCTACTCGCTTTGTCACACCTGCGGAATTATTGCATCTGGACCATGAACTATTCCCCATCCTGTAGCTTTAAACACTGAGCAACAATGAGAAAACAGATCAAATAGGCTAAATTTTGAGCGCAACGATGTCAGGTTGATTCAGAGTTGCAGGATAGAAAATTTATAGCACAATGAAGACAGGTTGATTCAAATACCCCTCAAAATTAGAAGCCAGTTCAATACTACATGAAAAAGTAGTTCTGGCACTCCTTCATCAGGAACGCTGTAAACCGTGGAATACGAAATACTGGGAATTTTAATAACGTGGATCATGTGGTTTGCCTTATAGCGAACAATTAACATCTCACATACGGACATCATGTGCTAATGTTTACGCCAACGGCCCTTACTGGGTTGCACTAAGCTCTACATTCAGTGTTGTTGATCAGGTTTTGGCCCAAGGATGTCTCCTCTCAACTACTTTCGTTAAAAAGCACCTAAAGAGCACAGCATGGATACTTTTACATAAAGTTAGTGAGCAAGGTTATGGCGTGCACAAATGCTTGTGTTGGTGAGAGGGCATCAGAAGTTGAGCCAATGCCAAAGCGGAGGAAGACAATGCAACAGTACTTACAGTGCTGAGACAAGAGCAAGTATTGGCAAGTATGCATCGCTTCACAGACCAGCAGCTGCGGTGAAGCCTTTACCTTTTCTGGGATTTGTGTTTGTACCAGCCAATTGCACTGATATGTTGTTGCAACCCCCTGGATTTGAGTGTGAACAAACCCTTTAAATATGAAATGATTAAAGTAGTATGAGTAAGTATTGCTTAGCCTCCTGGCAATCTTCTTGTCCTTCAAAACAGTGCCTAACTTTCATATCAAAAACCTAGATTCACCTTTTGCTCACTTACTGCTCATGCTCTAGACCATAGCCAAGGACCAATTTCATGTGTTATACTGAAAGCCATCCGCGCTGTGCCAGGTTGATTGAGTCTGGCTTGCGTGACCACTCATACCCTTCTAGGGTTCACAGGATTATCTAGATGGTGACCACTGACCCTAGCTTTAGGGCAACAACCTGGTAGCCTCTCTAAAACTCCAGGATACAAATAGCAGTGGCAGCAATGTATGGCAGTGATGGCTGTTATATTGGCAAATTTCATTTCTTATTCTGTATTCTGTATTTTACAGTGTCCCCCTTCATCATGAGGGACTCTGAGTGGCAAATACAGGCCCTTATTGGAACATATTGTACTTACAAGTAATGTTGAGTCTGTAGCAGGGATCCTCAAATACTGTGACAGAGACGTTCGGTCTGCAACATATATGACTGCCAGATTCCCTCCAAGATACATTCCACTGTAGATAGTTCTCTAACTCTTCTTTCAGTATGGACCTGTTCTCTAGCAGGTAGTAAGTGAAAGAGATCCCCTTTTTGGGTTGGAAACTTCCACAAGGGATGGTGACACTGTCTGAATTGTTCACCACACATTCATATTCACCACTCCTCAGTGTACACAGCTCTAGGTCTGGGGGATAAGAATCTGGAAACAGGAATTCGTTGAGGTGATTAAGTAAACCAATAAAGATTATTCATACTACATTAATTGGTTATGCTCCTCCTTGGCATGTACAACAGATAACAATGTTTCATTTTCAAGTGCGTATAATGTATAATGTATCAGTAAAGGTCGCGTGCATGGAATGAGACTTGCATGCACAGTATTGCAATCATGCAAGTAGAGCGAGTGAGTACTGTTACATTACGTACACAGTGGGTACTTCTACAATTGCAAGCAGACGTGGATGCCAAGCCTGCTGAAGCCGCATGCAGATGATCAATGCTAGCAGTATACGGTACAGTTCCTAACTTCCATATCATTTTTGTGTCTATATATAGCTAACACTCATATCAGTTTCATAAACTAGCCTATCTCAAGCTAATGGTAAAGACTGACGTAAATAAAAATAAATGTCGCTCTTGCGATGTCGTGGTCGGATACGTACTAAGTTTATTCACCTCCGATTACTCTCAGCAACTGTGGAGCAATCAACATGATGCTAGTTGTGAGGGAAAACCGAATTAAAACACCTGCCATCTGCACTCTCATTTGCAGTCCCAGTCGTCGCTTACTGCCTGCTCCGACGTTAGCTTCCCCAATGAATATTTCTCACGTGATGTGTGCACATCCCATATCCCCGCAGCTCTTATCAAAGCTCTAATCCTATTGGTCAATATTTATATATGCATTCGCCGTTGCCATAACAACACCTAAATTAACCCTAACCCAACCAATAAGATTCGAGCTTTGAAACGACATCCCGTTGTTGTTGAAAGCAGCTTTGTTGAAAGCAGCTTTGTTGAAAGCGTGCGCGTGGAGAATGTAACCTCGTGTGCCGCTGTGTTAGTGTACCTAGCGAAAGCTGCCGGAATGCCTCGTTTCTTGCTGTCTTACCTTTTATTTTTTGCATTACAGATAGACGCTAGGCAGCTCGCGAGAGGCTGGGAGTCGACGTCGTACGATCGTGCGATCGCGATAGCACGATATATTTTTTTTTTTTTTTTTTTTTTTTTTTTAGTGAACGTGTACAGGCACAAAATGAGAGATAAAAATTTAGTGGCGATAAGGGTTTAAAAATAAAGAAAGTGATGCATGTAGTTATAAAGGATGTTCATAAGGTTTAAAATGCTGGCACCTGGCCTTCATGAAGGGCCAGGTCAATGGACTCCATGGGTGGGGATGTAGAGTCTCGGGAGAAGATAGATCGGGAGCCCCGAATGCACATTATGGCTGATCTCAGCAAAGAAAAGTTCAGTCTGCATCTTAGCCAGTGCAATGTCGAGCTGTATGGTCTTCCTTGTTTCTCGGCCAAGAGAGAGGCCAGCCTCTTATACACAACAGTTGCAATGGTGCCCATGCCTCCTGCGGCTGAAAAAACCAATGGGGAGAAGGAGCCGTGTTCTATTTCCCGCACACGTTCTTCATATGCCCTCTTCTTCTCTAACTCATTCTTCCGATAGCACTGAGGTAGGGTGGAGCTTCGATAGCAAGGTGCGTAGGGGTTGAAAACCCTGACATCAAAGAATGCACTCTGTCTATCTCTCCCCCAAAAGTTTTGTGCCACAATGTCAAGTCGGGCGCCATCCTCTCGGTTGGCAGTCCTGTGCTCAAGCTGCTCCCCAGTTACAGGTTGTAGGCTCGGCTCGGTTCCGACACCGTGGCAGACTCCGCTCAGCAGGTCCGCCGTGATGTTACGAATCTCATTGTGCCGAATAGAAGGAAATCCGCCCCTTGAGCAGCTAAGTGCATGCTCGATGGTGAAATGGTGACCACAGACACAGTGGGAGGGTAGATGTGATGGTCGCCAACCGTACCGCAAGCATAGAGCATCCCTGAAGGCCCCTTTATGCAGGGCAAACCCATGTTCAGAGATGGGTAGGGCTGAAAGCCAGCTTGAGGCTCCTTTCTCGGAGCAAATAGTGAGGGCCTTCTGCAGCTTGGTGGGTAAGTTTTCCTCCAGGTCATTTGCTGCTCTTGCTTCGCACTGTCTGTGGAATTTTCGGGCATTGTTTCTCATTCTTGTTTGAGCTTCCTTTACTTCAGGTGCATATGCCTCTGACTGGTCTAGAATCAAGCGTACAAGGGGTGCTGAGATTGTCTCGCACATAGAGTAGTGTAGCGCACTCTTCTTGGATGGATCAAATATACCGAGTCCACCAAGGCGAGCTGGTAATGCCAATAATTCCCTCTCGGTGTCACTGAAAGCATTCTGACCAGTGAGGTTTGGTAAAAAGACTTTTCTTATGGTTTCTTCAAGAGGCTTGATGAGATTTTCAATGTTTGGAGTGGTTCTTGCTAGATACGTCCATCTGCTTGTCAGACCATGTGTGAAGGCAGCAAAGGCTGCATGTGGTTGGGTGATGGCTATTGATGAGAGGCGTTCCAGCTCACCAACCCAAGTGGTGACCTTCTGTTGCACATATCTCTCTATGAATGTCTGCTTTCCTACGGCTGATCCTAGGTATTTCTTCCCTTCCTCGGTAATGACCACTTGGGTTCCTTCGAATGTAGATATGGCTTCATCATTGTATCCTTCTTTCACAATGAGCCAGGTTTTTGATGCATTCGGGAAGTAGCCATAGTCTGGGCCAGCATTGGTGAGGCAATCCCACCATTCTCGCAAGTTTCTGAGCTTTCCCCCAGCGGTAGCATCATCTGCAAACCAGATTTGCTTCGTTGTGTCGCATTTTAGTCGGTGGATGAGTGGATTAACAGCTATGGCATACATTGCCATAGCTAGTGGATCCCCTTGAGTAGTTCCTTCCTGCGACAGTAGGGTCTCGCCATCGATGAATAATCGAACGTCCTCCCGATAGGTGTTGATAAGAATCTTGGATAGTGATGGACACAAGTGGTGGATGTTTCTCAGAGCAGCTTGTCGGTTTAGAGTGTTGAAAGCGTTTTTCGCATCAACTAGAATGATGGCTTGTGTCTCTGAGGATTCGAACACCTGACGCATGGCGTGGACAGCAGACTCACAGCCTGATTGGTGACCAGCACACAGCTGAAGTGGTCCCGCTGCTGCTTGGATGTCGTCGCTAAGGACTCTTGCAGTCGCTCGACCAATTATTCTTCGGACAGTCTCACCAATGCCAATTGGTCTTACCCCAGGGCACTTGTCTAAGGCAATAAGACGACAAGCGACAAAAGATGACAGACCACGGGGGTCAACATAGCAGGTGCAAATTCGTCTGGCAGTGGCTGCCAAAGATTCACATAGGTCAGTAGATGCACCTTTGAAGGAAGTGCATAGACGTTTCCATGAGGCAGCATCAAGGCCAGATGGACCTGCTGCACCATCCATTCTCAGTATCGTGTCACGAATCATTTGGCTGTTTATTTCATCGAAAAGTACAGGGTGGGGTTCAGGAACAGGTGTGTCAGGCTTGGCGATGGTTGATTTCTTAGGTGGCTGCTTGGGTGGGTGTTTCTCAAGTAGGATGTCACGCACTGTTTGTGTGCTAGTTGGGTCATTGGGGTTGGCTGTGGTGTTCAGAGGGAGAGGACCACTACCATTTGCTTGTGTGACAAGTCTTAGGGCTGCACGCACCTTGCCTTCCATCATGAGCTTGGCAAAAACTCTAGCAGTTCGATCATCGTCTTTCTGCTGTGACTGCTGGCTCAGAGTTAGTTGTCGTTGGACTGTGCGGCCCTCGTGCAATAGATCGTCCAGCTTTCCATCCGACCAGAGTTTCAGGCGGCGTTCAAGGTGGAGGGCATGTTCCCTTGCCTTTGATCTGGAGCTAGGTTTCTGCAAGAGCAGAGCAGGCATCGTCATTGCAGCCTTCATAGCCACACACTCAAGTGCTGAACCTTCAGCGTAGGCATTGAACATACGTGATAGTTCTCGAACGAACGCTTTTCCAGCATTCCCTGACGGGACCTTGAAGAGATTTCTCTTCCATTGCACAATTTCGTCATATACTCTATTTAGAGCACAGGCGAAGCTTCTGCCCTCTTTCGCTTCTCCCCATCGAAAGTCGGGCTCTGGGACAGGTGTGAAGGTAGGTAGGTCCTCTATGTCCTGTTCAAGATCTAGTTGAGTTTCAGATTGGGAGGGCATTCGAGTTTCTTGAGTCTCAGGGATGGATGTTACCATGGTCTGGTCCACCATGTTCATGTCCCCCCGTGGGTTCGTGGGCGAATGTTGCGGGTTGCTGTAGTCAGGTTCATTCAGGCTAGTGTCCGTTGTTGTGGGGCCATGTGCGCAACTTGCCAATGGGGATGAGTTTTCACAGTGCCCTCGTCGACGGGGCAGACAGTTCAAACATTCTCTGCCAGCTTTCCTACAGGAGCAATTTTTGCATCGCCCGCTGGCGTTACACCGACAGCATACGACGGGCATGCCACAGCACAGCAAAACGTATAGAAGTCAGACAGAGAGTCAGAGCTATCAGTCACCTTCTTGGGCGTATGACGTTACGTACCTTCAAGGTAGGGTGTCCAACCTGAAATACGAAAGTGTGCGCATTGGTTCCAAATCAGTGGTTTTCATAAGAGCCAACCCAGGTATATCGCCACGTGCGTAATGTAAACGTGATGCGCAGCCTCGTTCCAGGATCGGGACCCCCCCCCCCCCCCCCCACTTTATGTAGAGCAAACCGTTACGTGGGGGTCCTGGGAACGAGGCTACGATATCGAGGTAACCCCAGACCAAATTTTTCGCGTGCGCCCGACGGGGGACGAGTCTAGAGGTGACCTTGCGTGTGCATATATTCGTTGGAGTGAGAGTGGGTTCCACAGAGCTAGTTCGGTGCAGTAAGAGAGGTGAGAAAGAGAAGGGTTGGCCTGGTTTTTGAGATGCACAATGGATTGCTACTGTCTTCATAGTTTAAAACCGCCTCTACGGAAGTAGGACCCCCAAATTACCCCCGTTCCGTTTTTATTTGCGTAAGACCGCGTGCATCCTGAGGATTTTTCTCAGAGGTGGTCGAATTTGTTTGTACTAGCCTGACCAACAAGAGTGCTCCATATACGTAGATTGGTTTAAGATTAGCCTTGTTCCCAAGGCCTTCCTACCATCCAGTTTTTCGGATCACTTGCAGCATGCAAACGGAGCGGAAAGGCCTGGTCCATTTTATCACGTGAATGAGGTCATGTCTACCTGGGTAGAAAGAGTGGAGGAGGGTTCACTGATCGAAATAATGCATCTTGTGCACGTGTTCTTCGTCCTGAACAATGAGCGGTAACTTTTCTGCTTTGCAAATGTTCGAAACTCCAGCGCTGGGATGTTACAAGTAATGCTTCGAGCTTGTTCTTTCGGTCGGTGACCCTAGTATCTTACTGACTCACTGAGGCCTTGTAGCCAAAAGGGTGACTGTTTTCACAGCAATGGAAAAGCTGGATCCTGGGATCTCAGACACCAGCGAGTGTCGCTACTTGGGTTGTTTATGATGCGACAGTGAGTGTGCCAACCATGTGGGTTCTATGCTGCTACGTTCTGTGCACTTGACGTTTTCTTTACAGTGATGTATGAGTATTGTCATGATTCTTCGAAGCAATTCCTCAATAGTGGATCAACCAGTTACAGAACTACTCCTGAGACTAGCAAATAGTCAGCGTAGACTGCGTAGTCTTGGAATGAGCTCACTTTGTCATCCTAAATTTACGCTGTGTTAGTGCTCGTTGGAGTCCAAAGTCCCAGAATCCAGCTCTCACATCACTTAGAGACAGTTACCCTACAAGGCACAGTTGAGTCATTAAGGCACTGGACATGGACAGGCAGTTTTTCTTTCTTTCTCGTGTACTTCCATTTCCATACTTTGGCTTCCACATTTCAGTGCTTTCCACTTGCCCTGGTGGGAGATCCTGCTGTTGTATTGAGAGTTGCATCTCTTCTCCACCCCTCCCCCTCCCCTCTTTTTTTTTTCTTAGGCACTCATGATTTCTGACAAAGCTATTTAGTTTTTGCAGCATACTACATGTAATTATAGAACCCTAATATGCTAATGTGTATAATAAAATGTGCACTTACGTAGCAACCAGCACCTATAGTAATTGTAGTAGTTATATATTTTTGGCTGTACCTTCTGATAGCTGTTATGTGGTTACTTTCTATTCCAGGAGATGCAGTGGTTTTGGCCTAACTGTCCTCTTGGCATGCTTGGCTGGAACACTTCAGTTGCTGCTGAGTAGAATCACAGTGGGGGCTTGAAGCTATCATCTCTCTGCTTTTGTGTAGAGTCCTCTCTTTTCCTGGGGATGTAGTCATTAATGCTGCATGAATGTGTCTTTTCCTTTTTCAAAGTTATCATCTATAGTGGTTTACAAGACATACTAGGCAGCTTATGCGGCAAGCCCTGTACTATGGTTGCCTAGGTTGGCTAGAGCATGACAGGTACAATGTATGTTGGTGGACTCCACATGTCAGTGGAACAAGCTGAAGTAATTAGCTCTAGGCTAACCCTTGGGAGTCTTAACAGAATGTTCCAGACATTCTGTTCTCTCTGTCAGGAGGCAACCAGCAAGCCCAAGATCTGTGCTGTGTAAAGCTGCATAATAAAGCCACGTGAACGGAGATTCTTTCGTTGGATGAATTGTTACGGTAGCTGGGCGACTGGCTTGGCCGTGCAGAGTGTCCAGTTGATTCTGTAGGGTAATAGTAACTGCTTCATGTCTAAATGTTTCCTCTTTGCCACAACTTTGGTTGAGAATCTGGGGAAGGTGAATGAAATTTTCATTTTTGATGATATAAATCCTATGTGAGGATTTGAGGTGCTGGCCATTGATATTGTGGTTATGAGCAGGAGGGAGGGACACCTCTTTGCCCATTCAACCTTCCTTTCCTGATGTAAACACATGCATACTTTCATCTTCAGTTTGCGTTCATAATCATGTAATTATAGAAGTGGAAGAGCTGTGAAAAATAGGAAAGGCTGGGAACACTTATCACATAAGGCGGACACAAGGTGAATGAACATGAAGGGTGGGGGGGGGCAATTATGTATGCACTTAAACCTGAGAGTGAGTTTTATTACCAATCCTGTTCAAAACTGTTGATTATGTAAACGTCTGGGGTCCTGCCCAGTGGTGAAGTACTTGATGAGAAAGTCTAGTGTTGGACCCTCCTCCCATGCTCACCTCATGTCTACCCATCATTCATGTGATAAGAGTTCTCGTACTTTATATTTCTGCTTTAGTGTATTGTGGATGTAAATTGAAGAAAATGGGGGAGGTATTTATACCTCCATTCAGTATGAACTTGGGGGAGAAATTGGGCAGAGACAGGTAGGAAGAGTGAAAGATGAGACATGTGTAGACGTGACTAGTATTATTTTTGACTTCATTCACCAAATGGGTGCTTTATACAGAACAAAGTTATCTAGTATAGGCAAGCTGTCACTTTGAATGGACAGGTTAAAGAAGTTTGCTCACTGTTCCAAGATTTCACTTCACACGTTTCATAAAGCCTGTTTGATGTAGCACTATCATGCAGGTAGTTGTGACAGCTAATTTTAAGTGAAATGTCAGAAATATCCTTTCACTCTTCCTTGCCTATTCATTTCACTGCTTTATTGCACAGAAGTGTGACCACAAATTGAAGGGAAATCTGTTTTGTGCTAAAACTGTAAATGCAGTGTATAAGCATATGACAGAAAGTGGTACTGATAATCTCATGTAAGTGTGTGGTTCCCCATTGGAGTGCATGAAGTTGTGAATGCTTCTGTGAATGCAGCCTATTATAGCTATGTTGTGTTTGGGTTGAAAGCTCATTGTTGTGTCACTGTATGTACCAGTCTGAGCATGTGTGGTACAACACTAAGGCTTTGCATTTGTCTTACTCTTGCAGGAATCTTGTTCAAAGTGCTTTCTTCTAATCACACGTCGCATTTGAATTACATCGGAAAGATGGCTAGCAAGGCTGTTGCGTTTAAAGAGGTCGATGTCTCACAACTTCGGAGTGCATACAGTAGCACAGTATTCACCGAAGACCAACTTGTCTCCCATACAAATCCATTTGCCCAATTTCATGATTGGTTTCAAGAGGCGCTTAATTGTAAAGAGATTGTAGAACCACAGGCTGTCTCTGTCTCAACTTGCACCAAAGATGGGAAACCCTCGTCCAGGGTTGTCCTAATGAAGAGTTACACAGACAGAGGGTTCATCTTCTATACTAGCTACAATAGCCGCAAAGGGAGGGAGCTAACGGAAAACCCACTGGCTGCAATGTTATTCTACTGGGCACCTCTATACAGGCAAGTAAGGATAGAGGGGAAAGTTGATCGCATTCCAGAAGAGGATTCAACTAAGTACTATCACTCAAGGCCTCATGCAAACCAAATCAGTGCTGCTATTAACCTCCAGAGTCAAGAAATTGCGAGTCGGGATGTGCTTGAACAGAAATTCCAGGAAGTGTTGGAGAAGTATCCTGCTGATGGAGCTCCAGTCCCGAAGCCACCGGAGTGGGGTGGATATATCCTGACCCCAGTCATGTTTGAATTCTGGCAAGGACAAAGCACACGACTCCATGATCGAATTGTGTTCAACAAGCATGAAAGCAGTGGAGAGTGGACAGTGAAACGTCTTGGTCCATGATGAGAAGCAGGTTGTTTTGATAATCTATTGTACTGCCTGTTTTGAGGCTCACCTGCAAGTAGTATTTGGACAATTTATTCTACATTTATTATACTTTGATAGTTATAATCGTTTGTTTTATGAAGTGCTTGAATTTATTATACAGTACCAAATGGGCAAGCATTGTGTAAAGACAACCATTCACAGGAATGACAATACATGCACCACCTTAGTGTTGTGGGCTGGATGTGCAATTTAGTGTGTCTACCCCTCTTCCCTCCTTGCATAATTGTGTATACCCACATTTTCTGCAGTATTGGCAGAAATGTGTCCTGCACAGAGGGTGTCAGGCCTCAGAGGATGTGGTTCATTGTTCAATTTATATAATAATTATTAAATGTGCAATGCACTCAGTCATCATTTATCTGTTGCATGAGTCTAGGAGCAGTCTATGCATACCTTTCAAAATTGTTTCAAGTGATGGGCCAGTTTGAACTTTGAACTCTATCCATATCACTGATACAGAACTTTTGCAAACTCATGTCTATCATATATCTGTCCAAAGAATTGTGGAGTTGGAATCTTGATTGTACAATATTGAGTGTTGCTGCAGATAGATAGGATTGCTGCTGCATTACCAAACAGCTTTAGAACACCAATACAGGGTGTACATGATTTAGTGGATCTGGCCATTGTCTAAAGTAGAGTGTACTATATAGACTCTTATAGTTGCATGCTGCAAGCAATGCTAATCCACATCATGCATGGGTTTGTTGGTAGCAGTCTAAATTAACCATAACTTAGAATGAAGTTAAATAACATGACTTTCTCCTAGTCACTGCAAAGTGTTCATCAAAATATCCACACCATGGGTTTGTTAGTATTACCCACTGCACCAAAATCCTGAAAATAATTATGTTTCTTATGCATTTCTACTGTAAGAAATCCAAGTTTCTAATTATGGAATAGGTTAGTTTGACGTGAAGTAAGTACACATGCATGTAACTTACAAGTTATAAAAAGCGAGGTCACAGAGAAAGTGAGAGAATTCTGTAGACCAAAACATCCTTCTTGCTCAGGAGGTGTCAGTGATAAATGTTTAGTCAATGATGAGGTGCATGGCAGTCATAACACTTTAATATAATTATAATAAATATTGTTAAAAAGTCATAATACTTTAATATAATATAGTAAAAGAGTGTGTTCAAAAGATAGCTAATTATTCAATCTGTATAACTGTATACCAAAAATCATGGTTCAGAAACAGTAGGGGGAGAGGTTTTGCTAAACATGCATTCTTTCAAGGTTTTGGTACTCCTTGCCACAACTTGGTACACAAATAAGTAAACGATAATCACTGATAACATGTTTAAGTAGTATTCATTAGGGAAGAAGAACAGTAATCCCTGTCCATTTAGGGCTAGCAGAATGTGATGATGACTGACAAGCAACCAGAGAGGGAAGGAGCCAAAATGCCGCAAAAGGCTGCTGTGGGAGTTCTGCAGCAGGGCAGTGGAATTCATTACCAGGATGTATGCTAATACCTGCAGTGAGCACAACAATTGCAGGTTAGTAGTGCTAAAACATTACCAACCATGGGTTGTAGCTAAATGAGAAATACTAGGCTCTTTGTCTTTCCTTTGTGCAACTGAAGGCTTGGAAATAATAAGGCTAAGGTACCAGAAGTGTGTTCCTTAAAGAAAGCTGCAGTGGTAACTACACCTAGCCTTGTTCCCAGGTTACTTCTGCAAGACAAAATCTGGTAGTGGCCTGGAAACGAGGCTAGCAACTACCATTCTAGTGACTTACAGGAAACATGGATAGAAATGCATTAGCTTCAGAACACATTTTCTCATCCAAACACATGAAGACAAATAATCCATAAACCTGTAGATATATAGATAAAATATAAGTATGAATTGCTTGATAGAAATTTAACTAATCATGCTTCCAATGCCTGCATTCCATAGTTCATGTTGTTACCCTGTGGACGTGTTGCAAGCTGGGATGGATTTAATATAACTGTACTGTATTGGATAATATAACTGTACTGTATTGGATACTCAATGCAATTTCAACACTCACTACCTTTGCTTCCAGTTTTCCAAGTATAATTACTACAAGGCTGCACTTATTAACTATGTGAATGGCAGCCACTTCCATACAAAGAAATATAGGTTATACGATGAAACCTAAGGGGTCTATGGGATTTAGATACCCGCGGAAACCTATATAAACACCCACGCGTGAAGTGCAAGGGTGTTTATGGTTTCCAAGGGGATCTAAATCCCGTAGGCCCAAAGGGTTTCATCGTATAAGGTATTTATTGGGGCGAGCCTGAGCGAGCCCCACACTAGCGGGACTGCATTGCAAGATGCGTGTGTATGTTTGTTGGTTTGTTTGCGGCCATATACCGTAAATTTTAAATGCGCATAAATATTTCCCGAAAATTGAACGTACTCGTGCACTTCGTATAGGTAGCCTCAATAGGTGAAGGGCAATGCTGGGCTACTGCCAGAGTGCAGCATTGGCAACCGTAGCGGAGACGGACGCCTCAAGTTGAAGCACGTACGGCACCTTGCTTCTTGTTTGTCACGGCAGCTACGGACCGACCATCAACGGCAGGCTGCTCACAGACCGTACAAATTATACACGCCAGTTTGAGACCGTTTCTGGTAAGGCCCGTGCATAAACGGCATCATAAACGCCAGTGATTCAGCTCATGATTTCCTTAGTCTATTCATGTGTAGCCATAGTAGGTGCTTGCTCAGGCTCGCCCCCACAATGTTCTACATTTTCTAGTACTATAGCTAATCAAATTGTTTCTCTCCTTAGCAATATAACTGCATGCATTTCTCTGCTTAGCAACAAAACTGCCTAGCAATGGCTACAGTTCAAATTCTCAATGAGTGAGCTCTCTTTCAAGCTGTTCGCTGACTGTTTACCTTGCGACGGTTCAACTTTCTACTAGCTCGTGATTGGAATTCAAAAGCCGAATTCAAATTCAGAGTGCCTGAGAATGAGATCGAAATATCCTGCCCCATTACATCGTGAACTTTCTGGTGAGTGAGTTGTGTTGGGCGAGTACTAGCGCTTTCTTTAATAGTAGCTACCTATGGCTCCCACTGAAACTGTAGGCAAACTCTGCGTGAACCGGTCAAGTTTGAGACCAGCTCTGTCGAGCAAAGAGCTTTCTTCACCGCTATCTATACGTCTTCAGACTGCTACGTCATACGACCGCTAACGAGCTAAGCGCTTTGCGTATGCAAGCTATATTTGTAGCGCTTGGTGGTAATAACTGCATTTTTAGTTATAAGTTAAATTTACAGGTGGTACAAGTGATTTATACTATATACCTGCAATTGACCAATCAGATTGCAGTGTTTCATTTAGCTATAGTATAAGTATACTACAGTGTGACTTTAAGCTGAAGTGTGCCTACACTGTGAAACTTCTACCTGCACCATTTCTAGTACATGTAAACTAAAGCCCCGTTTACACTAGCAGTTTAAACCGGTTTCAAAGCGGTTTCAAATTGGTTTAGGGCAGCTGTGTAAACGCCCCTAATGCGCTTTGGAAACGCTTTGGAAACGCTTTGGAAACCGCTTTCTGTAAACCACATAACGATGTGGTTTGGCCAAACCGGTTTAAGTGCTAGTGTAAACAGGGCTTAACACACATACCAGGAGTATTGGTATTGACATGATACCACCAACTTTCTTGAGCTCCTCCACAAGTTCATCAGAGGGGTGGCTACATTTCACATTCACAACAATGTAACCAAACAACAAGCCCCATAATGCCATCTGCATTGAGGAAATGAGCACACACAGTAGTCAAGATGATGTGCTGTGACTATCCTTATTCTAAAAGCCTTCCACTATAGAAGGAAGTATTCCAATTTGTGGTGAAGCGGCTGCAAATGTATGTACATTCCACAGACATGTACTCCATGGCACTCAAAGCACTGTGTACCATCCAAGTTAACTGGTCTTTCACGAAGCTGCTCATATATTTCATTTGGGGATTGGGAGTATACTTACATATCTCTGTTGATAGAAGAAGTAATAGAGCTGGTATGGAGAGCCATCATGTGAGACAAGGAGGGTCTTCACCAAAGGAAGGGTGAAAAGGGGGAGGAAATATTTCTGCAGAATAAATAATGAGAGGAAAACTGAAAACATTTAGCTGGAGTGCTTGAGCTTGACACACACATCAAATATATTTACATGAAAGGAATGATTCAGCACTTGTTATGCTTCCCCTAAATTAATTAAGTGTCTCAACACGCATTCAGTGTTTAGTACCAGACTATTTTGAGAATACTTAATCTAAAATGAAAGCAAACAGCAAATTATGAATGTACTTACCAAACAGAATTGTCATTTTGTCTAGTGGTTGTGAAGTATAGTCTCATTTCCAGACCCTTGGTATGGCACACATGCGTGCATACCGTACTGAGGGTCTTGGAATGAGACTATGTGAAGTATTGCCTGTTAGATTGATATGAAAACTATTCAACTACTTCTACACATAGAATAAACAATGCTTAATCGAGGCAAAAGTGGTTTCATTCTGCAATTTGGCTGCAGTTTTATTGGACACTACCTTTGTAAGCTTGTAGCCTGAAATGCATAATTGAATAGAATTACACATTCTTACAAGTCCACCCAAAAGTCAACATGCAAAACTGTACCTTGTTATTTGTAAAACTGAAAAACTAGAGGTGCTCAGTAGAACACTTACCCCGTGTGCATCCATGCAACCATTAACTAAGAGTAGTGTGAGATTATATACTAGACCTACAGTGATATGCAGTGTACATGTGTGTTCACACTGATCACTGGTAGTGTACTGGTGTCCTTATTCAAGCAGATTGGTAACAAAAGAGGCCATACGTAGCTACCAATTGTGCACTTCAAACTGAAGATCCAGACACATCTTTGTCCATTTCATCACATCTTGTGACTGGCGATCAAGAAAAAGCAGTGAAGCAACAATCTTCTCCCATATACCACAGTATACTGTAGTCTCGCAAAAGAGCACCCACCCCCTACTTTTGGCTCAATTTCCTGTTCACTTCAATGAGTGCCCACCCAGGAGTGAGTTTCACATGGCTAATTGAGCACACTAGTGGAAGTTTGAGAAGCACAGCTTTCAAGCGCTATGGATATCTGAGGTAAGAAACTTTGCATTACACTTCAAAGGTGAAGAACGTAGCTAATATGGCTGTGCTCACTAGCTACAATATGCTCAAGGTTGCTATTCAGAATGTTGCGTGCCATCAGGACTTGAGTATTGTGGGATAAAATCTGGGGGAGTGGCCTGGAACAAGGCTAGCCATGCACATAGTTGGCCAGGAAAGGGATTACATGGAAATCACCATAACCCAACATTTAAAATGTTGCTCATCTCTCTTCTACAGATGTGTTACCTAGGCAACAACACTGTAGAAAAAAGACATAACATTCGTGTATATTGCCTAAGTAAATTAAATGAGCGAGTTATATCCCTTGCTGATGGGAGGGGGGAGGTTGTCTTGCATATTGGTGTCAGGACCAATGCATACAATGACCACCCCCAAGGAAGAATACAACTACTTAGAATGATTCTCTCACCTCTGCGAATGGTAGGATTGTCACCACAACAAATGCAGATATGAACTTAAATGCAAACATCCATCCAGCGCAGCTCACGCCTGCATGTAGAAACAGCAATATTTTAACACTGTTACAATCCTTCTGCCAATCCATTGTTGAGAAACTGTGGATATATGTTTCTGGTACATGGATATCTCATACAGTGGTCTCATTCCCCAGGCTCTTGTGCAGGGAGAAGAAAAAACCCTGGTACACACTGTTTGCGCATGTGTAGAATTCCAGTGCTGACCTGCATATTACTCTGTTTCAGGCCAACTTCAGTTTATCTGCTGCACAACACAGGGTTATGTGACAATGCTTCAATGATAACCATCTGCATCATCTTGTTCCAAGCAGTTGGTGAACTTCCTGCTTTGCACACCCCACCCACATGCTCAATGAGCATATAGCCACACTGGTGCATGGTGTGGTGTGAGGCAACATACGCATGCGTACTCCTAGTAAATTTCTCATCACCACATGCTGTGATGTGGCTGGGCAACAATGGTGGCATTGACATCCCAAGTCTCATGGCTGTTAGTGGGTATATGCCCACTATCTTGGGGCTGGACGGTCATTACAGCCTGTGTTAGCCTTGCTCATGCACAATTATGCAAGGTTGCAACACCATGTAAGTAGTCACACTGAAGAATTAGTAGTGGTGGGTACTACATTGCTCTCATACATAGCCTGCACAGTGAGTGACTTGGTGTAACATCTAGGCTTGCCTTTTTATAAGGAAATGTAGATGTGACAGTCCCGTGTAGAAATCAAAGATTATTCCGTCGTATATTTCGATTACATCGCTGCATTTGAAGTGCCGTATCGCTGAACTTCCGTTAAGGGCGGGGCTCATACGTGCTTCGTAGATGCATGAATATCTGATAAGCCTATGAAGCGCATATGAGCGCCGCCCTTGACGGAAGTTCAGTGATACGGCGCTTTGAATGCAGCGATGTGATCGAAATATGTGACGGAATAATGTTCGATTTCTACACGGGACTGCCACAGTTGTAGTTGATTGATTGTTCATACCATTAATGTGTCAATAGTTTGAATATCACTATTGAAATGGTCAACAAAATGTTGTGGACCAGACCTTCAATGTTTACCTTCAAGCTTGGCAGGGGTCAAAGCAGGCCACATTTTCAGAAACGCACAACTGAACAGAAACCATCCAGAGAGTAGTGCTACCATGTAGTAAGCCCCGTAGGCAGTTCCCAGTGTCAGACACACACATATTGTGAGAAAGTTGAGTTGAAACAACACCTGCGGTGAGGGTCAAAACAAGATACAAACACAGGTTTCAGTAAGCAGTGATTGCTGCATCAGTATGTTATGATCATACTCAAGTATGAAACCTGGCTATATTTCCATAAACCGAAGAATAACAAAAGGAGAAGGCCTGGAAACAAGGGTATCTACATATGCATATGTAGATAGTGTCAGAGAGCCACATGGGTTACTCTCGTTCTTCCTACAATGCTTTTAGCCAGGACTTCGCAAGTACCAAGTCACTAACAAATGATGTGTAGACATAAGTGGAAGGTGTTATGCGTGTACATCAACTGAAAGGGATTGGCAAAGCATCAGGCTGAGGGCAAGTGTGAGGTTTCAGGTCAAAGTGTCTGCACTCGGGCCACTATTATCAAGGAGGCTCACAGCCAGGACTAGAACAGCTTAGACAACCTACAAGTAGTCTTACCATCTGTTTCTTCATCATTGATGGTAGTGGACCAAGTGCAAACACTTGTTTTGACACGGAGCAACGCACTTGCCCTTAGCCTGCTGCTTTCCTGATCCCTTCCGGGTTAGTGTAAAAGCTGGACTGCTGGATCACCCGGATCACCTGGGTCACCAAAAATGCAGACTCACTGCAAACCGAAAGCCACACTGGCCACACTGCATGTGGAGAAGACTGTTTGGAAGATGGCCCACTGAAGAAGCTGCCAAGCCCTGCCACCATCAAGTCTGCCTCTAAAATGCATATAGCGTCAGTATAGCGTTTGTATAGCATAGGTATGCTTGATGCCGAGTGTCACACGCCATGCTGTACTAGCATATATATAGCCCCGCATGTATACATTTTGTACACCGCATGCACCTGACGAGGCCCACTTAGGCCGAAACCGCGGTCGTGCATTTGTGTATTAAAATTCAATTGCTGACATCTGGAAGTGTGGGAAGACTCCGCGAAGACCCGTTATATTGTTGTGTGCCATTTTCAGGTTTTTGTCCCCCTATTATAACGCCTACGATTTCATGAAACTTGAGACGAGAATCCGGCTGTTCGAGGATCTACCATAACATAACTGTCTCAGAAGAGTCACACTATACAAATAAAGCTGGAGGCCACTAGCTTGAAACACCTGCCGAAAGTATATTTTAGTGTGAACGAAAGGCAGCGTAATGTTCGTTTACTGTGCATATGCAAAAAATCATAGATTGCAAACCTCCGTATCAGGGATAGGAAACATTTCATTTACACGTCAGATCATTGTTTCACTGGAAGTTATACTTCCTGCTTTGATGTGTGACTTGCCTCCCTGGTGTTTGTCGCCTGTGGCTACGTTGCGCTGGTAAATATCATGCCAGGTGAGTGAGCAAAAGAACAAACCATACAAGAAATGCCTCAACAAACCTATGAATAAACATTACGAAGGAAAAAACAAAGGACTGACAGCAGTGTTGATTTTGTGAGGGATGGCCACCATGTTGCTTTACAGCCAGAATCACATGAGATGTTCCTATCCAGGGTATGGAGGTTTGCTCGCAGATTTGGTGATCCAGGTGATCCGGCAGTCCAGGTTGTACACTTGCCCATCCCTTTCAGTCAATGTATATGCAAAATGCCTTCCACTTGTGTCTACACATCATTCGTTTGCAACTTGTGAGGTGTGCAGCTGTTTGTAAAATGTCTAGGTAAACTTTACCGTTTGATTGCTTGTTGTACTGGCCACAAAAGTATGCAAACAAGGTAGGGATGATATAATAGTGAAGGTAAATTTACAAAGCCCTAGCCCTACATCTTTTTACATTACAGTTGCAAACTAACGTGAAAACGATGCAGGGATGAGGCTTTGTAAATTCATCCCTACCTTGTTTGCATACTTTTTGGCATGCCATCCCTATACATCCTTTTACATTTTTAAAGGGAGGGTGACATGAAAAATTTTTATTTTATTTTATTGGCTATTCTTGAACCTTGGGTTGAGTACTGTTCACATAATTGTTTGGAGATTTTTTGCTCAACAAGTTTCTGCAGAAAACGAGGTTAGTTTTCACTGCTAATTGCATGCGTTGTAGTTCCATCCAGTTTTGGTTTAAGGAGGGCGTGGTTACAACGTGATGTCAGAAAAGGAACGTTGAACGCATGCCTCGAGCGTTAAATAGAGAGCAGTCGGCTACCATGAGTGACAGCTGCAACGATTCTGGCGATCTTAGCCTGTCTTGTTCAGTTTATTCCGTTGAAAGCGAAGAATCAGAGGTGGAAGGTGATCTAGAAACAGTTGAACCGTATCAGTTTGAGCCCGTAGCTAGTGATTCATCAGCAGAGTCAGATACAGAGGCAGAAGATGACGACTCTGGAGACGAAGAAAGACTCCGCAGCAGAGACTGGTAATAATTTGCATGCATGACTATTTAAGATAATCCTAGCGTGTTCCAAAAAGTACACTACGACATATTATTGTAGGTGTCAGTGTGAAAATTATGCCCACCAGCCATGAGTGCATTTGCTGTTGTGAAGTGGAAAGGGTGTGGGAGGACCACATGTCCCCCCGGACCAGATGTCCCCCCGGACATGTGGTCCTAGGACTAGCTGTCCCCCCGGATGCATGGTCCTAGGACCAAATGTCCCCTGTCAGGACAGGATGTCCCCCCTCCCCCCCCATCCCCACCGCTAAGTACCAGCGCTGCCTTTCTAGCGATGGGAAGCTGGGTGCGGGGCCTGAGAACAAGGCTGGCAGAATTCAACAAGGCTTTGTTGAGAACTCTTGTGCAGAGGATGGTATATGCACATGCAGCCATGTTGTGCTTCTACTGACATCAAGTTGGAGTCCAATCAACCGACCTGTACACTAGTCTCGTGCCCAGACCCCTTTCGGAAAAATCGAGAAGGGGTCTGGTCTGGTCTGGTCCGCACGGGACAAAGCGTTGTATGGCCGTGTTGCCAGACAGACCCCTTCACGATTTTTCCAAAAGGGGTCTGGGCACGAGACTACCTGTACACTTCAATTGCCTGAATCAGTCTTGTGCCATAAAGAGTCTACAATCCTGCTGTGATGCATATGAGTTAACATTTACAACTTCTCAACACCAAGCTACTTTTGGGTCCAATGTTTCAAAAGTACAGCACATGAAACCATTCTGTTTGCAGTGTATCCGGTGTGCCGAGCAAGTCAGGCATAGTCTAGCGTAGCTATATGAAAGTTCAGAATAAATTTGAAGAGAAGGTTATCTGTTACCAACTTGAGCTTGGAAAATAACCTGCCGACTTTCGACTTTCGCCCTGATGACGACTGGAGCATTCAGTCGAAACGTTGGCAAGTTATTTTCCGACCTCAAGTTGGTAACAGATAACCTTCTCTTCATTTATGCAGAAGCCAACTGAGAAGCCACTAAAAGCACAATAAATTTGTTGGACAGAATGGCCACAAAGGATAATATAGCTAATCTGTAACCTCTGACTCATGGGGGGACAACGCGTCCTAAGGGGGACACATGGGCCTAGGACCAGCTGTCCTAGGGGGACAAGTGGTCCTAAGACAAGTTGTCCTGGGGGACAGCTGGTCCTAGGACCACGTGTCCGGGGGGACAATTTAAGGGGGGGGAACATCCTATCCTATGACAAGTGTGGTCATGAAGAAAGAAGAGAATGCTAGTGAGATCAGTTGCATAACCGACCATTGCCAAGCTTTCTCCTGTATACCAGACATCATCCTTGGAATCATTTCACAGCGTCGTCATACATTTTGCACCCAAATCAACAGCAACCTGGTATTGGTATACAGGAGAAAGCTTGGCAATGGTCGGTTATGCAACTGATCTCGCTAGCACTCTCTTCTTTCTTCATGACCACCCTTTCCACTTCACAACAGCAAATGCACTCATGGCTGGTGGGCATAATTTCCACACTGACACCTACAATAATATGTCGTAGTGTACTTTTTGGAACACGCTAGGATTATCTTAAATAGTCATGCATGCAAATTATTACCAGTCTCTGCTGCGGAGTCTTTCTTCGTCTCCAGAGTCGTCATCTTCTGCCTCTGTATCTGACTCTGCTGATGAATCACTAGCTACGGGCTCAAACTGATACGGTTCAACTGTTTCTAGATCACCTTCCACCTCTGATTCTTCGCTTTCAACGGAATAAACTGAACAAGACAGGCTAAGATCGCCAGAATCGTTGCAGCTGTCGCTCATGGTAGCCGACTGCTCTCTATTTAACGCTCGAGGCATGCGTTCAACGTTCCTTTTCTGACATCACGTTGTAACCACGCCCTCCTTACACCAAAACCGGATGGAGCTACAACGCATGCAATTAGCAGTGAAAACTAACCTCGTTTTCTGCAGAAACTTGTTGAGCAAAAAATCTCCAAACAATTATGTGAACAGTACTCAACCCAAGGTTCAAGAATAGCCAATAAAATAAAATAAAAATTTTTCATGTCACCCTCCCTTTAATGTTTAAGTCTTTAATATTTAACTTACAGCCACATACCGTAAACTCTGGTTATTAGGCGCATATTATTTATTAGGTGCATGCTTCCTTCCTGGCACACTGCATCATTTCTTAAGCGCATGTGTATTAAATAGAGTAGGCAAGAGATAGAGTGAAAACCATGGCATCAAGAGTACGCGGAGTACACTTGATGGTCATCCTGAAGTCAAACAAGAGAAGAGCTACACAGGACTTTCCCACTTTTAGCTAACATAAAATTACAAGCCGCATCCTTCGCGGCTTACGAGACTAATAGTAAAATTTCCTTATGACGTGTGGAGCCCCGCATATCTAGCTCCTTGAGGAGGATGGAGTTCTCTGATTTTACATTGATACTCACCAGATAAACGCGTCAACGATCTACAGTGATCTACTGCATCATCATTGCCATAATACAGTCATGCCCGCCTGTAGGGCGTGGGTTTCATTGCACCCCTTATTTAGCGCATATCGTTACACATACGCTTATTAACCAGAGTGTACGGTATATGAAATGGTTCTACCTTGAATATCCTTCTCCAACTGAGCTCCCCTTGCCTCCAGAAGTAGAGAAAGTGGCCATAGCTACTGAGAAATATGAATGTTCCCACCAACACCTGGCCAATCAGCTTGAGGGACAGAACCTATACAAAACACAGGCATAACAATACAGTAGACCATTCATGAATACATATTGAACGGATATGCAGCAATGTGTGTGTACAGACACCAGGCACTTGGTGTGCAGTAAGTCATGTCCTTCAAATATATCTATGTCACTGCTTGAAACGTGACGTATCAAAAGTCAAACAGCACAGTATTACTGTAATCTCTCTCTTGAAAAAAAGAGGGGGGGTTGGCGTATTTTTGTGAGCTCTTGCACAGTGCTGTTTCTTCAGTGTTTCTTGCTTAACATAACAGCATGTACTGTGGCATAAATAGGTGGGCGTACTTTCGAGAGAAAAGCACGCTTTGCAACAACTTCATTCAAAAAAGGGGGGTGGGCTTGTTTTCGAGGGTGGGCTTATTTTCAGGAGATTACGGTACTAGTAGTTATGTATTAGAGAAAGTCACTCTCCCCTCCATTTAGTCTCTCCCCAGCTTACCTGATCCATGTCAGTATAGTGCAAGGCAATGAGGGTGAGCACCATCCACCCCCTCCATTCCTGGGCCTGCTCACAAGAAAGAAACTCCGCCTGCAGGCAGAAAGAGTCATGGGTACACATAATCATGCATTTGAACATATGTATGTGTAGTTGGGACAAGCTCTAAGGAGTCTACCACTAATGTGAAGTGGTACGTTCAATAATGTACTGTTCAGTCAAACCACACACTCATGTAATTACTAACTTTTATTTGCACCGCACATAAACCAGAAGTGGGTGTGGTTGTGGTGCACGTGGGTTTAGACAGTGGTACAAAAAGGTTAGCCTCGTCCCCAGGCCCCGCCCAAAAATTGGGAAAAGGGGCCTGGTCACACTTGCAAACTTTCTCGTATGTGCTGAGTCAGCATATTATGTAATAATTACGTGCCTTACGTGATCACGTGGTAGCCAGCTACGGTTGACGATGGCATTACAGAGTAGATAAGCATATCTTGCTACGAAGCGACTACAGGCAAATCCTGTGAGGCAAGAATATAGCCTAGCAACCGTAACTACGCTCTAAGTTTCCGAAATTCGAGGTTTATCAAAAGTCTGCTAGCCTCATTCCCATTTTCAAATGGTCTTGGAACGAGTCTACTACTTTCACGTGTCAAAAATTTAGTAATTGGTAATGGACGAACGCGATTCCTCTACTCCAAACAAAGACTGCTGACACAGCACATACGAGAATTTTTGCAAGTGTGACCAGGTCCTTTTCCCAATTTTTGGGTGGGGCCTGGGGACGAGGCTACAAAAAGGTTTCCACTAGTGCAGTATTTTGTGTTTTGTTACTTAACTTGGGGATAGTCTTATCAGGAAATAGATACTTCATGATACTTTACACTTGCAATAGGACGTAGCTATGCTCTCCAAGATCCCCTGGGCGCTTCAGCTGCTTAGATGACTGTTACAGTTGCAACTGTTACAATTGCGGACCTCCCACTCTATTGAGTAGCTACCATCATCAATATTAGCTTCCATCCATACTATTACGGCTGTGGAAGAACAATATTGTGATTTGCTGCCTGCTTCCACACTTTGTGCAGCCAGTACTTCCATAGAGCTGTATATGAAGGTACATACATGCTCTTCTTCATTTGTAATGCATTCTCTGGTGGTAGTTCTGATGGCAGTTTCTAGCCACTGTTGGTGACAGTCCTCAAAAGACCTAGTGTGATCCAGTGAGTTGTATAACTGTTTGCAGTCCAAACCTGGACACAAATGTACTGAGGTATTTCTTGAAGTAAGCAGTTCCTATGAGGCGGACAAGTGCTAAAAATCTTGTTTGTTGGCCAAAAATGCAGACTCACATGAGACCATGAAGCATGTACTGAGATTCTAACAGGTGACGTTCAAAAGAAAACTGATTGGCTCATCCTAGTTAGAGATGGCAAAACATACAAACATCTGACAGCCCTCAAGCACCAGTATCAGTCAGCACAATGTTCTTACTACCGTATAGCGGGAAATTTTCGCTGGTGCAAATTTTCGCGGAAAAGCGTCCTGACTCTTCAGAAGAAATTTTCGCGGTTTATATTTTCGCGGAACGCGGGACGATCTGACCACACCCCTACCGGTTGATGCGACATCTTCAGAACGTCTCTTACGGTTTCGTTGGTATTTTGTACAGTAGGAGGCTGGTTCTTCTTCACAGCGACCATTTAGAGGGCAGACAGACTGTAGAGAACCATCTCGTTCACACGGGTACTCGACTACGCACGTAATGACGTCATCAATTTCCATCTTAGTTCATTTTTTCGCGGTTTTTATTTTCGCGGAAGCAGGTCTGTCCGCGAAAATTTGCACCCAGCGAAAATTTCCCGCTATACGGTATTTCCAGGTGATTGGTACATACTAAAAAACTATCAGGAGGTCCTACTGAAAATCTATTTCGATGCCAGACGTGAAAAAGAGGTAACGCCATGCTTTCACAAAATAGATGTATTCTTTGTTGTACTGTATCGAACAAGTCTTCTATTAATAATATCGTGCATTTTGTACTTATTAAGTATGATGTAATGTTTATGTAAGTTTTTGTACACATGCGCAGAGAGATTTTTAACAATGCCTCATGCAAAGTGATGGTAGCTGCATGCTCCTAGGAATCCTCTGACATTGGGCTATAAGACATCACATTTGTCTTGTAGGAAGTGCCTTATGGCATCAGGAGGCGAGAAAAAACGGAGGAAACTGTGGAAGAATGAAGATATGATGGCTGCACTGGAATCTGTAAATAAGAAAGCATTGACAGTGGCACAAGCAGCAACTATGTACAATGTCCCCAGAAAGATGTTTGATGATCGGGTAAAGGGACAGGTTGCTCATGGAACTAATCCAGGAAGAGACACTGTCCTTAGCGCCACGGAAGAGAAAGCCTTGTGTAACTACTTAGTCTATATGGCAGAAAGGGGGTTTCCTCTAACACACAGTATGGTAATGGCATTTGCTTGGGCAATTGCCTTGCGCTCTGGCAAAGGTAGTCATTTCAACCCTGAACTGGGTCCAGGGGAACATTGGTGGACTGGCTTCCGTAAACGCCACCCAGAGTTAACACTGAGAAAGGTTGATCGACTTGACCGCAGTAGAGCAGAGTACTCGGACCTGGAGGTCGTTGTCGAAGAAGACACTTGAGGAGAACTGTCTTATAAATTCTCCACGCCGCCTTTATAATTGTGATGAGACCTTCCTCCTTCTTGATGGTATGAGGGAAAAGGCTGTCACTTTGAAGAAGGCTAAGTATGCATACGCCCAAGCTCACGGAACCTCAGAGCACATTACCTTGTTGTGTGGTGCTTCTGCTGCCGGAATCACACTCCCCCCCATGATCATCTACCCTAAGGCCTTTCCTGGTGGTGCTTATACCTTTAAGGGCCCAGATGACGCAGTTTATGCCAAGAGTGAATTGGGCTGGGTGGATTCAGAACTCTTCCTGAGTTGGATGAATGAAGTATTACTGGAATTTGCAGTTCCACAGCGTTACAGACAGGCTAAGTGGCAAGAGGCCAGACTTAGCCTGTGCAATACTAGTCAGCCCTACTAACTGCCAAGACAAGAGAAATTGTCCACGTCATGGCAATACATTCTGACAATTAGTCAAGCTAACACAGTGCTAGATAATTGAAACACTGGATCTTGGCCTTTGACGATAAGTGGTAAACTTTAATTTCGACAGTACATTGACTATCTTCATCAGGCATAAACAACTTAAAGATAGCCGAAGTGCTGTTGAAACGTTGCAAAATTAAAATTTTGCCACTTACTGTCAAAGGCCAAAATCCAATATCTGAATTGTTCTGCTAGATACATGCATGACCCATGTGCTGTGATCTGCAGACACTGCCCTGCCCCAACAATGATTTCTCAAAATCAGATGTGTCAGCGTGTAGTGTGAGTTTCTAAGGTTTTTGCACCTTGTTTCTTCCAACAGTTTCCTTTTTTAGTGTTGTAAAGTATTTAAAAGCAACTTGTTTGTCAGTGACAATAATGGGGAAATATTTCACATATTGCCAATGTGTACACGTTGAACTTGAGCCATCCTACTGCACGGAGGGTGGAGCCGAGCCATCGAGGCTGACACAGCTGTATGCGGCAAGGCTGGGACTTTCTCCTAAATGCTATACCGGAGTAAATAAATTGCAGCGCGCTGACCCTATGTATGCTGTGGTGAGAAACGTGGCGATAATAGGCAAGTTTACGGTCTCAAGGCGTGTGCACCCAACTCCTATATTGCCACTTCAAGCTCCTAATTTCCATTTGTTCCGGCTGTTCTGGCCATTCCGGCGTTCTGGGTTTTCCATACACCCTGCTGACAGCATCGAGTTGAATGAAACCTCATGTACAAAGTTTGTATAGACCTGCTACCAGCCACCCAGCTGTTGCTTCATTGTGGGCTTAGCAGCATGTTTGCGTGGGTGGCGCTAAACGACAGATACCACTACAAAGCCTGGCAATTATTTTGTTTGCATGCCAAAGAAGCAGCCATATAGCAATGCAATGCTTACATGGTGGTCTCGGACCTTGCCCCGTCTCCATAGACCTCAATATGGCGAGCAGATGGAATGTTACGCTCCCGTGTTTGTGGTTGTTACTTGCGGTTTATCGGGCTGCCTGCGCTTCCTGCGATGAGTGTGAAAACCAGATTCTCCCTGGGCAACTACTGTTTGTCCCCAAACAACTTTTGTCAAGTGGAAGCTGCCTAACTGTCACCGTTGCCACCTGGAGAGGATGTTCGCACCTCTGACCAAGAGAGCTACCGGTACCGTCGTCTACCGTACTATCAATTAATGGTTGATACTGCTCTCTGGAGATGTCGAAAGCAATCCCGGACCTGTGAAGTTCTCATGCACATGGTGCTGTAATGCTGTGAAACAGAACGATTGAGCTATTCTATGTGACAGGTGCGAAAATTGGAGCCACACCGGCTGTTGTAGTATTAGTCACAAGCTCCATACTGCACTTGGTGACACCGAGGAGTGGTTATGTCATGCCTGCATAGCGTCAGACCTTCCGTTTGGAAACGTTAGCACCACCAGTGACAGCCCCTCCACCTCATCCCTTTCCCATGCCTCATCCTCCCTCCTAAATGTTTATGATGGCATAGTCAGGCGATCCCAAGAACTATAGACCTGTAAGCCTTACCAGCATTGTGGTGAAGATCATGGAACGTTTGGTGCATGGGAAGATCATGAACTTCCTCAATGAGTACAACAAACTCAACCCATATCAGCACGGTTTCAGGAGCGGACACTCATGCCAAACCCAGTTGCTGTCCCCAGTCTCATCCGGTGTTCCACAAGGGTCCATCCTTGGGCCCTTGCTGTTCTGCTTCACGTTAATGACATTGGTGCCAATCTCAAGTCACAAATCAGGCTTACTGCTGATGACTGCACTACCGTCATTATTCTAATACAACGGTAGGAAATTAAATAATTTAAAATATGGGTTCCGTTAGATTAGATTCATAAAAGGCCAATTTCTTCCGCTGGATTAGATCTACCGCTGTAATGGAAGCACATTTTCCAAGAAAAGCACTAGCCATGCACGGAAGCTTCTTCACCACAGGAGTAGTGCTTGCAGTACTAAATCACCTTAGTCTTTCTCAGAAGTGTATAGGCTCCGGGAACTTCGATCGTCTGAGCATCTCTTCGTCAGCCAGCAACCATTGTCCGTACGTGTTTTGATAAGAACACAGTCTGGGCGGTACACTACAATGCCTCTGCCAGTGAGTATTGTTTTGATAAGAACGCTTCCTGGTGCACTAACAGACTCGTTCTGCCCATGACTTTTCTATTTTGTTTTGCTGAGAAGGCTTC
This sequence comes from Agelas oroides, assembly GCA_949130485.1. Classification (NCBI taxonomy): domain Eukaryota; kingdom Metazoa; phylum Porifera; class Demospongiae; order Agelasida; family Agelasidae; genus Agelas; species Agelas oroides. The sequence continues at coordinate 4,115,553 of OX422204.1, read as the reverse complement.
ATGGTACCTACTCTTCCACTAAATTGGATTCACTCGAAAATCAAAACAATTAGTCCAGCTGCCTTCTGCATATATTGGATTAACAAAAATTCCAAGAATTGAATTTCTTCCGCTAGATTGGATCTACCGTTCTATTAGAATAATGACGGCATTTTCAGGGAAATAGCAGGCCGAGAGGACTGTGAGGTCCTCCAGTCAGACCTCCATGAACTCTACCAGTGGACATGCAAATGGAAACTCCATCTGAACCTATCCAAGTGCAAGGCCCTCTCTAACAAGCAAATCCCTCCAATCTACACTTACCACCTCAGTGCAGCAACGCTTGAGTGGGTCGATTCAATCTCGTACCTTGGGGTGAACATCACACGCAAGTTATGCTGGTCAGATCACGTTACCAGTGCTGCTGCCAAGGCAAATCACATTCTCAGCCTCTTGAGAAGGCCCATGTATGGTTGTTGTAAGGAATCGAAAAAGAGAGCGTATGTCGCCTTGGTACGTCCACATCTTGAGTATTGCTCATCTGTATGGAACTAGTCTCATACCCAGACCCTCATCCAAAGAGGAAAGGAGGGTCTGGTGAATATAGTACAGCCTCACACCATGGGCTACAACTGATTTCACCTCACTTGGAATTTAGCACTTCCGAAAACGTCCGAAAAATCAAAACAGCCACTTAGTTAGAAACCGCAAGCACGTGAGGTGCAAGGGCGCGCGTGCGAACGCCTCGTGATGTGACTATTAAAGCTGTGTTTTGTCTGGTTGAACGTTGGTGACTGACAGCGGTTTTGTGCTCGAGAGTCACGACAGGATGGCATGGAACTACCCTCCCTACTACAACTTTTACCCACCTACACTCCCTAGCGCTTGTAGCGGTGAGTTATACCTTACCTACCCTGGTCCAGAACTTTCTACACCTCCTAGTGGACCGTCTACAGGGAATGTTGAATGCTCAAGGCGTCAGTATACGTATAGCCTAAAAATCATAAACCCCAAGAAAAAATCTCAGTTTGTTGTAGAAAAGTTTCAATGTTCTGGCAAATTTCTAACACCAGGGGACTTGAAGCAGTACATTTCAGCTGAATTAGGAAATTCCGTTCCGGATACTTTTGAGGTGGGCTATTACAAAGGACGAGGTTCAGCTAAAGTATGGATTAAAGTGGCAAAGACCTGAAATGTATGTATAATGCCCATAGCACTGACTATGACCATGAAATTGGCTTGTGGTGTCAGGAATAAGAGCAAAATGATACAGAATGTATTAGTGCCAGTGGCAAGAAGCGCAAAACTGATGATGCTTCGTCTAAGCCTCCCTCAAAACGCCAGGTCATTCGAGATGAGGTTGACGAAATTTATGCTGATTTACAAGACAAACATGGTTCCACCTACACAGCAGCGCAGCTTAGGCTATGGGCTAATACGATTCAGGTTGGTACACACAAGGATTGTGATGAACCTCCCAAAGTGCCCATGTTTGGATTTAATTCCAAGTCACCAAAGAATTCAGGAACAAGTCTTACTGGGCATAATATAAATGTACACTATTTCCATATTTTTCCCTTTAATAAAGGGAAAAAATAGTGTCCCCCCCACACTAAATTTTCCCTTTATACAAGGGAAAAAATAGTGTCCCCCCCACACTAAATGATTCGGCACATTTCCCTCACTATTAAGGGAAAAAATAGTGTCCCCCCCACACTAAATTTTCCCTTTATACAAGGGATAGTGTCCCCCCCACACTAAATTTTCCCTTTATACAAGGGAAAAAATAGTGTCCCCCACACTAAATTTTCCCTTTAATAAGGGGAAAAATAGTGTTCCCCCCCACACTAATTTTGCATAAAACCATTAATTGTTTCCTGTCCCATGAAGTGGTGGCAAAAATTTGACACTTCATATTCTTTCACTTGTGAGTCACTTGTTGAAGCTAGTAGCTGTTCTCAATGTCAGTGGAAGAAAATGGATGATTCAGATCAAAGTTTGGAAGGTTTTTCTCAGTGCAGCTTCACTGGAAAAGGTAAGATGTGACATCGAATTCAGGATTAGTTATGCTAGTACCAAGCATTATAATAACTTTCTCACAGCAATCAAACATTGTGGCACCTTTTTTTGACAGCATGTGAACAGTGCATGAAACCAGCAGATGTATACTGCATGGAGTGCAGAAACAACTACTGCAGAGGCTGTTCTAACATTCACCATGGCCACAAGAGCAGAGCGTATCATTCTGTGAGGAGGTTGGAAGATTTTGATACAGAAGATGAGGAGGAGATCACCAGCTCTCAGACAGGTATGAGAGTACATGCAGTGGAGAAAACGGTAGAAATATGTTTGATGTGTAGAGCTTGAGTATGACCCACATCATTAAAGGAGTGCTCCCACTTTAAAAGCATGGGCATCAATACTGCTAGTCATGTATGTTGAACATAATATTCTCCATAACTTTTCAGAAAAGCAAAACACTGAGCTGGTTGGAGTTTTGGCACGAAATTTCCAGCTACACAGATTCAAACCTTGGCAGCTAGAAGCAATCCAATCCATTTTGCAGAAGAAGGATGTCATGGTTGTGCAACCCACTGGCAGTGGGAAAAGCCTGAGCTACCAATTTCCTCCCCTTGTCACCCACAAAATGACCCTCGTGGTGACCCCAACTATCAGTTTGATGGCTGACCAATCCTTGAGCTTGTCTGCCAAGGGGATCCGCACAACATTCCTTGGGTCGGCTCAGAAAGACTTCTTGGCTGTAGATCGGGTATATCAAGGAGATTGTGATGTGGTGTATGTGACACCTGAGCGTCTCTTCAACACTGGTGGTGAGCTGCAAAATCCCTTCGCCAAACTTACCAAAGAGAGAAGAATTGGGTTAGTCGCCGTTGATGAAGCACATCTTGTATGGAGCTGGAATTCATTCAGGTATGTTTAATTGGCTAAGATCAGAGTTATTCACGATCATGGTCTATAAAGTTATGTTGTAATCAAGGTGTTCTGAAATTTCAGGATGCAGTATTTGTACGTGCAGAAAGTCCATCGGTTCTTCCCAGGGTGCCCAGTCATTGCACTCACAGCAACAGCAACCCCCACAGTTCAAATGAAGATTCTTGAAGATCTCCTGAAGCCAGATGCTACTACCATTTTAGGCTCCATGGACAGGCCAAACATCTACCTGGAAGTGCGAAACCTCCAAATTTCCAAGAGTACAGGTATGTACGTACATACATATAGATGGTTTACCAATAGGCAGGGTCAACTACTTTTGGAGGGTAATTGATAGATAGTCTTTTTGAGATGGTAGAAGCTTCTTGTATCTCTTACCTGTCCGGATTGAGCCACGCCCCCGTGAAAACTCATTATGACGTGTGTACATACCTTGTCAGTTAGTTTGGTACTAGAAGCACAAAAACATCTATATATTACAAGCATCCCAATGCAGGTATATCATGGCACAGTCAAGTTGCAACCAAAGTGGCTGAAGCAGTTGAGGGAAAGAAGGCCATTGTGTACATGGACTTTGTCAAAGATGTTGCCCCTGTAGCAATTGCACTTCAAGAGAAAGGCATCAAAAGTGCAGCATTCCATGGGAAGAAGCTCACAGCTAGTGACAAAAGCAAGCTTGTCAGTAGTTGGAGAAGTGGTGTAATCCATGCCATGGTGTGCACCAAAGCCTTTGGAATGGGGATTGACCAACCAGATGTGGATATGGTGGTGAGGATTGGATGCCCTCCATCCCTTGAAGACTGGTCCCAAGAGTTAGGAAGAGCTGGCCGGGATGGGAGACAAGCAACAGGTATTTGCAGCCATCTATACTTGTACCATACATTCAGTTTGTTGGCTTATATCAATGTTAACAATTGAACTAGACATACCATGTGACTATGCCTCTCTTTCTCCAGCAATTGTGTTCTACCAGGAGTCAGACATTCAACATGCTACTTACTGGGTGGGAGACTCAAGGTCACGAGCACCAGACATTCTTCAAGCCTTTCAAGTATCTTGGAGGTATGTTACATGCATATATTATATACCTTGTAGTCTAACTAAAACATGCACTGTGTGTATTCACATTGATGATATGTGGATATGTGTAACCACATATAGGTTTGTGCTAGCCCACATTGCGGGAAAATGTCGTCGCCAAGTACTTCTGGAGTACTTCAACCAGGATACCAGTGACCTAGTGTGTACAGGACACTGCTGTGATGTATGTGCTGCAACTACAGAAGAAAAAGACATGCGGGAGGAGATGCAAGCAGTTGTTCGAGGTGTACAGTCTCTAAGCAACAAAGGTGAAAAGAAGGTGAGCATTTCTGAAATTCTCAATCTCAAAATCAGATACCGTAAGCTCCCGAAAATACGCCCCCCCCCCCCCTCAGGAACTTATGCGGGAACCTATGGTATACACAATACACACCCACTTTTGTGCAAGGAGTTAAGGATATTATAACTAGTATACCTTCCTACCCAGATTGCAGAGTGGATCAAGGGTTGCTATCGTGCCAACACAGTGTGTTGTGAGACAGACAACACATTTGGTTGTGGCAGGCATATGTCCCACTCACTTGAAACATGGCGACTTCTGATTCGTGCTGCATGGCTCCTTGGCTACCTAATGAGGTCAATGTCATTGGGTGGTGGGGAGCAGGTTGCTGGCTCCATTGTTATCAACACCCTGACAGTGACGGAAAAGGGAGAAGAACTCCTTGAAAACCCACATGCTGTTCGCCTCCCAGCTCTCACACAGTGCAAAACTTCCCAGACCTCAAAGCCTCTGGAAGATCTCGAGTCTGCTGTCATGAAATCTACAAGGGAAAGCAAAGGTACTCATGCTTTGCCTACGGTCAAAAAGCTCATGCAGTCAAAGGAAAACTGGTACCCTATCCAGCGTCCTGAAGACTACCACTTTCCTGGTGTCTTTTCACACGATCACCCAAAACGAACGGGATATTGTGAAGATATCACTATCCTCCCCAACTACGTTGCCACTGATCCCAATTTCATGTATAAGGACATTCAAATTGGAAAAGGAAAGGCCCGAGGAAATCGGACAATTGAATTGGATGTAGATGGGGGGTAAGAGAGGGTGACATACAAAATAGTTCCTTGCAATGGAGTTAAGATGTGTCCAGCAGAGGGTTGCGACCATGTGGTTCCCACATGGGAGATCAAACCCTGTCAACAGCACAAAGGCCAGCCACTCGCACGAAGTACAGGCTGTCCTGTAGAATTCATCTACATTCGCCCTGAAAAGGAAGCAGACAACAGGCGGTGGATAACTGGCATTGATCGTTGTTCTGACATGAAGGGTCAGTATCTCCACAACCACCCCCTCCATGCTGCAGCCAAGATCCCCGAGAAGGTGAAGAGTGATATCCAGAAAGCTGTGATCAAGAACCCTGGTCTGAAGACAAAAGACATACTTGAAGGTATGTATGCAAGTAAATTACCTAAAAAGTTGGTGGTATCTTGCAGTAACTATTGAAGACTCAAATTTATGCAGCTAGGCATGCATTCTGTTCACTTTGTTGTTGTTTTGTTTTTATTGGTGTAGGAAAAGGGATGGGTTACATGCCTGGAGCAGCCTCACTAGCTGCCACCCATAAAGGAAAGGTTCAGAACCTTCGCCTTGCTGCTTTGCGAGAAAAAACTCACGGGCTTCCTGCAGAGGCTTGCATTTTGGGTTTAGAGAAGGCGACAAAGCAACATGATGCAGAGCAAGCGAAAGCAACTGGTGATCGACCACATTTGGCTGAATATCAAACTCTAGGCCATCCCTACAGGAGAGACTATGCTCTGTCCCCATCTCTAACATGGGTTCTCACAATGAGCCCCTTGCAGTCCCAAGTGTTCATGGAATCAGAATTTATTGAAGCAGATGTCACCTACAATGCTGCGTCTGTCCTTGAGTACCTGATGAATGTTGTAACATTTAACTACACCACAATGGAATGTGAGCAACTCAACATCAATTGCTTTATCCACCTACGTACATGGCATACTATGTGCATAATTAATATATTTGTTTCTGTCATTTAGGGATGATAGTGGCACGAGTGAGAATGAACAAGCTCACAGCTGAGGCATACCGAGAGGCATTCAAAGCAACTTTTTCTGCTGTAAAGAGTGACCACCCAGAGTTTGAAGTTGGGAAGACCCTGCAGGGCATTTTAACAGACTGGTCAGACACCCAGTTGCGAGGGATTGAAGAAGCCACATCCAAAGAGAAGGCTGCCAAAGTTGTCAAAGGGTGCCAGGTGAGAATGTTTGTGTAATGAGTTCAGCCAGAAAACCTGTTCACGCATGTACACAATGCCCTTTGTTCAACATACGTACTTACAGTCTGCAGTATGTTGTGTAATCTTCTTACTTTGTTTAACACATAGGTCCATTTTCAAAGATCTGTGAAAAGGGTGGCTGATCGGGCCAACAAATCTTCCAAGAATGGTTACAAAGCCTTTACCTCAATAGCTTATGCTATTCCAAAGTGCACCAGTGCAGAAGATGTAGCAGCCCTTTTTGGAGTGCTTGGAGGCCAGCTGCCATTGGAAAAAGCTGTGGAAATTCTGCCTGGTTGTAAGGCTGTCACAAGTTACATCCCAGAGCACAAACCCTCCAACTGGGGAGTTTGCCATGGCTGGACCCAATGGTGGTTGCGGGAGAAGCACCTGAGTAAGTGTGCAACATTTGTGCATACTATGTTTTCATACACCTAGCACAGGCTGCAGTACATGACTACTAATATCTTTCTTTTGCTTCAGAGATGCTATGTGCTGCATGTGCTGCGATGACAGTAGAGCAGTTCAACAAGCTGCCAACCTCCACCAACGCAGTTGAAGCTTACAACCGACTCTCAAAGGGACCATCTCAAGATTCCTTAGAGGTTGCCATGATGGCAACTTACAAGACGGACATGGCCGCAGCACTTAGGCACATTGCTCACACCAAGGGTATTACAGTGTCATACGAGAGCCTCTCACCAACATCTCGCAAGAAGAGGACACAAACAGCCAACAAGGCACGGGCGAAGCGAAGAGCTCGTGAAGAGGATGACGGTGAAGGCCCCCCAGATAAGAGGCGACATTTGGAAGGTACATTTTTTAAGGGCAAAACATACAACAAATATATACTTGCACTAAAGTTAAAGAGGTACACAAGTGAGTAGAGTAAATTGAACACTCATCACTGTAAAGTTCATCCAAAACATTGACTTACATATTTCACATGCATCCATAAACAGGTGCCAAGGTGGAAAAGCAGGGCAGTCATAAGATCCGGTCAGATTCTGAAACCCAGCTGAGTAGAAAGGTATGTCGATTAACATTGATAACCACTGCATGTTATCACAGGAAACCTGGGATGTTGCTACAAACTTGAACAAGACAGCTAGCGTGGCTTTATCACTCTTCAGGGATTGAAAGAACAAGGGGACAACAAGGAGAATGCTATCGACACAGAAAAGTATGACCGTCCATCCAAGAAAGGAGAGCTAATGTGGGTTAGAAGACTTTGTCTAACTGAAGACGACAGGAATAGACTTGCATCAGGCAAGTGGCTGAATGGCTCACTGATCAATGCTGCTCAGAACCTCCTGAGAGAGAAGTTTGCGAATGAGAAGGGGTTACAAGACACAATTTCAAAAGAAACATCATGGAAGCCGGTGCACGGGGAGTTTGTGCAGATCCTTCATGTTGGAAAGAGCCATTGGCTGACAGTCAGTAACAAACACTGTCCTTCCAGCACAGTTCGTGTTTATGACAGCATAAAGGGGGCCATTCCAGCTGACATCAAGATCCAAGTAGCTGCCATTATGCGCTGCCAGGAAGCTGAGCTTGTGTTCGAAGTGATGGACGTTGATCTTCAGATTAATGGTGACGATTGTGGTCTTCATGCATTAGCAACTGCGTATGAACTTTGTGCTGGCAATGACCCTACTAGTATCACATGGCAGCACAATCGGCTCCGGTCACACCTTCAAGCATGTCTGGAGAAGCAAGTGATGAAGCCATTTCCTAAGAAATCTCAGAGGCCAAGTGGCATAGTTAGGGCTTCATTTCGTATCAATGTCTTCTGTGTCTGCCGAATGCCAGAAGAACGATCAGCAAAGATGGCTCAGTGCCTAGAATGTAGAGATTGGTTCCACCAGTCGTGTGTGAATATCCCCAAAGCAGTTTTTTCAAGAAAGAGAGAGCCATGGAGCTGTAAAAACTGTAAACATTAGACTGTATAGCACACAAACATCTAGTGAACTTGCTTGCATGTACCATTAAAATCAATATTTCATATGAATTTTGTATTAGGCTAACAAACAAGGAGACGGAATAGAGATGCAAGAATTGGTGATAGAAATGCATTGAATCTTTTAGTGTGGGGGGGGACACTATTTTTTTCAAGGGAAAATTTAGTGTGGGGGGGACACTATTTTTTCCTTTAATAGTGAGGGAAATGTGCCGAATCATTTAGTGTGGGGGGGACACTATTTTTTCCCTTGTATAAAGGGAAAATTTAGTGTGGGGGGGACACTATATTTTCCCTTTATTAAAGGGACAAATATGGAAATAGTGTAAACTTCTACAGAACCGTCTTACTGAAGCTTTGGCTGGTGTTGCTGAAGGATTCATGTGAGCTTTAAAATCACCTGTACAACCTACATCTTCCAGTAATTCTCCTACTCGTACCTCGTCACCATGTCCATCACTCAATGAAATGGGTGTGTCGCCTGGGAAGTGTGTAACACTGCGATCACAATACATTAGTCAGTTGCAGCAACTCCACCAACTACTTGAACTTACAGCTATTACTAAAGAAGAGTATGAAGAGCAGAAAGGTAACATTTTGGACAAAATGCAGAAGCTGTAGGGCATTTGGTGTGCTAACCAGTGTTGGATTGTTTTTCATTTAGCATTGTACCCTCCCATATTGTTGAAACTGATGTTGATTTACAGAACTTTTCCATCCTTATCACAGATAGGTACAGTAGCTTACAGGTTGCATATAGCAAGGAGGTTTTCAAGCAATAGGTGTGACTTGTACCACAGATTGTCTAGGGGGTAAAACCTGTCACCATAGCTACACAAGCTTGTGGTCACTCAAGTCATACCTTGCACTTGCTTCAAGAAACCTGCAAAAAAAACTCCTGGAAATAACTGTAGCTTGTTAGCTGTGTGGAAGGAGAGCTATAGGTAGCCTCATTTTAGCAGAGGAATATAGTGTACCCCAGACAATAGTCTCCCACACACTGTTTCCGGAAACATGATCTGAGACCCCCCTACCTAAACATGTATAATATAAAGAATAGCACATTCCCAGGCCTCCCTTGTTTCTATGCTTTGGTTGCACATGCAAGCAGACTGTATTTGGGAGGCCTGAGAATGAGAAGAGAGGTATATACCTACTTTTCTCTCCTCCCACACACTAAATATTCTCTGGGCCAATTGATGAACAAGATACTTCTGAATTATATGGGGATAACAAAAGATGACAGGGTGGTGTTGCATGCTGTGATCTGACATCATGTTTATAAACCAGCACAAAGATCGATTTCTAATAATAGCCACAGTCTGTACTCCAAGCAATGCAGTCCTTGGAAGTTATGGATGCAAATGCTGCTCTTATAAGCATTATGATATCATCAGTAGCTTGGATTGCAGCCTCATGTTCTTTCAGGAAGAGTTTAACTTTATTAAAACACTCCTCAATGGGCATGAGGTCTGGGGAGTAGGGAGGGAGAAACACCACAAGAGCACCCACACTATGGATGAGATCTAGAATATCTTGCAAGTGGTGGATGGAACAGTTGTCGAGGATAACAACAGAGTTATGGTTAGTGCCATTAAATGGCATTAGTTGAGGCAAGAGAGATGATTGCACAAATTGCATCTCCATCAACTGTTCCTTCAACCACATATGCATCTAACAAAGCAGTTGTGGTCATGACTCCAATAGCTGAAAATCGTTTTCCCCTTGACAAAAGTTTGGTACTCTTAGATGGATAACCACGAAGTGAGTAACCAAATCTTCTCATTGCATCCTTTCGATCACATCCGGATTCATCAATGAAGACAAGCATACTGCTGTCATATGTAGACACTTCTGCTTGGTATTCTGCTCTCAAGGTGTCACACCTTTGTAGAGCAACGTACTTCATCTTTTTTCTAGTAAATCCCAGTCTCTTCAGTGTTCTACATATAGTGGCAGCACTTGCAGCTGTTTCAGTGGTTTCTAGCAATACCCTCTGAACCTCTCGAAGGTAAAGGATTTTCACACACAAGTTCAATCAAAACAAGTTCATCGTGCTCATGGAGTCGGTGAGTTCGAGGAGTTGCTTGGTTTGGAGCAACCCTGCCAGTCCACTCAAATCTATCGACTATTCTCCAAACTGTAGATTTGGCCACGCACAGACACTTGACTGTTTCCTTGGATAGTCCGACCATTTGCTAAACGCTGCCACACAATGCGCCACCTTAGGTCCTCATGGTAGACCCTTGTGCGTCCCGGCTCGCCCATCACAAACGACGACCATCAATCTAGCACAGCTTGTAACTCGACCCGTAACTGGCACGTCACGTGCTTGCGGTTACTAACTAAGTAGCTGTTTTGATTTTGCAGTCACTTTTTCCACTTTTTCCGTAGTGCTATATTCCAAGTGAGGTGAAATCAGTTGTAGCTGTTGCTATGGATTCTGCTAAAAGCTAAGAAGTTGCTTGCTGGGCTTCAGCAAATTGGAGTGTGCTAAGTAGGTCTGTAAAAGTGTGATGAGTAAAGCTAAGTGGTTTGTGGTAAGGAATACAGGTGAGATAATTGCCACATCAGCCGAAATTCCGCCAGAGGTACAAAAATGTTGCACTATATTCATCAGACCCCCCTTTCCTCTTGGAGGGTTGAAGGGGGGTCTGGGTTCGAGACTAGTATGGAACCCACACCTGAAGAAGGATTGTGATAAAATGGGCTGCACGTTGGGCATGCTGCCGGTGGGACCGCCACACATACACCTGGTCAAACACATATGAAGAGGCATGCAAACACCTCAAACTTAAAACGCTAGAAAGTAGAAGAATGTTATCCTTGTGTCAAGTTTATAAAATTGTCCATATCTTAGATTGCATTCCTTTTAATTGTTATTTACTTTTAACACAAATTGTACTAGCTAGGTCTCACCAGCTCTCATGTGTGTCCTTTGTCTCGTGTAAACAGTTTTAGGTATTCGTTCTTTATAAATGCTCCCTATTTATGGAATAGAATTCCCCTTGATGTTCTCAATTGTAAATCCTACCCTTGTTTTATGAGGTGGCTGTATCACCATCTTTAGCTAGTAAAATACGTATGTCTTTTGTAGGTTAGTATTTCTAGATTTTGTATGTTTTATACAGTACTGGTCTACCTGTTTGTTTGCTGTACGTATTTTTGTCTGGTCTACTGTAACTTAAGTGTTTTTGTGTAGGGGAGCACTACTATAGAACTACCTCTGTGTAACCCTTTCCTTGTCTGGATAGAAATTCTTTCAATTCAATTCAATGCAGAACTAGGAAGCAGTGTCAACAAACTCATGAGAATGTTCATTCATTAAAAGTGCTATTGTTGTGCACGTGTATGAAAAAATTCTTTAGATTAACAGTACTTTTTGTGAGTGCGCAGTTCGACTCCCGTTGTTCAGTATAATTATGATATGCATATTAAATGATGCTGTTGTTCAGAATCCTTTCCAGAGTATATTTTTGGCGATGTTTTCTCACAAACTGAAAAGCCTTTTTGCGAAGCAAATGTATATCTGAAGCAGTAGAAGGTTTTTGTTGATGATGCAGAAGGCCTTGTACGTAACGTACGCAGTGCATGTACTTTTAATGAACAGGCTGGACATTCATATTTGGTCTGTTAATGCATTCCATAGCTACTTTTGTGGTGCAGTAGTGGATCCGAAATGGTTTACGAAATACAGCATCTTTTTTAAACATGTGTACATACATATCACAGCAAGTCTTCTTCTGTCGTCTGGCCGCATGCTATTATAGTTACCTCATCTGAAGATGTTCTGCTGAAAACTCCACAGAGGGTGACTGTCACTAGAACTATCAGGAGGGGATAGGGTGTTGGCACTATGTTCAACTTGGTGAAGTAGTCTAACCTACAGAAGAAAATAACAACAATAGTACAGTATGCGCTAGCTATGACAACACAGTGACCTCGCAGGCTTATGTGCTGGATCGTGCTTTTCACAACGCATACACACTTACATAGACAAGTCAGTGATACTTCACATGACTACATGTTGTGCACACTTTAACCTGATGTTATTCACTTGCTAAAAACAATCAGAAATTCTTGTTCATGGGTGTTTGCCCTGTGCAGAGTGTGCAGTGTAACAAAGCCACACAGCAAAAAATTGCTTGGACTGTTGCAGGCAACTGCTACATAAGCTGGGAGATTTCAGTGTATGATTGCCATTTCCGTCATTACTCGTTGCTCATCTTGAGTGTCTTGAGTGTAGTGTTAGCGTATTGTTCACTGCATGCACGATGAATTTTATCCCGTCATTGTTTCACATAGGGATCACATGTATAATTATGTCTTTGTCTGGAGTGCATACTATTGTTTTATTTATTGCGTTGTGCCCCCTGTTTTCGATGCACACTGAGTTTGAGTTCTCTATTGAATCGTGAATGCTACACCAAGCAGATGAAATTATGTACGTACTTCATGTGCTTCAGAGCTTATAGTACTAAAATGTGGTGTGATGGATGTTTGTTTCTATGCTAATACTATAGCTATTACAGTTACTACATAAAATGCATATATAAAAAGTGTTATTTTATTTTGAAATATCACACTTTTGAACAATCAGATTAGTATTGCACTTTTATCATGGTGAAGTGTGAAAAAAGTGTAATACTACCATATTTATTCAAATACGTAAAATGCATGATCCAATCTAGCGCAAGAAATTCAACTCTGAGAATTTATGGGTTGCTGCAGCTGCTACTGTCTACGACGAACCTTACTTCTGAGAATTGAAGGCCATGCAGGGACATTTCTGTTTGAATGGAATTACTAAAAGCCGCATCCAGAATGAGCAACCAAAGGCACATTACTTTCATTGTGCAGCTCACTCCTTGAATCTTTGCCTACAAGACTTTGGAAGAAACTGTGCATGCATTCAAGATGCTCTTGGAGTTACAACCGAGCTAGCTACACTTATTCAAGCTTCTCTGAAATGCTGTTTTGTCATTTGAGGGATCAGCTTAGCCCAGGACCTCCTGAATTAAAACCCTTATGTCCAACTTGATGGACAGTTTGTTTTGGCTCAGTTGATGCTGTTTTCAAAATCTACAAATGGGAGCTGACTCTTGTAGTGAATCTTCCACAAAAGCATTAGGGTTGCTTGCTCTAATTGAAAATTTTCAACCTAACTTTGGGCCAATACAGATCACAAACTGGAAATTCGCAAGGCGCCCTCAGGTTTCCTAAGACAATCCTCTGTGATGTGGATTGATTGTTACACATGTACTTCCACTAACTTCTGTTACAGCAGAGAGGCCATTTTTTGCCTCAAATCTTACTTGTGCTCACGTTTGAATCACCTTGATTTTGCAAATTTTCAAACATTTTTTTCAAACTGTACTACCCTGCCTGAACATCCACTGAAGAGCCAGAACTGGACTGGCGAAAAGCGCTTCTGGACAAACCGCAACGAACTGCAATGAGCCCCACCCCCCGCCGACTGCTAACATCCGAACCAGCTGCACAAGGCCACACCTCCTTACTTAAGTGGACCAGTATGGCCACCCACCCCACCGACTCACTGGTGAACATTGACGAGGAGGGACTCCTCGATGAAAACCCAATTGAAGACCAACAGGAGCTCATACAGCTCCGTGAACGTGTCAAGATGTTCGAAAGAGCTGCCCAAACCGGGCCCAACCCCCCAAACCCCAACCTTCCTTCACAAGACACGTTCCCAACCATTGACCTCACCAAACTACTTGTGAAATTGAACCCCAACACACCTGCACTCAACAACCTGTCCAAACGTACCCGCACCCTCCCCCTCCATAACAACCACGGACACGTCAACTTCATGAACAGGAGGTCAAATGCTACCTCGATAAAATAAAAACATCGCTTCTCTTAACAGCCAAATTCCACCATAACCATGAATTTATGATGATGGCCCTTGAACGCAAGCTAGCACCCAGGGGCCTACAAATTGACATCCCCTGCACCCTGATCGGTGCAACAGAGCTGGTCAAAGAACACTGGGAAACAACCCTACAAGAAGCAAGCCTACAGCTTGTTCACATTGCTGAAAAACCTTACAAACACCAGCTTGAGGCTGAAATTGAAAGACAAAACTCACTCATGACCAGCATGAGAGAGGAGGCAAACCATGGCCAGCCTCTCCTCCCAACAAACAAGGGAGTTAAAATGGCTCATCACAGATAAACTGGCAAGCCATCAGGCTGAAGCCGAAAAGTTGGCACAAACACTAGCCAACAAGAGAAGTGGAGGCGCTAAACGCCCTAGAGCAGACCCATCCACCTCACCCCCTGTTCCCCAGCCACACAGAAAAGGAGCAAAAAATGAAAGAGGGGCCAGCTTCTGCCGGCCCAGGGGACCACGCTGCACACCCCAGAGACCAAGACACTAACCATAACAAGATCAAGACCATCACAGAGACAAAACTACTACACAAACATCGACACAGAACACACACACATACGTAGATATTATAAACATGCACACAACAATTGTAACCCTTCGTATAATATCCTACCACTGCATTAACTCCACATGAAGAATCTCTATTGTCTAAGGGCTTATCCTTCGTACCAAAACCAAAAAGCATGGACATGAGGGAACTCTATTCTGACATACTAACCTTTGTCAGAAAACTCAGACTTCAATATCAGCTCCATGACAAACCTCACAAAGCCAAAACCCCATTCCAACCTAAATCCAAAAACAACCCAGGAGTGACCTTACATGATGCCCTCAAAACCACCATTGAAAAACTCAAAGTCGAACTAACTTCTCTAAACCTCAAACAAACACATCAGCATAATCTAACCAGAAATGAAAGATTAGCACTCAACAACCTATCCAAACGTACAGACATAGTTATCAACAAAGCTGACAAAGGTCCACAGTAGTCATCATAAACACAGCTGACTACATAGCCAGAGGAGAAGCCCACCTAGCAGATAAATCTACTTACAAACCACTAATCACAGACATCACAGGTGAGCTAAAAAATGCCATACTAACCAAACTACATAAAAACGGCCTCCTCACCACAGACAACTCATCACCGAACATCTAGACTTTACTTCTTACAAAAAAATACACAAAAACCCCATTGGAATAAGACCCAATGTCTCCAGCTGTAACAGCATTACTGAAAACATATCCCAATTTATAGGCTTTTGGCTTCAACCCACTAATGAAAAAACTTCCATCATTCCTACGAGACACTACAGACTTTATAAACCTTATTGAAAGCACCAAACTCCCAAATGGCTGCATACTAGCTTCAATAGACGTATCTTCTCTGTATACAAACATCCCACACGGAGAAGGTAGAACAGCAGCAGTGGAAGCCATTATAAAAATAACACCCCAATCCCACTCCAACCACAACCTCAAATCGTTGGGGAACTAATTGACATTGTCCTACAAAACAATGTCTTTGAATTCAACGATTCTACAGAAGTAGGGGACAGCAATGGGAACTAAAATGCCCCCTGCATACGCTAACCTCTTCATGGGCAAACTTGAAACTAAACTCTTGAAACTAGGAGAACCCAACATTCTCATCTGGCATAGATTTATAGATGACATCTTCCTCATCTGGAGCGGAACAATGATCTCATTCACTACATAAATGGAGAAAATAAATAAAACCCATGGAGCAATCAAATTTACCCACGAAGTCAGTGACAAAGAAGCTTGATGTCACAGTGTACAAAGGCGAAAGATTCGAAAGACTAAGAAAAGATTCCAGCGACAATTTCGCTCAAAAATGGCCTCAGAAATGCATCCCCAGGTTGTGTGTGCTTACACATGCATACATCATTCAGCCAGTGTCTTTCGCTGCCACTGGTTAGCAGAAGTTTATCCATTTCTTGTTTGTGCTGAAGACTGAAGGCATAATAGGCCATGGAGTGTCATAGGACAGCACTCATGATTGGCTCTCTGCTGCTGAAGGTTGGTGACAGGTTTGAGATAGAGGCAAGCCAAGACAGTAGTAGATTTTGTCCGTTCACAGGAGGAGGTGATATGTAGTGATTGATGTGTTGTACTTGTTGTGTATGAAGCATAAGACTGATCAATGAAGTTATGCTGGGACGTGAACAAGTAAGCCCCTGTTCGTACATAAAGACATAATAGATTGGCGTAGTAAATTGGCAATGCATCATTGAGAAGGAAATGTAGTGTAGGCAGTTGTGAGGGTGGCATCGCAAGGGATTTTGAGCACCAGGTAATGGCTCAGAGAAAGGCTGTGGTAGGTGCACTCAAGGTAATGTACTGGTTTACCACTCAAGGTAATGTACTGGTTTACCACTCAAGGTAATGTACTGGTTTACCACTCTCTTATTTTCTGCTGGCTACATCCCTGAAGACCCTAGCTCAGAGACAGTTTGTATTTGTAGATGAGTGGGTCCATTCCTAGTTGAAAGATGGATCGATTTATTGCAGCTGGGGGCCTAGTGGATGCTCTACAAGAGGGTTTATGCCAACATGAGCAGTGTGTACTCCCACAGCAGGCCACCTGTGAATCACTAAGACCAAGGACTGGGTTTGCAGCACTACTACCAGCACTACTACCAGCACTACTACTGGCCTACTACTGGTCTGGGGTCTTCCAAGATGTGGCTGACTACTGCAGATCCTGTGACGTGTGTCATTCTTGCCAGACACTCCTTTTTGAATCTGCCCACAGATGGGCCAAAACGTTAGACCAACGCTCATCAACGTATGTCATCTTCCTCAATTTTTCAATTGCTTTTGATATATACTGTCCCACATAAGAAATTATGCCTGAAGCTTGATCATATTGGGATTCATGGCAATGTTCTAAGATGGAATGTGAGTTTCCTAACAAATTGTCAGCAAAGAGCTTGTGTGGATGGCTGCCCGTCCCAATGGTCTTCTGTTTTATCTGGGTTACCACAGGAGTCCATTTTAGGACTCTTGCTGTTCTTGATATGTGTCAATGACATTAGTGACAACTGAATTCACCAACTGAGATGTTTGCTGATGACTGTATCCTGTTGAGAGAGATCAAGTGCAGACAGAGCCAACTCCAGAATGATCTTACCAGAATCTACAACTGGTCTCAAATTCAGCAACTTCATCTGAACATTTTCAAGTGCAAATTACTCTGTATATCTATCAAAAAGTTTCCACCATCAAACGTTTAAAAGTTTTGTGACAACATTGCTGAATATACTTTGAGTTGTCCCAAAATTGGCAACATGCAGACTTTATCATAGTAACCTAGATAACTCTTGAGTCAAGTGGTAACAGACTAGGCACTTGACTAAAGTGGTAGCAAGTAACTAACTCAGGGCTTTTGAGTATTCATACCGTGGATTGCGTTGGGTTTGCCAAATCCTGTTCCGCGTTCTACAAACCACAAGCAATGAATAATATTAACGATTGCGCAATTTCTTTGACACGTGCGTGCAAGGATAGGATCGAGAAAGAGCGGTGAAATGACAAGCTTCGACCCATCTGAAACTGACTATAGCTACCCTCTGTACACGTACGGGCAGTACTATGGTGGCTACCCACTGTATACTCATCCGCCAACGCTAGCAAGTCGGTCTAGTGTGGAGTCGGCACCATTGTTGGTTACTCCAGGGACAACCCCAGGGGCAGTGGCATCTGTGAGTTTGTTGTTGTACTGTGTGAAAAGAGCTTGGTTTGGTTTTCATTGGATTTTCGGAAATTTGGTAATTGCTGAAAATCCGGCTACGTCATCTGCCAATCCCATCCTTATGTGCCTCATAGGAAGCACAATTTGTCCTTCTAACTTGTAAACTGAATTGACCATGAATATAATGGAATATACGGCACTAGAAATCCTGTTCACCCGCCCAGCCCTAACCCTTACCCTAGCTATGTACCTGTGCACTAACTAAATTATCCGAATTTCTGGTGCCATGTATTCCAACTGGTACATATAATGCCCATTACCAAGGGAACTTGATGGATGCATGAACACTGTTTAGCTGGCTCATTTGTACACACTGGTTAGGTTCAAGGACGTGCTAGTGACCATGAATTCTATTTAGTGCTCACTGTTTGCTTTCTGTTGCAGACACAAGATGATCAACCCCCAACCTATCAATACCTTGTAAAATTTATAAGCCCTACTAAGAAGAGCAAGTAAATCACACGTGTATGGCATGGAGTTGGCAATGTCTTTGAGTCACTGATTCAACTTCAGGAAAAGCTAATGGAAGATTTTCCTGACAAGCTTCCTTCAAGTCCAACGTTTGAGGTAGGGTATATTGAGAAAAGGAATAACGCTAAGAGGTGGATAGAAAATACTGCCGATTTAACTGCAATGTACCACATCTTTCAGCCAGGGAGTACAGTTACTATTTGGTGTGAAAGTAAAGATGATTCCACTTCCACTGACATTACTAATACAACTGCCAGTGCTAGAAGGAAGCGTAAAGTTACCTCGGAAAAGGATGCAGGGAATTCCTCAAGTAAGCGCACTTCTCTGAGTCACGAGGAAGATGTGGATGAGTTTATGGAGAAATTGCGTGATAAGCATTTCGAGGAGGGAAAATACACTGAACCTCAATTACGCCTGTGGGCACGGATGCTAGCGAGGGGCCACCATCAGAGCTTAGATGACCCTCCTAACATCCCTTTGATCACAGGGGCAGTAGCAACAAAGAAGACACCTAGGAGAGATGAGTTGTCTGATGTAGTTGTCACAGCGATGAAGGCTGCTTCTCAGTACTTTTCTGTAGCTACCAAACCATCTGACCAGCTATCCCTGAATTTGGAGAGCACTCCACGTGCAGCTGCTGGTATTTCACCGTCCAGCAAGGCAAAAATTTCTGGAATGTATCTGTCGCATCTGAAATCACTGCAGGAGTTACGTGCTAGTGGAACATTAACAGAGGAGGAGTTTGTTGAACAGAAAAAGTATGCACTGCAAAATATCAAAGGACTAAACGACAAGTGACTAAAGTGGTATGTGTGCTAGGAGATACATAATACAGTATATATACGAGCATTTTCATTTACCAGTATCTCTGTATATATTGCCTATGGCTACATGACTGCATCATGCGTATCCTGCATGCTTAAAGTAACCATAGCAATCATCCGCTGTGATGGTACAAAACCCCTGTAGAATGAAATCATCAAACTCCTCCTCAGTTGCACCTTCAATGACCTCATCATTCTGCTGAAGAAAGTACTTGATTTTTGAGAAAACTTCTTCAGCAGGATTCAAGTCTGGCGAGTATGGTGGAAGAAAGTGAACCAATGCACCAGTACTTTCAATTGCAGCTAAAACTTGGCTGCTATGATGGAACTTAACGTTATCCATCAGCACTACACTTCTTGGATTTTTGCCGTCAAAAGGCATTAGTTTTGGGGCAAGATCCCTCTCTATAAAATCACAAAAGGTGTCCGCATTGACACTTCCTTTTGTAGTGAAGACGTCTACTATTCCACTGACATCCATTGCACAGATTGAAGAGAACCTCTTCCCTCTGACCAACAACCGGGTGTCCACTGCAGGTTTTCCTACAAGTAACAATGTCATAATCAAATGATGGGCGGGGCTAGAAACTAGTCAGTAGGCGTGCTAAGAGACTTACCTACTAAACTGTAGCCAAACTTGCGCATTGCATGTCGCCTGTCGCTCCCAGTTTCGTCGATAAATACAAGCATCTCTGGCGAATAGAGTGAACAGTCAGAGTTGAACAGCGCCCGAAGGTCCCCACTTCGCTGTCTGGCCACACGCTGGAGCTTTTTGCGCGAAAAAGTGTTTTTGTGCAGAAAGCGACAAATGGCCGACTCGGATATTGTCGTCCCGGTTGTCTGCTCCACCAGGCGTTGGATTTCGCAGAGGTGAATTGCAGGACGGTTGATGACAGCCTCTAGTATAATAAATTCGTCAATTGCTGTGAGTTTTTTAGGCGGCCCTTCGTGAGTATAACAAGAGTCAACCGTACCATGCTCTTCCAAAGCGCTGAACGGTACGCCATACTGTCGAGGGATCCACCGACAACCGAGACGCGATCTCCTCGTATGTGAGACCTAGCATACATCGCTGATACACCATTCTCCAACGAAGATCGTTGCTGTAAGCCTTCGTTCTTGCAGATTCGCAGGAGTACATTGTACCAAAGATAGTATGGTTGCACACAGTACTACTCTTTTTTTGCTGTTTGAATTAACCGCCAAAAGTGTTGTAATTATATTCATGTTTTGTGGTTTGCAAAGCTGCGTACTCTTATTTTTGCAAACCCAATGCAATTCACGGTAATTGGTCACTTCCTTACACAGCAGTGTGCAAAAGTGACTAGCAGGAAAAAATAATGTGCTCATACCTTGAAAATATTTAGCCACATTACCAAACTCCACTGCAGTAGTCTCCACGACCCTTTCCTAATCCTGTTTGCTAACACTGGTTGTCATACGTATGTTGCAATACACTATACAAGAAAGGTTAAAAGTTGGGATGCAATTACGTAACCAGCTTCACTGTAGCAGCTGTCATCGTGGCCAAACATAACTGCATCTCTTGCCACGCATCTATTATTGCAGTGCATGCATAGTGCAGTTTTAGTGATTGGTAGATTGTGCAGTGATAACATATCTAGCCAATGTTCTCGCTAAAAGCTTGCAATATTTGGTGTCTTGCTAGCATGCAAGTTGGAAGGTGGGCAAGAATGAGTGTCTCGCTAGCAAGAAGGCGAGAAGGTGGGCAAGAATGAGTGTCTCGCTAGCAAGAAGGCGAGAAGGTGGGCAAGAACGAGTGTCTTGCTAGCATGAAGGCGAGAAGGTGGGCAAGAACGAGTGTCTTGCTAGCATGCAAGTGAGAAGGTGGGCAAGAATGAGTGTGAGGAGCCGATTGGATGTTCTGTATTGTGTCGGCCACCCCTTCCATACAAACATGAACACTGTCTTTGCGAGCAGTGTCTCGTGGTGAAGTAGTGTCTTGTACTACAGGGTTTAGACACTGGTGCTCAGTAAAGGCAAAGGCCCTAATTCAGCTAAAAACAAGGCAGAAAAGGTGGTGGCTACAATGAGAAATAGAGGTTGAGACTTACCAACAGCTAGAGACTGGAGCCATTCCTCCAGTGCGGAAGTAAAGTACAGGCAACTGGAGCAGAGCGTTGAGCGGATCAAGGACAAGTATCAATAAGCGAATACCTTGATGCTATTGGACATCTAATTGGACTTTAGTTACAAATAAGTATTAGTAATAGCAATACATGTACCTATATATGCTACTGATGAAATCCTCTAAAATTAGCATTTGGGGAGTTGATATTTCGGGACACCTCAGCATACAGTACAAATTTTAAATTAGTACCTGTATTGCAGGAAGTGCAAAGACGGATGGAGGAGTGGGAAAACAAAATGAGCATAGTTGAGCAATTGGCTCATGTAGAATTTCTCCTGCGGGGTGCTCACAAAGAGGGGGTCAATATTTGCGAAATATCGGCTGACCCTCTGTCGGTTTCAGACATAACAAAGAAGAGGAAGATGACTGAAGTTGGTGTAATGGTACAATTTGACTGCCCCTCCTACGCCTATGCCTCATCACACTGTGTGAGACCTGGCTAGACAATTCCATCCTTGATCATGAACTGTTCATCGAGAAGTATTCCCTTATCCGTCGGGATTGAAACAGTGAACATGAAACAGACATGGTCATCTCCCCTCGTAATACTCTCCACATTCCTGGAAGTACAACAAAGCTTCCAACAAGCTCACCTCTGCCCTCCGTACTGCCAAGAGAGAGTACTTCTTCAGGCTATCCTCTTTCAGCAATCCCTCAATAGATTTCTGGTCGATGGTTCATAAACTCTCCCCTAATTGCCATAGAATCCCAAACAATCTCTAATACGTAGGTTCTCAACACAGGAAGCCCTGCTATCCGTGACAAATGACTGGCACCAACTGCTTGCCTCAAACCATCAAGTAGGCGCAGTCTTCTTCTACATCAGGAAGGCTTTTGATTCTGTACCTCATAACCAAATTCTTCTTTCACTGGCCAAAATTGGGGTCCCTGGCTCCCTCTTGTCATGGTTCAACAACTATCTATCAGGCCGCTATCAAAGGGTGGTTCTTGAAGGGGTTTCGTCACCTCTCAGCCAGGTCACTTCAGGAGTTCCCCAAGGCTCAATTTTGGGCCCATTGCTTTTCATTATTTTTATGGATTCCATCTCTAAGTCTCCTTTCTCACCAAATGCAAAACTCGCTCTCTTTGCTGATGATGTAGTTTTGTATAAACCGATCAACTCTGAACAAGACATCCTTGCCCTACAAGATGACATCAACCACATCTCAGAATGGTGTAGGGACAATGGCCTTATCCTCAAATCTGAAAAAACTGCTCTTTTGCCGATCACCTGCTCACCCAAACCTATTCCTCTCCATCTGAAGGTCAATAACTACCCCACCAGTGCAGTGGTGTTACTATCAGTTCAAACTTATCCTGGTCTAGCCACATTCATAATATCACTAGAGCCACTAAGCACCAACTAGGCTTCCTTCACCGTACATTCCATCTTGAAACTGCATTTACTGCTCTTCCATTCTTCCAAAACTTGAATACTGCTCTTCTGTACGGGACCCGCACCAATCCACCCTTATATTGCTGACCTAGAGTCTGTTCAGAAGTACGTTGGTCACATTGTCACAACCTTTGTTGTCAGTAGGACCATGTCTTCATTTAACCCTCTGTCTTCACCATTGCTTACCACACCCTTCATACCAATGGCCTTTCTGTTAGTTGTGCTCTTGCTGCTTGCTCACCACCTGGAAGTGTGTGCCTCTAGTGGTTCTGCTTAATGGTCTGTTACGGGCAGGATGAAATGGCCTGCCACCTACATCTGTACTTGGGATGCACTTACCACCTGCACCCCAATCACCGTTCTCTTTTCACTTGGGGTGCGATTATGCTCGGGAAAAAAAAATGTGTAGCATCGACCGCAAAGGAAAGATGTAACTCCGTAAAATTCTGTCTTGTGATGTCTTGTGGTGTCTTGTGGTGTCTTGTGGTGTCTCATAGTGTTGTGTGATGTCGCATAATGTCTCTATCTCTACGTATGTCTCATGGTGTCTCATAGTGTTGCGTGATGTCGCATAATGTCTCTATGTCTACAGTGATAAGAGCAGAGCAAGACTCTGATGGGAAGTCACCATACCTAGTCTGCTTGACAGGTGGGAGATAAAAGAAGCTGCAGTTAGAGGGGTTGACAAAGTGGTACAGCTTCAGCAAGCTGACCGCCACTTGAGTGTGTATGAGTGCAGCAACTGAGGCAGTTAAAAAGCTGTCCAGACCCAATCAGTGGCTTGTCTGTAGGCAGATGTCACACAATGCCGCCACTAATAACAGGTACTATGAGGCACTGGCAGGGCCCAGTGATGCTGGTGAGGCATTCAGAAAATGCAGAAGTGGTCCCTTGGTAGCTGCACAAAATAAACCAGCTCCACAGCAGCTTCGTACAAATACGGTTATTGTATACATCCATAATCCGTGGAGAGAGGAGCGCAAGTGACCCAGAAAAGCAATTCATTACAGACCAACAAACAGCATTAGATCAATTTGAATCTGACTCTGATTCTGTGGAAAATTGCTTTGTGACTGGAGGGGTGGATACAGACATCTCTGGGGCAACATTTGATGAGAATACCTGGACCCGAAGACTGTGTGGGTGTTTGAAATTAGTTGTTACAGATGAATTGAAACACAGTATACGTTATACTGCTGAAGATGGCCCATGGTTTGGACACAAACAATCAAAAGAAACTGGCCTTCCAGTGGACTTGGTGGGTTGTTATCCGTTCCGAGGGGCGCCAGATGTTACCATCAAGAGGAGAGTTATTAGCCAACTGAAGCAGGACCAGGGCATATAGCAGTGATGAGCCTCACACTATCGAAAACGTTCACGCTATGCCTTCTCAAAAATCTTCGGTGCCCCAAAAATTAGGGGAAGTGATTGCAGGAATGCATATATGTCTAACAAAAAAGGCACTCAGAATTTTCTTCTCCTGCTGGGACTTCATCTTGGATTAAACACTCCCCTACAACTTTCATAGTTTGAAATCGGTTATTCAACAGACAGTATTGTTTGCATCTCTGAGAGGCAACTTCTGAGTTGCAAGCTTTCATGAGAATGAATGTTGCAATGGGTATGTTACTGCTTCCCCAAATTTGTAACTACTGGGCAAAAAATAATATCTTAGCAACTCCTTGGTTCACATACACCATGTCAACAGATCACTTCCTTTGGTAGAATCCACCAAGCAAAAGAAACAATGTTTGCGCAGTACTATTAACCTTTGTGTCATGATAGCATAGGTGAGATCATGGTTGGAACACAAACACTAATACATAACAGCTGAAACACACATACGTACTTGAAGGTATTTGACCCTGATCAGGTCTTCAAAACTTTAACCTGTAACGCTGCAGCATTGTTGTATACAGTTGATTTAAGTTCAATGATTGAAGCATTGAAGCATTTCATCACAAAATAGGCGACAAGTAATGCAACCTGGCAGTTTTGGATTTCATTTTCATAAATTATCTCACTTATCTGGTAGTGTTTGTGGACACTCATGATGGCAGGTCTTTAAGAGATGGCTCCTGCATACAGGGCATTTGATGGCACTAATTACTGCAAATTGATTCCTGACCACATTTCTGACCTTCAGACCTTACCTGAGGACATACTACACTGCCTTTCTTGTATACATGTGGAGATGGTGCAGGACTCTGGTAGTGAGGGTGCCATCAGAGAACTGTCTTATGAAAACGATCAAAGGCGATAAGCAGAAGGGTGTATACCACTGCATGAGTCAGTGTAAAGAAGATGATTAAGAATCAAACTACCAGCACAAGGATGTTTTGCAGTTGCTTTCACCAAGCGTATATCTCATTGTGCTGCAATGGATGAGGCACATGAAATGAAAATCAACAAAACAATTAGTGGTTCGTCCAACAAAGGAAAACATGCATAGACCATTTTCCATGATGCTAAAATACAGGAAATAGTTGTTAGAAACTCAGAGTGTGGAGAATTCCATCACCTTCCAACAAAGTGCCATATTGCATATATTGTGTGTCCATGCTACCCCTGCATAGAGAGTCTAGCCACTCTAATAGTCAGTCTTTGCCCTATTATGCTATACCAGCATCTTCAACAAAATCCAGTCAGATTTAGCATGTGAAAGACGGAGTCAAAAATCCTAAATCTACAGGAGCTGACAAGAAACTTACTTTCACTTACTTATTAATATGGCAGCATGTGCTCCCATGCTAGCATGATTTACCAATGTCTATGTGGAAATCACATCACTTAAATCAGTACTGTTGATTTCTCTCTGCAGATGAGCTTGAAGGATATGAAAGACCATGTTCTGCACAATGTAAATGACGACGGCAACCTTTGGTGCCATTTGGAAGGGTGTCAGGGGACATACACCCCTTACAGGATCAACCTGTGGGGGCTCAGGACACCTAATCAAAATAAGGAGGATGGGAGGCAAATGATTGGACAGCAGGTCCAAAACATCCTGCGCCACCTGGAAAAATGCCATAACATCCCCAAACACCAGGTGACTGAGGAGCACCTCCTATGAAAGATAAGCCCCATTAGCTGTCAGTAGTATTAGGTCATAGCGGATAGTACTTAGGTTTTGGTTTGTATGCTGGAAAGGATGAAGACAGAAGTGAGTATGGTCTTGCATACAATGTTGGATGGCATTGGT
This sequence comes from Agelas oroides, assembly GCA_949130485.1. Taxonomy (NCBI): domain Eukaryota; kingdom Metazoa; phylum Porifera; class Demospongiae; order Agelasida; family Agelasidae; genus Agelas; species Agelas oroides. The sequence continues at coordinate 4,089,588 of OX422204.1, read as the reverse complement.
GAAGCCTTTCTCATTCCAAGATTACCAGGTCTTTTGTGACAGTTTCGATTCTTCAAGTTTTTGTATGAAGATATGATGTGGCCGGGGTATTGCTGCAATTAAGCAGTACATTTTGAATCAATTGAGGGGATTGCCAGATGATGTCAAGGCACTAAAGTCGGCCATGGTCTACTACGTAAAAGGCCACACAAGGAACAGGGTACTACATATAGTAGAGACACTGAAGCCAAGGGATCTATGGGATTTTAAATACCTGAAGACATATTTAGCCCAAAGGTTTATGACATCTGAAGGTAGTCTAAATACTGTAGATCCCATTGTCTAAGTGTCTAATAGCTACAGCAAGCAAATTCATTGGTTGAAGACTAACCGTAACTAGGTTACCTGCTACAGAGTACATACAGGGTGAAAAAGAAGTGATGGCTATTGTTCCCGTTTCCAACAAAGCTGGTTTTCTCTCGCTACCTAGTGACAAACTCTATTATGAGCACCTCACAACTGAGGAAGGCAGAGCCGGAGACTTGGAAGGATAAGGGCACAAGGGGAAGCAGTGACGCTACTATGGGTGCTGACATTGATGACATTGGAATCACTGGTTGATAACAATCCACTGTCAAAGCGAGCTCAGAATTCGAGCGTACAGCCAAGAAGCCAATTATTCACTTATTTATCTGAATATTGCTGGTCTGCATCATGATATTAGTATTGCTCAGCAAATCCTACAAATGCTAAATCTGAGTTTGGGGCAATTTTGTCAATACAAGATGTTTTCCAGCTAATCAGAGGAATGGGCAGCAGGCATTGAAATTAGTGAGGTAGTTTAACCGCTCTATATGCTAGTTGTACGCAAATATTACTAAAATTTGTAGAGTGCATGATGACATTTTATTACGGAAAAAGAGCATAAAATTCAAAACAGGCACGATCTCCAACTGAAAGCCTGCAACTTGGTGGTCATGATTTCACCAGTGTGCTAGCTACAACTCCACCAGATGTGAAATTTGTAGTACACACAGGTGATTCTGCTTTCACCACAGCAAGAATAGGAATTCACATGCTCCCTCTGCAATAAAACCAGTATTGTCATGCACTGTTGTATTTGTGCATTTCCCAGGCCTCCTCCAGTGATGAGATGTCATTGAAGGAACTGCAGTGTGGAGGAGCACAGTCGGTACAAACCTGTTTGAAATATGTGGGAGGTGTAAGAATGTGCAGGCATTGGTTGGAGTGTGGTAGCTGGGATGCTATTATCTGCTGAGAGAAACTGAGCACATCCCACAAATGCTAAATTTGAGTTTGAGGCAATTTTATCCATACAAAATGTGTTCCAGCAAAATGAAACGACTGCACCATGCTACGGGGCACTTACACTGTATCATAGTAAACTATGAAGCCTGGCCCAACTATTATAATGGTACACAAAGCTCAAACTCACAGGCAGGGCAGTTGTATACGGGAATGCATTGTCCCGGTCTTCCTCAATTCAAATACATGGGATGTTCCAGGTTTCTGCCCAGTGGGTCACTTTACTGCTTTCCCAATCCTTGCTTGTACTAGTGCATAGAGTCAGTCCTACGGTTTGTGCATCCTTTAGGATCCAGCCTTGGTGTATAGTCCCAGTGAAAGTGATTCAGAAGCTGATTTCCAAGGTACATTTTTGCCTGCACCTCGTAAAAGGTGATATATATTGTATACTGTGAACTGAAAAATATGAGTCTGTTGGCAAGTATTGGCACAGGCACGAGTGCCAATGCAGCCAACAGACGATATTTCCAGTTCACAATATATCTTGTGTATTAGAGCAACTTAAAAAAAACAGTAACTGCACATGGAAACAGTCTAAGTAACAGATGTGATGTTTCCAGTGAACTGTAGCTTGGTAAACAGTAACTGCACATGTAAACCATACTAACAGGTGTGATGCCATAACACTCTACCTGCATAGTCACAGTACAAAGTTCTGTACTCTATTTGTCAGTCCTGTGTAGAAATCAGATTCCATCACATATTCAACTGCATTCTTGTATTCAAACATAAGGACAGCACCCACACATTTTGTTGATGCATGAATATCTGATGTGTCCATGAAGCACATATAAGCCTGCCTTTAATGGAGTGATATGGCCCTGGAAAGTGACCAAAATACACGACAGAATCTTAGATTTCTACGTGCGACTCTCATATTTATGGATGACTACTGAAGAAAAGTTGCCACACAAATTTTGTCATCTACTTCCTGCAGCAGTTGATTCAGATTCAGATGTGGTGATTGTAAAAAAGCGATGATCAAAAATGGTTTATAGGTCCAGCGAAGAGGAAGGTGAGCACGTATTCTGGTGTGTATTGTCTGCACCTTGTAAGTGATTCAAATATTCAAGGTGACTGCAAAACAAATGTTAACATTCAAATGCTTTCATTTCTTTCACGCAGATAGTGATTCAGAACAAACGTAGTAGTGATAACAGAGAAACCAAAAAGGAAGAGATGGAGGAAGGGTTGGCTAAAACAGGGAGATGGGCGCTACATCAAAAGCTGCCCGGTACTAGGTTGCAAAGCCAAACCACAGGTACGGCTTGCACAACACACCAAAGACTACCACAAACACATCTCTAGAAGTGAGAGGTTGTTGCTGACCACCACAGCCAAAATAGTAGGGCAGGCACCCAGGGCAGTAGCCACCCACAAACCACAAGGAGTGCCGACAATTGATGCCCTCTTCAGGGCAGAGGCAGAGAGGCAATAGCAGCCACCAAAGGCAGCTGTGTTGCCAGTGGTGGCCGTGAAGGGTACCCGGTCGGACCCTCGTTTTCCCAGAAGTCATCCCGAAATCAGCAGTACCTGCAAAGTTATGATGGGGAAAGGAAATCAGAAAAGGAGGCAAATGCAATAGCAACCGATGTCAGTAAGTTCCTGAAGTATGCATCACCAGAAAAGGTAAATTGGCTACATGTCACAGAGCCACAGAAAGTAAGAGAGTATCCTGGAGACCTTGAGGTCAGCATGTGGCGTAGATCCACATGGAGAAAGTCAGTGATGAAGCAAGGCCCCTCTCCCAAATGATGGCACTTATACAGCACCAGCCTCTTTGAGATGATGTTGCAAAACTGTTCCTCCGAGCTGCTACCGCAACCCTCCCCCCAGATGAACAGAGAACCGTTGTTGTGGCCTTAGTGGGCTTGATTCTGCAGAGGAACTGGCAGCGCTCTGGAGTGGCCACTCAGGCAACACTGCATGAATTTAGGGCATCACAGAAGGTGACTGAAGGCGGGGAGACCGTGATGGTGATGCAGGTAGCACGACACAAAACCTCACGGCAAGAGCCAGCTCATGTAGTCATGACGATGGATGACTACAAATTTACACAGAAGTATGTCAACAGGGTCAGGCCACAGCAGGACCCAAGTGGACTGCGAGAGGAACTACGTATTTCTGCTGCCTGGCCCCAAGCCAGTTCACAATGCTGCAGCATTAATGCAGAGGTTGGGGCACCATTATGGCATCAATGTGGAGACGCCTACGAATTTGAGGAAGGTGGGGGCAACAGCTGCAATAGAACTGAGGCCCGAGGAAACAACTCTCGTTCAAAGGAACATGAGCCACACAGCAGCAATGGCAGCCAGGTACTACCAGGCTGTGACTGGGAAGAAGGAGGCTGCCAGAGCCCACGTGCTGCGGAAGAAACTGGAGGCAAAGAAAAGTAGGAAAGAGAGCGAAGTGCATGAGGATTGTGAAGAGCTTATGAAAATTGAAGAGAGTGAAATTGAAGAAAGTGCAGTTGGAAATGAAGAGCCACGACAAGTGGTTATTATTATTGTTGCATAGGTCTCTTATGCTTGGAGGGAAAGGTTTCCCCCCTTCACCTTTCTTGGCACCTCATTTTGAGGAGCCCAGTAAGGGTCTCAAAATATCCCCTCCAAGCTTAAGTCCCAAGTGTAAGTAACAGTATGGGCAAGTAGGATATTAATGGGATCTGGCTAATACCTCCCTTTTTCGTAACAAGCAAGCCAACTCCACAATTATGTGTAATAACAAAAAGTGTGCCTGGACCCTGTACACCCACCATTAACAGTACCCAGGTCCCACAGTTCTCCACCCCTACTTCAGCCTCAGAATACAGAAGCTGGTTACCACTGTACTATTCAATACTAGTTTTGCGACACTTCCTGGAGAGAGAACTACTTCCAGCAACTATCTTTTGCTGGTTGAAGCAGTGTGGCTGATGCTACTATCTTTTATTTCAACGGCAGATCTGCTGCACGCAAAACAGCTGCTTCGGCATTTCAGCTACAAATTATCTGCATAATTTAATATTCAATATTAATATGACTGTAGGGGAAAGGTTTCAGACATCTGTGGCACACTCTTTAGTGTACCTAACTGACTGTGTACACAGCCTGGGACCACTGTGGGCCACTTCGTGTTTTCATTTTGAGCATATGAATGGGCAGCTGACTCAACTGTTCCATGGTACTAGGCAGCCCCACATGCAGGTACATACGTATACACACAATAGCTATGTATGTAGACAGTCACCATTTATACCATAGTTACTGCAGTTTTCATGAACCTTGCAAACAGCAAACGGAAGACGGTGGCTTTATAATTGAGTAAAGAATGTAACTAAGTTTGAACGTAGGGCAGTTTGTGTGCGTGGTGAACATGTCTTATGAATCGTGGCGAAGCAAAGCGTACGATCCTGACTTAAGATGGAGAATGATTTATCAAAGGAAGGTACTCAACTACAGCCCAAGGCTAGTGAGTACCAATCTGGGTGTGTCTGTTTCTACTGTGAGAAGAATCGAACGGCGTTTTGATACTGAAGTTCCTAGTTCTGGCACTCGTAATAGATCACCCTGGAATCTACCTTTACGAAATTCGCCGCAAACTACTGCAAATGACGGGTACAGATGCTAGCATCGCCACCATTTGTAGGCTTCTACAAAAGTGCGGATTTACTCGCACGAAAATCCAGGCTGTAGCTCTACAGCAAAGCGAAGAACTTCGTCAGAGGTACAGGACTGAGATGGAATTGTATGAGGCTGACATGCTAGTGTTTGTCGACAAGAGCGGGGCTGATAGGAGAGACTCACTGAGAAAGTTTGGTTACAGCCTCCGGTGAAAGCGCACTCGAGCTCAAAAGCTGGTAGCGAGAGGACAATATGTTTCTGCTATTTGTGCCATGTCACTAAGTGGAGTATTGGAGTGCCAATTTGAAAATGGATCTGTCAATGGTGAAACTTTCAGCAACTTCATTGAAAAATCTCTCCTACCACACTTGATGCCATTTAATGGACAATGCAGCCATCCACCATGTCGAAGGCATTAATGAACTTATTGAAAGTGTGGGTGCATTGTTCATATTCTTACCGCCATATTCACCTGACCACGACCCCATTGAAGAGGCCTTTTCCAGTGTCAAGTCGTATCTTAAAGCTAACGAAGCTATATTACAAGTTAGTGGTGATATTGAAAGTGTACTTTTAGCTGCATTCACTAACATATCTGCTGATGATTGTAGAGCTTGGTTTAGGGATTCAGGGTATAGGAAAATCCCACCTTGTCCAAGATGATGAGACCCGATACCAGTGTTCCTACTTGGAGATCCAGCATATCCACTCATGCCATATCTTATGAAAGAATATGCCAATGGTGGGTCAAATCCTCAAGGAGGGATGTCCAGTGTTACCTACAGGTGTCCAGACAGTCCGGAGGATCCCTTGGACATCCCGGGATCCTCCCTTGGTGTCCCTCTCAAACAGCTGCCTATGCTGTCCGGAGGATCCCTTGGACATCCAAGGATCCTCCCTTCATGTCCCCTCAGACACAGGCCCCCATGCTGTCCGGAGGATCTCTTGGACATCCAAGGATCCTCCCTTGGTGTCCTTTCAGACACAGGCTGTCTACAGGATATTCCAGTATTATTTCTTAGTACTGATAAGGCCCAAAGACTTTGTAGTGATGATAACCAAGTACAATAACATATCACAGGAATCCAGAATTTTTGAGCTTGCTTTCTTCTCTACGATTGTGGAGGTCACATCTATACAAGAGATAAAATATGAAATGGGCTCTGTTCGATCAGGATTTTTCAGCTGCTTCAGGAAGACCAACTTGGACAACTAGAGACACGCCGTGGACGGACATCCAAGGTGTGTGTTTTCAAAACTTCATAGTTTACCGTCCAGTATCAATGATCAATTTTACACACAAATAATACAATGGCCAATGACTACTGCTCACACTTACAGATACTGTGCATACAAAGTATGGTGGAAAGATAGCTTGTACCATAGCCACAAAATTTTGAATTGTCCTTGTGTAGTAGGTTGCTAGCATACCATTGCGCTATGCTAACCGTATAACAGTGAACAAAAGCACCACACCTCCCAAAGTAATCTATGACAGTCTGTGTAGCACAGGTAATGATACCTATTCCGTTGGCCCTCCTTCATAGGAAAGAACTCATGAGGTAGCTGGAGCTCTGTAATCAACATCTGCAGTGCACTCCAGGAGCTTATACATACATAGAGTAGCAATTGACCAGTTGAAAGCACTAAACGAAGCCGTACTCAACATGTATACTACATCATCATTATCCTTGCAGTACAAGTAACAGCCATGCTAACAAAGTGTGTCTATATTTTGAGTCTGAACAGATCAAATATGCTTACGTTGCAGAGTTTCCCAATCACTATGAAAGGGACCTATAAATTCATGTACTAGCTGTTTCAATTGTAGACTTAGTAATGTATAGCCTCGTTCCCAGGCTGGGGAGAGCCTGGGAACGAGGCTAGTAATGTAAACGTAGAACACTGTGGGGCAAGCCTGAGCGAGCAACGCAGAACAGCATCATTTGGCTAACTATGACTTTACCAGTGCATTGCCAGATTACAGTATACAGATCGTGCATGTCTGCAGCTAGCAGGGAATAAGTCAGGCCTCCTGCTGACCTCTATTGACTGCCTGGCATGTCATACATAGTTCTTACACAAATAGGAGAGGTGTCGAAAAGTCGCTATGCATGATAAATACACCGTCAGCTACTGAACTTGGACCATAAAAGAAAATCTGCCGCCTTCTGCGTTCTGTAAGTAGCCACGTTTGTCTTCACAACTTCCAGCCTTTGTACAGTAAACGTTCACGCTACAGCTACTCGTCCAAAATCTCTCTTCTCGCTGTCTTCGCCCACACTGATTGTGCTGGAAAGTAGTTTGCAGAGCGAAAATGTTACTTATTGTCCGCACGCAGCGCACGGTTGTGTTAAATTACAGTCTAAACAATACATATGACAGATAACAATTATATGAAAAATCCACCATTGGACTCGCTAGTGTATAGGGCTTGCTCAGGCTTGCCCCATTTAATGTTTTTATTCACATTCACATTTTTATTCGTATTTATTATTCGTATTTATTATTCATCGGTAATAACATGCACATACCACTTTGGGGTTCAATTATATGTACATGTGGGGTGCCGATCTCATTTATGCTGGTGGATCATCAAGTGTAAGTCTCTGTCTTCAACCGATGGTTTTTTGTTTTCTTGCTTTATTCGGTACTTTTATCTCACTAAGACCATTTTACCATATAGAGAGAGATGGCGCAGGTCATTGAGAGGCTAGCTGACGAAGATCTCCACCAACGGAAATGTATCATCACCAGTGTGCATGATTCCAGCCACCTTGGTGTCAATAGAACGCTGGACATAATAACAGTGAAATACTATTGGCCTGAGCTCACCCAAGACATCCAAGAATATGTAAGTTGTATACACTGTAATTACTGCAAGGAAGAATTTTCAAGTCTGGCCATATTCTAGGTCAAATTATGTGAAAAGTGCCAAAAGAACAACCACAAGCTTCAGAAAGCCTCTGGGGTTCTTCAGTCCATTCTAGTACGCCCACGGTCTGGAGCCAAGTGGGAATGGATCTGCTAGGACCAATGCCTGAGACTCCATGGGGAAACAAGTATATCGTCACTCTGACCGATTATTTCTCGAAATGGGCTGAGGCTGCACCCCTGCCAGACAAAACCGCTCTTGGTGTAGCCAAATTCATCTTCTCCTATCAACAATAGGACAGTAAATAATGAAGTAACTGAAACTTATCGAGCTACGTACACTTTACTGTTCAGGTCATGTGCAGAATGGGTTGCCCAGAGACCCTAAGTATTGATCAGGATTGTGAGTTCGTGCATGAGCTGTCCACAGCACTGTATGTGTGCTACCTTCCATGGTACAACCATTTCTCACTCTTCGCACTATGCCACGCGCTTGCTTACAATTTAAGACTATGGCATTTGGTTACACCCCTCAAGGGTTGAGTGAGATGTCTTATTGTAACCAGACCCCTTTTCCTCCTCGTGAGGGGTGGGGTCTGGGCACGAGACTATGTTGGTGATTGCCTTTTTGTACGCTGTGCAGAATATCTCTGCCGCTGTCATCCCAGCAAAGAACTGTTTTGCATAAACTTCATTCTGCCTCTCCTTTCGGATTTTTCCAGCGTCTGCACAAAGAAAAGCTAACTTGGGGGGGCACAAGCACCCCCCCCCCCCCCCCCCCCCCCACATCTGTTTCCAGCGAGATTGCGTAACTTATGCGTATGTCACGCTTAATTCTTTGATTTCAGGTTTGTTAAGAAGGTCCTGCCACCCCCAGAATTAAATCACTACAGTGGGTTCGTGGTGGAAGTCACCCATACAATTGGATCCACTACATGTCTACTTCAGTTGAAGTGAACAAAGAAGCTGTTGAGTTCATGCTCAAGTTTGTCGCTGTGACGTTAGCTAAGTGACCGTGATGGCAACCGATTTCATTCCGAGTACACAAGCAGGCCTTGTTTTGCCAAGTTTGAGAAGGGAAGCAGACACTACCAAACACCATTTCGCTAATTAGTGAACTTTAGAGCTGCTGCACGAGCAACTGGAAGCATCAAAGTCGCAGTGAATGAACCATTTCCTTCGCTAGCTGGTTCATCTGAGTTGTCTGGTTGTAATTGAGTCTTGGAGCTGCTTCACCAATGGCCTTGTTGATGGTCATCTCTGTAAAGGACGCATACGTGTTGAGTCTTGGCACACGCAAAAGCGCCCTTGTCATTTATAAACCGCACTATTTCTGACACGTGGAGCTTTCGGGTAATTATTACTCTAACTATGCTGTGATTGGTCATTTCACATGCCAGACGGCTACGTCACTGGGTTGAGCGGGCTGTTGTATTGTAACCATATGGAGACTATCACCAACATTGAGCATTGGATTACCAGTGCTTATCACCCATAGGTATGCTACTGCTAGCTATATACAAGCATGAAATAATAGTGATTCTATTTTTTTATTTCAAGGTGACTGGCAAAGCTGGTAGATGACTCCCAGACGGAATGGGATGAGAAGATAGATGCAGTCCTCATGGGCTACAGGGTATCACAACAAGCATCTACCAAGCATTCGTCATATTTTCTCCTTTTTCATCAGCAAATGTGTCTGCCAATTGCCAGTGAGATGTTGCCATCCTCAATTGATCAGGGATGAAGAATATCTTGACCAAAAGATACAGATTCTTCTGGCTTTAAGAGAGAAAGCATTCAACGAGGTCGAAGCCAACATCAAAACTGCACAAAAGGGCCAAAAAGAAATGTATGACAAGTAGGAGGAACAGACTGTGGGGGTTACAGTATCGCAGCTGTGTACAGTGCTGCCTTGCAAACTACCTTTGACGCCAATGAAATGCGAAGACACCAATGTTTTGAGAATGAAAAGCTTACACCTTCTGTGTAATACCAACACATAACTTTGAACTTGGTTAGACTTAGTTTGGCTGTTTATATTACATAGTTTGCTGCTTGTGAGTTAAACTGAACTTGTTGTATTAGCATGTTACTGAGCCATGTTCCCAGGACTTCTCATCTAGTTGATGACTGTAAGTGATCAAAAAAATAGAGGGCCAACAGGTGAGCAAAGCTAGTTTGGATCCCCATATTCTTGAGAAAATGGTCTGCCACACCTAAATTCCCAGGAAATGGTCTACCACACAGGGGGTCCCATTTTAATTCACAGGGAGGTCCCCATTTTCCTGGGAAGATGGGGACCAGGCATTTTTACATGACACCAGGTTGCCAACGCTGCCGGGCCTTTACCTACCGAGTGCATGAGCTTGATCTTTGTAAAATATTTAAATTTCAATGCGCTCATTTAAATTTTATGGTATATGGCCGCAAGCAAGCATAGATACACACACATGTGCAATGCAGTCCCGCTAGTGTGGGGCTTGCTCCTGTTTGTCCCAATAAATATTCATAAGCAACCACTCATGAGTTGCTGATTATAGTCCAACACCAGCCACACAGTGACTCACCTGTCAGCAAGTAGGAGATAAAACAGTGCAGCTGTGATGACTGCAATACTGTTACAAATGGAAAAAAACTTCTTCAGATCAAAAGACATGGCCTCTAGATGTGGAGTTAGGACTGGATGGGAGGAGATGGATGAAAGAGAGAAGGAAGAGAGCTCAGAATGAAGGAAATCTGAACAAGATTTACGTATGTGCCCCTAGTCTCATTCCCAGACCTCTCCAACCAGCCTGCATGTCCTGCATGTTATTTCCAGTATACTTTACGGAAATCTGATCTGGGGTTAGTTCAGCTCTGGGACTGAGAGTACCAGCACATACAGATTAGTGTACAGGTTATGTATATACATATGATAGCAAGTAAGCAATTCACACAAATAATTTTCTCATACCAAAAGTAGCTCCAGATGCAAAAATGAGCCATACTCCAAGGTAGACTGCTAATCTGAAGAAGAAAAGAAACCAACACAGTAAAAATGTATCTACCAACCAACCCTAACCATAACCCTGGAGACTTCCATAACTACTGTTTCTCCTGGTACAGTTAGTTAATATTCACTGGTTTTGATGTCAACACATCTGTTCACCATACGTACCTGCCAACACCCACCCCCACAAATTGATCTTTTCTGGTAATCCTGTTAGCACTCGATAAGTTTGCAAAAGTACTAGGGGAATGCAGTGCATTGTGGGGCGAGCGTGAGGGAGTTATATGGTGCAGTAGCGTTCCATATACACTACCTTTTCCCACTTGCATATATGTCTCATTCCCAGGACTTCCCCACCTCCAACTGTAGCCTGTAAAACTACAGGAGGAGAACACCTGGGGAACAGGCTATATAGGATATCAAATGTATCCCGGTGTTTGTGGAGCAATATAACTTGTGTTGTGCTAATCTTGGGTTCGTTGTACACTCTCTGTGTCATTACTGTGAAATGCTGCATGCAACAAGGTCTCAAAACATTTGGAGGTGGCTTGAAGAGTTGCAAGGATGAGGGTTCAACATCTTGATACGAACAAGTATATTCCGTGTGTCTCCAACTTATTCACATCTTGGCATGCACTGTCTCCTCAATTCACGGTGTATAGTGCACGGATATTTGCTGAGACCATACAGCTGTGCATGGGATCAGAATTCTCTCAGGTATGGGTATAGAGTCAGGGTGGTGTAGACTATTGCCAGCCCTTTTCCAGAGCACAATTACTGGAGTTGTGGTATGGGGTTTTAGAAGCTCTTCTGTAGCTGTTGCTAACGAGGGTTGTTCGGTCAAGTCACACAGACCTCTCTGGTTCGGGTCCTCAAGCTAATCACTCTGTCTTACACAGAACACTCCCGGTTGGCGGCAGTGTCACACAGCACGTTAATAATCAGCTTCCGTCTTGCTAGTCGTGCCTCCTTTCCTCGCCTTTTTCAAGTCCCTGTTACGTTGGTTCCCACTGTTCAGCCTTTCTGTCCTGCTAGTCTTGTCCCTTGAGCAACAGTGGTTACATGAACTAATATTGCATCGCGCACAAATGGGGCAGGATGTATATATACGGAATACGCACATACCATATAAACATATATATAAATAAATAGACAATTGTCCGTTTTCACCACAAGAGTGGGGCTCGCTGCGCTCGCCCCAATTATTAAGGTATATTTGGTGCATACATAAGTCACATCCCAAAGCTAGTACATAGATGCCCATGTTCCAGCTACCCTCCCAATTGTCTCTTGTAGCCGTTTTCACTCAGAGGACAGTGGAAGCTAGAAATTAGTTGTATGTGTGCGTGTGCAAGTTTTTGCAACTGAAAATTGTATAGTCTCAGGGAAGAAGAGTCTTAGTCATTTCATGGAGAACTTGCCAGAAGAGCTCTGAAATGGCCGTTCTGAGCACCTTTTGTTTCTTATGTTGCTATGTACTTGTAGGGCTTTATTGATGAACCTTGAACCTTGAACCTCGATGATATATATATATATATAGACAAGGATAAGCAGAGCACTGAAGCTACGTATGTACGCCTTCCCTGCTGTTAACCTCCTTTAACTTCATTAAAGTTCATTCCATTGACATAACAACTGATATTAATTAAAAACGAAATTTTCACAAAAGTTTGACATAACTTTTCCAAGGTGGCACCAATAATGGCAACAACCAAGAAGTGATAGATCTACCAAGGGCCCTTAGCATGGCAGAGAACCTCTTACAGCTGTTTGCACAAAACGTGCAATCTTCAAGTCGTCGTGTGTGTCGTGCATGCGCAAATGGGACAACCAAACCGAGAAAGGCGCGTTAGAGAGTTTAACTCAATTGGTTTTCTGTTTCGATCCCAAAGATAACAGCAGAAATGCAGCCACGCGAAGCCTCTTGCCAACCCTCCTTTTTTAACACTGCTGGAAGGAGAGTAGGAGTGAGTGTGATTCCTTCCTCACGGGACAGTGGAGTTCAAAGTCCTTCCCTGTTAACTTCCACGCCGACAGGGATCAAGAGACCATCTCTTTTGCTTGTAGATGCAAGGCAGAACTCAACTGGAGATGTCAGCAAGGTATGTTTACATTATATTTAGGGAGAAAGAGACTATTGTGCTTTAAATAGAGTTCACAGTACACTGGTTTTCTGGTGTATGTACTGGCTTTTACATCACCTATGGACATTTTCACATTCCATGAAGATCTATAATCCAGTATGTCGAAGTCAGTTCACTTGGAGAGATCTGCATAACATTACCCACAAGTTTGAGAGTGTGGCAACCCTTTGTCCTGCATTTACCATGAACTTGAGGATGATGTTCCCGATAGTGGAGACTTCAATGTATGCAGCAAAAAAAAGAAGTGGTTGGCATCGTCTGATGACCTTAAACTCATAAAGACCTATAGGGGGTTGAAAACAAGAGTGATGTTGCAACTTAAGTAGATGGGGTATTTTTCTTTAAAGATAGAGTTTTTTCCGCCAAAATAATTCCGCTCAAGTTTTTCGTCTTAAGCAGATTTTAAATAACCCGCCAATACTTGTCGAAGCAAGCGCAACATGTATCGCCTAATGCTCATGCGCATACGAATGAATGCAAATGCCATGCCACGCCATTCCTTGGACAAAAGTGTGTCTGTTACTTATCTGCCTTTCGTTTGCTTTGTCCTTGCGTTTCTCTGTCAGTATGGCCGCTAAATCAAAGTGTAGAGTGTCCTTTTCGGAATTTATTGCTAAGGAGGTAGCCGACAATCCTGTGCAATGTACTTTAGCTGAAAGTGGCGACGAAACAGATACGGACAAGGACACAGATATGGACGAGGAGTTTCGCGAAATCATGAGTAGCGAAGCTGAATCTGGTTGGAGCACATCAGGCGAGGAGGATGCAGAATGTTTGGAGGCTGCATGTGCTTGAAGGAATCTACAGCTGTAGCCCTTCTCTGTTCGGGTCTTCAGGTTTGGATCCAGCCGAGAGAAGCTCTCTACTTCTCCTCAATAAAGAGATCAGAGAAATCGAAGAGGAATGTAAACTCTGTAAAACCATAAGAAATTGTAAAATGATTTATACACTTTTTTTATCTTTCTAGATGATGACAGTAGTGCTGTTTCTGAAGTGAGTAGTACTAGATGCTCTGGCAGTGAAAGATGTGGAACAACCACGGAGACTTCTGAAGAGGAAGACGAAGAGTTTGAACCGAAACGGCGTAAATATCAAGGGCGTTCCTGTGGACATGGGGGTGGCAAAGGGCGTGGAGGCTCCAGTGACCGTGGACGAGGTCACAGAGGCTCTCTGGGGGGTGGACGAGGGCGTGGAGGCTCCAGTGACCGTGGACGAGGTCACAGAGGCTCTCTGGGGGGTGGACGAGGGCGCAGAGGCTCCAGTAACTGTGGACAAGGGTGCGGAAGCTCCAGTGACCGTGGACGAGGGCGTGGAGGCTCCAGTGACCGTGGACGAGGGTACAGAGGCTCTCTGGGGGGTAGACGAGGGCGCAGAGGCTCCAGTAACTGTGGACAAGGGTGCGGAGGCTCCAGTGACCGTGGACGGGGGCGCAGAGGTTCCAGTGACCGTGGACGAGGGCACAGAGGCTCCCGTGACCATGGACGAGGGCACAGAGGCTCCTGTGATTGTGGACGAGGGCACAGAGGCTCCCGTGACCGGGGACATGGACGAAGATGTAGAGGGCAAGGAAATCAAGAGGTCAAAGTGGAAAAGACAGGTATGCATAACCTTTCATTGAGCTTTTCTCTAGATAATGGGCTGATAAACCTCCAACTTGGCTGTTTTACAGCTACTTTTACTTATGCTTTAACCTGCACGCCAGGTAAAACTTCACTGGGTGTACTATTTATAGTACATGCAGGATAACTGCTTTCACCACAACAAGAATAAGAAGTTACACGCTCTTGCTCTTCCCTCTGCAATGAAAATGACATCAGCCTGCGCTCTTGAAAAATTATACCGTTTACCACTTTGTAGCCCCAACTGTATGACAAGTAGGATCTTGGGGCAACTACAGCCAGATGTGTCTAAGAAATAACTATGTCTGAAGGCAAAAGGGTGGACAATGGCAGTGCAGTAAGCATTATCACACTATCAACACAGCGAATATCAATTTGTATGGCAGTGATGTAATGCTCGGTCTGCATTCTGTACAGCCCAGACCAAATTTTTCGTGAGTGGCCTTGTCCCACAGCAAAATGGGTCTGGACACTTTCACTTGGTAAACTGGGGCCTTAGGTTGTGTAAACGCTGTAGAACATTGTGGGGCGAACCTGAGCGAGCAACGCAAACCAGCATCGTTTGGCATGTTCACCAGCTTTATTGCCGCATACAGGTCTGCAGCTAGCAAGGATTAAGTCTGGCCTCCTGCTGACCTCCATTGACTCTGAACACACCGCCTGGCTTACTGTCAGCTATTCGCCTTCTGCATTCTGTAAGTAGCCAGTTTGTCTTCACAACTTGCAGCCCTCGTACAGTAAACATTCACGCTCCAGTTCTCTGAGCATTTCTCCTCTTGCTGTCTTCACCCACTGCTCGTGCTGGAAAGTATAGAGTCTAGAGCGAAAATGTTACTTATTTGTCCGCATGTGGTGCATGGTAGCGTTAAATTACAGTCTAAACAGACATACGGAATACGTACGACAGATAACATGTATATGAAAATCCACCGTTCGATTCACTAGTGTGGGGCTTTATCAGGCTCGCCCCAATTAGTGGTACTGTATTTACAACTAGTGTAAATGTAGAACATTGTGGGGCGACCCTGAGCGAGCAACACAGAGCAGTATCGTTTGGCTAGCTAAGACTTCAAGTCACCCGTACATTGCCAGGTTACAGCATACAGATCATGTATGTCTGTAGCTAGGTCTGGCCTCCTTCTGACCCCTATTGACTCTGAACGCATGTGTCGTGCATGGTTCTTACACAGAGGTGTCGAAAGGTCGCTATGCATGATAAATACGCCGTCAGCTACTCAACTTAGACCATCAAAGGGTCTCTGCATTCTGTAAGTATCCAGGTTTGTCTTCACAACTTCCAGCCCTCGTACAGTAAACATTCACGCTCCAGCTACTCCTCCCAAGTATCTCTTCTTGCCTTCTTCGCCCACACTGCTCGTTTGAGCTAAATATAAGGCTAGATCCAGCCCCACTTTTGAATGACATAGCAATGCAGTTTTTAATTTAGAAATTTTGCCAATGGGGGAGGGCCCTTATGAAATTTGATCTGTTACTACTACAATGACTAAAGATGAATATTTTTCCCAGGCTAGTTCCTAGGCCTTTATCACCTCCAGTATTTGATTGCTTCCAGTATGCAAATACAGAAGGCTTAGGAGATCTCATCACGTGTGATGTCAGGTAGACAGAAGGTAGACAGAAGGATGCCTGACGAAGGATCTCAAGTTGTTTCTTGTAATGTTGATTCAACTGTTGTTATTGTTTGTATACATTCTCAAGGCAGTGTCGATATAGCTCATCGGTCAGGACAGTGGAGACTGATCAATGCAAAATTTATATAATTACGTCAGGCACCACCATGTATATACCTTTTCTCGACCTAACGTCACTCCACGTGATGAGATATTCAGGTATTATCCCTTCCGTATTTGCATACTAGAAACCATCAAATACTGGAAGCAGAATATGGAGGTGGTGAAGGCCTGTAAACGAGGTTGCATTTTTCCCTTTGGCTATATTTGATGCTCATGCACTCACGCTCGTTTGCAGGGAAGGATTCCAGTGGAATGTTGATGATATTGGGACATCAGCTGAAAATCAACCACTTCCTCGCATTCTTCCACCTTTTCAATACCCTACTGGCCCATCACAGGCAACCAAGTGTGCTGTTACATCATTGCAGGTTTTTCAACTGCTGCTTATGTCCACTGTTTTAGAGTCGATAGTTCATCAAACCAAGCTTTTTGCTTCACAGAAGAAGGCGAATCTAGAGTTGTGTTTAGAGGAAATGCAAACTTTTCTCGGATTGAATATTGCCATGGGCGTGCTACGTCTACCACAAGTGAGGGACTACTGGTCTACGCATGATATACTTGCTACACCATAGTTTCCGAGTGTAATGTCGAGACATCGCTTTTTCCTCATTCTGAGGTATTTACATCTTGTAGACTCCACCCAACAGAAGAAAAAAGGGGAAATAGGATTTGATATCTTATTCAAGGTGCAACCATTGATCAGTCATCTAGCTGCTGTTTTCTCTACATATCACAGACCTAGCCGTGAGCTCAGCATTGATGAAATGATGATCGGCACCAGATGTCGCGTATCATTTTTACAGTACATTCCCAAAAAGCCTACACGCTTTGGGATCAAAGTGTGGGTGAATTCCGAAGCCAAAACAGGCTATGTGCTCGATTTTCAAGTCTATACTGGTGCAGAAGACGATCCAGTAAAGAAAGGTCTTGGGTATTGTGTAGTAATGGATTTGATGGAACAGTACCAGGGCAAGGGACACTGACAATTTTTATACCTCCCCCGAGCTATTCATTGATCTTCTTTCCCTTGGCACTTACTGTGCTGGCACTGTTAAAACAACTAGGAAGGATTTTCCTGTCCAGCTTATTCCAAGTGCTACCATGGATCCAGGAAGCTTCCGTTTTGCCACTGTAAATAACTTGACAGCAGTCTGGTGGCGTGACCGTAGAGATGTGTATCCTCTAAGTACAATCCACGATAAATCAGTGGTGGCAGTGCTCAAGAGACCGAAAGGAAGTCGAGAGAAATGACCATTGCCATGCCCGAGCATCATTGCTGACTACAATAAATACATGGGGGGTGTGGATTTGACAGACCAACAGTTATCATACTATGCAATGACGAGACGCAGAACACTTAAATGGTGGAAGAAGGCGTCTAGTCAATATAACGGTGGTAAACGTATGGATCATATTTCGTATAAATTTTCCAGATTCTCCAATTGACTCACAGAAGAAGTTCCGGCTAAACCTAGCTGAGAATCTAGTGCAACCACTACTGGACCTAATGGCTAGCCCAACCTGTCCACCTTACTTGCGAACTGCCAAAGGTAGAAGACCAGTATCAGCAGCTAAACGACTAATTGGGAAACATTTTGCTTATAAAAACAGGAAGAGAGGTAGACGTGTTGTGTGGTGATAAAAAGACCTCTACTGGAAAGAGGAAGGACACAAAGGCTCAAAATTTTTGTCCTAAGTGTGAGGTGTTTTTGTGTCAGGGGAGCTGTTTCGAAATGTACCATACGCACACTAGCTACTGATGAGCATGTACTTTGTACTGTTTCAGGTAGAATTATGGTTTATCTTGATAGTGCATATCTTGCATACTTATCGATCTGTCTCCTGTCTGAATGTGGTGTTTCTTTCGCGAATGGCGCAATTGCGTGAATGGCAGTACAAGTCTCACAAGCTATACCCTATGCAAAGGGTGACACAAGCTCAATATAGACGAGTGATGAGCGTGAGTCACGAGCTACGCTTTGGAATCTACCATTCCGAGGCTACTATGTCTGCAGGGAGGTTTGGTAAGTTTCTATTGACATTATCTTGCTATAGCGAGAAGGAGGCGGCATCCACGACTATTGTCACGATTTCGAGGAAGAAACAGGTATAGTCTGACACTGTAGCGTTTAGCTCCGGCCCGAGCATTCAGCTCAAGCTCGAACTCCAACAGTTAGGCCCTTCCAACTGGTATTCCTGTTTCTGGTCCTCTGCCCGCACGCACATCAATAATTACGCCTTACGCAATTTCAGCAACTTTCTGCGCATGCGCAGTATGGTGGATGCGCGGTGAGTTGTAAATCGATTGCCATCAGCCTAGCAAACTAAAATAAAATAATTATAAGCAAAATAGGAAAGGTGTCTGTCATATTTGTAGGCTTCAGTACGTTATATTCATTCTTTTTGTGGCTTTTTGTAGGTATCTCACTTGGCTGTTCTGCATGGCGTTAGTGAACTGTACTGTTTTTTGTCGAAGTACTTGGTTTCTAGGCAGCTACGTATATAAGTACCCGCCCGCATCAATGCCAGGGAAAACCCCGGACCAGAAACGGTTGGAAGGGCCTTTGCAGTATCTTTGCTGTGTTGGAGGCTCGTTGCATGCGTGTACCCTTAGTGAATTAATTAAGAGTATAACTAGATAGTTAATAACTGCTTATAGCTAAGCAAATTTAATTGTGAATCACTTGCTGGCTTCTGTATAAATGTTAAAACCAGCAACTGTCCCTTTAAAAAGATAGGATTCTATGAGTTAATTAATTAATTAACCAAACAGGACATGTATGTTGATATCAGTGTAAACAGATACCGTACCATCTCCACAACTCATCCCAAAGAACACCACTCAAAACATTTCTCACTTGATCAGCAACACCTCCACTCCATCACCAGGTGCACCATCCACTGCTGCTAATATATCCTTTCAGCACAAGGTGGGTCATGCATGGCCTTCCCCCAGCCTCAGAGAAACCGGCAGATCAAATTCTTGCAGGTGAATTCATCGACCTTGCTGAGCTTCCCCCAGCAAAAGGAAAAGTTAGACCCATACAATCCCCAGAGGGTATCCTCCTTGTCAGTGCCCATGACTTGCTTCAACAGAAGCGTCTCATCCCAGAGCTGGCAAGCTGGGTACAGTGCTTTTCATTTTCAATCATCTGAACGCATCATGGACCTTCTTGGTTATATGTGCCAGATTGTTCGTGCAAGCCATTGCTTTAAATGGCCATCATGGGTCATCTACGATCAAAACTTTTGCCAAGAAGCTGCAGAGCGCAACCAGACTTCTGACTGGGCTTGCATCGACTCAAGCCTGTTTGCACAGTGCTTCACTGGCCAAGCCAAATCTAGCGAGTCTTGGTGTAAATCATGCCATTCACTAGATCACCTCTCAGATGCATGCCCACTAAGAGAGCCCCCACCCAAGTGTCCTAAAGCTTCCAGCTCTCGATCAAATGACCCAGAGATATGCAGGTGTCTCAACACTGGCAGTGGGGGATGCCCCTTTGGTGTGCGGTGCCGATATGCCCACCGCTGTGCAAAGTGCAGGAGTGATCATCCCAGCAAGCTGTGTTCAGCTAAACCTACGGCAACATCCACATCTAAGTCACTGGAGTGACAACTAACCCACATTCTGCTGCATGTACAGAACATGAACACCTAAGTGCTTATCATTATCCACAGTTGCATTGTTTATTGTCTGTATAATTAACATTAATATCCTCACCCTTGGCCTTACACACATATTCACAGGGTATGCCTATTGAAATCACCAGCTCAAGCACCCCTCCACCCATGGGATTGGCCAGCATGTTCCTGGGCTAGCATCCATGTTGATTTGTACCAGGATTGGGAACGGAATCACATGAGTGCATAAGCATCGTACGTATGTTTTGGTGGCACCAATCTGTGTAACACTGCATGTTATGTGCCTGGTGCGAAATGGTCAATACTATTGATGCAAATGGCTCTAAGTAGTAGCTTGAAAGTTGTAAAGTATTTGTGGACTTATCTGCACTGTCAGAGGTTGAGTAAGTTATTACGTTGCGAACCGATTGCAAACTTGACCAGTTTGTGTCACCCCTCCCCTCATCTCACTCCCACAATACCCCATACACCACATACCACACACAGGTAGGGAGCAGGCTTCCTTGCCTCCAGCCAGTAACCTCCCTCAAACCCTGCAAATTCTTCTGGCTCCGACAACTCCAGTCCAGGAAGTTGCTGAGAACACCCCCAACATAACACAACTGCTAGCTGAGCTTCAATTACCAGCTTACATTCCTGCAGCACAGCAGGTCTTCCTGGGACACAGTCTACTGCCCTACCAAAAGCTCTTGTAGACTGAATCTTAGCAGGATGCTACATTGACTTTGCAGACCTCCCCCCAGCCAAGGGAAAGATTCGCCCCCTGCCAACTCTAGAGGGCAGCGTAATCCTGGTAAATGCTTACGAATATCTCCAGCAACACTGCCTAATTCCAGATCTAGCCACTTGGCTTCAGTCCTGTGCTCTCGCAGCCCAGGTTGACTGACAGACCTCCTGGGCTACATGGCACAAATTGCTAAGGCCAGGCAGCGGTTCAAGTGGTCCTCGTGGGTGATCTATGATCATAACTTCCGGCAAGAGGCAGCATCTCGGGACTCAACAGATTGGGCCCAACAAGACCCAAGTCTCTTCGCCCAGTGCTTCATCAGTCAGGCCAAGAAGAACAAAGCCTGGTACAAGGTATGCCACTTGCTAGATCATAGTTCCGACCAGTGCCCCACTTCACCTTCCAGTTGCTGCCACTCACCTAGGACCAGGGGAGTGGTAATATCAAGGATTGTCCTTCGCAGTATGGGGGGTTCTGTGGGATAGCAGGCTTGCAACTGTTGCAGTTGTGCGATGTATGGGTAGGGAAATTGTAGGCAGTCTAGGGTGTGGCTGGACAGGCCTCGGGGAGGGGGAGGGGTTCTCTTGGTTACACTACTATTGGCTTCAGCCTCATCCTGACAAGCAATTTTCAACTTTTGTACTGGATGGCATCCAGTACGGGTTCCACATAGGCTTTGACTACTCCATTCAAAATTGCAAAAAGAACCTGCGGTCAGCTATAGAGCACCCAGAGGTAGTGGATACTTACCTCTGAAGAGAGGTCACTCAGGGCAGACTTGCTGCTATCGACGACCCAACTTCTCTCCCTTAGTGCTTTTGGAGTAATCCCTACATTGTAGACTTATCAGCTCCTAGTATTATTGACGCCATTCGAAAGGATATCTGCCCCCTGTCTTACAAAATTTCCATTGATGCTGTAGCCCAAATAGTAATTCACCATGGCAAAAGGTCCTACTGGCAAAAACAGATATAAAAGAAGCCTTTTGCATTATTCCAGTCCGCCCTTTAGACCGACTGCTGCTAGCAATGCAGTGGAAAGACCAGCCATTATACCTTGACAAGGCTCTGCCATTTGGTCTCCACTCTGCCCCCCCATCTTTCAGCAGTAGCAGACCCCATGGAATGCATCATCTGTCAGCAGGGGGTTCTCCACATCTTCCACTACGTGGATGACTTTATCTTTGTGGGCTCTCCAAACTCACAGGACTGTGGGGCATCCATGGCAACTGCCCTCCAGACATTCAACAGGCAGGGAGTCCCAATTGAGCCTGAATAATGCGAGGGCCCCGCAACCACCTTTACTATCCTAGGAATTGAGATTGACACCTCCCTTACGCAACTGCAACTCTCAGAAGACAAACTGGAGTAGTCAGTGACAGCTTAGTGACGTCACAAACACTGCACCAAACAAGACCTGCTTTCTCTGATTGGTACCCTCCAGCATGCTGTTAAAGTGGTAAGACCAGGTCGTGCTTTCATTTGGCGAATGACAGATCTATCGACAGTCTGCTCACACATGAACGACACCCTTTGCCTCAACTGGGAATTCCGCTCTGACCTAGAGTGGTGGTACCAACTACGTAGCAGCGGTCTGGAATGAGCGTCTCCATTTTGTGTCTTGTAAAGACACTAGCTCCAGACGGGTTTGTAATCTCTGATGCTTCTGGAAGCTGGGGCTGCGAAGGCTTTCATGAGCAGCACTGGTTCTAGCTGCAGTGAGACCAGTTCCCTGCACCCTGGCACATCACCACCAAAGAACTATTGCCAATCTTGCCATCTGGGGTAAAGATTGGGCCGGAAAGATGCATTTGTGACAATATGGCAGTGGTGCATACCCTCAGAACAAGGTACCCGACCGGGACCTCACAAGCCTGGGAAAGTCTGTTCAGAAGTACTAGCTTCAAGGCCTAGCCCAACAAGTCATACAACTTGCAGCAAACTTGCTCTAATCCCAGTAACTGAACACGTATTGTGTTTCTATGTATCCCACCTAGCAGATGATAATCTAGCCCATTCCACAATTAAATCATAGTTATCCATCATTTGATTTCCCATGGTCACCCAGACCCTGCCTCTCCCTCATAGGGTAAGAAGTCCCACCAGACATTGTTTTCTCATATCTTGCCAGCTTGTGACTTTTTGGATTTATCTGAAAGACATGTTATAGTCTCGCAAGCCAGACCCTTTCCGTTTCTGTGGCAGCACCAATTGATACGAGTACTGGAAGCGATTGGCGCTGCGGAACAGAAGGATCTGGCTTGTGAGATTAAGCCAACAGTTTGTAAGCATATAAGCAAAAGCAGATGCAGCTCTCCTCAAACAAGCATGAATTGATGGTACAAAGGTCACTAGTGAATTCTAATAAATTTTAAATAGCAGGTCCATGGTTTGGGTAGAAGAAATTGCCTGTGAAACAAGAGATTTTATTATTATGGCCTATACACACACAACAGTGGCTTATGCAAAACTATCTGTCACAAGTAGACACACACACACACACACACACACCCATAAAACAAGGAGTATTCTTGGAGGGTCAGATTTTATCCTCCCTTGGGATATGGACAGAATACGAGATCTCCCGTCCCCTTCTTACCCTTCAAGCATTCTTGACCAGGGTTAGGGGCAGGTCTCTTTTCCTGACATGGTGTTGTAGTGAACACTTAGCTTTAACTCTACTCATTTACACTTAATTTTGTAACGACCTTAAAATTATCTACTTAGTAATTTCTGTAGTCATCTTTAACCAGTTTTTGTTAGTCACAATATGTCATCTATTATGTCGCCTGATGTCATAATTTTTGTCGTCATCACTAGCGCCGCTGCTCTCTATGCGTCGCGCAATGCGCACATCCTTTTGTGTGGTCAACATTTTTTTCTTTTGTCTACCTACAATGTCTACCACTGCAGAAGTCACGATTGAGACCGTTCCTGACGACCCGACCAGACACACAGAAACTCCTGCTGTCGTCGCACCAGCCTCTTCTCCAACCGTTGCAGCCATCAGTATCAAACTGCCCCCGTTCTGGCCAACCGATCTGATCGTCTGGTTCGCACAGGTCGAAGCCCAGTTCAGCACCAGAGGCATCACATCCCAGAAAACTCGATTCGACCACGTGATAGCCTCTCTCTCGCCTGAGTTCGTGGTCGAAGTCAGGGACCTCCTCATCCGACCCTCTGCGGATGCCCCCCTATGACACCCTCAAGGCCAAGCTCATCAAACGCATGGCCGCCTCCGCACAACGAAAGCTGCAACAGCTCATCAGCGGCGAAGAGCTGGGCGACCGTAAGCCTACCCAACTACTTAGGAGGATGCAACAACTCCTCGGTGACTACCTCGGACCGTCTACAGACAACAACGCCCTCCTCAAGGAACTATTTCTCCAACGTCTACCGGCAAACGTCCGCATGGTCCTGGCCTCCGCTGATGACACCACCGACCTGGCCAAGCTCGCTGACATGGCTGACAAGGTTATTGAAGTCGCAGCTCCGTCAGTGTCAGCCATCGCTCACACCAGCTCTGACACCGAGGTGGAGAAGCTACGGGCGGAAGTGACCCACCTTGCCGAGCTTGTGACCTCCCTCACTCGATACCGCCCTCGAAGAGACCACAGTCAATCGAGGTGACGCCGCACCCACAGCCCCGTCCCCACTGACCCTCTGCCACAACCACAGGACAGGCTCTGCTGGTACCACAAGAAATTTGGTGAAGCTGCCAAGAAGTGCCAGGAGCCCTGCAGCTGGGGAAAAGCCTAGGCCGGACACTCGCGGCGACAGGTGTCACCGGCCCAACTTCAAGTTGCCTATTTAAGTGATACGCACACTCACACACGTTTTCTTGTCGACACAGGTTCGGAAGTCAGTGCCATTCCCCCTACCCCCGCTGACCGTAGACGTTCACCTGATCCACTTGCACTCACTGCTGTCAACAACACATCCATACGCACCTATGGCCAACACTCCCTCACCCTCAACCTTGGTCTCAGACGCTCGCTACCCTGGATTTTCGTCATTGCGGACGTGCAGAAGCCAATCCTCGGTGCCGACTTTCTCCGACACTATGGACTCATGGTTGACATGCATAAGCACAAACTCATTGACACACACACACTCCTACAGGTGCAGGGCATTCTCTCCTCTGGTGTCTCCCCACATACCTCCCTCTGCCCCAAGGATACCTCCAACCCCTACCTCACCCTCCTGGCAGAGTTTCCAGCCCTCACCCAGGTCACATCACCCGACACTCCAGTCCGGCACAATGTCACCCACCACATTGAGACCACTGGCCCCCCCGTCTCCGCCCGACCCCGACGCCTCGCACCTGATTGGCTCAAGGCTGCCAAGAGGGAATTCGAGCACATGCTCCAACTCGGCATCATCCGCCCCTCGTCCAGTGCCTGGTCCTCTCCTCTACACATGGTCCCCAAGAAGACCCCTGGAGACTGGCGTCCGTGTGGCGATTACCGTGCCCTCAACAAGAACACAGTGCCCGACAGGTACACTGCGCCTCATATACACGATTTCTCTGCCTCACTACAGGGTGCCTCCATTTTCTCCAAGCTGGACCTGGTCCGTGCCTACCACCAGATCCCAGTGGCGCCCGCTGATATTCCCAAGACTGCCGTAACCACCCCATTCGGACTTTTCGAGTTCGTCAAGATGCCATTCGGACTTCGCAATGCTGCTCAAACATTCCAGCGTTTCATGGATCAAGTCCTCCGTGGTGTCCCTGCTGCCTATGCCTACATTGACGACGTTCTCATTGCAAGCCCTACCCCAGAACAACACCTCGAGGACCTGAGAACTGTATTCGCTAGACTCGCCTCTCACGGAATCGTCATCAACCCCAACAAGTGCCTGCTCGGCGTCACACACCTGGATTTTCTCAGCCACCACATTGACTCCCATGGCATCTCTCCTCTACCCGAGAAGGTTCAGGCTGTTCGTGACTTTCCTCAACCCCAATCACAAAGACAACTCCGTCGGTTCATAGGACTCGTAAACTTTTACCACCGATTTCTCCCTCACTGCGCCAACCTCATGCACCCACTTCACTCTCTCCTCTCCTCAGGCAAAGCCAAGCCCCGGAACCTCACCTGGACCGACAAGGCCGTGACCTCCTTCAACGCCACAAAGGAAGCTCCAGCTAACGCCTCCCTCCTCTCCTACCCCACACCAGACGCCCCCACCTGCCTGATGACAGATGCATCTGATATGGCAGTGAGAGCTGTGCTGCAACAGCATATCCAAGGTACATGGCACCCCATCTCATTCTTCTCACATAAGATGACCCCAGCTGAGACCAGATACAGCACCTTCGACTGAGAATTACTGGCTGTGTACTTATCGATCAAACATTTCCGACATTTCCTCGAAGGCAGACCATTCCACGTGCTGACCGATCACAAGCCTCTCACCTACGCTCTGAACTCTCGATCCCATCGACACTCGCCCAGACAAGCTCGTCACCTCGACTACATTTCCCAGTTCATTCCACCATTCGCCACGTATGTGGTATGGACAATGTTGTAGCTGATGCCCTCTCCCGAATCGAAACCAACGCTCTACTGACTGGACAACCCCCCAATGTGGACTTTGCTGCTATGGCTGAGACCCAAGCCACTGATCCACAGATCCGTTCTCTCCAGTCCTCACCCACCTCTACCCTTGTCGTGGAAGCTCTTCCACTCCCAAACTCCACTCACCCTCTCTATTGCGACACTTCCACTGGCACTCAGCGGCCTCTGGTCCCACTCCCTTGGCGACGCACTGTATTCGACTCCCTCCACGGACTTTCTCACCCTGGTATCTGTGCCACGCAAAAACTCATCACCTCTCGCTTTGTTTGGCCGGGTATCAACTCAGATGTTCGGCGTTGGACTCGCTCATGCATCCAGTGTCAACGTGCCAAGATCCAGCGACACACCATCGCTCCACTATCCTCATTTCCCACCCCCGATGCTCGTTTCGACGTCGTTCACATTGATCTTGTCAGACCCCTACCACCATCCCAAGGATTCACCTACCTCCTCACCTGCGTTGACCGCTACACTCGCTGGCCGGAAGCCATTCCCCTCACCTCCAGCACGGCTGAAGTTGTGGCTCAGGCCCTCCTCAGTGGGTGGATTTCTCGTTTTGGTGTTCCCTCGACCATAATCACGGACCGTGGATGCCAATTCGAATCCAAACTCTGGAACAACCTCATGTCTCTCATCGGTTCCAAATGCGCTCGAACAACAGCCTACCACCCTCAGACTAACGGCATGGTTCATCGTCAGCTCAAAGCCGCTCTCAAGGCCCAACCTAATCCTGATGCCTGGATGGACACTCTACCCCTCATCCTCCTAGGCATCAGGACAGCCCGGAGGACCTCCACTCAACTGCAGCGGAAATGGTATATGGCACCACACTCCGCCTGCCGGGAGAATTTTTCACTCCATCTCCCACCACCTCTCTGCCGGATCCCTCAGAATTCCTCAACCACCTAAGAACCCATTTCAGAACTATCTCACCAGTTTCACCTCGACCAACGCAACGGACCACCAACATTGCGGATGGACTTACAAAAGCCACTCATGTGTTTGTCCGTCACGATGCTGTTTGTAAACCCCTCCAACCACCCTATGATGGCCCGTATCCTGTGGCAGTACGAACTAACAAACACTTTACGGTTACAGTTAATGGCCGCAACACTACCATCTCAATCGATCGCCTCAAGCCCGCTCATCTCGACCTCGAATCGAATACGGAACACTCACTTGCTACTACAGAATCGTTACCAAATGAACAATCTCATCACACACCCGTCTCTTCCCACCTCACTCCTCATTCTCATTCACCACCCCCACCCTTGCACACTTCCATCCACACCCCGACCACCCCACGCTCCACTTGTTCTGGTCGTCGTGTGCACTTCCCTCAATATTTCTCACATCACGTGTAATACACTGGGGGGGGAGTGATGTAGTGAACACTTAGCTTTAACTCTACTCATTTACACTTAATTTTGTAACGACCTTAAAATTATCTACTTAGTAATTTCTGTAGTCATCTTTAACCAGTTTTTGTTAGTCACAATATGTCATCTATTATGTCGCCTGATGTCATAATTTTTGTCGTCATCACTAGCGCCGCTGCTCTCTATGCGTCGCGCAATGCGCACATCCTTTTGTGTGGTTAACATTTTTTTCTTTGGTCTACCTGACTTCACTCAGTTGAATTGTAATCCATCTGCAGATTCAATGAACATTTTGTTAGTAGTCTAAACAACTACAGTGTGTTCCTACCCTGCAGGTACGCATCTCCCTCTCCTTTTCCTCCAAAAATCCAAATAGGCACCCAGAACAACCTCAGAGCTGCCTATGAATCCCATCAAAGCTGTTAACTGCTGATTGCCAACGTCATCCTATCCAGATGGCGGGTATAGAAACCATATGGGAGTTGCACACTCTTACCGTAATAAACTCTTGGTAGGATAAAAAGGGGAATTAAACTACCTGTGGCATTTCTAGGTGCACCTGCCACAGGATATGTCCAACATATGTGAGTATATACCCATTACAGGATGTGTATTCAGGTGTACCCTTCACAAAATAACATTTCTAGGTATGATACCTGATATTACTTGTGATGTGATTTGTTTGTGGTTGGCGTACAGACAAAATTTTGTAAACCAGAGCTCTGAAGGAAAGTTCCATGCAGGGTGACCCCCTCGCCATGGGCATGTATGCATTAGGCGCATCCTCCCACTCATCAGAAAATTAGACAAAACAAGTGTGGCTTGCTGACAGTGCTGCCGCTAGTGTAAAGCTAGTACACCTGCAAGGCTGGTGGGACAAGATAGTCTCTCTAGTGAAACTTGTCTGCCAGCAGACCAGACAATATGACTTCCACACAATAGACCAACAAATCAGGCTGAAGTAAGGAGAGACAAGAGGGTAACTCAGTCAACAGCAGCCGAGCACCTTTGTTTGCAGTTTCCACCAAATCTCCAGAAGGAAAAGCTCTAGCACGGGTTACTCCTTTTTCACAAAGGGGCTTTTCAAGTTGCCCTCTGCCTGATATATGGCTGGCAGCCATCCCTTCTACCAACTACATGTGTCTGTGGCCACTCAATCACTACTGATCATGCCCTGAGCTGCCCAATGGGAGGATTTCCAACCATCCACCACAATGAGATCGTCAGAGTGTGTGACGTATATGTGGAGCCACCCCTTCAACTCCTATCTGGAGAGTTTCTATCATACTCCACTGCCAACAGAGAAGATGCTGCTTGCTTGGATGTTAGGGCATGTGGCTTCTGGGGTCTGCAACAACAAAGTGCATTTTTGGATGCACAGGTTTTTAACCCCATTTGCACCCACCCAGATGTCTTCATGTCATAGACCATCATGAAGAAGGGTAGCGAAGTGCCTATGAACAGCGTATTCTTGACATTGAGCACACTGGCTCTTTCACCCTACTCGTTTTCAGCACCTCTGGAGGGATGGGAAGAGCCGCCACAGTGGCGTAAAAGTGCCTTGCTTCACTAATCTCCACCAAGCGGGAGCAGCCATACAGCGTAGTAATGGATGGCTACGATGCCGCCTCTCATTCTCGCTCTTTTGTTCTGCAATTATTATGTGTGTGAGGGGAGCATGTTCAAAGCATGGATATATGCCTCCTTTGGACACTCCACTTGTTATCTGTGAGGGCCGTGTCCCTCATGTGGACTAAACTGTTGGCATTACTCTCAGAATTTTTATCCTTATACTCTCTCTGCCTCCCATCAGCTCTTTTCTTGTACTAGTACTTGACAAGTATACAGTGGGTTGCACTTACACTTGTTTCCTCCCTTTTTAAGTCTATCATCCTTTTGCTCTATGGGAGAAGAGATTATGATCTTGATAAAATTACTACGCCAATCAGTTCCAGAGGAAATTGTTGACGGTAAATGTGCACACTGGCAACATATCGTATAGCCGGAAATTTGACGGAGAATTAAATTTGGCGGTTTGGTGGTCGGGGTTGAAACCGCCAAATTAAAATCTGCCAATATTATTTCATACGCAACGTGTAATGATGTAATGCATGCAGTAGCGTTCTTGGCCCAGTCCGGCGCCCCTCTACGCGGCTGTACATGTAGCTAGCTCAGCAACCACGCTGCCAGTTTTATTTCTTGGAAATTTGTGAACTCATGGCTTTGTTCAAGTACCTCAAGTAAGAGATGACAACACTCCTTGATAAACGGACCCGAGACACTACCGCAAATTCCGCCAATATATTTTTACGGTTGGTTTGGGGGCAAACTGCCAAATTTAAATTCCGCCAATATATTTTTACGGTTGGTTTGGGGGCAAACCACCAAATTTAAAGACCACCAATATTCTGCCTATACGGTAAATTAGTCACATGTAAACATTTCTGCATGTATATGAACAAGTTGTGGTGCATAAACGGTAGTGTACTAGTACCTATAGCATAAGTACAGCAATAAAATGTTCCTGTACCACAGTCGTAGTATCAGTGCAGTACATTAGAAAAGTACAGCAGATTTCAATTGTGTTCACATTTTCGGCACCGTATGGAATTCCGGGCCTTGACAACAAGCTCGAAAACATACCGGTTTGCTTGTGTGGAAGTGATGGCAGATTCATGGGTTGAATGTGATGCTTACTTGGAGTATTCACCTCCTCCATGCATGTTGGAGTTACAGTGGCGAGAGAAGAGCGAAAGAGGGAGCTTAAGTTCTCACGAAAGTTTGAAACCAATGTGGAATGTTTTGTTGATGCCTACTGTATCATCAGCACAATGTTCTACATTTATATTCTGTTTCCAATCCCAGTACAGGTTATTATATTATGCCAAGGCCTGGAGCCCCTTGCTAGAGGCCCAAATCAGTAAGCTAACTATAAAGCAAACACTTTAGAGAAAATTCTGACTGTCTGTCCTTACATTCACTTCAATATTTAAGCAATCCCTGAATAGCAGACACCACACTGCCCCACGTTGTGCTCATCAGCCTGATTAAGTAGTACCATGCCTACTGGAAATGTACAGAAGCCCCTCAGTTACAAGAGACGAAATGTCCATCCCGATGGTGTCTGCTAGAGAAGTTTTCTGTGTGATTAACCCTTTAAACCCTATAGTACACTTTTGATAACGTCATACTGCGCACTGCGCAGAAAAGATAGTCTCTGCGCGCTGGCGCGCAGGTTCTGCGCCAGCAGAAAGGGTGGGACAGGGGGAGGTGGGTGGGGTCACCCACAGGGTGCTGTGCACATGGCAGCTGCTAGGCTTGGCTGCAAAAGGACCGTGGTTGGCACCGGGTAGGCCAACTCTTGGCCTGGCTGCATGAGCAGGCTTAGAAAATGCTACTCTCACCTTTCAGGGGGTTCATTTCTGGCAGGGAAGGCTTCTTGGGCTCTAAGCGGGTGTTTGCCAATCGAGAGTGCTGACCATTGCATGCTCGTTAATGAGGGGGCGTGGTTAAGGTCACGTGTCTGCTTGCTAAGGCTGGAAGTGGAGTTGGGCTCAGTTTTGGAGTCAGAGCTTTGACACAAATGGAGATACGGTGCGTTAAAGGCATGTTTAGGCTAAAACTAATCTCCAGTGAAAAAAATTCAGTGTTTAAAGGGTTAATTAAGGCTTCTCTCCTTTTGTGAAGTGATACACTTTGCTGAATGGCTCTACGTATCACACGACTAGATTGAAATTTAAAATTGTGCTCCCTTGCTGGTTGTCACAGTTTGGAGTCTGACACTTCAAAATTCAACTCAGAAAGAAATGGGCAAGCCCACATACAAATTCAGTGGGGTTGCCTTGTGTCCAGACCCACATGGGTTTGAGACTAACTCTGTGGTACACAGCTTGTAGATGTCTACCACTTTATATCTTCGTGGCCAGGGCTGGCAGTAATGCAGGGAGTTGCTTAGCCACACCCTTCTCAATGCAGATATGTTCACAAACATCATGCCTGGAGCAATGACATTAATGTCCAAGTATTTCGTATCAACTTCTAGTGGAACTCAAGCCACTCAGAGCCAAGTTCATCCAATCGCTGTAACTATCCCATAGCTTAGTGGCTCTCTCCCAGAATAGGAGGCAACAAAAAAGAGAAGTAAAACAACACTGTCACTAGAATCAGCATTACTATACCAGAGAGTGACTGCTTAATGGTGGAGCTTTGCTAACCAAGTTTCTCCCAACCAGCATACCAAGCCCAACATATACCACCATTGCCAAACAATTTGGTAGATAACTTAAGTATAAGAGCATACACATACTATACGATATACTTCTCACATGACAACGAGTATTGGGGCAACCACGGAGCTGTAGTAAGTAGATTGCTCAGAAGCACAGCAAGCACCACTCACGTGGGAGTTACAGAAGGTATTCAGGACAAAGATCAACTCCTACAGAAAGAACACATATGTACCACATGGTGCTGGCAACACATTGGATAACAGGCTTCTGTGTATTGTAATTATGACTGTACAGTTTTAGCCTCGTTTCAAGGCTCTCCCCGCGTGTGAACGAAATTCCATACTGCAAGCAACGGAAAGCTGGGCGGGGCCTGGGAACGAGGCTAGTACGGTTTAACACTGGAAGAAAATGTACATGGTATAAGGGTCATTCCATGTCAAATCAACACAAAAAAAATCCTTACCCTCACCGATTTGAACGAAACTTGGTTCTTACACAGTGTCTGTTGAGATATTAACCCACAGTGAATTTCAGCGTTCTGCAATGTATGGCTTCAGAGTTAGAACCAGACGAAAAATTGATTTTTCGGAAATTTTCAGCTTACCTATTGTTACTAAATCAACCATAACTTTGAGTGAGATTAAGGTTATGAGTTACAATTTACATCACTTGTAGCTCACAAAATTTCCTTTCATTTGATATAATTAACAACTATATCCCATAAAGTTTGGGTCAAAGGTCGTCATTAGTGCACTTTGACCTTTGCTATCTCAAAAATGAATATTTTAATTTTGATTAATTTTTTTCCAAATGTTGTTTGGGTCCTTCTCTCCAAGTGGTATTAAAATAGTTTTGGGACTGACATGGGATTGGGAGATATGTGACAGAATGTAATGGCAGTTAGGGGAGATGTATTGTAAAGCATTCCTATACTTACCTGATGGTGGTTCATTTTGATTGGTATGGTGGTGGATACCTTTGCAAACATGACACGACAAAATATCCATGATTCCATGGTTGATATGTGATGTCCAATTGGTGGTTGCCATGGTTACTAGGTCAGTTATCTCCTCTAGTGAGCAGTTTAGTGTTGTGTGGAGAAAGGTGAACAGGGAATAATCTAACACCAGACATGTCTCAAACACCATGTCAGATGTGTGACCAAACCAACAAAATCAATTTTATATATAATATTTCATCGTGATTCAATTCGTCACAATTTCATGGGTGTAAGTGGTGGTGTAGTCTTGATACCAGGCCTGTGTTGCCTTAAGTTTCTATTTGCTTGCAATACACAATTACGAAGGGTTAGTCATGTGCTTTGAAATCAGGTGGATAGAGGGTAAACGCGCACAGGGTAGTGCCTGACCATAATATTTCATGCCTAGCGGTAAGCAGTATTCAACCTGCTTTGCAAATGCTCCAGCTTCCAATGAACATTAGAGGAAAGGACCTCGAGATCCTCACCCCCGCTCTCCCTGCCCCCTCCTCCCCAACTGTGTGTCTACCCTCTGTCTACCTGCTGCCATGCATGTGGTCAGATCTTCCAGACCTTCCCCCTCTGTATCACATTTTTGTATACTACATAGTTATGATGAAAGACTTGTGGGAACATGTGAACTTACTTCACAAGAGTGGTTGCTGTTGACAACAAAGTCCACTTCTCAAAGTATTCAAGCATAAACAGCAAGCAAACAGCCAGCCTTTCTAGTAATGTGAGAAGAATTAACTTCACATCGCAGCTAGTGCAGGCACCATTTCCATGCAGGTGCTACGTACTTTGCCAAGCTTTAACTCACACTCGGTGCAAGTTTCAACTCAGACTCGGTGTCCGTGCAATTCAGCAAGGATCTTGCCTTCTGATATAGCTTTCTATCACCAGTATTGCAATTTTCCTAAGGTTCATGACATTATCACTCAGTAAGCTACCTCCAAATCCACCAAGCTGAATCTTATTTAAAATCACCGTAGCTATCAATCAGCTAAATTTTATCCTCTCAAAATTTCCAGCCCTATTGCATTACTGAAATGCAAACATTGTGGGGAGAGCCTGAGCATGTTGTAACAAAAAAAAGAATGCTCATCATTTCCGCATGTTGAACAGCACTGAACTGCTCACTAGAGGAGACAACTGACCTAGTAACCATGGCAACCACTACTTGGACATTACATACCAACCATGGAATCATGGATATTTTGTTGTGTCATGTTTGCAAAGGTATCCACCACTATACCAATCAAAATGAACCACCATCAGGGACAATACATCTCTCCTAACTGCCATTACATTCTGTCACATATCTCCCAATCCCATGTCAGTCCCAAAACCATTTTAATACCACTTGGAGAGAAGGATCCAAACAACATTTGGAAAAAAATTAATCAGAATTAAAATATTCGTTTTTGAGATAGCAAAGGTCAAAGTGCACTAACAATGACCTTTGACCTGAACTTTATGGGATATAGTTGTTAATTATATCAAATGAAAGGAAATTTTATGAGCTACAAGTGGTGTAAATTGTAGATCATAAAGTTAATCTCACTCAAAGCTATGGTTGATTTAGTAACAATAGGTAAGCTAAAACTTTCCGAAAAATCAATTTTTCGTCTGGTTCTAATTCTGAAGCCATACATTGCAGAATGCTGAAATTCACTGTGGGTTAATATCTCAACAGACACTGTGTAAAAACCAAGTTTCGTTTAAATCGGTGAGGGTAAGGATTTTTTTGTGTTGATTTGACATGGAATGACCCATAACTAAACGATCATCGAATGACTAGCTTGCAAATAGTTTGTATGTAGTTTATTATAAACAAGCATTACCATGACAACATGCCAATAATCACAAATCAGTGGGGATGAAGGTTTAATTGTCTTTTCATCGAGGCGGCTACGAAATTGTTCAAAGATGCCAGCAAAAAAGAGTCTGCACAAGTATGAGTCAACTGGAAACACTGCACAGAAATAAAACTGAGAGATATGGACAGATCTGCAGATTTTAGGCTCTCAGACAGTACTAATTAAATATTCACATCAACTCGTTGCACACTACAGGTTGATCCTGGACACCATTTCCACCCTATGTCACCTTGAATGTTCATAGACAAAATAATGCAGACAGACCAAAATCAAAATGGGGTGGTTTTCATAGCCTGGTTCCTAGCACTGAGCGGAGAGGGAAAGAAGCACCTGGTGCCCACTGTTCATGCATGTGTGCTAATTTCAAGAATTCATGGAAAATGAAATCATTCACTAACGAGCATCTCCGTTACGTTTGTGAGTTTATTTTCCCATGTGGAAGATACCTGCCACCAACCATGCTCTGTGTGGACTATGACCATGGAGTGATAAAAAACATTCAGGTCTTTGCTGTCCACATGTTTGTCCACTCCAGCTAAACACTATGGCAAGTGAATGACGCAGCTGTCCCTTGTCACTGATTGCCTTGAATGAAATGATGCAGACCGTTACCATCAAAGTGATGTCATTTCTAACTCTAAAATCTGCCTGAATACGTCTCACAGGGAGCATAGTACTGCAGTGTGGCCTTTCAACAGGTAAACTAAAATTGATAGTACTTTTAGTGTAGTGCAATAGTATGCAGGTTATCAAGGGAACTTGACATATATAGGTATGGTGTAACAGTGGACACCAGGCGCTCTTTCCCCCTTAGTGCTGGCTATAGCTACACATGTGGCAGTCCTGGGCAGAAATCAAACACTATTCTGTCACGCATTTCGATTGCATTACTGGGTTGATTCAAAGCACTGTAGTGCAGAACTTCCAATGAGGGTGGGACTCATATGCATTGCATGAATGGATAAATACTTGATACGTATACATTCATGCAGCGTTCATGGGCCTTTCTCTTAGAGGAAGTTCTGTGCCACAGCACTTTGAACCCAGCAACATGATGGAAATAAATGATGGAATAATGTTCGACATCTACCTGGGACTGCCACATGTACTTTTGCTTGCACGTACGGCCGGTAGAGTGTCAGGGTCTTCCTGACTTGTGTCACTGGGCAGAACCGCAGAACTCAGGTAGATAATGGATGAGGAGGTGCTGTGTGTGTGTGTGTGTGTGTGTGTGTGTGTGAAAAAAGATGCAGGGATGAAGCATATTGTACGTTTACCATCACCAGTATATCAACCCTACCTTGTTTGTTGGCATGCCATATCCCTACAACTGTTTTTCATTTTTCTATTTTTGTAAATTTGAGGTGTTAGAGATCGAGTTGTTAATTTTTGAGCGGAAGTGTCCAGTGTGAATTGGAGAGTTTTATAGTGCAATGCTTTTTGTAAGTTACCATGCCCAATTATTGCCGCCTTCTGTGTGCATTGGTTTAAACCGCCAGTGATCCGTAAAGAGACATACTGAGCATCAGCTTTCGAAGGGGCAAAGTGCAGTGACCAAAGCCAAGGTCATTGTCAATCGCCTCGATCGTAAAATGACTTAATGGGCATGTTTCCTTCTCAACGCCGAAGCACTTAACTATGGAGGTACAGCGGGACTTGGGCTTCCTAAACATCTCTTGAGTTGTGTCTGCTGTCAATGAAAGATGGCACACACAACATGTAGCAGGTAAGCCTTCTCTGTAAGTGAGTGAAATCATCTCAGAAGAACATACAGTTTGTTGAAGTATGAGCCTCTCTCTGTTCCTTGTTTCACTCTGTAGAGCTTCGTTTGACTAGCCAACACTCCGACAAACGATTTCAGTCTTGCACATAAATTACAGAGGAAAAATTGTCTGCTGTCCAGAGTGACAAGAAAAGATCATAATTTAGGTGTCCGGTATTATTAGTACTAGTGTACTTGATCATGGTTTTTCCCTTTCTCTAGTTCTGTGACTTTCTGTTGATTCAAATTTAGCCTGTGGCAGTTTGGCAGGTTCTTTTACACAGTTATGATACTTCCTCAGTTAGTTGCTAGTAAACACTGGTAGACTGAGACAGGAGTCTAGATGTACTACAATACTAACTACAGTAAATTATTCTCCCAAACTAGAGCTACAGGCTCATGGCAGCTGCTTTTTACTACCTTCCTAGATACATGTATAGAAGAGGGAGAGTGTGTGCGTGTGTGCGTGTGTGCATGTGTGCATGTGTACATCTGTATAGTAGAAAGTCACTTATCCAAACTCACTTTTCTGATGGAACCTTCGAAATAATGAGATATTTTGCTACCAAGAACCTATCCACTTTACTTATCTACAGTACCTCTGTGGTTGCTCTCAATGTCATGTGAGAAATATTTATTGTGTATTTTTCGTATGTTCTTGAAAACAATGCTGTGTTTTGGAAACAATTTCCACTACTGTGCCACAAATGCAGCTCCAAAATGCATACTTACATGAAGCTCTGAGAAACTGAAACGAAGCTCCAAAAATCATTCTCAGAACAGTACATTGGAACAAGTCCTTCTGTTTATTGGAAGAAGCTTTCTGTTACTTCAGAAAAACCCATCCCTTCTTGAAAGAATTAAGTTTTCCAACTTGTGGTGAAGCTGCGCTACAAATTCACGTATGTACACAAAAAAGGGCCAAAAGATGGCATCATTTTTAACGATAAATTTTGTGATGTATGTACATACTTAGAGTATAGCTCCTTTGCCAACTGGATGCAGTTCTGTTCAACTTCAGAGGGGCTCTGATCTCCAGCTGCCACAGGAGGAAAGACAACGATGAGGGGAGGGGGGTGGATGGATTTCTGCACTCCAGCATCTACCAACTGATATTGCACATTCAGTAACTGCTGTAGATTTGACTCTGTGTGCATTGGTGGTGTGTTAGAAAGTCTTTGTGTTAAGGAGGGTGGCAGGGAACATGTCCAGTCAGTGAAAGGAAGATATTTGATTTTGCTTTCTTTGATGTGCTGGTTTGTGTGTGATAACTACGGTTTCAAGAATATCTCTGTGTGCTAGACTGAATCCTATGCAAGCATCACAGTATTGTGAACGGCTACAGAAAGGTGGAGCCACTCCAGGTCCAGGCCAGGCTAGTCTGGTAGCTGCATGAGACATGTTGCATGCCAGCTTAGTACATGTTACATTTGATCCTACACATGTTTTGAGTGACTGATGTACTCCAATGACTGTAGACAGTTATAGCTATGTGGTCACTAAATTAAATTTGAATCACTGAGAATCAAAAGAGTATCTATGTAGACCAGCAAATGAAAAAACTAACAATGCCAGGATTGTACTTGTATAACTTATCTCTCAGGCAGGAAATCAATGCTAATGGATTCTTTAGCTGGTCTCTCTTTTTTTCGCCATGTGACAGCATGACCTTTGCTCATGATGTCATAGATGGGGCCCAAGATAGCTAATTAGTTAAGTGTCTATCATTAATATCTAGTAATAGTTATATCCCTCCCTGGGGGGATATAACTATTATACTAGAAAGATGCTGAATCATCCTGGGGCGAGCCTGAGCGAGTAGCAAATTGCGCCCACAGACATGCAGCTATTCGTCCAGCCAGACTACTATGGCTACAAGGGCATGGGCTAAGCTTCACAGTCAAACCATGAGCTAGCAGGGGGATCCCTGTTATGTAGGAGCGGTCATGCCAGGCGCGTGCCTGAAGCCAGCGTACATCCTGCTGTCTGACCATCTATGGTCTGACGGTCACCAGGGTCACTCGTAGCCGTTGCCTTGTCACGCGTCAGACTCGTACTATAGTTCAGAAAGTTGCCGTGCGTGCTGCCAATGCATTCAACTTAAATCGTCTTCGCTCTCACTCGCTTTCACGGCGACCCTGCAGTCTAGCAGTAGCCCTTCACGCTCGTTATCACGGCTTACACGTCGGGTGGACATTCCATCATTGTGAAATATTTGAATGCGCTCATTTAAAATTTGCAGTAAGTGGTCGGTCCAAACAAACAAGCGTACAAGCATACACACACGCGTGCGCAATGCAGTCACGCTAGTGTGGGGCTCGCTCAGGCTCGCCCCAATAACCTGTTACCTAGGCAACATCACTGTAGAAGAGAGATATGAGCAACATTCTTATATGTTGCCTAGGTAACAGGTTATATCAAGCTGTTATCTAACTCTTGGTAATGTTATGAGGTAATTACAAGGTAATGAAACTCAGGGTGTGTACTGTGTGTGAATGTGTGTGTGTGAATGTGTGTGTGTGAACATGCGTGCACATATAAAGTATGTAAAGTGAGCATATATATGCACTGATAGTTTGTATGCAGACAAGCAATGTGTCAACACACTGCAATGGTATTTACCTTTGCAGATCTCTGTCAACTCTGGGCCATCTGTGTGAAGCTGCTCTGGTTTGTGCACCACCAGGAAATTTGGGGTCTGCAGTTTGGTTGAGTGCCAGCATAATCAAATGCTTGTACAAGATATCTCTCTCAAGCACGCAAGCTCTCATATACACGTGTGTCATACACATACACATTATACGTATTACAGCAGCCAACTTATAATTATCATAAACAAAGAAACTAGTCAGCTAAGATTCAAGCTAAATGTTGGTGCCATGTTTTTGTTCTTCAGTTTGCATTCTGTATAATGCAGAAGAGCAGCGAAAATCCGGGAAAGGCCAGGAGCACTTATCACCTGGGAACGAGTTTCTTACTGTTCTAGCCAAGTCTTCTTGATCTCATGAACATCAGAGGTCCTGCCTAACGGTGGAGCGCTTGATGATGAAGTCTAATACGTTGGACCACTCCCTTCCTACATACACCTCACTTCCACCTGACGTCATTCGTGTAGTAAGTGTTCACAAGCCTTTCCCGTTTTTCGCCCCTCTTACACTTTCGTGTATTATACTGAACGCGAACCGAAGGACCAAAAATTGGGAGTGGCCTGGGAACAAGGCTAGTAAATTTCATAACTGCCACCAAAGCACAGATGTGACTGAGCAACTGCAGCTCTGGTAGCAATGGAGCAGAGGACAGATGTCTTAAACATAGACATGATTTTTACCCGTGTCAATGTCTAGCTAGACAGACAGAGGGGGGAGTGGTCTGAATAAGCTTGTATTCTTTAAGTGCCTCCACAAGCACTGGAGTTCAGAACGTTTGTGAAGTGGAAGCTTATCACTTGTTATCCAGACAAAGAACGGGCACACAAACGGGTTGGGGACTCCTCCTCCCATGTCTTCCTGGGTAGAAAGTAATGTCACATCTTTTTACACTACAGTGCAAACAAGGTAGGGATGATACAAAAGTAAAGGCAGGTTTTACTTACATGCAGTTCAACATTATCCTGCATGCACCTTTTGGCAGAGTGGTGCACATCTGTGCTTTGGTGGCAGTTATGAAATTTACTAGCCTCGTTCCCAGGCCACTCCCAATTTTTGGTCCTTCGGTTCGCGTTCAGTATAATACACGAAAGTGTAAGAGGGGTGAAAAACAGGAAAGGCTTGTGAACACTTACT
The DNA here is from genome assembly GCA_949130485.1 of Agelas oroides. Taxonomy (NCBI): domain Eukaryota; kingdom Metazoa; phylum Porifera; class Demospongiae; order Agelasida; family Agelasidae; genus Agelas; species Agelas oroides. The sequence continues at coordinate 4,049,337 of OX422204.1, read as the reverse complement.
ACACGAATGACGTCAGGTGGAAGTGAGGTGTACGTAGGAAGGGAGTGGTCCAACGTACTAGATTTCATCATCAAGTGCTCCACCACTAGGCAGGACCTCTGATGTTCATGAGATCAAGAAGAAGAAACGCGTTCCCAGGTGATAAGTGCTCCTGGCCTTTCCCGGATTTTCGCTGCTCTTCTGCATTATACTGAATGCAAACTGAAGAACAAAAACAAGGGGAGGCCTGGGAACGAGGCTAAATACTCATAGTGAGATTAAAGCTCAGACTAGTTACTTAATCATGTGCCATCAGGCAAAGGCAATACAGCCTCAACAGCAGATACCCATGATATAACAAGAATACTGATATGTACCTATACAAATTCTAGCATATACATGCACGGATGGTAGCCTAGGACATAGTACATGTGCACCTTACAAGAAATGTTCCATCTTACAAGATTCTCATAAGACTCCTATGGGTTCCTACAAGATCTTGTACATGTACGTAACTACTTCATAGGAATATTTGATCTTGTAGGGAATGACCGAACCTTACAAGAAACCATGCTTCTTATAAGACCACAACAGCTATTTCCATAAGGTGTACATTGCCTAGTGAGAATGGAGATCCCCTTTGACAAGGTCACAGGCCTGGGGTGGATTGGCTGTGTACAAGCACATTGCCTGAATGGATACTCTCACTGTCCACCACCTCAGCCTCTGGCTCAGTTATTTGGCTCAATCTTGTCATTAGGCCATGGTAAGATGAACTATCACCCAATCTCACAAACAAGTCCAATACCATACTCTCACTCAAAGTGTGTGTGTACATGAGCCACTAGTCTTCTTCTTTTGCGTAGAAAGCTAACTGTCTGTCAGTACATCCCAGCAAAAATGTAACTTTGAATTGTACATACTCTAAATTTGTTTGTGCTTAGATATTAATGTTTTTTCTATTGGGTAATTGTTACCTCAGATCATCCTACGTACACACACATTCTTCAAATGACTCAGGAATAATGTTGCACTACCATACACATACTCTACATACATGTAGCATGGAAACTATATGAAGAAGCACTTAGCTATGTATGAAGCTTCCATGCCCAATTACATACAAAGCATTCGTCTCTTCTGATGAAGATTCCTAATGGAGTTCTGATGGCACATAATGAGAGAAGCCAAGTACAAATGTTTTGAGAATGAAGCATTCAGTACCACCTACACTGTACATAGGAGGACTGTGATGATGGGTGCATGATAGCTTGGCAGAGCACTGGTAGTCAAGCCTGTTGGCTAACAGCCTTTCTCCTCCTTCTTACTCTTTCATATTGTCAAACAAGTGCTTACATGTACTTAGTATGTTTATGATTTGCACTGTGTAGTGTATGTATAGCACCAACAACTTGTAGCCATGTACACACCTATATAACCATTTGGATTTGGTCTCGCAGCTTTGGAGAAAAATTGGAAGGAAAGCCTTGGACAATTTCACATGTGATACGATGGCACCGTGATGTCACATGAGAGCTTTGGTAGCTGTTCGTATCCTCCTAGATGCCAGGTTCTCTCTGTCTTGTATCTTCCTGATTCTCCAAATCACGCACTAACAATAACAATAACGACAAACATTCTGTGGTGTTAATTTTTACCAGTATTTGTGACGTCACGGTGCCACCATGTCATATGTGCAATATCGTCCCAGGCTTTCCTTCTGATTTTCTCTAAAACTGTGAGACAAAATCTGGAATGGAAAGACTGGGGTCGAAGCTAGCTAGCAAATCACATTCCTAAGATGGAGCAGCACAAGGGCAAAGGGCAATGCTGTTCTGTCTGGGAATACAATTTATTTCTTACATGTACACCTAGCAATCAACTGCCACATCTGTTATCATCTCCAACCAATCCATTATTCAAGTTCAAAGATTTTGTAGCTAAGCAACATCCAACAAATGCACACACACACACACACACACACACACACACACACACACACACACACACACACACACACACACACACACACACACACACACACACACACACACATACACACGCATGCACACACACACACGTACACGCATGCACACACACACACACACTCTCTCTCTCTCTCTGAGTCCACCTAACAACATTAACCAAAATTAGATAAGTCACACAACTTGTAGATAACAATTAGTGATCCCACCCAACCAATTAACAATCATATCATGCCTACCTATGACATCATGAGAAAAGGTCAGTCACATGTAGAAGAGAAAGAAGAGAGATCAACTAAAGAGAAGAATCTAGCAGCATCCATTGCCTTCCTAAGAGATAAGTCATAGAAGTATACTTCTGGCATTGCTACTACTTTCATTTTGCTGGTCTGTAAACAAAAACAATAGTTCAAGTACTCATTTGATTCTCAGAGATTCAAGTTAAAGGTCAAATAGCTGTGACAGTCTATAGTCATCTAGCTACCATAAGACCGATGACTCAAAGCATGTGTAAGATCGCATGTAGTGAGCCTACATGTTCCAAGCCCACATGCAGCATGTCCCAACTACCAGACTTAGCTGGACTCCATATACATATGGGAGTGGCTCCGCCCTTTCTGTAGCCATCCACAGGTCGGGAGTTTAAAGGAGCCGAAACCTGTGTTTGTGCAAAGATCAGACTGGGAACTCCCCTGATGACCAGCAAAAAGACGCAGAACAGTCAAATATGTAGTTACTACTGTGATACTTCCATAGTAACGAGCTTAACATTACATTATTCAGCAATATCACACACGTGCAAGTCCCCCCCAAAAGGAATAAGTAAATAAAAATTAAGTATCTCATTTTCACTGACTCATGGTGCAATGGACACGTTCCCTGCCACCCTACTTGTTAGGAAGACTTTCCAAACACACACACACACACACACACGTGTACATAAATATATATACACTGTTACATACCTACATTCACACATACGTAGTTGTTGACAGGTGTGTGAATAATAGTTACAATCACCAGATGAAGCAACATGAGCCCAAAGGAATAACGCTGTCCTGTCTGGGGAATACAACTTACATGTATTTGTTGGACGTTACCCCTACCAACCCATGGCCACACCCATTATCATCTCCACCCATTCCACTTTGTGTTATTCAAGTTCAAGTATTTGATTCTTAAGCAACATCCAACAAATATGGCTACATGGCCTGAAGATGCGGCTCATGCAGTCTTGCTCTGTATCATTGCTCACCTTGAGATGCACGATTCTAGTTGCTATTGAACGTTCAAAAACGGGTCCAAACGACCAAGTTGTGACATAAAACCCAAGGAAAGGCTATGGGTATCTCACCTTGTAGACAGGACAAGAAAGTTACTCCTTGTGTACACCAAAAGTGAAGCTGTCTAAAGGGCCCACCCATCTATTGTCATGGGATAGAATGAGATTTGGCTCAAGGTTTGCAGTTTGCTGTTTGCGATGCCTCAGACATGCTGCTGTGTCATGTCTTGTGTCATGTTTCAGATCATTGACTTTGGCATGCTAAACCTTCTTTTCTGACATATGCTCCTGGTTGTCTACCTGGAATACTCACACCGCAGGTGCCTCAACACATTATGTACATGTTTATTCTCATTGGGGCATGCCTGAGTAAGCTCCACACTATTGGGTTCATGTTGAACGGTGAACAACATACAAACAAAAAAGCAGTATCTTCACTCTGCAATGCATGAAAGTTTGAGTGTTTCAGTCGCTATTGCACAACTTACATACGTATGCTGTAAACCACTTGAGAACTTCACCAGTTTGTGAACAGGCCACCAGTTTGTAAATTGGTTGACCTGCTTTTGATAAAACAAGGCAAAGTGGTCCCGTCTAAAAAGTAAGCTGAACGGTTTGAAAGCTGGCCGAACAGTTCAACAGCTTACAAGACTATACTTCACAGATTTGAAACTCTGATATTCTCACCATGTATGGCAATTTCACCTGGGAATGAGGCTAGCTTTCTTCAATTCACAAGACATAGTTTGGTTCCCAGACCCTCTTTTCCACTCGACAAGACTTTTCATTGATCAATGTGACCAAGCTGCTGAGCTGTCCAGCACATGCATGGGCCTGCCTTCTGACTGAGCACGCTGGCTTATCGACTTGCTTTAAGGCTTTGCATATAACCAACCAGTTTTAAATCTGGCCGACCAGCTTATAATTATGGTTGAACAGTTTACAAATTGGTCAAGGGCTTGAAACATAATCATATCTACACCAATTAGATCTACACCCAGCCCACACAGCAGGCTTGAGGTGCTACAATATGCACCACACAAATGAGCCGTCCATCCCCTTCTTGTGAGTATAGGTAAGTAGCTTGTAAAGTAATACCAACAGTCTTAATACTGCCTACACGCCACCCCCAGTTTTAGCAAGTGAGGGAAATGGTCTAGCTCACTGTATGGCTGATAGCTCTCATACATATGTACATGTACACATCTATCCCTTCATACACGTACCTCGGCAAGCAAATGGTACTCCTTGAATGTTTCTTCATTGAGGAAGGAGTGAGACTTCATGTCCTACAGAAAAGGCCACACAAGCTTACACATGTGTATAGCTGCAAAAATGAAGCACATGTACCAATTGCCGAACGCCTTAGCGTGAGGCTCATAATTGTGCAGGTGCGGCGGGCGCTAGTGGGGTCTTAGTTGTGCTTGTATGTCCGTAATGGGTGAAATATACGGGTTTACGCATAGTGTACGTACCTTTCTGACAAGTGCCACCCAAATGTACGGGTTTACACATTGTTTATGTACCTTTCGGGCACGTGCCGGTGCCGCTCATGGTGCCATTGCGATGGAAGACTTGGAGGATAGAAGGCAATGGCAGGCTAGAGAATGCGTCCAGAGAAATAGAAGACAGTTAAATGCTCAACAAAGGAACGAAAGGATAACAGTGACAGGAGACGACTTGCGCGTGTCAGCACCTGAGCAATTTACTTTGCTCGCTAACTCGCTGGAGGACAGCACGGCATTGCAGTAGGGAGACTCCAGAGCAGAGGTACCGAACCTGAATCATCTCGACTGTGCTTCGCCATTTCGTCCGAGCAATAGCAACTTTGCCCAGCTGGGGGTTCCAGATCCGTCGATATACATGTACGTACATGTACATGTGTACATGGTGTGTAACTTTCCACTTTAAGAGATGCACTGCGAGACGCCAATGTCATTTCTTTTGCTTGTGAGCACAATCTGTTACAATTAACTGCCAGTAGACAGCTTACGGTGACAGCTTGTGGAACGACAATGTCAACGACACATCCTTTTGGACAGTTAAATGCTCAATCTTGTGATGAACATACTTGGCTTCTGGAATGGACACAATTCAGGGAGATATTGGTGTACGTATTCCATGAGCCGAGCATGTCATTGTGTACATGGTGTGTAACTTTCCACTTTAAGAGATGCACTGCGAGACACCAATGTCATTTCTTTTGCTTGTGAGCACAATCTGTTACAATTAACTGCCAGTAGACAGCTTACGGTGACAGCTTGTGGAACGACAATGTCAACGACACATCCTTTTGGACAGTTAAATGCTCAATCTTGTGATGAACATACTTGGCTTCTGGAATGGACACAATTCAGGGAGATATTGGTGTACGTATTCCATGAGCCGAGCATGTCATTAGAATATACCCTTGTTAATTTTTTTGCCAATTGACGCAAAATTAGAAAATGTATAGCTTCTGTATTGTTAATTTTGACACAGAATTAGAACAACGCATATTTAGAGCACCTATAGTAGTTTTGCTACAATGCTTCTTATGCAACCTGATGTCAACCCTGTATCTCAGTATGTTATCTATTTACTACTAGGTATACGCATGCGCATCATGTGCCTCATGCCGAGCACATGAAGAGTGGAGCGATCAAAGTTGAAAATACTGAACTATGCCAGTGAAGCAACTTACCGCAGAGTGGGCTCAAGGTACCGTGCCTGTTGATTCTTGAGCACCATGGCTTTCTTGCTCTTACAGGTATCGTTTCAGCGTTCGCGGTTTGATTTTTACTCTTGCGTCATAATGAGTCAACTTTTTCTATTTGTGCGTCATCTGGAAAAATAATTACTTTTTGAGTGACACATATTTAGAACGTGTATGGTACCGTATGCATATCTTGTATCTCTTGTTGACGACAATGCCTACAATTTCATTTTTCATGATTTCTTCATCAACACTCATCACTTTTCAACAGCTACACGCAATGACAATGAATTATACGTAGTTCACAACATCACATGGTAGCAGACCTTTGTTGGGAAGCCCATAATTATATAAGTGCACACTGCACAGTGGAGTTATTATAATGCACAATTTGTCTACAGCAACTCCAACCAATGCAAAAGTGGACCTATAGAATATCAATTGTTGGAGAAGTGTTAGTACTGACGTACCACCACCAGATCGGGTCTTCCTTCACTGGCGTGCTTCAGGTGGCGGTAGGATGGCTTCAGCGGCTCAGTACCAATGAAGATCACATGGTCTCGCAGCTCCAGGCACTGTAATAAGTCTCTGAGGACAAAAACAACAGCAAGAATTCACATAGCATTGTTCCCAGCTTTCCCTGCCTCTAGAATTGAGCTACGTATTGTAGTATGCAAACACAGACCTGGTAGAGGGCTGGGTTTCTCACTCTGAGATCCGTGGCATTGATAATGTTGCTAGTTCTAGGCGGAGAGCCTTATTACAGTGACACACCTTAACAGTACATGTAGCTACAGGAATGAGTTCCAGCCATTAGACATGTCACACATAACTCTAAATTAAAATAGTACATGTATCCAATTTGTGTAACTGTGGCTGTGATACAATGCATTACAAACCAAAAAGTGGCTTCTTTCCTTCATCAGTCTGCAGACCTTGCTTAGCAACTCTCTCTCCAAAAAGGTGTATGTAAACCACAAACAGATGTCACTAGTGTCCCTAAGCACCATTGCCATATTTGGTAATATTCTCAACAGAGGTATGCACCTACAGCTTCAAGATACTGGGTAGTGGGGAGTATTGAAACTTCTAACGCTTCATTCACCTATATACCCTTTTTCCTAGAAAAATGATCATTTACACAGCCTTGTTTGCAGGCTCTTATACTTTCAGCAGCTTTCATTGCTTGCAATACGAAGACGAGTGGATCATGAGGTATGGATTCACATGTGATAGCATGACAACATCACTAAAAGTCATGACCCAATCACATGTAACCACATGATTACTATAGGAATGATGGCTACTACGCAACTGTTTCAATTACTGTCCTGAGTTAAGTACATGTAGCTGGACCCACAACACAAGCGCAACACCATTTAAACTCTTAACCTGCTACACAACAGAAGCACAGATCTCACATCAACAAACTTGAGGCCACTTTATAGTTATATACTTCATGCGTGTGAAGTTTCAGATTTACATAATAAATTCTCTCATAAAGCTAAAATAAAATTCTTTGTATAATTATGTACATCCCAAGAGGCGATCCACACAACATGATAACTCGCACACCCCCAAAAAAGCAATAGACATCCAATCCAAGTACATATTGTGTCATGCACCCAACACGCAATAAAATGTTTCTTCACTAACAAGAGTGGGGAAGGTGGACACCTATAAACAATTTTGGCCACCAGCCAGTGCTCAGTTTACTACTGCAGGTGTGCAGTTACTAGTAGTTATGTTATGTCTAGCTCACTAATGTTAAGTAGAAGTGCTAGAGTAGCCTAAGAAGCATTTATTAAAAAGTTTGGTGCTAGATAGTATGTGGAGGCCTAACGGATAGGGCTTCCATCACTTAGGCTTGTCATACCTAAAGGTAATATAATTCACTGAAAAACACCACCAAAGTCTTATATGCTCCACATTGAAAATTCGATTGGTACATTATGGTAAGACTTGTACACACATACCCTGAACCTTAGCCACAGTGTGTCCTCTAGAGAGACCATGGATAATAGCTTTGCATTGTGCACTGTGTTTGTGTGAGATGATCTCTGTGTAGAAAGGGGTCTGCAAAGTGTTTGATACAGATTAGATGTCTTTAGCTGATGTTTTTTTCTTCAAAGCCTTCATGGGACGTGGATAGGCCTAGTTTTGTGAAGGGTGTGGCTTGCAGGACACAGTGTATTGTTCATCAAGGCTTCGAAGAAGAACCTGCCAGCTAAGGACGCAATTTGGAGTATAGTCTTTGTCATTCTGTATCAAACACTTTTCAGAGCCCTTCTACACGGAAGATCATCTCACACAAAGGTGCAAATTGAATGATTTGAGCAGATTTATGCTACATCAATGCCGCAGGAACTTTGGAAAATGCACTCAGACAACATACTGGCTGTACTTGGTGAACTGATGATCCTCATGCGGAGCATGTGCAGTGTGGTTTTCAAGCAATTTTGTGGCAGTCTCTGTAATTTTGTTCTGTAAATTATTGTGACATCTCTTAACAAGGATTGTTTCAGCAATTTTAGCTAGTGCACAATATACCGCATTTCCAATCAATGCAATTAGTATGTATTACTGCTAGCATCATAAAGTAGATGTATGTATGTAATGGTGCACTTACTTCTGCTGGTAGTACTTCATGACACAGTGGTAAGGGTGCCATCTCTTCCCCATCCACTCCCCGCTACCCAGCTGAGCCTTGCAGCTCTTCTCAGAATCTGGAAGCAGCAAGGTAAAGAAGACGGTCCTACTCATAACATTACATCTAACCATTTGTGATAGGAGATAATACTATAGTAACCTTCGAAATTCTTCTTCTCTTGTCCCTCTCCAGCCCTGGGAACAAGGCTAGGCTTGTCCACCTCAAGATTTTGATAACAGAACTGGGATAGCCTTGAGCTTGCTTTGATAGCCCTCAGCAAAGCTTTCTAATTAACCACTAGATCTTGTTGCAGTGGTTACCATGGTTATAGCACAGCAGGTAGGGAGCAACACTGCTGATAAGGGTGCCACAGGGTCACGGGATGTCCCAAGTTTGGAATTTAATCATGAATTATGCACAATATTTACTTGGACCACCCATGTTGCCACTGTGTGGTTCCTTTTCGGAATTTGGAAGGTTGTCAACTCAAAGTCAGAACAAGCCTTTGAGATGAGCATTTCAACTACTCTTGTACTTGTGTACAGAAACACCCATACCTAGCTTTGTGCCTACATGTGAGCACATGTCCACTTACAAGGAAAGAGCCTGGGTAGAAGGCTACTCCACCATGCATATGCATGCTATAGTATTTTCTGTGATAATCATGAATCTAATAATGCTACACTGTACATTGATAATTGACGTCTCCCTGGAAGTCATACAACACAATGTTTTTCAATGACAGGAATACATGTAGCAACACCCACAGATAATGTCCATGTTTTAGATGGTTTTGGAGAAGGTATGAGATGAACTGAAAAGAATGCACTGTGTTGAGGGCTTGGCACTCTGCTTCTGGGCTTGAACACACAAACATGTGCATGTCTTTGCATAACATCTAGGCCTGTTTTATAAGGGAGATGTGGTTCGTTGATTGTTCATGTACTAGGAGTAGTCACTTGGGAAGTGTTAGTGAACACAGGGTGAAATGGAATCAAGCGACCAAGTACTTCTCAAGAGCCGATAAAGGGACCAACATGAACCTCAAATGACCAAGATCAACAAGGTACTAAATAGGCGTGGCTAGTATTAAATTACTAGGCGAATGTAGAACATTGTGTGGCGAGCGTGAGCAAGCAATGCACTGCGGCATTGAACTGTTATATAGCGAAGGCTTTACCAGTGAAATAGCTAAACAAGGTCGGTCACTCTACTGTCCGCAATAGTGCTGAATAGCTTAGAGAAAATTGTCATGGTTGCAGAGAATAGCCTGGGTACCATAAAATGGAGCCGTTTGTTCCATCTAACCAGCTATTCTGTAGTCTGAACCCCAGACCCTTCTGGCTGCGTGAGGAAGGGTCTGGGGTTCAGACTAGCTACTCTGGTTAACTGTAGGTGAACACAGCCTGGCTCGTCGTGCGTAGTCCTTACTTGAGGCATCTTAGATTAATAGCAGGTGGGAGTCACCATGCACGTATCAGCCGTGAAGCAGAATCTCTGCCACCTTCTGCTTTCAGCCTGTCTACACAATGTTAATTAGCCCTTTATACATACAGCAGCTCTAGCTGCCTATCCAGAACGTCGATGCCAACACAACTTGTACAATAGGTGTGCATGCTCCGGCTGTTCTTTCTGGCTCCCTTTCATAAGCGTCATCTTTCACCTGAGCTTTCGTAGCTGCCAGAGTTATACAAAAATCGTACTTATGTCCGCATGCGGTCCGCGGCTCTTACGTTAAATTACAGCGTCAAAAACATATGGAACGACGTACAACAGATAATACCGTAAGTACGCCCATGGGCGATGAACTTAAGTGGCTCCTAAAAGAGGGGGGTGGGATATTTCTCTCGAAAATACGCCCACCTCACACGCAGTTAGTCTAGCCCTTGTTATTTGCGCATGCAGTGATTCTGCAATGTCTCTTTTGTCATGCGCTTGCTTACTTACGCAATAACAGCAAATGGTGTCTGCCTTCATTTGTTAGTCCCTCCTCTTGCACAGTGCTGCTTCTTTGGTGCTTCTTGCTTAACATAACAGCATGTACTGCGGCATAAATGGGTGGGCGTACTTTCGAGAGAAAAGCACCCTTTGCAACAACTTCATTCAAAAAAGGGGGGTGGGCGTATTTTCGAGGGTGGGCTTATTTCGGGAGATTACGGTGGTAATAATAATGAAAAGTCGCAATTCAACTCACTAGTGTGGAGCTAGCTCACGCTCGCCCCAATTAAGTAAAGCAGTCAAGAGCTTTGCAAGAGAATGATGAAGAACTTTGGATAAAGTGATCAAGAACTTTGGGAAGGAATGATCATGTGATCAGAGCTTTGAAGAGAACAATCAAGTAATCGAGAGTTTCGGAAGAGAATGACCAAGTGATCAAGAGCTTTGACAGAAGGAAGCAATCAGGTGCGATGAGCTCTGGAAGGAAATGATCAGAGTGGTCAAGCAATGATCGAGCAATCAAGAGCTTCAGAAGAGAATATAGCCTCGTTCCCAGGCTCTCCTTAGTGGGGAGAACCTGGGAATGAGGCTAAACAGAATGATCAAGCAATCAAGAGACCTCTGGAAGGGACCATTCAAGCAATAAAGAGCTTTGGAAGTAGTCTCCCATGGCCAGACCCAACCCTCTGTTGTGTCTGGCTACAAGAGGCTACTGACGGGAATGATCAAGAGCTCTGGAAGGGAACCATCACGTGCGCTCAAGAACTTCGGAATGGAACTGCCAAGCGCGCCCACAGTCGACAAGAAAATTAAAAGCCACATCTTGTAGCTGTGTACCTACGCATTTACGTTAGGACACGCGTACTCACTAACCTCGCATACATAGCTTACCTTCAATGTGCACATGAGTAGTCACTGCAGTCACTGCAATCAGGACTACCAGCACTGCGTGGAGAAGCAGCAGCCGAGGATGGGTTCCTCCCCTCCGTACTCCAGTCTCCGCGGTCTCCGGCTCCATGATCCCCGCGCTTTTTTTGATATTATTTCGCTAAACAAGATTGCCGTTATTTACGGTTAGTTGGTCACGCAAGAATTCATCAACAGGGGCTTGGCTGTTCGTGGCTGTATATAGTCGAAGAAGACGCTGGAGACTATAACAGTTGTGTGTTGTGTTGTGTTGTAGGCATATATTATAGTGGAGTGTGTATTAACTTGAGCAGCGCGTCCTACAATATACGACCAGAGGTACGTGGGGAAAGAAGACGGTGTAAACTATGTGACCGCGGCCATGGCGTGTCAAAGGCCAGAAAATAGTGTTGTCTGATGCTGGGTGTACCGGCGGCGTGGGGTCTGATATCCCTGGTGTTTGTTGTTATAGGGAGTGGGAAATGGTGTGAACCAAACTTTGCCGCTTGAGTGCACATAGCCATTAATCTTTGTGTACACTGACATTGTCTTGAAGATGAGTATTCACCTTCTCTTACCAGATCAAGTTATTGGCACAGTGGTGACATCCTGAATACCCTGCTAAAATGGAATGTAAGTGTGGGTGCCAAAATCACCTCACTTTTCTTTGTTCACACTCAAGTGGTAACGTTCTTGTTTTCACCTTTGCCCCTGTAATTTCTCACCCATCCAGATTACCCGTGTCCACCCTCAGTGGGATCAAGCTACTCCTATGAAGGAGAGCCACAGGTGAATGGTCTTGTTATGGTGTAGGCCATCGTTGGTAACATTGAACACTGGTTGTGAGTTCTACTGCTTATGTGATGACCTCTTAGTGACCACGCTTTGTATCTGGATATAGTTTAGACTTACCCCTGGTCCCTGGTTCGTCCCATTCAATTTTGCAAGGGATGCAGAGCCCCGTGGTGTACATGTGATAAGTATTAGTTTCAATCCAACTGTATGTGAAAGCAGTAATGTATCAGGCTCCCCTTTCACCTCCCTCGTTTTGTACTGTAAGTGACAACAGACGTTAGGTTCAACAAAATATTTATCCATCTTTGACAAAAGAATGTTAGGTTCATGTTACTATCACATTTGTAAGAATAGTGTGTCTTGAACCAGGCTGTTTGTGCGTGGGGATTTAGGGCGAGCCTTACACTAGTGCGACTGTCTTGCACAGATGTTTTGTCTTGCTCGCCGTGATACTTAAATGAGTTAATTTCAGTGTTTCACACATGTACTTTGAATGAAGAAGTTATCTAGCCAGAGATTGTTCTATATAGCTAGTATTCTTGATGACTGCTGACTGTGAGAGGCTGCTGGTGTGTTGAGCAAAGGAAGGACTACTACTATAGTAGACTTGCAAGATTCAGACAGAAATGTGAACTGTCACTTGGCATTTTCAATAATTGTGCTCATGGCATGCACATCAACTCACCTCCCTCTTGTTTCTCTCAATTAGAGCAGGGACGATACTGTATTCGGTCACGTGTATCGTGATGTATCAATATTGTTGCTTTTGTTGTGTACAAATTTAGACATAATAGCGTCAACAGAAATAAGTACACAATTGTTACAATGCTGCATTTGTGAATATTAGTGTAATATGTCAGTATCTTCTGGTTGATTTATCACGATATTTTTATAATAGCTGACTTCACTGAACTCTGGTAGCTGAACTCTAGTAGCTGAACTCCAGTAGTTGTGTAGGCCCCCCATAGTGCATTTAGAGAGAGTGGGTGTACTTCCTCCAAGGTGCACTGTACAGGATGTGATGACATGTTGTACAGATTGGATTCTTTGGTTCATACACACTGTTGCCTGGTTCCAAGTAAGGCTTATCTGCAATTTGTGGCATCATAATTTGGCTATAGGGAATTATGCCAGCATAAATTCTTATGAACACAATCACTCTATGGGCACTGAGCCAGCTACCACACTTGTGCAGATATTTGTTGAAGTGTTGTTCTTGTGGCGCCAGGTTCGCTTCATTGCTGGCAAAACTCAGCATCAACAGAAGTCAATGGAAGACTAGCCACTTGTTAACTCGTTAGTTTGTGGCAATCGCATGACATAATGGGAAAAGGTGCAGAAATTCATCTAAAGCATAATAGACAGTCATAGTAGGGGGGGTTGCAGGAATTGTAAACATTGCTAAACGTACTAGTCCAAAGCCCAGTAGGAGGGAGGGAACCGATACTTTCCATGTCACCTTAATGAGCTTGTGATTATAGTGGCAGGCATCATGTGAGACGTGAGCCAAATTTGGAATCCTGTGTGTCAGGTGGTAAAGAGTACTGTGCTAGATGCATGGCTTGGTTATCTAGTGGCTATATAGAGCAAACTTTACTTGTAGTTGTGAGTGACAGATGTCAGCTGTCAGATGGGTAGGGTGTCACTGTCTTCTTTGTGTTGGGAAGACTACAAGTTGTGGTGGCCCACTTTTGTTGACTGTTTGTATTAGTACAATTCAACTAGTTAAATTTGTCTTTGAGCTGGTCATCAAAATGAGGTAGTGCTATATTACATTAGTGTGCATCATGCTACTCCCTCCCGCTCTCCCCACAAGGCATTGCATTCCCATAGCTTGAGCTGGCCACTGACATGCACTGGTCATGGTTTGCTGGGCAGGTGTTTACTCTCTGTGTGTGTGTGTGGAGGTGTCGTGCCCTAGAGAGGAATGTGAGACATGAGAGAGAACTAGCCTCACAGGCTGTGTGTGTGGGGGGGGGGGGGCATGTACTGGAGACCAAGGTGTCAGGTTTCTGTTATGTCAGTGGTTCAAAGTGCTTGTGTAATGAAGTATACCTCCATGGGTGTTTGTTTTATGAGGAGGGATTGTCTACTCCATATGGGAAAAACTTATTTTGTTATAACTTGTTCTGCTTTTCAAGAACATTTGGGGCTCTTTAATTCAACAAGAACTCTGTAGTATGTAAGAGGGTGTGGCACGCGCACCACCTTGATTTGGACTCATGAATAGATTTGTTTTATTTACTCTTGTTTTGCATGTTCAGTTTCTCTCCTGGGCTATGAGAGGACATGAGTGTAATACCTTTATAAACCATTGTTTACGTACTCAACGTACTCAAATGTTCACACACTTTGTCAATGAGTAAGAGTTGGTGCAGTGAATGACTCATCGTACATGACTAGGATGTTTTTATTTTGTTTGCAGGAGTTTGAACGTATCCACCACATTCTCAGAACCCTGCTGGAGCGCAAGCAGAGATTGCTTGGTAACCTCCACACAAACCCCTACCAGAGGTGAGCACATACGCGTCTCCACAGCACCCAGTTCACTTGCTGAGGTAAAACAAAATTCTTGTGATATTTGAGCTCATAACTCTCTTTCCTCAGACATGAGATTGAGGCCCAGCTCCGACAGCTGGAGAGGGAGATACAGCAGTACCAGCAACAGCTGGGCCCAGGCATGGAGCTTCCTCCCTACACTGGTAAAGTGTACCACAACTTGTACTTGTGTTAACAATGTGCACACAAGCCTGAAATTGTTTATTAAGGAGGCTAGTTATGATTAGCATTCTTTCCTGCTGCTTGTAGTAGCCATGGTTACTACTAGGTCATCACTGTTTGTGTGACCATACCCTGATTGTGTTTCTTGGAAGTAGAGGCTAGCAGCACCTCATCCTGCCTCCTGTGGGGTGTTTAATTTGTAGCTGCATGTGATTGGTCCCTCTCTTCTCACGCTACACACACACACACACACTCACACACACTCACCCATCACACTACACACTACACACACACAGCCTATGGTCCTCCCAAAGGTGGCAGTTCCTACCTGTCTCCCGTTGACTCTGCCATCGGCTCTGGTGTCACCTCTGGTGTGACTACCAAGGCTCATTCAGTGGTGGGTGTGGATGACCTGGAGAAGTTTGAGGATGAGGAGCAGCTCCCTCCAGCATACCCCTACCAGGGCTACAGTGAACAGCAGTCCAGAGGTGAGGGTGGGGTAGGGCAAAGTAATATCCTGGGTATTACCACCTGCCGACAATGATGCATGGACTAAAAATGTCGATAAGCCATAGAAGGGTGTGCACTGTTACAATGGAGAACAAGTGTGAACAAGGATGCCTGGCTGTGTGAGACAGGTTTCTTTCCTGTGCAACCATTCCTACATCCCTACCCTACCACAGGATTTGGTAACCAAATTTCCTTTAATTAGGAATAGAATTGCCTAGGTCCTAAAATTATGTTGGATGCTGAAATTACCTTATGTTGCAAGTGCGTAATGCAGCATTTCTGTGTAGCTTCCTGACCATACACGGTCCCCTCAGCATACCAACAAGCTGTGAGATCATGTTTTGTGTGGGTAAACATGCTCACCCCTTGTTACATCACAGAATAGAGCCAACACTAATTACCCTGAGCTTTGAATGTGTTTATGCTGGAAGCCTGGGGCCTCCAGTGGTGAATTTGATAAAATATAATTTCATTCAAGGGTGTGAATTTTAGTTATTAAAGTTGTTATGTGTGGGAGGTAGGAACTGTTACATAAGTTTTGGCAACTTTGAAATATCAAGAACTTTGCCCCCTCCTCCCCTCTACACACAGCCAATGACCGGATTCTGCAGTCACAGCCTGACCGGATCCGTATGACCATGTTCCCAGAGACCATCCGTGAGGGTGAGGAGGTTCCCTCGACTCAAATGCTTCCCAGTCATCCTACCAACCTCCAGCGACTGGCACAACCTGCCCAGATCCTCAAAGCAGCCATCTCTGGCCTGGCCACCTACCAGGTGGGAGGAGGGTGTGTGTTTGGAGAAGGGAGAGGGTCGGCTTATTGTAATTGTTTGTGGTGTGTACTTGTGGGTTAGCTAGTATATTGATCTGCACAATAGCATGTCAGCTGTTTACCTGCTTCACCTGAGTGACACACAATTATAGTTTGTGGTTGTAAAAAATATTTTTGTAGTACCAAAACTAAGCTGAAAAAGGTTTTATGAATCTTGTGCTTGTATTATGTAACTAGTTGCTTACTGAATTGTTTCTCTACACCCACCTCCCACACACACACACACACACACACACACACACACACACACACACACACACACACACACACACACACACACACACACACACACACACACACACACACAGGGATCTGCGGAGCTCACTTCTCATCTTCTCCCAGACATTGCCAAGCTGCTGATGGACCATGATGAAAACGTTGTGCTGGAAGCCTCCAAGATCCTCCATGAACTCTCCAAGAAGGAGGCCAGCTGCCGTGCTCTTATTGCCAATGGAGCAGTCATCAGCACACTCATCCATGCCATGGCTTCCACAGCCAACGCTGAGATCCAAAAGTCTCTCTCAGGAACACTGCATAACCTCTCCAGGGACCAGTAAGCTGTGTTAATAACACTTGTTGCAACATGATCATACCCACTAAAAGACTAGTTAAGTTTTCTTGGGAATAGTCCTCTCTCATCACGAGTTTAGCATGTACATGTGTATATTGACCAACTATCAGCTAACTAAAATCTGCATGTGAAGCAGGCAGGTGCCATTCTGAACTATTGTGGTCTTCTTTGAGCATTGTAAAAGTTGTACTCAGGAGGTTCCCAGACGGTGGCTGAATACAATTAGGGTTGGGTTCCTGTGTGGTTACTCCACTGGGAGTAATTGTCTTTCCTTTGGCCTTTTGAGTGGTTTGAGTGGTGGGTGGAACTACAGCCTTCCTGGATGTTGCCTAGCGACCAAGTTACGCAGTAGATGTTGCTTAGCAATCACAATCGGCCTGTAGATGTTGCCTAGCAACCACAATTGCAGCCTTTCCTCCTTATCTTAGTCTCGTACCCAGACCCTCCAAGGGGGGTCTGGGTTCGAAACTACCCTTATCTACATGTATGCCTCCATTCTAGTGTCTATGGCTACTCTGGAGTTACAATTCTCTCCTTGTGTCTCACACCTTACTCTCTCTACACCCCCATAGGCAAGGTCTTCAAATGATCTACAGCTGTGGGGGAATTCCCTACTTGGTTCGCCTGCTCACCTCTCAGGTGGACGCTGTGCTCTTCTATGCCATCACCACACTGCACAACATGCTCTTGCACTATGATCCTACCAAGATGGACGTGAGGCTGGCTGGTAAGCAGGAGCACTTGTGACAACTTTGATGGTTGATTTACAGCACA
This sequence comes from Agelas oroides, assembly GCA_949130485.1. Taxonomy (NCBI): domain Eukaryota; kingdom Metazoa; phylum Porifera; class Demospongiae; order Agelasida; family Agelasidae; genus Agelas; species Agelas oroides. Next base: position 4,031,699 of record OX422204.1, on the reverse strand, counting down.
GTGTTGCTGTTGTAAAGTATGAAAACAAGTTGCAAGTGCACAGATGCACAGTGCAGCAGTGTGCATGTGTTTTTTCCGGGCAGTGTTTGTGTTGCTGCATGCCTGCACGTACAGTTGTTTATTCAGCATCCTGAGTGTGTAGGAGTAAGTATGTAACTGGCTTCTCAGCTCTTTGAACATCTGGCAGAAGGTTAATTTTTACTACCTGCACTTAATTTGATGGTTTCGTGATGTGTCTAGTTTAGTTAGTGGAATCTTGTAACATCTTGTCCCTGTTAGTGGGTTGGAATTTGGCATCAGAAGATCACGCCAGCCTATACTTTCAATGTTGATCACATACAGTTGATATGAGGATTCATGTGATACACATCCCCTCCCTCATGTGCAGGTGGTCTCGAAAAAATGGTTGCTCTGCTGGTGAAGGACAACCCAAAGTTCCTGGCTATTACAGCAGACTGCCTACACATCCTGGCCTATGGACACCAGGACAGCAAGGTGAGGGAAGGTGGAATGGTGGGAAGGTTGGGGCTTGTGAACTGCTCGCATGCTAGGAAACCATCTGCACTGTATTTGAATAGCACCTGAATTTTCTGTATTTGTGTCCTGGTTACACCCTCCTCTTCTTCTTTAAATTTCCACAGCTGATCATCTTGGCCAGTGGGGGACCTGCATTGCTAGTGCGTATCATGCGACTGTACACCTACGAGAAGCTGCTCTGGACCTGCAGTCGAGTTCTCAAAGTGCTGTCTGTCTGTCCCAGCAACAAACCAGAGATTGTGCAGGTAGGAGATCTTGCTTGTCTACTTGACAGTCAAGCATTAGGAAGAACATGAGGCTGTGTTGGTCAACCTCCAAGGAACTTTCAGCAAAGAGCACAGTAGACAAGAGTTTACTTTTTGTCTGTTCTCCCCCCTCCAGGCTGGTGGTATGCAGGCCCTTGGCAGCCATCTGAGCCACAGGTCCTCTCGTCTTGTCCAGAACATTTTGCTCACTCTGAGAAATCTCTCTGACGCTGCTACTAAACAGGTATAGGACCACAAAAATGATTTTATGGGCACATTGTGGCTTGCAGCCCCACTAGTGGTAGGCTTTTTTCACATTCCATATAAACATCGAGGCTGTTTCAGTTTCAGTCAATGTGTATGATTTTCCTACACACAAACACCACATATACACACGCACAGGACCACCTTGATGACCTTCTGCGACAGCTGATTTTGCTTCTGGGCTCCAATGATGCCACCATTGTGTCCTGCACGGCAGACGTTCTCTCTAATCTCTCCTGCAACAATGCAAAAAACAAGACCATTGTCTGTCAGCTGCATGGAGTGGAGGTGTGTGTGTGTGTGTGTGTGTGTGTCTGTGTGTTGGTGCATGTGTGTGTATAGCTGTTAATTTTGCCTAGGTTTGAATAGCATGGCATGAGCATGTCAGCATGCATATACTTGCTAGTGCTTATGTGGTGAGCCTCAAGCACTGCCAATACACCTCAGTAAAATGTGAAGCTCAATGTGCTTGAGTGTATGTGCACTGAATGTAAGTATGATGTGAGTTCTTCCTCTCCTCCTCCCAGGCCCTGCTGCATGCCATCAACAATGCTGGTGGTCGTGAGAACATCATAGAGCCAGCAGTGTGCACCCTGAGGCACATCACAAGTCGTCACCCGAATGCCGAGATGGCTCAGAATGCTGTCCGCCAACAGAATGGTATCCCCTTACTGGTGGGGTTCCTACTCCAGCAGTGCCACTGGCCACTACTGAAGGCGCTCATTGGTGTTCTCCGCAACCTTGCGCTCTGCCAGGAGAACTACACAGTGCTCCGAGAACAGGGCTGCATACCCAAGCTCTGGCAGCTGCTCAATCGTGCCTATGAGGATGCCAACAAGAGAAGTGTTATGGGAGGACCTCCTGGATACATTGTAAGTGGAGATAGGCAGGGTGATTTTGGTTTGAACTTGGCCTTAAAGAGGGTGGTTTTGCTTGGTTTAAATGTTGTTGAACTTGGTCCATGGTTAAAAGAGTTTCAGTATAGTATGCAATGCTGCTAAATAGTTACCCTCCCTCCCAGGAATACGATATACCTTGATTTTATCCCTTCCTTTCTTCCTCCCAGGATGGTGTGTACATGGACGAGGTGGTGGAGGTGAGCGTGGGAGCACTGCATCTGCTGGCCAGAGACCCGGCCAATCGTGTTGTCATGAGGCAGCTGAACTGCATTCCACTCTTTGTGAAGGTATGTTTACAGGACTTGTTTAGAGTGGAGTGTCTTTAAAATGACATTGTACTTGGTTTTCAACATTCATTGTAACTCACACACACACACACACACACACACACACACACACACACATACACACACACACACACACACACACACATACACACACACACACACACACACACAGCTGCTGTATTACCACATTGAGAACATCACACGTGTTGCTGCTGGTGTGCTGTGTGAGATGGCACAAGACCCTGAGGGGGCAGTCCAGATTGAGAGGGAGAATGCCACCGCTCCCCTTACTGAGCTGCTGCACTCACACAATGAAGGAGTTGGTGAGTGGTTGTGTGTACATGTGTGCGATATACTTGTACATGCATGCTGCTTGTGCATGTGTCTAGCGTTGCAGTTCAGCCTTGATTTCTCCCCCTCCCCTCCTCCTACTTCAGCTGCCTATGCTGCTGCAGTCTTGTTTTGTCTCTCCGAGGACAGCAAGAGACCGAACACCACTCTCTTCCCAACCACTGCTTACAGGAATGAGGTACGCCTATGATGACAGTATCACACCCAAAGCTGTGTATATTCTAGGAAGAAGGTGGTGTTAGCGAAATGATGTAACAGCCATTCATAGAATTGTAGCATGTTTGTTGATGTACTGGTTGTACAAGGTTGGATGTAAGGGATGTAGTATTCGAGTTTGTTTATGCTGGAATAATACCATGGTTGTTAATGGACAAGTTGATGGAACAGTACAGTCATTGATGCCTGAACAGTAGCATGGTTGTTGATGTGTACTGCTTGTTGGCTTCTCCTAGGGAGTTGATGGTCCCCACCAGGGATTCTATGGGGGATCTGGCATGACCCACACAGGAATGCAGGCCCACATGCACCACCACACTGACACCGGCTATGGGACACCTCACGGCAGCATGTCTGGATTGCTGAGCCCTGACCTCGACCTGCCTCTGGATTTTGATGCCTTGGATGATCTTCCGTCAACTGATGGCCTTCGTGGATTCCCAGCTCCCTCCCATCCTCCCTCTGCCGTCACCCCTCACACTCACCACTACACTCAACAGCAGCATCACCATCCCACGCAGCAGACTGCCTATCATCCCCAAGGTGTGTGCTTGCTGTGTGTGTGTGTGTGTGTGTGTGTGTGTGTGTGTGTGTGTGTGTATGTGTGTGTGTGTGTGTGTGTGTGTGTGTGTGTGTGTGTGTGTGTGTGTGTGTGTGTGTGCGTGTGTGTGTGTGTGCACGCGCGTGCGTGTGCTTGCTGTGTGTGTGCGTGTGTGTGCGTGTGTGTGTGCGTGTGCATGTGCTTGCTGTGTGTGTGTGTGCAGTGCATGCATGCACACATGCTAGTGCACTAGGAGTTGACTATACTCCTCTCCCCCTTATGCAGGTGTTCACAACTATTCGCACCACAGTTACAACCCACCCTCTCCAGCTGTAATGGACACTAACCCTGTTGTTTGATTCCATCCTGGTCCTGACTCCATTCCATTGCCAGTGCAACTGTATTTAATGACCACTGTTGTTTTGCATTGTTAAATAACAGACATCATTGTTACCAACCTGCATTGTTAAACTTTGAGCACAATGAAAACTCGGTGTTGCATATTATTTTGTAACTATTGTTTATTGCAAAAGTTCCTTCTGTTTATGTGATTGAAAGTGGTATAGTAAAATGTAGGAAAGTGGGTCCCAATGTATCAGGCTAGCCTCATTGCAGAGTAGTCTCGTACTCACCCCGCGTGCTTGCAGTTTGCATGCTGCATGAACAGCTAGTACAGGGGTGATAGGATAGAATCGATATGGGAACACACCCTTTCGTTGACCAGGTCTCAAGACCTCAGTCTTAGTCTTATGGAATAGCCTCGTGCCCAGACCCTCCCCGAAAAGCGGGGGGAGGGTCTGGGCACGAGGCTACTTACGGAAGTGGGTCTGGTTTGTGGGTCACTCTAAAAGTAGGAATGGGAAATGGGGAAATGGAACGGCAACGCACAAGTGGCGAGTCCGTGTAAAGGACAGTGTGTATGTTGTGCAAAGTAGCCAAAGTCATGATTAGCTAGAGGAGGTAGGCCTATAGAGTCCTAACAGTAGCATGGAAATAGAACTGGAGTGTGTGCATATATCTACTTTGTCAGACAGTAAGAATTGTCTCACTCGGGTATAAAGCTGTTGTAGATTCCCTCCACTCAGTGCATGCAAACTATAATTCACACACAGTAATTACATTCTCTACAGAGCTGGTGTGTATCCACTGAAGAATGACTGCAGACAGACATTTTGTGAACTTCTACTATATATATATATATATAGATAGATAGATAGATAGAGATGCAGTTTGAATAGTACAATCATGCTGTTTTAAATAATATGCGAGACAAATATAACAAATTATGCAAGCAACTCAGAGGCGGAGACAGCTACCAAGAAGTGGGGGGGCTCATGTTCTAAATGTTAAGCTGTGGGGGTGTGGAAACGAGATGGCACTTTTCAGATTGGGGGGGCTGAGCCCCCCCCCCCCCCCCCCCAATCTGAAAAGTAGGAGGGCCTAAGCTCCCCCTGCCCCCCTGCCCCCCTGCCCCTGCAACTGCATGAAGAAGCCTTAAAATGACTCCTTGTATAAAGTTGGTACACAACAAACTTCAAGAAAGCTAACAAACTGCCAAAAGTGAAGAACATACTAGCTACATAGAACTAGCTTGCAGACCGTGATGCAATGCCGTTGCATACCCCTTTGGTGCCAACTGTCAGGCAAGATGATCTCTCAGTGAGTGCATGGATGGACATTGACTTTCTCATCACATTTGATGACTGCAATCACAAAACATCAGCAGCCTTTGCTGAGTGAAATGCAGTTCTTCCCATTTCTCATTTCCTCGTTCCTACTTTTAGAGTGATCCCTGGTTTGCGAGACTATACTAGTGCCTAGCTGCGCGCGCTACTAGCCCCGTACCCAGGCTCCTCCCCTGTACAAAAAAAAAAAACAGGGGAGGAGCCTGGGTATGAGGCTACGCGCTACCGCCACTACACTGTTGAGATGTTAGTGTTTGACTCCGTTGGCACCTTATGAGAGTTTTGGGGTTCCGGGGGGAGTGAAAGCCAGAAAGCACCGAACTACGTGAAGAGGTTATGCGTGATCCGTGAGTTTGCATGTTTTGCATGCAGTAAATCTCTAAAACCACGGACAATTCACTACTAGCAATACGTAGATAGGTCTCGCATGGCCAGACCCAAACCAACCATGTGCGCGGAAGAACTCAAAAATTATGCAAGCTAGCTGCTAAGCTGGGCATGAGTTGGACCCAGCTACATGTTTTGAAGGCGGCATGCTTGAAAAGTTGCGTTTCAGGCGTCCTATGTGGCTGCATGTGGAAATAGTTTGGTAGTCTACAATCACTGGACTGGACTGGACTGGTGGACTGACATTTTTGTGGTAAAATCACTTTTGTGCTCTCTTATGAGACCTCACTCTCCTGTAGGTTTAGACATGATGCATTTTAGTCTTTATAAACCTGGACACACTATTCTCTCTGTTTAAACATGAGGTAAATAACTAGTGCTACAACAGTAGTGAGGCCTTGCTTTACTTTGTGCTTAGTGTGCAGCATGGTGTGAGGTAGGTTCAGCCTCACATCCAGGTCCCAGTTTTTTTGTCCTTCAATGTTATGGTGTAGACAATCGTCTGAGTATAAGTCTTTAGTGAAGGGTCTATTCACTTAGTCTCGCGTAACGAGTCTGGCTACACAAGACTAATAGTCACTTGATAAATGACTTGTACACTTGCGCTTTGACTACACTACAGTGCCTAATGTGTAAGTGTTATCGATCTGCAAGTCAAGTAACCAATCAGAGTCATTCCAAGCGACATCTGTATTGCCAATGCCTCAAGGCTTGCCAAATAGGCTTTATAGGATTGAGTGTACATGCTTCATGTCATCTAGTTATTTAAATATTCTTGCTAGAGTCTGTGAAGGAAAGTGGCTATGTCTCCAAATGCAACCCTACAGGTTAGTTTTCATTAGCGAGCATAAAAATGATTTTTAAACCAGTCCACCAGTCCAGTCCACTAGTGCAGTCCACCAGTCCAGTCCACCAGTCCAGTCCACCAGTCCAGTCCACCAGTCCAGTCCACCAGTCCAGTCCACTAGTCCAGTCCACCAGTCCAGTCCACCAGTCCAGTCCACTAGTCCAGTCCACTAGTCCAGTCCACTAGTCCAGTCCACCAGTCCAGTCCACTAGTCCAGTCCACCAGTTCAGTCCACCAGTCCAGTCCACTAGTCCAGTCCACCAGTCCAGTCCACCAGTCCAGTCCACCAGTCCAGTCCAGTCCAGTGATTGTAGAAAATAGTTTTGTATCGTAGACTAGAACAGTTGTAGTGGCTGAAAGGCTACTGGATGCTTAAAAAAACCCGGGTACCTGAACTTCACAAACAAACTGTGATGGACTGGAAAGTTTAAAAGAAAAAAAACCCTCCTTGTGTCACCCTGCAGCAATGTTGTACAAATAAATAAAGCCTAGTACATGCATAATTTCTGTGCACAACAATGTGAGCAAGCTGTCCTAGCAGTTTTGAGCTCTTTTTGCTTCATGTTAAAAGACAAGGGGTATCCATGCCTCCTTAGTATTGTTGATCTGTTGATTTGGAGTTCACAATGCTCCTTAGTCTGCACTTAAATTTGATCACCTGATGGTCACACTTGCTTATGCAGACAATCAGTACAGGTGAGCTCACATTTGTCTCAATATATGGTGACCTCACAAGTGCAATTAGTTTTGAGTAAAACACAACAGTTGGTCCTGGTGTTAGCTGAATGCTCCTTCTTGGCATGGTGGTTCTTAAGCTCCTCCTTAAATCATGGCTGTCCACTAACAGTTGACTTCACCTGGAGCCAATGACCTGTGACAGGTGTTTGTCATAGACTTTAACTTCTTTGAGTAGGAGGCAAACATTAATTTTGGAACCAACTAGGGCAGTTTTACCATGGATTTTGTCAACAGCATCATCCATAGTCAGTGGGTGCAATTCAATACAATTTGATGAAGGTGAGAGAAGTCCCACTTGAGCTGACTTGCTGCTGCTGTAAGTTGTTGATCCCTGTTCATAAATGTATCACAAGGTCAGACAGATTGGCAGTCACTTTCTCAACGAAATCACACTCACTATACACATTGCTCGTGACTAGATGATGATTTGTGTATGACAGCAGGGCCCTAAGATGGCAGGGCAGTGAGACAGCAGGGCAGTGAGACGGCAGGGCAGTAAGACAGCAGGGCAGTGAGACGGCAGGGCAGTAAGACAGCAGGGCAGTGAGACGGCAGGGCAGTAAGACAGCAGGGCAGTGAGACCGCAGGGTAGTGAGACGGCAGGGCAGTAAGACAGCAGGGCAGTGAGACGGCAGGGCAGTAAGACAGCAGGGCAGTGAGACCGCAGGGTAGTGAGACGGCAGGGCAGTAAGACAGCAGGGCAGTGAGACGGCAGGGCAGTAAGACAGCAGGGCAGTGAGACCGCAGGGTAGTGAGACGGCAGGGCAGTGAGACAGCAGAATAGTAGTGTTAGTGTACGCACAATTTTATGAAAGCATTTTGCCAGACCATTTTGTGCTGCTTGCTATGCCTCTGCTGCCGGGAGGGTGCTTTCCCTGATATCACTTGTCTTCTCCACAGTGGTGTTTCCAGACCTTTGTCAATGGCAACTGCCTTTTGTTCTTGTATCTTAGTTTCATGACGTTATCACACCAGTCTTCCTGTACTTTCAGTTGAGATATTTGGGTCTATTCATTACAAGGTCTTCAGATATTGTGTATGAAGGCTTGTAGGTACTGTAGAGAACACTTTGCAGGCATTTGATACTATGGCAACATTCAGCCTTACTCTATTGACAGCCCATGATTTTATTGTTATGTAAACCACTCAGTAACACAATGTCTAAGTTGTTTTCCCTATTTTCATCCAGTAAATACTATGGAACAATGCTAGTAGCTATATTTGACAAGGATAGCCACACAAGTAGCTGGAATAAGTGGTAGGTACTGTTTTTAAGGTGGTACAGTAACTGTTGAGAATCTAGAGTCCGGGTGGCTGAAGTGGTACCACCTGTGCAGCACATATGTTGTGACAGCTGGTGGTTACAGCTCAGTGGTCATATCACTGGCAGCTCAGGCCACAAACACTGACCCTCAGTTGGTCACTTTCTTCTATTTCACCTCATTCCTACCATGCAAGTGTTGTTGTTTTTTTTGCCATCATGGCTAGGTGTCCTTGTGGACACTGGCATTTGATACTCTTGGTAGACAGATGTTGCAGTTGGTTGTGGTTACATTTTACAGGTTTTCTGATAATTACTGTGTACACATGCAGCCACAACTATTGAAACAACGCTATTCCCAGTTTCTTCAACTGCACAAGCAGATAGTCTCTGCCCGTGCCCAGACCCAACCCTCTCACAAGGAAAGGGTCTGGTGTCACAAGCCTGAATCCTTGGGCTTGCCGAAGTGTTGAAGCCTTGTAATTGTTAGTGTAGAATTACAAATTGCTCAGTGTTGGATAATGAATCTCATAACACGCTTTAAGCAGTGCTATTGAAGTACTTGTTCTCGCTTCCGCATTATTCCAATAAACGCCGCACTGCGATTTGGTTGGCCGCTCCAAGCTTCTGGAGCTAGCCCAACAATTTGGACTTGTGACACCAGACCCCTTCTCCTCACGTGAGCTGGGTGGGATCTGGGCACGAGACTAACAAGCAGAGGAGGTTGATATGCACGACGTAGCAATTAGTGCTATGTGAATGATGTAATCTGCCATGGAAGCCCATAGTGAAAGGTGAAATCAATTTACACAAACAGCTTTCGTTTGTTTGGGATGAAACTCAGTGGATACTGCCAGGTGAGCTCTAGATCGACTGTTATGACATTTTATGATGCACAGAATTTTCCGCAGGGATTCTCAAGGAAACACTCAAATGCTTTGCGTAGCTAGAGCTCACCTGGCAGTATCCACTGAATGAGTTTCGCCCAAAAACAAACAAAAGCTGTTTGTGTAAATCGATTTCACCTTTTACAATGGACTTCTATGGCGGTCTGTATGATTACATTATCACGTAGCGCTAATTGCTACCTTGCGTGTGTATCACTAATTACTAGCTTCCAACCTCCTCTTTGCACAAGAGATGAACCTAGCCTCTTTGCCATTAATAATTATTGCAAGCAATAATTATGATCCTACAGACGCCACGACTACTGTTTATTTTGGTGTTTGTTTTTATGCAGCTACTATTCAAGGGTAGCATCTGCTCTTTTGGAATGCCCATAGACATTAACGGACTGGCTAGTTCTCAATGTATTTGTCAGTCTATGTTAGCTCCGACACAGCTAGTTTCAGGCTATGAAGGTATGATGCTGTTAGGTAGACGTAAGGAAGTTGGACAACACTAGACATGCACTCTACTACTCGGCAGCTATCCACAACTGATAAGCGCTGGCAGCAGTGCGCCCATCCTTTCAGTCTCGCTGTCAGTGGCGGTAATCAGTCCTCTACTATGAACGTCCCTAATCATGGATAATACCGTATTCTACGTATTATCCGCCCATGGGCGGGCCACTTAAGTGCTAGCTGAAAGAGGGGGTGGGCGGATAATACGTAGTTTTGGTAAACGCGATGTAGTATCTGCTCACCCAGGAAGTTCATCTGCAATTATGTGATTAGGTACTTATGTACTTAGTCTTTTGTTGACTGTAAGCAAATGATTGAAAAATCAAACAGAGTACATACATACCATAGATCGGGAAAATTTCACTGTTAAAATAATTTTGCGGTTGAGACCGACCACGAAAATTTAACACACGAATAAAAACATTTATGCGGCAATGATCAACGAATGAGTTTGTGCGCGCACGTCCACACCTCCCGAGGTAAATGTCCGATTGACGACTACTCCTGACAGCCACAGCGTTACAGCCAGCGATACAGCCAGCAATACCTGGTTCTTCCGATACCTGGTAGCAGACTTAACACTAGGAATGCTCCAGGCACTCGCCCATATTGTAACTGTCAACCGTTAAAAAATTTCATGGATGGAACGAACCGCGAAAATTGAACACCACGAAAATTTATTTCCTGATCTACAGTATGATCGACAAACGTAACTGACGGTCTAAGCTGGAATGCCAAAATTGGCTATTCTCAAAGCCATCTACATGTTGTCACCTACTTGCCTGCTGTTGTTGTCGTTCCCGGTACAGGGAGCAGTCCCACGGTAAAGCGTGGGCGGATAACATAACTTTTGGCCGAAGAAGGGGGTGGGCGGATAATACATCATGGGCGGATAATACGTAGAATACAGTACAATACTTACTTAAGTAGTTTATTATCCATGGCCCTAGTACTTGCTTGGTAATTGTAGTGGGTAGTAGACAATATCATGTACTACGTGATCAAATGACTTTCTGAAAGGATCAAAACACAGCACATCAAAATTCAAATTCAGTATGCTTCTGTCCTCACCCCCCTCCCCCTTCCCATATGTAGATAGAAGACCTGGCATGAATAGGTACATGTACATATATGATTATGATAACATGTATTAATATATCTTTGTGTCTTCTCACTTTAGCCTTCCCAAAGATGCTTCAGAACCTTCGACCACTTTTGCTATTCCTGTCGGGAATGGCCTTGATGGGTTGTTTGATCATGGTAGTTGAAATCAGCAATAATCAACGTTCAATTTCAAGGATACAGAGGCGTGAGAGACGTACCATTGTTGTTGATGCACCCCTGTTCTTACCAGATGCACTGCAACCTCAGTCTTCAGAATATGAGAAATCCACTGCTGCATCCAGTAGTAATGCACCATCACTGTTCCAAGCTCGATCTTTAAAGTATGAGAAACCTGCTGCCGTATCTGGTAGGCTTCCATCATTGCTCCAGCGTCAATCTATCAAGTTTGAGAAACCCACTGCTGCATCCAGTAGTCTTCCACCATTGCTCCAGCCTCGATCTTTAAAGTTTGACAAACCCACTCCCATATCTAGTAGGCTTTCATCATTGCTCCAACCTCGATCTTTAAAGTTTGACAAACCCACTGTTGTACCCAGTAGTCGTCCACCATCACTGCAAGCTCAATATGAGAAACCCACTGCTGCTGTTGTTAACCGTCAATCATTTCAAAAATGGCTTCAGACCCGCACTCGACATCCACCAGGCACTTCCAGCCAGAGCCAAGTTGCATATGCTGCTGCTAAACCCATACCACCAAAGCTGCTAAAGAATGGTACACCTTTACATTATGCTGTGAACAGCATGAGCCACGATGACCTTACTCTTCCACCTCTCCTAAACACGAGCCATGAATGTAATTCCAGTATTTGTTATGAGTATCTATCCAGGACTGAAAGTGTCTTCTTTAACAAGTGTTTGAACAAGACAGTTGACAAAGAAACAAAGTTTGGCCCAATTCAGAAAGGAAGATGTCACTTTATGAATGGCACAGGCAGATATCCTGTCGCCCTAGCCAGTTTTCCTGGATCTGGTAATACATGGTTGAGGGGCCTACTGGAGAAGGTCACAAGAATATGCACAGGTATTGTAGTAGAGCCACGATTTATGGTGAGGTCCTTTAATTATTGGGGCTAACCTGAGTTAACCCCCCACCCACGTATGTATGTTTGTTTGTTTGGACTGACCACTTACCACATACCCCCATCTCAATTAACAACCCAGATGCAATATTATCTAAACAAAAAATGTAGAGAACACCTGCACCTTGAACGATGTTGATTGTGAGAGAATGAATGTGGAACAAGCTACTTTCAAACCCAACTTCTAGGCTAATGCCAGTGCCAGCAATCATGTGGGTTATGATCTGGAGAGATGGAGGGGCAACGGAAGCGTGGTATTTAATGTATGAGGGCTAGAAGTTGTGTAGAGATGCCAGGCTATTAGAAGGTTGCAGGTAGCGGCAATGTCTTACTAGCCACACCCTGTTGCTAAAGGCAGCGGAGATTTTTCTACTAGCTTCATGGTTTGACTTTGAGTGTGCAAGTTGAATAGCTATGTTGACTTACACACTGCTTTCTCCAAGTAAGGACTATGCATGTTGGGCCAGCTGTGTTCACAGACAGTAGCTGTCAGAAAGAAGCTAGACCTACTCACTTGGCATGTTACACAGAACATTCAATTATACTTGATGGTGGTTATTTGGGTGGGGGGGGGGGGCTACTATCCCCTGCCTTCATGATAATAGCTAGTTGCCCAATGTGGACGGATGGCTGCATGGTATGCTATTCTCTGCATTGGTGACACTTCATGTAATGACTTGCAGCTTGGGAGCTCTTTCCAATTTACCTGCAGTACTGCAAGTGAGGAGAAGCTAAAGAAGGGCCTGGGGGTGAGGTTACGGTTGTAGAGTTATACACTCTGAAGTCATCTCACTGTATGTGTGATACCTGCAGGTGCACTCTACTGTGATGGTGGTCTGAGGACAAAGGGCTTCACAGGTGAAGGGATCAGAGGTTCCAGTGTACTTGTGGTGAAAGACCATGGAGCTGGAACACCCCTGTTTAGTAACAACCAGCTGCCAAAGAGAATACTAGATGATAAGCCAGTTTATGGTGGTACAATCCTTCTGGTGCGTAACCTGAGAAACTCCCTGATAGCAGAGTGGCACCGAGAAAGGAGCAAGAGACAGAACAGTAGGACAGCCAGCAACCACTTTCTGTATGTAGGGGCTGAAAATTTTGGTGAGTGTACATTCCCTACAGGTATTGTCTCATGTTTTGGCACTGCTCTTAGAACCCTATATGAACTATGTGAACGGGCAAATGTACTGCATTTTAGCATGCTAGGTGTGATGATACGCATGCACACATTACAGTGTGAAACTTCTCTATAGCAGACCTCTAGGACCTTCAAAACTGTCCTCAGTATAGAGGTGTTCTTTTGGATATGTATGAGACTCATACAGACTGTCCTTGGGGTTCACTGTGTACTGCATACAGTATCTTACACTATATAGCTGAAGTCCCATTGTGCAATCTTCAACCTGACTTATAAAGTCTAATTGTTATAGCATGCCTTTCAACCCCTACCTACTCTACAAGTTTTCTTAGAGTAAATGTTATTGCAGGAGCTTGCTATGGCCATCACATACATGTACAATCCGATAAATGATATGGGTTGAGTGTCTTAGCACAGGGCAAGTAATTGTCCAGTAGTGAGATCAAATGTGAGCTAGTGTATATACGGTATATATGTTCCATATGGATGCTTAAAAGCACTTCTGATTTCAGTGCGGAATTTCCAATTCTGGTTTAGTTGTTGACAGAATTTAACTTAATTACTTAAAGTTTATCAAAACAATCAGGTTTAATTGATGGTTTTATTAAATCAGTTGAAGAAAACCTTTTATTTTTATTCGCAGCAAACAATACATTAATACTCAACACTGTCCTCTGCTTCTTCAATGTCACTCTCTACACTAGAACTGGCAATTTTCAATTCCAAATCAAGTGCCAAAGCACCTGCTGCTATGGTATTCCTTTTCGTCTTCAAGATTGTCCTTGTAATTTCATCTGCAAAAAGAGAGAAAAGGCTGTTGAAATTTCAATAAGTTCTGGTCCCAAGGCTGTTGAAATTTCAATAAGTCCTGGTGGTAAGGCTGTTGAAATTTCAATAAGTTCTGGTCCTAAGGCTGTTGAAATTTCAATAAATCCTGGTCCCAAGGCTGTTGAAATTTCAATAAATCCTGGTTGTAAGGCTGTTGAAATTTCAATAAGTTTGCATGGTCCTAAGGCTGTTGAAATTTCAATAAATCCTGGTCCCAAGGCTGTTGAAATTTCAATAAATCCTGGTCCCAAGGCTGTTGAAATTTCAATAAATCCTGGTCGTAAGGCTGTTGAAATTTCAATAAGTTTGCATGGTCCTAAGGCTGTTGAAATTTCAATAAATCCTGGTCCCCAAGGCTGTTGAAATTTCAATAAATCCTGGTCCCAAGGCTGTTGAAATTTCAATAAGTTCCGGTCCTAAGGCTGTTGAAATTTCAATAAGTTCTAAGCTACTTACTAGAAGTATTAGTTTTGTAGTAAATTTGGGAAATAAGAAAGCCTGTTGCTAAGGGAACCAGATTCCAATTAATGCTCACACAATTTATGTGTTGGTGTTTGTGTGTTTCCATAAAGGTGCTTCTCTATAAGGTGTGTCTTACCTGTGTCAGGATCAAATTGAAGAATCCAGTCTCCCTTATTAGACATCAAGTCAACAATATGGTAGAGAGGACTTCTGCAAGACTGCCTTGGAAGAAGTTGCATGTATCACTTGGAAGTTTATTCTTAACCACCTCTCTTGAGCTAATTGCTAAAACCATTGGAACAACAGCCTGAAGCAACAGGTGATCTATAAATAGAGGAAACATGGATCACTTAAACTTTTTAAAAGTTGTATCGGAGTGATCGAAACTTAGACCTAGCTCCAAAGACTTACCCTTGGATTTGGTTCCATTAGCATTGACCCAAAAGGCAACTTCAGCACTCAGTTCAGCTCGCTCAATGAGTTTAGTGAGACCGGAAACCTGGTTGACACTGCACATAAGCAGCACAGCATACCCAACCTCGCCACTCAGGACATTGGTAGCTTTTACCATTCTGAGGAGTTTTGAAACCTGTAATAGAAAATACGAATAAGTTTACTGTTGGTTGAAAAGTTGTCAGTTACTTGTCTTTATTATGCAACCACTGACCCCTCCTAGCCAGTGCCTCAGTAAGAAGGGCAATTCTGTTGCTATGACAATGTGCTCGCTCAGGCTCGCCCCAATTATTATAATTGGGGCGAGCCTGAGCGAGCCCCACACTAGCGTGACTGCATTGCGCACGTGTGTGTGTATGCTTGCTTGCTTGCTTGCTTGTTTGCGGCCATATACCGTAAATTTTAAATGAGCGCATTTAAATACTTCACAAAGACTGAGCCGGAACGTCCTCAGATCGAGCGAACTCAACTACTGCGCGTACCGAGTGTGACCAGCCTGCCCTTGTCTGTCATGGTCCGCAGTTACCATGCGTGCGTTAACTTGAGTCGTCTTCGCTCCGGGTATCTTTCACGCCGACGCTGCGCTCTGGCAGTAGCCCTTCACCGACAGCTAGCAGCCGGGCTGGACACGAGACTATCTTCAGGTAACTCAGTTGGCCATGCATAATCGACACTCATAAGTGCCAGAGATTCAGCTCATGACTTCAGTGTGAAGTTTAGTCCAAGCGTTTGTGTAGCCGTAGTAGTTATCCTGACATGCATGCAGTGATGATTCCTGCTGTTACTAACAGTGCATGGTTTGTGTGCCATGACGAACCAGCAATGCATTGCTCACTCAGGCTCGCCCCACGATGATGCATGAATCATCTCACTAGTTTACACGGTTGCGCAACCGGATGCTGGTTACACAACTGGACATCTGGTTGCATAACCAGCTGCCC
Source organism: Agelas oroides (assembly GCA_949130485.1). NCBI lineage: Eukaryota > Metazoa > Porifera > Demospongiae > Agelasida > Agelasidae > Agelas > Agelas oroides. The sequence continues at coordinate 4,016,012 of OX422204.1, read as the reverse complement.
GGATGCATAACCTAGTTATCCGGTTGTACAATCAGACGGTTAGAAAGCCACCCGGTTGTACAACCAGACAGTTTGAAAGCTACCCGGTTGTACAACCGGACGGTCTGAAAGCTACCCGGTTGTACAACCGGACGGTTTGAAAACTACCCGGTTGTACAACCGGACGGTCTGAAAACTACCCAATTGTGCAGCCGGACGGTTTGAAAGCTACCCGGTTGTACAACCAGACAGTCTGAAAGCTACCCGGTTGTACAACTGGGCGGTCTGAAAGCTACCTGGTAGTGCAACTGCCCTTGAAATGTTATAAAATTTTGCAGAATAACAGCACTCCTAGTCCGTTTTCCATCAACAGGGGAGGTAGAACTGATGTATGCCTCAAAAGCTTTCTTTGCATTTTCACAACGGTCAGATAGTCTTGCTACATGGCAAAAATCTACGTAACGGGATGACCCGGTTGCACAACGGGACAACAGTTGGGCTTCGATGCGGAACATATACTGTAAACTCTGGTTAATAAGTGCATGCGCTTATAAGTGTAAGTGGTAAGCAAATATGCGCGATATATGCGCTAAATAAGGGATGCAATGAAAGCCACGCCCTACGGATGGGCATGAGTGTGCAGTAAATTGTTAGACGCGTTCACCTAGCAAGTATCGACATAAAATCAGAAGGCTCCATCCTCCTCGAAGAGACCATCATTGTGTATTCAAGGAAATATGCGGGGCTCTACACGTTGTACGGGAGAAATTTTACTAGACCTAGTAGTCCAGTCATAAGCCGCGAAGGATGTGGCTAAAAATTGTGACTTTGTGTTTGCCAGAAGCGGGAAAAACCAGTGTAGCTCTTCTGACTTCAGGATGACCATCGAGTGTGCTGCATGTTCTTCATCCCATGGTTTTCACTCGATCTCTTGCTGCCAGTGTATACTCTATTTAATGCACATGCACTTAAATGATGCCGTGTACCAGGAAGGAAGCGCGCTTGTTTTCATTCTGAAAACTTTTTTGTGACTTTAAATAATATGCGCCTAATAACCAGAATTTACAGTACCATAGTTTGAGAATATTTTGCGTTACAAAATTTTCTCGTGTTCATTTTTCGTGTTGAAAATTTTCCTACAAATGGACAGATGGTACGAAAAATTGCCGAAGTACTGTAATAGTGAGAGGGACCTTTAACTGGCTAGAGATCAGGATAGTGAAGCATGGAGGAGTTCAAAAGAACTTACTATATTCGAGGATACCTGTGTATAAGAAAATATGGGAGGCAGCTGTTGGAGAAGGAAGTCTGGTCCTTGCCACTGTGCCAGAAGTTTGTTGGAAGACGCTGGCAATAGGACCAGCACCTGATCACCTGATTCGAACTGTCGCTGCCGGGCATTACGATCATACCACCATTTTTGCTGTCGTTGGGCCCCAGCACCAACTCGCTCATCTTGGCCACCTTCTCGTCACTGCCAACACATAGAACACCACACTTTAATCACTCTTGGTACTGGCCTCCCAACTCTCCTTCAGAATGTCCAGGGGTCCTCTCACTTGACCAGTTCAAAGGAGAAACCCGTGGAGGCCTGGGGCACCTCCCTGTAGGTGAACCGAAGATAGGGCACAAATTTGTCCCAGTCCTTCACATTGTCCATAGCAGCCTTCTTCAGCATTCTCTTAAGAGTCTGGTTAAATCTTTCAACCAACCCATCCGTCTGGGGATGGTATGGGCTGGTTCGAATTGGCTGCACACCCAACAGGCGGTAGATCGATCTCAGTCAACATCTGGGAGGTAAAATTACTGCCCTGGTCCGTAAGTATCTCCCTGGGCACTCCCAGTCGTGCAAAAACCTTCACTGGCTCCTCGGCAATATGGGGGGCATCAATCGTGCAGAGTGGAATGGCTTTTGGATAACGAGTTGCATAATCGCACACCACAAGCAGGTATCTGATCCCAGAATGGCTTCGGGGTAATGGGCCCACAATGTCCATAGCCATCCGCTGAAAGGGTTCATCGATGATTGGCAGTGGGACAAGTGGCACCCGTGACTTGCCAGCTGGTGCAGTCTTCTGGCATTCTCCACATGGTGTTCAGTGACATCCCGGAACAGGCTGGGCCAGTAGAAGTGTTGCAAGATTTGCTCTGCCGTCTTTTTCTTGCCCATGTGGCCCGCCAGAGGGAGTTCGTGGGCCAGCTGTAGTACAGTTTTTCGGCATGGTGTAGGTAGTACCAACTGCTCAATGGCTATGTCTTCATCTCGCCCTCGGGGCGTCCATCAACGATACAGCAGTCCCTCTCACTCAAGGAACCCCATTCCAGCCGTACTCACCCCTCCCACAGCTACCTTTCTCACAGCCACCAGTGAATTATCCTTTTCCTGCATATCCCTCACTTCATCTGCTGTCAGATCCAAAGGATGCGCCAGTGCTTGCTGCTCTGTATCCCTCCTGTACTGCTGTTTGTTGATTCGCTTCTGCCTCTTCGTCAGCTTTGTCCTTTCCTGACTGGCAGTGAAGATATCCTCATCCCACTCACCACCAGGGCACCCTTCTCCCTCAGCAACCTATTCCTCCTGACCCTGCTCCCATCCTTCCTGACTCTCACGCCATGGTCCCTCCACGCTTGGCGCAATGGAATGAGGCTGCACCTCTGACAACTGTTCCCTCTCTACACAATTAGCTGCCTCCCAACTCTGATCTCCACCTGCACCAGAGGGGTAATTACTAAGAGACAATGTCCCCATGCGCACACCGAACAGAGACTTCCCCTCCTGTCATCTTCTCCTTGGACACTAGGTCACACCGGACCAGCGTCCTAGATGAACCCGTGTCCATCACAATGTCTCCCACTGGCAGTCCTTCCACAATCCCATGCCATGCGACTTGTGTCTCCCCACTCCTGGTGATCTTGTCTGACTGTTTCCCTACACATTCCTCCTCACAGAACATAGCTGCCTTGTTAGGGCACGTTGCTGCAATTATTAATATGATAAACACACCGAGAAGGGTGCAAAGGGTACATAGAAATTATAAAGATACAGCATCTGATACAATTGTTTCCAGTTCACTGTGGCTGAAATGAGGAATAAAAGTGTGCGTGGAGCGAATTTCTCTGACTAGATTACCAATGGAAATGTGATCACGTACATAAGACTTACAATGACTAGTGCCATACAAACAGTTGTAACCAATAAAATATGAATTACAAGCGCGAGAACTGTCAATAAAAATGGTACGAACAAGAGATGAAGGGTGGAACATGGCAGAAGAACGTAAACTACTAAACCTATTATAAACAATATTTTGGATACTGACAACAGAGCCAACAGAATGGACAATAGAAGTACGACTAATACGAGGGAGGTTCCATATCCTTCTGATGATATTATTAAAAGAAACACTAAGTGAGTTGAGTTCCTCACAGTCTAGCCTCCACAGACAACTCACATATAGTGAAAGGCAGTAAGATTGAAATGTGTCCCTTACGATAACAGCTGTAACATCTTGGTCCATCCCGCTCCTCCTGCCTCAGGTTTGGCTCCTTGGCTCCACCCTCACTCATCCTGCCAGTCGCCACCTTATTGCAGTCCCGGGTCAAATGTCCCATCCGCCCGTAGTTGTGGCAACGTTTACTCCCCAAGGTGTTCTTCTCCATTCCCCTACACAGTTCCCTCTTTCCATCCTCCGTCGAGCGGCTTCGGGCCTGCACGTAGTCATCGGCAAGCTGGCCTGCTTCCTCCGCTGTCTTTGGCTTACGCTCCGACACCCAGATACGAACGTCACCCAGGAGTGTGTTCAGCAGCTGCTTGGTCGCCACCTTCTGTTTAATCTCCTCAACCGTCTTGTACTCCTTAGTCCACTTCAAGAGCAGATCAGTCACTCGCACCGCCAACTACCTGTGCGTCTCGTCCTCCTTCCGAGTCGCCGCTCGGAAGCGCTGTCGGTATGTCTCGTCACTGATATCATATCGTCTGAGGATGGTGGCCTTCACTTTGCCATACTGCGCCACCGCAGTCACATCCATGGCAGCAAACGACTGTTGTGCCTTCCCTGTCAGTTGCGGGGCAATCTTGCACACCCACCGACTCCTGGGTACTTCGTATGCAGCCATCGTGCGTTCAAAAGTGGTGAGTTATGCTTTGATATCATTGGTATCGGTTAGCTTCACTATTTTCACTTCGCCGTCGGATCGGGGCCCCATTGCGGCCACCGTTCGCCCCTGTTCTTCCACCAACCGCCTCAACAACCTCAACTCTTCATCCCGTCTCCTTCGCTCCTCGGCCAGCTCCTCGTCCTATTTCCGCCTCTCTTCCTCTTTCTCCCTTCGTTCATCTGCCAGCTCCGCCTCTCTTTTTTTTTTGGCGGTCCTCCAGGAAAGCCTTTAACATTTCCGTCAGCTCCGACCCCTCATTGTTGCGTCTTTGTATTTAGCTCTGGGCCGAATTGTCATGAATTCAGAGTTGTGGGTCCTATCAATCGACTGTCGAGTATGGTCGCACCGCTGCTCACCAACTGTGGTAGACTAGCCGACAACAATTCAAGCAACTCAATATCTCAAAAAACTGGCCAACATGCCATACTACATTGTGTATTTTATATCTATATGTCACAAAGGAACAAAAAGAAGGCCAAGGGGCCCAGCGGCCCTAAGGAAACCAACCAAATGCTAAGTACAAATCACCAACAAAAGGAGCTAAGTACACTAAGACCAGTCCAGTCCATGACAACTAAGCTAAAAGTTTTGTGATGTGTAACAAGCAGTAGATAGATCAAATGGCAACACTTTCAAGACATAATAGTGTCCTTTTCAATAGAAACCCAAGTACCTCCAGTACTCTTTATCTACAGTATGTAAGTCCTCATACTTAAATACTACACTCCATAAATCACTATCAACACAATGATGATCCAAAGTTTACCTTTACGGCTGCTAACTACTGATAGTGGATTACCAACATGAGGAACTTGTTGTAGAGGTTGAACACTGTCTGTCTGCTACTAAGTCCTGTATGCTGTCATCACTACACTCCTCATACCTGACACAGTTGCTATTACTTTTCTTGGAGGCCCACGAATATACATAACCATGGGAAATAGTACATATATTCAGTACTGACTCTGGTGCCAGTAGTGTGCATTTCACTCAGTGCAAGGGAATGTATGCAAGGGAATGTATTCAATTGTTCCAATCATATCACGGCATGTATTAACAGTATCCTGCTTAAAATTTGTAAATGACGACTGATTAAATATTGTATCCTCTGAAAAGCCAGTTATCTACATAGGGTCCTACCACATCCCAATTGTCACTTTCCAGTGGGCTAGCTCCTCCCCCACTGGCTGCTCCAGCCCCTCCTGCCAGTCCCTTCAGAGGACACTCTTTCCGAATGTATCTCTCATGTCCATACATTATGCAGACAAAAGTGTTTGCTGGTCTTGAAGACCCCATTGAAGAGGGCTGAAAGCTGGACCTTTAGATGGCAACTGGTCAGTCGAAGACTCTTGCCGCAGCAGCAATGTCAGGCGGTCTATACGGTTGGGTACAAAAAAAACTGATCTCGACCACATTTCCTAATAGACTGAGTTTTCTTTTCTGCTTGCCTTTCAGCTCTGACAATCCACTTTTCATCATCACTGTCATCCACTATCTCATCAGTGTTGTATTCTTGAGCTGTCAGCCACCTGTTCTCTGAATCATCCGCTATCTTGATAAGTTTTGATGCTTTGAAGAATTAGGTCGTCCTTCTTTCAATCCAGTGTTTGCAGTGTTTTCCTCATAAAGACTGCTGTAATTTTGTAGCCTGGAACCTCAATCTTCACTGCTTCAAAATGATCTTCAGTCTTCTCCACCCTCTCACTCCCTTCGAATTTACTGAGTGTATAACACCACAGATAGCTCTTCCTTTTCTGTTCCCGGGCATAGTCAGCTGAAGGGCTACTACACATGCATTTATATCTTGCAAATCTGGAAATGGAACAAAATGTACTGTGAAATGCACACTGCAAGGGCCCTGTTGGGCAATCCTGGGCGAGTGCATGAGCAGTACATGAGCTGCAGCCCCTGGATGAAGCAATATAAGTAAATACTCAGCCTCATACCCAAAGCATTATGAAGACCCTCTACTATCTTCTATCTGTGAGCAGCCTGGACACAGGTAAGGGAACGCACAACAGGCAAGTGCCTAGCCTGGGCTGTTATTGCTGACGCTTTGTAGATCACCTTGCGGATTTCAGTGGAGATTTGCACTTGAAAGTAGTTTGTTCCACATGCAGTTTTTCAGATCAGCATGCAAACAGTCGGCCATCAAAATTTGGGATGCACATGTTCTGTAAACATTCATATATAATTGACTTTAGAATTTATGGTATGTGGCTGCAAGCAAACATACACACTCATGTCCACAATACAGGCATGCTAGTGTGGGCTTTCCGGTAGAATATGAATGGGGTGCTCTGTGCAGTAATAACAGAGACAAGTTGACTGAAAACAAGGCTTTTCCAAGAACTGGTGTTGCCTCTAGTAGGTTTGCGAATTGAACTCAACGAGCTGTATTGCCAGGTTCAGGGACCACAAAGCTTTGGCACTGGGTACCTGGATGTGGAGGCTGAAAGAACCAATAGGTTTTAGAGGTTGTGAGCTGTCCACACCACTGTATAGCAACATAATCACTCACTGTCTTTGATGTCACATTGCTGAAAAGGGTGGGGAACAGTACTTGTTTGGCCACACTCCTGTTACAGTACTCCCTACGGTGCTACATTCTGCATGCTGCTATGTATCTATACTCTGCTTTTCTTGCTACTCTAATCAGTTTTACTTCATTGGTGAAGTAAGCAGTGGTGTGACTTCAAAATTTGAAGCACAGTATGAAAGTATTTCAGGTTCAATCTTCACTGGACAATATTGTTTGCAAATTGAAAGAGCAAAATCACACCTTAGGGACGTCCCCAATGAATCTGCTATATAAGTATGAGGTGCCCACTGGTTGTGAAACTAGGAGTAAATAAGACCTGAATAATCATATTCAAGGCATAGTTACACAAGACTTAAAAAACATTACAAATGTAGAAAAAATATGCAAAGCCTCATCCCTGCATCGTTTTCACACCAGTTTGCAACTGTAATGTAAAAAGATGCAGGGATAGGGCTTTGTAAATTTACCTTCACTATTATATCATCCCTACCTTGTTTTCATGCTTTTTGGCATGCCATCCCTCTTTTTACATTTGTAATGTTTTTTTAAGTCTTGTTTCCGTACTTTTTTGATGTTAATCTCAGTTACAGTTAGACTTAAGTCTAAGAAGTATATTTTTTTCAAGTGTAACCACAACCCCAGAACTTGAAACGGCATTGACAATTTAGTAGTGGTTCCAAGCATGTAATAACATTGCCAGCTAGAATCTGATGAAGGTCAACCACTCTCCGGAGCTCCGTACCAAACATTTTGAAACCAATCTCCTGAATTTCGATCACATGATGACTGACCAGCTGCAGCACAGAAAACTAGATTGACAACTGACCATCATAGCATCACAGTTTACTAAAGCTGTGAGTAGCTACTTTATTTAGTGTGGCTATAAGTTGGCAGCTGAATGCAGCGCCTTACCTATGTGGTGTTCATAAACCTTGCTCGCTACTATATATACGGGATCGGAAGAGACCGTGCCAGCCGTGCGCGTGGTCAACTCGGAATTTCGCTTGTGCACTAGTCTCATTCCCAGACCAATGATCGTGGTATTTGGCCTGGGAACGAGACTACATGTGTGCATGCGTACAAAATTAGAAAATGGCGTTCTTCGCAACGGACAGCAACCACAGAGTGTTGTGAATGGCTTTTATTGACCAGGGTGAATTTGAAGCTATGTTTCGTACTAAAATGACGGTGAATACTTAAACCGTTTGCGAGATATCATTGTTGAACATGGTGGTCGTAACAAGAAAGAATGAGAAAAATGGCACTTTTGCTACCGCACACTTTTGGGTTTAGCTGTCTTCCGCGTGGCTTTTGGTCACTTATACGAGTCTTGCTGATCACAAAGGCACTCAAAGAGGAAGCCTGAGTGCTTAAATAAGCTTTTAGCGTGTTTGTGGTGAAGTTATACGGCTTTTGCTTAAGTATTGCATTAGCCTCGTCCCCAGGCCCGTTCGAAAAATCGGAGAAGAGGGCCTGGTATCTACTGTTCGTGCATGCGCTTAATTAGTGCGTAAAGCTCACGTGAAATTGTGCAAGGGTGTGTCAAATGACGGCGAATATCATGTGGTTATGAGCATAGATAGTGTTATGAGCTATGACATATGTTATGAGCTATGACGTTCGTATATCAGCTTTTATATTATATCGCCAAGGAAGTGAGCGCTGCTATCCTAGCCTTTGCCCAGGCCTTCTGACCCCAGCGCTTATTGCTTGAACTGCACTGTTGACGCAGGACCATCTTCACATTACAAATGTAAGCTATAACTTCGTAACACGAATTATAACTTGCCAAAATCCATAAGCAACCAGGATAAGTGCTTCGTAGATGCTTTCTTTTCATGTTTTAGCGCCGTCGCTTCGCCTCGAAGTCGCAGGAAAGCATACAACACGGCAGAATCCAGGCCTTGCACACAAATAGCCATTGTCAGCGGTGTACAATTAAATATACGGCAAAATACACGTACGGACGTCACGGCACACGGAGGTGACACGGTATTATCCGGAATTCCCGGAATGTCGGGAAATTAAGCGCATGCACTAACCCTCTTCTCCGATTTTTCAAACGGGCCTGGGGACGAGGCTAGTATTGCATATATTGCGTGTTGGCTCCATCCCTACATAGAGAGTCTCTGATAGTCCATGTAGCTTAGGGGTTCACATAGACACATATCAAATTTCATTTGGTCTTTTAGATTTCCATACACACTATTGATTTTATAAATACCTGTGTATCTAGTGCAAAAATAACATGTCCCATGCCTTAGTTTGCCTGAGTAAACCTATTTGGACTTCACTCATGTGAGAAAACATCCCAGGCCCTCTCCCAATTTTCTGTACTGCGAGTGATGAAAAGGTGGGGCCTAGGAATGATGCTATTAGAACACATCATAGCCTAACAGCCCTAGCTCTCTAGCTATATAGCAGGGCTATTACATTCACAGTGATGTGGCTTTAATGATAGTGGACTTGTTTTCATGCTGTGCATACTTAGGCCTTTCTTTTGATGGAGAGATGTAGTTCGACTGTACAATACAGGTATCAATATGTAGCTATCTCTATCAACATAAGAGTTTTGAGATTCATGCCTTCATGCAAGTAGTGGTAGTGCATGCCTGGTGAGGGTTATGTTCCCTTCAAGTATCTTTCATTTTCGTATGTAACTCTACTCATATTCTAGGCAACAACAGTGGATGGAACACTTTTCTGCAACAGAAGGCCGTCAGGTGGCCTGTGCACATTACAAGCTGGATTGTCAATGGCAGGAACAACCCTTTCCATGTGGTACGTTACGAAGACTTGAAAAGTAATACTACAACAGAAGTGCAGAAGCTCCTCTCGTTCTTGGGAGCTCCTTACTCTGAACAAGAGGTCAACAGAAGGCTCAAGGCAGGTTTCAATGACTTCTACAGAAATCACCATGATGACTTCAGACATTTCACTCCAGAACAAGAACGTTTTATTACAGGTCTGGTGAATCAAACCATTGCAACTCTTAAGGTGTACGGCCTTGATAGTGTATTTTCACTTCAGGAATACCTATGATTGATGTGACATAAACAATTGTATGTATATTTTGAATTCATATCTATAGAAAGCAGATTGATCTGTCATTCCCAGGCTACTGTATGCTGAATGCTTTATTTTACACAGTGGTATTATACATAGTTTGCATGGCCTTACAATAATAACACTGTGAGCTTGATTACTACTGCGGTTCTTTTGTGCTTGCTGAATCAAGCATCTGAGAGAGTCTAAAGGGTCCACTTTGCAAGGAACCAGCTAGCACAGTTTGTGAAAGGGTCAGAGTGGCTGCCAACTTCTGGTGCAATGTCTCTACTGGAGGTAGATTTGCATAATCCTGAAATTCTGTATGTGTTAGCAGCTGGTCTTCAAGCACCCCTCCCAGCAGTTGCAGCTTTCCATATCCTTTCAGGCAGTTCAGGAGGTGGGACACAGCTGCTGTCTTTGAAAAGGCAAGTGCAGTGCAGCCCCTGAACAGTGGAATAATGTTCCTGAACCTTGTATGCTCCAGTGCCTTAGAAGAGACTTTGCTAGGAATCACACGAATCTTGATGTCATCCTTAGTCAGCTTCAGGCGCATATTGTTCCACTCTTGTACACTGAGGTCATTATAATGGTAGACAGCTACCATCTTGCTGTCCTGGAACACATCCCTCAGTTCACTTGCTATCATCTGTTTACGTAGGCTGGGCTGGGGACAGCAAGAGTAACAATATCATCTGTCTTCTGCATAGGACATTGGTATGTTTGGTTCCTAAAGACCATATCCAAACAAGCACAACTATACTACTTAAGTATAAGAACTACATTCATTAGAAGTGGAATATGTTTCCAAGCACATGAATGCTGATAACAAAGAATTAAGGCATAATTATTCTGTTATCTTCTAGGGCATGGAAAGATGCTCTTAATTGTCAGAGCATAAAGTACAAAGTCAAAGAGGCCTAGTGAAGGCCCAAGGTACACAAGTGGGAGCTTGCGAAGTGTGACTTAAGCAAAGATCTGCATGATTCAATGCATATAATGTGCAAAGTCACAAAAAAGTTTTCTGAATGAAAACAAGCACATGTACCCTCAAAAACCAACCAAACTAGATGGGAATGACACCACAACACTTTCACAACATCCCTATATCTTGTGCCATTTTGCCAACTATGCTTTGTGTTTGTTAGCTGTCTGCAAAGAAGGGTTGTGGAAGGCAGTGGGATGGTGTGTAGTGCATGGGGAGTGAGTAATGTTGTGGGTGGCTGCAATGTAGTTGCTACTATATAAGCGTGGCAGATATGGTCTGTGGAGTGTGTGAGCAGTGCTGGGTCTGTATGGTATGTTGGAGTTTAAGTTATGTTGTGAAATTTTATTGCTGCTGAACATGGCAAATATGGGTTGTCTTCTATGCGTGGAGTGAGCAATGCTGAGTACCGTGTTCATTTAGTGGGTGTGAATAGGCTAAGCGCATGTAGAGAGTTTTATGGTGTGCATAGTTGGCAAAATGGCACAAGATGTAGGGGTGGTGTGTGAAAGTGTTGTGGTGTCATTCCCATCTAGTTTGGTTGGTTTTTGAGGGTTCCAGCCCTACATGGGTTTGTTTTCATTCAGAAAACTTTTTTGTGACTTGTTGCTGTATGTTGTATTGTTTTTTTTTTAGGAATGGTAAGAGAGAAGAGAGGTTGGAGGGGGGGGGGGAGGCCGAGGGGAAGATGCATGGTCTGTAAAGTATGAAAGTATAGAACTTTGTTGTTCACAAAGAACAAAGAATCTTGAAATGTTTCCAAGTGAAATTGCAAATCCAAACATCAAAAATCTTTATCTACGGGGGTTTAGAAGCCCAAACAGTGCAAAGCACATGGGTTTTATGAGGCTTTGCATGCGGGCTTATAAATCCCATAGATCCCTACGCTGTGGTGTCAAACCAATTTAGACTATAGCTACTCACCGTCAAACTGTTGCTGTTGTAATGTATTATGACTCAATTCTATGTGACCTCTGTGGGGACAAAGTCTACGGAGAGTTTTTCAGTGAACCCAATAGTAGTCCACTTAAAATCAGGGGGAGCTGAACAACCGCCAGTTTCTGCGGTCACCTCCTCTTAGACTAGTGCAGAAGTTTGTGAACGAAGCCACCGTTGACTCGGTGCTACTAGCTGCAGTTCGAGGACCAAGCTACATATAGGCTGCTACTTTCTGCGTTGGAGGAATATGGCACAAAACAAAAGGAGGAGGTTAAGAAGACACCAGCCAAAATGCTACCATCAACTCTAAGTATGTAAAGAAGTACTATACGCATTTTTTGTTGTAAATGACCATAACAAGCAAATTTGAAGTTTGAAAGTTGACAGTGGCTAGTGTTCTAATGTAAGTTGCCAACTAGTGTTTTAACCATCAAGTACCTCGTATCTAGGTGAGTTACATGACTAGCAACTGACCAGACTACTGAATGACTTCAGCTATAGTGTAAACGGAAGTAGAAACTGCTGCACTTGTAAACTACATGTGCTTAGTGTGGGAGTCCTCACATACACTTAGCAGCTCTAGCAATACATACCTTATGATACTTCTCCTGGAAGCATGCACATCCCCTCTCTATGTTTTGCGTTATACCACCTGATCTTGGGCTTGGCTGTTGCAGTCTTCTTCTTTCATGGTAAGCTATATCTAAACATGTGCTCAGTTGAGCTTCCGGGGGCGTACTTGCTATGAACAATGTTATTCTAACAAAATGGCGTATAGCACAAGCATTAAGGTCAGAGTACTTGAGAATCACTGAGGAATAGTTCGAGTTCTAGGATAATGATAATTAGTGAGATGTCTGGTGATTTATGCTGTTTGTTCACGTTTGGAATAGCTTCAGCTGTTATCGTGCTAGCCTGGCTTACAGCAAAAGAAGAAAGTCAGAAGATAGACGATTTGCCCATTTTAGCGACTTACCGGTCTGGTACTTCAGCGATGCTCTCCAGTGGAGTTAAAGGTCCCGTTGCTCATGGAAGCACTCGATAATGACTGGCTCATGGAGGCCTTTGATTAATCTAACGCAGACATTTGGAGCGTGTCATTTGTGCACTTTTAATGTGGCCGCCATTTTTTTTTTTCAGGGTCATCCCTACATATGGCGTACCGTATGCCATGATGATTAGAGAATCTAAATCACATGGTTATAGAAGCTGTCTGAGAGGAGGTGGCTATGGATCCAAGAAGTTGGACATAACAGACAATGATGCCAGAAAAATTTACAGTTTCCATACTAACTTGTAGCTTAACTGAAAAGCTAACCACAGATGGCCTTAATAGCTTCTTCATACTGACATGTATTGTATTAACACAAGAGTATAGTTGTAGTTTTGTTTCAATGACCATTGCATGGTTTTGAAATACTTGACTGGGCATAAGTTGCATACATGTAAATTGGACTTATAACCCCAACAAGCAACCAATACCATATTCCACAATCTTCAGATTCAAATACAAATGGCTTTGTGCCGTATACTCTATATATTATACATGGTGTCTAAATGGGTGGGGCCAACCACCTCTGGAGGGTAACTGTGTGAACAAGAAGCAGCAGTATAGCTGACCTTTCAGCTTGATAGAGTTTTTGTATCCCTCACTTGTCACTAATTGTAGGCTAGTGATGTGACTCTTCTTGCCTGCTTTATATTGCATGTAGACTCTGTTGCCCCCCAGAAGTGAATACTTTGCATTCATTGTGTTATCTTTACCTTCCTTGACTCATTTCTGCTGACAACTTTCTTCCTGAAGCATGCTCTGGTAGCATAGCAACGAATTGCATGCCATGGAAGTACAGCTGTAAATTGGAAGCAATAACAAGGAATTTTCTTGCTACAGAACATAAGTAGTCAAGAAGTATCATACAAGTGTCATTAACTCTTCACTTTGAAAATGAGTACATAAACCCTACTGATAGCAACAAGCAAAGGACTGTGCTGTCGAGTCTGGATACCAAACTGGGTGAGGAAGGAACTGGTGAATAACCCTGCTCAGAAGTGTCTTGAGCTGTTGTCAATGTTGATAAGAAAAATGCCAGTAGCTAACCACAGTTTGAGTTCTACAACTTTGCTGTGATTATCTAGTCTTGGTTTAGATAAAGGATTAAATGTTGCAATTTAGAGCAGCATACATACACGCATGACCGACCAATCATGTAGAATTTCTAAATTTAAGATTGAATGATGGAAATCATGCTAGACACCCCAGCAAAACAATTTCAGACAGGGCTAGTTACCAAGACTATTCTCACTGGGCCAAACCCGACAGTCTGGTCACATGTGACCATAGTCTCATTCCTAGCCTCGTTCCCAGGCCCATTCAAAAAATTGGAAATTATTTTTCGAACAGGCCTGGGGACGAAGCTATCTCATTCCCAGACCCCTCATATGGGTACACACAACCGTGAAAGGTGGCTCCTTCTCCTTTCTTTCTCAGAGTCTCACTGAGGATCTGGGAGCAAGACAATAGTGTGACCAATGTCTCCTGGTCAGAAGGGTTTGGGGTTCAAACTACATGCTACCAGTATAATTTATCTGTTGCGATTGGGGTGAGTACAAGTGAGCCCCATGGTTGTGGTGACAGTGGCTGAATTGTCCATTAAAATATAGATAATAGAGATGGAATAGGATTCCCTCTAGATTAACACATGTATCAAAATGTTTCCATGGTATGTGTAAATTATATACATCCAGCCCTATTTGTGCACAATGCCACAATGTCATGTTTGGGCTGCTAGGCTAGATAGCTCAAAGTAGAACGAAAAGAGCAGGTCAGAAAGGCTAAGTTGTGGAAACCATTGTAACAGGCACCCTTGTACTGCTGGGAGTGCTGAAAAACTGGAGGCACGATTAGTGAGATGGAGAATTAATCAATGTGCACGCTTTACTGTCTGCTGTGCAGCAGAAGTGGCTGTGATCAGAAGAAAAATTTACTGTGTAAGACTAGAGAGAGGTGACTAGAACCTCAGAGATTCCATACCATAACTCCAGCAAACTTACTCAGAAAACGATATTTGGCCCATGAGACTTCAGATAAGCCTTGCATGCTAGGCAACAGAAATGAGTCCCTGTGATTCCAGGGTGCAAAGAGGACCAACTCCAGCAAATGAACGAGCCTCACTCATGGGAGCAAGACTCCAGGCAACATAGACAATAGAGACAGAATATGATCCCCTCTCTATTATCTATGTACATGAAGCAGTCAAGACAAACAGCACATAGGGCCCACCCAAGCTCAACTCCTCCATAAAACTAGCCTTGTTAGCAGGTCCCGCCCTTTCCGAAGGAGGAAGGCTACATTAAATCCTAGCTAGCCTCTTCCCCAGGCTTCCAGTTTATCATTTTGGAGGCAGGAAAGACTACATAAGATGTTTGGAGATCCTGTTGCCTGCAGCAGTGTGTACAATGCAGCCAAGACAAATGCATGCCCACAGTCTCGGATCCAGACCCTCGAAAAATCGAAAAGGAGGGTCTGGTAAGGAGGGTCTGGTAAACAGGGCGGGGTGGAAGTGTACACTGCAGAATGTTAGGAATTTTATTAATTGCGGAACCTTCCGTAGCCAGTAGAACTTTCTGCTGAACCAGACACTCGCACAGGCGTTCTAATCTTCCCGCTTGGTGTTCACAGCTTTCTAAAACGCCAAGGGGTGGTCACTCCCATAGGCACTGTAGTCACAGCTGCGACCGGGGTCAAAAAATTTTGACCATCGTTTTTGTTGCTTGACCGCTTGACCGCACCGCAAACGGGACCTTGACCGTTTGACCGCACACACTTGACTACACTATGTGCAATACGCACGCGAAAAACGTAAACATCTTGACCGCTGTTAACGAGTTTGAAAATTGTCCTTGACCGCTTGACCGACACCAAAAACAGCCCTTGACCCCTTGACTGCTTCTTGACCCCGGTCGCAGCCGTGACTACGGCGCCTATGGGAATGACCACCCCTTGAACGCGAAGACGGCTCTTGTGCGGTTAGCATTTCTAATTAACGCACATCAGAATGCTAATCAAAATCCAATCGGAAGTGCACCTGCATACCGGGCGCAGTGTACAGTTCCACCCCAGCCGATTTACCAGACCCTCCTTTTCAATTTTTCGAGGGTCTAGTTCCGAGACTAATGCCCACATGCCCAAGCTATACTCCATGATGGAACACCTGCCTACATTTAAAAACCTAGCCTCTTCCCCAAGCATCTCATGCCTCCATTTTTACAGGCAAAATTGGATGGAGAAGGTAGGAAGGGGGGAAGGAATACCTGGGAATGAGTGTATATTGCCAATGTACGCAACAGGGAAAAGGTAGTGCTATGAAATACTAATGCACTATGCAAGTCGCTCATGCTTGCCCCATAATGCACTGTATCCCCCTACTTCTTGTAGCTGAGGGCAGCAGTAGCCAGTACCTGTCTTAGGGGACGCAATCGCACTCCACATCCTCGATCGTACCGCCCACCGGACACCACGTGCATCACGATACAGTACACTGCGCATGCGTACTTTCCAAATTTGTGGCGGGTACATGACTTGTCACAAACCTCGTCTAAGTGGCCCAACTCACTGGCCATGGTCATTCTAGACTGTTGGTAAGCCAGAAATCAAACTGAACTATTGGATAAAGCAAGACTAGTATAATCACTGGAGCAATGGAGAATATATAGTTCAACTGCATCACAAATTGATGCAAACTGTTTTACAGTCTGCTGCATCTGTGTGCCCCAACTTATTGTTCTTGCAACTTCACTTCTACTGAATACAGAGAAGACTAATCACACTTTTTTGACTACTACTAAACAAAGAAGCCTGGCAATGCTGCCATTTAATATGGCTATCTGACCAAGTTCAAACTTCATAGCAAGTCATTATACCAGTAGCTCTGTGAGCGATATTTAATGGTAATTTTTAATTGTATCAGTAATCAAATTTGAGGTAATTGTAATCATGATTTGATAGTTGGCTGTTGAAGTCAACTACTTACAATGCAAGTGAATGCAAAATGCTTCACCAGATCGAAACTCCTCTTCTGTGCTTCATCAGCACCTGTTGAAGGGATCATTGGCCAAGCAGGGAAGATTTTGTGAGCTGCTGAAGCAACCACTGGTTTTGTAGATTACATGCAAGATCTAAGCAATTTAGTCTGATGCATGTGTGTCTACCTAATTATTGAATCTGACAAGTTTGTCCTTTACAAAATTGTATTTCAACAATGCTCTCTATTAAGTTTTGCATTTCTTAAAATGGTGTCGTGTGATGAACCCTCCCCTTTGCAACTTAGAGTCAGTGACTTCCCTACCACCAATTGGTTGCAGGTTTTGCTATGTATATATCAGTATATCACCCTAGCTGCCATTGTCAAGAGATGGAAGAAGATGAGCAGGTGAGTTCATCTCTAAAATCCTCTTCTATTAAGTGAGGTACAATGATACCCTCTTAGGCATGGTTATGGAAAACAGGATACTCATATGAATCATTTGGGATTGGCATGGCTCAAATTACCTTCTCTTAAATGTGTTGTATACATTCAATAGTTATTCCAGTGTCTTCCGTATAGGGGGTGTTTGATAGAAGAGGGATGCCAAGGTTTGATGGTTGATTTCAGGATGTGGTTCACTGCAAAGTTGAAAAGGGAGGTGGATTTAAGCCCTGAGTTTATCCCTAGACCGTCCGGTTGAGACTGGACTTGTTTGTGATCCTTTTGGAGAAGAGAGATCCGAGAATATAAATGGACCTCTTTCCTAAAGCAATAACTAAAACAGCATCCACAAACTCCAGACTGGTTTGGACCTAGGAGCTTACACTGTAACAAAGGAAAGGTTGTTTTGACTCAATTTGGTTCCTCAGTTTCCTCTTACTTGTCTGCATTGTTAAACACAGTGGAGTCCCACTGCCTGCTTTAGATTCCAAACAGATTAAGAACTTGATTAGGCTTTCCAGAACATTAGCAAATGTCATGGGAGAATATTTTGCTAATGAAATTGTCCAATCATGTGGAAAATGGTATGAAACTGAGGTAACTGCAATGGGTTAAAACTACCTACTTTTTTTTACAGTGATATATAGAGTGGCATACATGACTGGAGAGTTTTAAATGTTGTGTGACGCATCTTTCCTGTCAAGGCCTATATCCGAGCACTTCCAGATAGAAGAGGTTGGCACACCCATCACTTTAACTCCCACATTTCCCGGGGGTATTCATGCATGCACTCCAAGTCCCTGGACATTGTCCATTTTGTGAAACAGTCCCATGTACGATGATTTATCATGCTCTCTCTCCTGTACTTGTGAATTATACACATCAAAACTTCAATGCATGCAGAAAGTGTACATATTTTTATATTACAAGCAGCAAGAGTAATAAAGGGTTATCGTCAATCATGAAATTTTGCTCAGGTATTTGACAAGTGAATCATAGATCTCTCCCTTTAAAATGTCTTCTTTCTTTCCAAAGTGGCTCTTATAGCTGATGAACTGCAGTGCACTCGGAAGAAAGAACACTGCTACTGTCTGCACTACCCCGAATATATCTTCTACTTTTTCCTCCATGTGGTAAACATTCTTCACCCACAAGGCAACAAAACTGTAGAAAAGTATTGCTATAATTTTCAATATGATGAACAGAATCTGTCTTCTCAATGGTCTGCACCTTTCAACAATGTCATTGTAGAGATGCTTGTCAAGGTGGGTAGTGATGCCATCATGGATGAGAAGTACGCAGTGAGGTACAGACTGCCCATCCTTTCTAACTGTGATCTTCTTGCCGGGAGATTGTACTTCAAGGATGATTGTATTATTACTTCCTGAATGAATGTCACCTGCAAGCTTTTCAAATGTTATGTCTTCTTTCAGAATGTTGATAATCTCTTCTAGGATGCGGTCATACCACTTATGCAAGTCTCTCACCAGTGCATAGATGGCAGTAACAATTGAACCAATGAGCACAAAGTATTGGAAAGCCATTGATGCCGTCAACACTCCGCCAATGAATGTAAACATAGTGAATTCAGAAATAGCATAACACCAAATGAAAGTGACAACCAAAGTATAAAACACAAGGCCAATCATGAGTATGGAATGTATCAAAGTAAAGGTAAGCTTTATCACTAACCACAGCAGCGAAGACTGTCCCCAAACTTTTTGAATATACTGAAACTCACCCACACACACAGCACGTAACAGTGCAATGTAGAAATATGGTAAGGGAATGAAGTAAAAAAGTAAATTTAAAAGGAAAGCTAGGACGAAAACAAGGGAGCTGAAGAGAAGAGCCATAGGTCTTAACACCACAATTACTAACAAGAACCCACAAGTGTTTCCTGGGGACCAAAGATGTAGCAAGTAACAGTAACGAAAGCTACTTCTAACCACAAACTTCCAAAAATTCACATCAACTGTCAAGTACATTCTTTCCTGCATTACATGAGCAAGCTGCTGATACTCTACCAGGTTGCTATTTGCACGTACTAATCCAGGTGGGAGATCCCAGAAGAGAAACCGGGATGGAAGCCTTGTAGTAATGTGTTCACTGAGGTAGATAGGAACAAGTGCTGCCATCACAGCACAGACTAGCAAAGGCAACGAGTACATGTAATATGGAGGCTGGATTAAAAGTCGTAATGAAGTTACTACTAATGGAATTAGAAAGAGCAGTCTTCTAAGACGAACTAAATACTGTGCTCTTGGCATACCCTTTTGCGTGTAGAAACACAAAATCTGCTTTAGACATCTTCCAAAGTAGATTGGAGTCTTGTACGATGGAAACATGTCCTTGGACACACCCTTGTTTTTCTTGGGAGTAGAACTAGGGAAGACTCAAGTAGTGTATCAGGAGAGGGCAATAGAGCCACAGGAGAAGACCGATGGTGGGAACAAGCCAGTAATGACTTAGCAGCTCCTTCACTTCACACTTGTCTTCCCTGTCGTAGCAGTAGTAGTTTGGGAAGTCAGTTTTGCTTTGCATGGTACCAAATTTTGGTCTTTTAGTGAGAAGCATACTTAGGAAACGCCAGTAATAGAGAAGATCAGGAAATGCAAAATTAGGTACTGGTACAATATCTAGTATGTTGTATGGGGATTGCAGACACAAGAAGTCCCACTTGCCATCACTGATATTCAGTAAGAATTCCTCCAGTTCGTACTTTCCAATTCCACAGCTCAAGTTTGCCTTAACACACTCAGGATCACAGAACCCAACAACATCGTGTGTATCAAACCAGTCTGGGTCAACTCCACACCCTTTCAGTGACACAGGAACTGCATTATTATAATCTATGGCCCAGTCCTGCGTAACGATGCCCATTGTCATGGTTGATATCACAATGAAATTGTGTGGATAGTACAGCATGTAGAGTATATACACAACAGTTGCAATGGTGCCCATGCCTCCTGCGGCTGAAAAAACCAATGGGGAGAAGGAGCCGTGTTCTATTTCCCGCACACGTTCTTCATATGCCCTCTTCTTCTCTAACTCATTCTTCCGATAGCACTGAGGTAGGGTGGAGCTTCGATAGCAAGGTGCGTAGGGGTTGAAAACCCTGACGTCAAAGAATGCACTCTGTCTATCCCTCCCCCAAAAGTTTTGTGCCACAATGTCAAGTCGGGCGCCATCCTCTCGGTTGGCAGTCCTGTGCTCAAGCTGCTCCCCAGTTACAGGTTGTAGGCTCGGCTCGGTTCCGACACCGTGGCAGACTCCACTCAGCAGGTCCGCCGTGATGTTACGAATCTCATTGTGCCGAATAGAAGGAAATCCGCCCCTTGAGCAGCTAAGTGCATGCTCGATGGTGAAATGGTGACCACAGACACAGTGGGAGGGTAGATGTGATGGTCGCCAACCGTACCGCAAGCACAGAGCATCCCTGAAGGCCCCTTTATGCAGGGCAAACCCATGTTCAGAGATCGGTAGGGCTGAAAGCCAGCTTGAGGCTCCTTTCTCGGAGCAAATAGTGAGGGCCTTCTGCAGCTTGGTGGGTAGGTTTTCCTCCAGGTCATTTGCTGCTCTTGCTTCGCACTGTCTGTGGAATTTTTGGGCATTGTTTCTCACAGTTGCAAGAGTGCATGCTGAAGTATTTGCAGAGGGATATAACTTTGCGCTTGTTGTTGTGCTTTTTTTTGTTGCATACTTCACTGACTTGCAAGTCAGTGAAGTATGCACTCAGAAACATCAGTACACTAGCCCTTGAAAGGCCAGTAACATGCACTCAGAAACATCAGTACACTAGCCCTTGAAAGGCCAGTAACATGCACTCAGAAACATCAGTACACTAGCCCTTGAAAGGCCAGTAACATGCACGAATGCCTACCAATCATCGTTTTTCCCGCAAACAATTGCCGTTTACCTCCATCTGCACAAAACTGCCAGTCATTGCATTCTTTATATGTCACACACTTAATACCTCACCTAACACTTAACACTTTACTTTAGTCGGTTAATTGTGCTTCTATCTGGGTGCATTATCAAGCAATTGCTGTTTATGCATTATTGCCAAAATTGTTAATAAACCTCTGTTGTACTACCGACTATCTATGCTATAGCCACATACCCAAGACTCCCCTCCCTCAGTCCCAAGTGTCTTGGGTACCAAGATATCTATGCTAGAACCTTCACACAAAATGGACATAGGCTGCCTTCTCTTTTTAATACAAAGGAGACAGCATGTAGCAATAGCATCATCTTCCCTTGCTTAGCTTATTTTAAAAAAAGATGTCGTTCTGTGCAATGAGAGATACCATTACTGATTGATTAAAGCAGGATGCAATTTTACAGGTAAGGGAATCTTGTTATAGGTCAAAAGTAATTTTTAGTGCAAAAAAAACACATAATTCCAGTAGTCCATTCCAGTAGTCCATTCCAGTAGCCCAGTCCAGTGATTATTGACAGCCCAAGAATTACATGTCTTCAGGCTTTATTCTATACTCCAAGTGTGCATGAGCTAATGTGCAACATGCACAGATAGTGTTAAAATAGTGTACAGTAAATACAGGTTCTACATGTATACATTGTGTACTGTAAGCACTGCCACCTGTTGGCAAGACAATTTTGTCCATTACTTGAAATTCAGATTACAATGCGAGATATTGCACTCGACAGGGAGTATTTTTCAATCTGCTTTTGGACTCAAGAAAATTCATTCCCGCACTCGTTCATTATTCCCCTGCATTGCCTGAAAACTTGTGTTACAGTAGTAGCTAAGGTATTAGCTAGCTATGTAGCCAGTCGTATCTAATCACTGGACTGGATTGTGGACTGGATTGCTGGACTGAATTAATTACTGGATTAATTTGTTCACATCACATGACCTCCACCAATTAGATATCAGATGTGCTGAATTAACTGCCTTATTATATTTTTGTCTGGAGGGTCACTGTGGACCATTATGCATGTCCAGGGGGGAATCTAGCATTCTGTTTTCTGTCCAGGGAGAAGTATCCTATCCTTTCTGGTTACGGCCCTGTTTGCAGACAGAAATGCCATCTATACTCATCCACTGTCGAACCCAACACCACCTATGCAAAACATCTTTGGACTGTCTTGCCTATTCATCACACTCTCCATTGACTGTTTCATTCCCACTAAAGCTTTATAACGCAACTCCTATGAGTCCTTGCCAACCCGCTGGGCTGGGAGGCTGTATGAGCAGAGCGATGGCTTCAATCAACCAGTCAGTCTTGCTGAAAGCTGCAAAAATGTCCATTCCTACTGTTACGCCAATCCCCTGCTCATTGGGCAATCCAGCATTCATAAATAAATGGCAGAACTCTCGCAGGTCAGACTCTCATACAGAGTCTGGTCAAATTCCCATCAGGCTTTTGTTTGCATACTCAGCACCAGGGTACCTAATGAAGTAGGTGTGAACATAATTGGGACGTGTTCTGAAAATTAAGGCAGGACTTCCGTTAAAACGCCAGCGCTCTCCAGTTGGTTGGAAAAGTCTTATATGGGCATATAAGCCCTGGCTGCTGCGCGAGACTAGGGAACGATGTACCAAGAAGACAACCAGCCTCGAATTATGGATGTACTGGCTAACCAACGACACGTGTCGCGCCGTTCGTTCACTTTCTTTGTGTTTGCAACCCTGGCTACTGTTATGTCTGCTCAGACTGACAACCAAAGCCTCGTCGACTCTTCACCATCCCCCTGGCCATACTACCTGCAAGTGTACCCAGGTACTGATCCATCTGGAGAGACTTCGGTGGGGATCAAGTCATTGTATTTCGCTCTGATGATGTCCTTTGGCGGGGATTTCAGAAGCAGTGGAGCTATACCTGGAGTTCAAGTAGCTCTCGACCAAATCAACAGTGACCCAACCCTCCTCCCGGGTTACCAGTTGCACTACACTCTGACAGACTCCCAGGTTTGTGCTAGCTACATCATGTGTTGCAAAACTTGTGTGCAGGGTTGCTCAGTGAAAAACTAATGCCTAAGCTACAAATAGGCACCTCATAGAAAAAGTTGCCACTTGCTAAATGGAAGAGTGAACTGCTGATTTGCCTTTTTTCAAAGTAGTGGCTAAATTTCGCCTATCCGATAATTTACAATAGATCAAGAGGGTGTGCGTTTACGTCATTGCGTCATAGCAACTGTTGCTATGCCGCCATTTTGGTAGGCAAAGGTTCCTGCTAGGTACAGGGTAAAAGTCGCATTACATCATACTTATGTTGTATTGCACATGCGTAGGATGTAGCCTCGTTCCCAGGCCCGTAGGGGTTTTAACCCCTATGGGCCTGGGAACGAGGCTAGTGTAGGATGGTGCGGCACATACATGACGTTTGTGTGGTACACATTACATGGAACAGTGTGTGTAGTCGTCGGGAGTTGTTTGTGGCCAAATGGTTAGGGCTTAGTGTGCTGCAGTTAGGGTTAGGGACAGGGAATGGGCTTTTAGGCAAAATGGACAGTTCTTAATGGGACTTATGTACTGGCACGTCGAACTACCTGCGCTAGCAACGATCCTACAACCTTGTACAGGTATGTTAACTGTCGTTACTAGATCTCTGCATAATATAAAGTTGAAGCTAAATGCATGCTCCATACCTCATAGCAAGCTCGTAGAATAAGCCTCGCTGTACAATTTCCCTATTCATTGCCTCTCAAGATGGTGGCACATATATGGAAGTATGCGAAATATGTAGAAATTGCCTGCCAATGACATCACATGCACGCCCTCTATCAACACAGGATAAAATAATTATATACATAGGCTTTGCCTAGTATAGCTATTTTTCGCCAGTATCTATCTTTGATTGTAAGCAAGAAAACAATTATTATCTAGGCATTGCCTAGTATATATCTCAACTAGTTTGTTCCCCAACAACTGTACCTTAGTGTAATATTACATGTGTTTGTTAGCACTACATGAATAGAACCATCCCACAGTTATAAGCACCCATTTTGTCTGCTAGTTTCAAAAATAGGCACTGGTGCAATACTTCTTATGTTGTGGCTTTCATCTGCCCATTCACTCTCAAAATAACCAAATACCGTATAGTCGGAAATATTGGCAGTCTTTAAATTTGGCAGTGGGGCCTCAGGTCCATTTATCAAGGAGCATTGCCGTCTCTTGCTTGAGGTACTTAAACAAAGCCATGAGTTCACAAATTTACAAGAAATAAAATTGGCAGCGTGCTAGTGCTGAGCTAGCTACATGTACATCTTGCATAGAGGGGTGCCGGACGGGGCCAAGATCCCTACTGCATGCATTACATCATTACGTGTTGCGTGTGAAATAGTATTGGTGGATTATAATTTGGTGGTTTCAACCCCGTCGCCAAACTGCCAAATTTAATTCCCCGTCAAATTTTCTTGCTATACAGTAAGTTATACTCAACAACTAAGATAACCTCTGAGTAGTTTCAGGGTTCATTGAATTTAGGTGAGTACTGCGAAGCTAATTATCTTTCTCACAATTCCATTACGCTTCACTGGGCTAATGTATTTTGCATCCATCTGCCATCTATTGTATGAAGGACTCAGAACCAGACAATAGCCAGCAGATGAGTGTGTGACTAAGTATAGCATAGAGCATAGACAGGTATGCTCCCAGACTAACTAGACTGTCTACAATCACTTGAGTTGACCAGTGGTCTAGACGGGTGGACTAACCAAGGGCGTAGCTAGGATTTGTTGAGTGAGGAGGCAATACCTTACGGCGCGCAAAGCGCGCGGCGAAAATTTAGCTAATTGATTATTCATAACTAACTAATTCAATTAACCAACGTTAAAAGTACGTAAATGTACAAAATATCGAAGTTACCTTTCCTTCCACGCTTTGTAAAGAAAGTCGTTGTCAATGCTGCTGGTCTTTTCCCAACCAGGAGCGAGTGAGTTCCGATGTAATTTACTTTGCGCATGCGCTGGATACTTTATAGGACATTGCCAATGCGTGCGCGCGTTCTTACGCAGAAAAGTGAGGAGGCAACTGCCTCCTCTGCCTCATTGCTAGCTACGCCCCTGCTAACACTAAAATTTGTTTTTATGTTCGTGGAGAAATCCAGCAGCCTTTTGGGAGGAACAACTTAATAGTGAAGGTCTTTGTGCCTGGCGTTCTTCTCCTGTATGTTATAGTGTACGTAGACAACCTAACTTCAGTGAAGGTCCTAGGATTACAATTTAATGAGGTTTGCAATCAGATAAACGGTTCAGCTGTCATTACACCATATTAGCATACTATACACTGTCATGCTCGAAAGTATCATCAACAGTGAGCAATCTGACCAAGTATCTGTTATAATACTTATTCCATTTGTCTTACAGGCTACTAATGTACACTGGCATAAGGTGTTACTTCCCCAAATCCTGAACATGCATCTTTTGTTCTCTCTCTCTCTCCTCCCCCTCCAACAATTTTTTGTTAATGAAGCCCAGGTTATGTGTTGGCTGCATTATATAGGTTTCTGACATGGCCTCCTGCAGCTGCCTCTGTTTCATAACAATCTGTTTCTGCAGCAAGTGCAATACAGTCAGTTCAACAACTGCCAGCATTCGTAATATAGACACAGATTAGTGTCTTACTTGGTCACTTGAGATGGTAGCACATAAGCTGGGTTGATAGCTCAGTTCCTGGTTGAGAAGAGTGATCATGTTCACTGCTGGTAGGTACCACAGTCATGTATGCTTCACGATACCTTCAATGAGTGAGAATGTGTAAGCAGCTACCTGCCAGAGTGTATCCTGCAACTGTGACCTTCGATTTCTAGAACCAGAGTAAACCTACATTGCACTCATAGGCAGTTCCACACTCGGGCAAGCCCGGGCATTGCCCAGGTAAAATTCTGGTCACTGTATTGCGCGGAAACACAGCTGTAAAATAGCAGCTCCGCCACGCGTGTCGCCTGCCTGGGTCTGGCAGCTCTGCAACTGGCACTGGTTGCACTATACTCTACTATCTACGCAATAGCCTTGTACTCATGACTTTTCCCCCTCCCAAGAGCCTTGGGTATGGAGCTATTCATGCTAGAACCGAACCATCACACGAGTTGGACACGTGCAGGCTGCCTTCTCTTGTAGCAATAACAATAACATGATCTTCACTTTAACTTTAAGTCTGTTGTTTAAGAAATATGTGTGGTCCTGTGCAGTGCGATAGATGATACTATTACTGATTGACCTAAAGCAGGATGCAGTTTTACAGGTAAGGGAATCTCGTTATAGGCCATAAAAATGATTTTTAATGCAAAAAAGGTCAGTCCAGTAGTCCATTCCAGTTGTTCAGTCCAGTAGTCCAGTCCAGTGATTATTGACAGCCGAGGTGAAGCCAAGCCTTTAGCTAGAGCCTGAGCCAAGCCCACTGGCTGTTTAGTATATGCAGACCACAAAAAACATATATCACTTAAGTTAATGGGAAGTAGGTGTAGAGAAATCTATTACATGTAATTGTTGTACCATGGGCTTCAAGGGTGTATTAAATTTGTATGTAACCTGAGTGCAGCTTAATATATTTATGAGAGAAAGCCAAATACATTTAAGGCAGGACAACCTTGGATCACTAATCATGTGGATGGCTAAATGGGCATGGTCAAAGTCTATACAAGATCGAGAAAGAATTTGTACCAAACAGCTCCCTCTACCTGATATTAAGGTCAGACCAGAAGCCCAGTAGTCCAATAGGCCAGTCCAGACTACCTTTGAAGTGGTCCCTGTGACAAACCATGAATACCTAAGGTTTTGTGTGTGCGAGTTAATGATGATGTGGTCTGACTGACCTTGAGAAGATGCAACTTTTTTCATCTAATCTCACTGGTAGACTTAAAAGCAGTTCCTTGGACTGTAACACAAGACTAGACACAGAGACTTGGCTCCTTGTTACAATCTATAGTAATTGCATACACAGAAGGTCACATTAGCATAAGAGAGAATTTTAGAACATCTACATATCAAAGCACATAAATATATCTGTGCACTAAGGTAGTGCAGAGCTGTCAGTTGGGCCTGAGATCTACATATCTAGGTGCTTGCTTCACTACTGGAAGATCTACCATGAGGGCTTAGTATGTGAAGAGCATTGGTACATTTTTGTACTGTGAGGCTGCCAATGGTAGCATGCATAACACACTGTACTTGAAACAGCTAAGGCAAAGACAAGTAGCTCCATACATAGCTGTATTATCTACAGTTGCAGCCACCAGGTGGTACAACACAGATATTTTTCAACAGCTCTGTAGTACCATGTTTCTGTACAGATGCATAATATAGCTTTTCATCATTCCAGAGGCCACAACCCTTCTGTGCATGGGAATACAGTGGCGGATCCATAGATGGAAGAGGGGGTACACAGAGTGGAGATTGCTGCGCACGTAGTGTGTAGTTGGCTGTGTGTCTAGCACACAGCACAGAAAGAGGGGGGGGGCATGGTCTCCCAGAAAAATGTTGAAAATTTGAGCTCTGAGAGTGCTTCTGAGGCCATCAGAGACTACTACGTATAAGCACACAAAATCTAGCTAAAAAATATCTACACGAAGTGTAGAACATTTTCTACCCACTATAATTTCCAGTGGCAAGGAAGCCCTCTCGTTACAACCTGGCAATACTGCTCGCAAAATTTTGTGAGAATTCATTGAATATCTCTGCGTGGTTGCTGTTGCTCTTGTCCACTGGTCAGGAAGAACTCCATCATGCAAAATGTATAATCTCCTTGAATATTACCTACGAGTCCGGAAAGTGGGCTGGAAGTCTAATGTAGATTGTTTGAGGTAGAGTAGTCGGTTTTGCACGTGCCTTTGTTGGGTCACGCATAGGGGAAATATAGACATCTGTTCAGTGTCTGTGTACTATAGCTACATGCACTAAGCATGTGATGATCAAAGAAACTGCTACGGTTCAAGTCAGGGGGGGGGGGGGGGTGGTGCACCGTATGCATCTGCCCCTGGAATATGCATGTAGACATGAACAAATGACCTAATCTCAGTCTATTCTTGTACTGTACAGTCCAAGAAGCTACTTTCAAGTCTACTAGTGAGATCAGATAAGATCATTCGACTCAGATTTGCAATATTAAGGTCAGTCCAGTAGTCCAGTCCAGTGTTTACAGACTCACCACTTTAAATTTAGTCTACAGGGCAAAACTCACAAGTGACTTCATAAACAGCCATTTGGCAATGTTGGCTTTCAAGAAAACTTCAACACACTCCCACTGAAACTGAGCCCAGTTTCAGAAAGCTCAACTCACCCCCTACAAAGGCAGATATGCTCATTCCCGCTCACCTCTAGGCCAGGGAGGCAATGACAGCAGGACATAACCCACAGATTTCAAGTGACTGTCGACATTTTACTGTCCCCTCTGTTTCGCCTGATACTATCAAATAATTCATGTGTTTATTACTTTTTAATATATCATCTACACCCCACGAGGCCGAAACCGTAGTACCTTAGCTTAAAAAAGAACCCTTTGTTATGTCTAGAGTATAACAGAGGTATGCTGACCCCAATATGCCCGCTAACACCACTTTCCTACGTTTGTTGCTGAACAAAGTTTTATTCCCAGGGTGGGTGTACTATGACACTGATAGTATGCACTTTGATTGTTCATTGCTTCCGCTGGTCTGGCACTTACATGTACATTAACTGTGTGAATCCTTTCATTCGCATCAGTTTTGAGTACATTATAAGTTGGCAGTGAGCTGGCTTTAATATTTGTCTGATGTAGTTGTAATGTAGAAATGATTTTGCCCAGTGTCTGTGTACATATCTGGAGTTCTAGAGATCTAGCCTGAAAATTTGCATATAGCAAAAGGCTACCTGGTAGCCAGTCACCAAAGGTGCTGCTTCAGCATGTCCCGATGCAGGCATAGTCAGCAATCTGCCACTGCCGAAATCTTGCTTTTCTGGTTATAGCGCTTGGAGCTTGGCTTTTTTTTTACCTAGAGGTCTTCGATGTTGACATGGTATTTGTAACTTAAATCCATCTGCAGTGCAACAGGACAGTGGCACTGGATGCATTCTTCAACCAGATTGTCCAGGACCCAGTCAAGATCAGCTGGATTGGCTCAGGATGTTCAGTTGCCACAGAACCCACTGCTGAGATATCTCACTACTACAATATCACACAGGTAATTCAACAGTGAAATTGTATGTATTACTAAGTCTAAACTAAACTAAACTAAACTATCTGTCCACTTCACACACATTCTTCCTCCTCAGATTTCCTGTACATCTTCCTCTCCTGAGCTATCCGATCACCAGCGGTTCCGCTACTACTTCCAGACGTTAGCCACTGAAGCTGACCTTGCAATAGGTTTTTTTGGTGTTATCAAGCAGTTTAGGTGGAGGAAGGTGGCCTTCATTGAACAAAATGAAAACCTTTTTACTGTGGTGAGCTACCTATACTGGTTGAGATCTGTTATAGAGCTTATTGATATACTGTATAGCTGGGAAATTATATTAGCTAAAATGGCCTTTGATCAGCCGAAAATAGATATTGGAAAAATTTATAGTGATTGTGAAGGTCATTACATAAATTGTGTGTGCATATAGTGAAGTTGTCTGTTGCTCAGTGAAAAATACGTATAAGCAGCCTGCCTGCTATTCTTTCATAGAACTGGAAGATTTTTGTTGTACTGTCACTAAAGCTATATGTTCGGAGTTTGAGTTTCAAGCCAGTCTCAGGAATTAAGTGTATTTCCCATTCTGTACCCTCTTCTCAGACATGTAGTCCTTGTAACTTGCCTCACAAACTGACTTTCTCCAGCTTTGTTAGACATGTTTGATGCCACTGTGTTTTAAAATTTAAGTTGGTGGAAATTCAATTTGGCAGCACTGTTGCCGGTCGCCAAACAGCCAAATTAAACATTTTGGCTATACTGTAGAACTAATTATTACAGTCCAACCATGACTTCAATTATCCAAACACCTCCATTATCCAAACACTTTAATAGCTCTGTCCCATACACAATATAAACAACAATAATATAGTCGTGGATAGAACTTGAATATTATTCTGTGGCATATTTCGAGTGCATTGCCGAGTTTGACGCACTATAGCGCTGAGCTTTCACTAAGGGCGGGGCTCATATGTGCTATGTAAATGCATGAATATCTGATACGTCTAGGAAGCACGTATGAGCCCCGCCCCTGGCGGAAG
Source organism: Agelas oroides (assembly GCA_949130485.1). NCBI lineage: Eukaryota > Metazoa > Porifera > Demospongiae > Agelasida > Agelasidae > Agelas > Agelas oroides. The sequence goes on along the minus strand of OX422204.1, from coordinate 3,985,743 downwards.
CTTAGCGCTATAGCGCGTCAAACTCGGTGATGGGCTCGAAATACACTACGGAATAATACTCAAGTTCTATCTGGGGCTGCCACACATATAATCTTGATTATCCCTCAATTATCTGAAAGTTTTTACCTGGTCCCAGCTAGTTTGGATAATTGTGTAATGCAGCAACAACATATGAAATGAGTACGTCAATCATGTGTAAAGAGCTCTTGCTCCACGATTCTAAGCTGGCTTTGGATTTCATCATGTTGCTGATGCACTTACCATAAATAGTGCAACACACCGTGCAGTGGTGATAAGGATGCTAGCAGTAGCTGTACAACCATGATCAGTTGACAAATGATGCTTTTTGTGGTCAAGTTGTACCCTATCCAGAAAGCTGGTGCTATTTCAACCTGATAGTTGTGTTGTTGCAGCACAGAGATACGTATATACTAAAAGGTTCATTTTTGGATCTGTTATCAATAATATATAAGTATCACCATAGTACAAAGCTATACCGGAAAATATCATGTTGTTGCCGTCTGTATTGTTACGAGTGCGCAGCACGAGTAACAATACCTGGAATTGCAATGGCAACAAACGAGTTATATATTTTTCCAGTTATATTTCTCCAGTATAGCTTGGTACTATGGTGATAATGATTTTGTCAGTGCACGTGACTTGTAGTACCTGATGTGGATTCTTGCGTGACTTGTAGTACTGATATGGATTTGGCGTAAATTGCAGTAAAAAAAGTATTGCTTTTTATAAGCTGCATGCAGCTGTAAGGCTTGATTTCCATACATTTGTGCGAGTTAGACGTATGATAAAAGGGATACCAACTTACAACACACTAGACAATGGATTACCTCTTTTAGTTGTACACACGGCCAAAAGTCTGACAAAATATATGTCATGGAACAATGTACATAATTAATGGATGTGTTACTGTCCATCATATCTGCATACAAGAAAACAGTTCCATTGACTCAGGGTTACATATTGCTAGCTGTGTGAGTTATATACCCACTTGCCACCGGCTTCAGTGGTTTGACACTGAGAGGTAGCTACATCACAGGTTTACACCAACAAGTGGCACTTACCACGATGAAGGATGTTTACAGTGACCAAACTAGCTATTTTGACATGAAGATGCTTCTATTAGAGATAATAAACAGTAATGAATTGGTGGAGAACCAGAGTGGACCAACCCAAAATCAAGTACTGGAAATTGCATGAATTGTACAAAAATGCACATATATACCCTACAAAGATAAGGTCAGCAATTTGAAATTATTAAATTTTCAGCAACTTCTGACAAACATTTTGACCCATGTTAGGAAGAGCTAACTCAGACTAATTCTCAGCCCATTGTTATCACTGCTAACCTGTGTTCTGACAAACATTTTTCGACTGGTGCTGGAAATGCATGCACTTTATTAGAGACTGCAATTATACAATTTTTGGAGTCCCCTTGTCGTAATTTGAAGCAAGTTAAATACAGTACTCATAGAATGACGGTTATGACTCAAAGACCTTTGAATAAATTTAGAGCAAGCCTTTTCTAGGCCTTTCCTACATCTGTGCTTAAAGCAATCTTCCAAACTGCCGCATGCTAAACTCGCCAAAATTCACTCAACAGAAAGTCAGAGAATGCCGGTACGATATGATATCTGGGAACAAATGTAACATTGTGGTTGACATCAGATACCAACCACATAGCTAGAGGATGTCCAGGTATTCCCAAGTAAACCAGGTACTGTACCCTTTCTGTAGTGTGCTGCTGGTCATGGGTTTAAAGGGACCAAGCCTTGCATTCTTATAATGATTGGAAAGGAAATGTCCAAGATGACCAGCAGTTCTAACTACCTGAAATGGACTATGTAGTTACTATTAAATAACATTAGGTAGGAGGAGACTGGGATAATCTGGTAGAAGAAGGGATCACATACATAAGAAATCCTCTGACATACCTGTGGGAAGACAAATGAGTCCACTACAGAACACTTACTCTTATTTTTTGTGTCATTTTATCTCTCTCACCCCCCCCACACACACACACACACACATAGACAATGGAAAAAGTGAAAACTATGCTGATGGAAAACAACATCACTTTCACTGACTCAACATTTAACACTGAAGATGGCATTGGTGAACAGCCCTTTGTAAGTAACATAGCATCTTTGTGTTCATACATGTTTAGTCCACTCTTCAGTAACATGACACATATACACCCGTACCCACACACACATACCCACACATGTACCCATACATACTCATACACATACCCACCCACATAACCACACACACACACACACACACACACACACACACACACACACACACACACACACACACACACACACACACACACACACACACACACACACACACACACACACACACACACCACACACACACACACACACACACACCACACACACACAGGCCTTTGATCCTCAAGCAAGAATTTTTATCGTTGCCACGTATGCTGGATATGCCCGTCAACTCATATGCAAGGTACTAGTTTTGTGATATTTGTTGGGGCCAGCTTGAGTGGGCCCCCATACTGTGATGCTTGGTGTGTATTTGTGACATACAAGCGTATATTCAGTGCACTAATAGCAGAAACATGTTGTGTATGAACATATATATGATAGTCTACTGCAGTGTCAGCTTGAGTTCTAGAGGCTTTGCAAGAAGGAATATGGTGGACAACTGCTTCAGTCAAAAACCTATCTAGCTGCATGTACATATGACTGAGTGCCTAGCTACTGTGTGTGGGCTAAACTCTCTACTTGAAGCTATCTCTATGATGTTGCCAAGTAGTCTCGGGGGTACTGCAACTTATAATTGATGCAGTGGCTCATTGTTTCCACTATAACTATGACTTTTGAATGTAACATTTCATTCACCAATGTTCAAAGCTTGTAGGATGAGTAGGCAAGTATACACATTTGTTCAGCTCACCCCTACAGTGCCCTACTTTCCTTTGGATTTCCTCATGAGGTTTTTGCTCTGTGACTTTTCCTTGATTCATGTAGACCCAGCATGGATCTAAATCATATCTTTATTTAGCTCCTGCGTTGTACTGTAAACCCGCAATAAAATACCCTCATTTTTTGTACAGTACTTTGAGGTTGAAGTGGGGAGGGGGTGTTTACTTTGACCATAAGCCCCTCCTTACAACACAATGTTTAATACACACAAGGTTGACAATACATTTATGATGACTGCCATGGCTTTCTGGAAGAATGACAGCATCGCTGGTCATGTACTATGGGAAATCAGCAGCGCCTGTGTTGATGCTAAGCTGAAAGGTGTCCGAGTAACCTGCATCGTCAGTGGTGATGGGGGATGACCTGTGTAAGCTTGTACCATGGGCAATAACTGCGAAAACCTGGGCTGTGACCTGCAGAAGAGGCTAGTGGTTTTGTGTGTACGTGGACACTCTATAAAAAAGTTCACTAAAAGGCACACCCACACCAAGGGGCATTTTTTTAAACAAGTGAAAATTGCTTATGTAAAAACTTGTGGGAGAGTGTTTGCTTGAAGAGGGCATACGTTTACGGTAATAATGTTAATTTGCAGATGGTTGATTTTTGCTGTGGTCAGTGGTCTGGACTTGAACAGCTTACATTGGTTACACTACTAGAATGCAGCTGTGGGATATGAACAGAGAGGGATCCCATGTGTGTACACAGTAGGAATCATTTGTTACCATTTATGAGATTCATGGGTGGATAAGGCCAGCCATCTGACTGCATTTTCTGCATGAGATAGCGGTTCCCATCTCCCAGTCACCCAGAATACGGGGGATTCCATATTTTTGCACTTACACACCATGCACCACCTTCCCCTCCTCCCCAAATGCCCAGGCCTACAAATCTAACATGACCTACCCTCGCTACATGTTTCTTACTTATGGCTGGTATGAAGACAGATGGTTTGCAGAGGTGGTGCCGGAAGATGAGTGTACTCCAGCACAGCGAGAGAGTGTTCTACTATACACACTAGCTATACGGCGGGATGAATTCCTTACAAACTTTAGTGTTATCACCGACACAGACATTGTGAGTCAGTTTTGTTATGAGTGTAATTTCTCATGTGACAGTGTGTTAGGCTCTCCATAGTCATGGCAACCATGCCAGCAGCTGAATGGTAAACAGATAAGAGTCTATGGCAATCAAGTCTAATTGCTAACTGAGTGAGGTATCAATTTCTCATGTGACAGACCTCACAGTGAGGTTTCAGTGAACTAGTCCTCACCCACCTGGAGTTAAGCTCACATGTACAACATGTCTTGAGCAGCCTAAGGCTTCTACACCCCTAAGAGAAAGTATGCTTTGCAAATTATTTGTAGTATACAATTTTCCTACACTTTCTAAGTAGCTACTTCTTCAGTCAAGCAATAGACCTGTTACTGGACCTTCTCTAGCTCTGCTTTTCCTCCTCCCAGAATGGCTCTGAGTATCAAGATGCTTACACAGCTCGCAGAAGCTCTTCCTCACTCAATTTGGACAAGAATGAAACAAATCGTTACGCACAACACTGCTATGATGCCACGTGGACCCTAGCCTTTGCACTCAATAGGACCGTCACTGGTAAGGTTGTGAGTCTGTCTTTGTCTGTCTGTCTTATTGTACCAGCAGTGTTCAATCAAAGATAGCTTCCCTTTATTCTGTTACCAAGTGTACTGACACATCTGATTTTGAGCAATGATTGTTGGGGGAGGGCGGTGTCTGCACATAGGTCATGCATGTATCTAGGAGAACAATCCAGACATTGGATTTTGGCCTTTGACAGTAATTTTAATTTAGGAACGTTTCAACAGCACTTTGGCTATTCTTTAAGTTGTTTATGCCTGATGAAGATAGTGAATGTACAGTCAAAATATTGCAAAATTGAATTTTACCACTTACCATCAAAGGCCAAGATCCAATGTTTCAATTATCTAGCACTGTTTTAGCTTGACTAATTGTCATGAATGTATTGCCATGATATGGACAACTTGTCTTGTCTTAGCAGTTAGTATGTATGGCTGACTAATATTGTACAGGCCATGTCTGGCCTCTTGCTGCTGTCTGTGAGCACACAGCTTAGCCTGTCTGTATATATGTGTGTGTATATACACCCTAGTCACTCTAATTTAGGAAACAGCCGAAAATAGTTGTTTGAGCTAGTTATTTGGCATAAATTGCAATGTATTTGTTTTAGCAATTGAACAAACTAGAGGTGTTTTGCTGTTTTAGGGCAAGATCAAGGTATGGAGGCCTTGTTCTTTTCTTAGAACACTCAGACATCCATCCGTTCTAGTGTATTGCTGTTTGCACTGTACTTTATATGGGTGAGACTGAGTGTGCCCCACACTAGTGAAACTGCATTGTGCATGTATTACTTGCTTGTATTCAGTTGCACTCCTTCTTGGACAGAAGCAACTCTTCCAGGATTGTCTCTTGGGTCTGTACACTGTACAGTTCATGGTCACCTTAGTTGACATCTAAGGAAATCATCAATTTCCAGCCCTGCAAAAGTGTTTGGAGGGGAAGAGGCCAAATGTGTAACTTTAACAACACCACTCATTGTGGTGTGTTTACCCACACCATACACCTTTTGTTTCTGAACAACAACAACAACAACAACAACAACAACAACAACAACAACAACAACAACAACAACAACAACAACAACAACAACAACAGCAACAGCAACAACAACAGCAAAGGACAGTAGCTACCGGAAAGACTTCGAGATCTCTTGACCCTTTTGCCGCTGTTAGTAATTCATATCAATCATGTAAAAATCTCCCAGGCCTTCTCCATGTAGGTTGCTTACAAACAGTTTCAAGACAGAGGTTTTAGCCGTTTTCCAGAAATAGCATAATGGGAGACATCATCAGCTGAACCATCAGTGGCTTTTCCATTCAATTAATGCCCTGCACCGTATACCAATACAACCATTGGACTCACTTTCAAATGCACCACCTCTTATGGAATAGTGCGAATATGTTTGAATTCTGCATAGCAAACTGATGGATCTTCTCAACACGCGTCTAGAATTCCCTATACCTTCTCTATGGCCAGCTGCCGAAGATTTGCCTCAGTCCTCACATGTGATGTCATTATGCAAGTCAGCCATTAAATCTTGAAAGTAGCTAGCTGAGTACTCTGTTTTTATCTACTACTAGGGAAGTGTACTTTGCTCACACTAGCTGCATGCTGTTGACTTTTTTAAATTTGGAAACAACTTGTTCCGTGAAGTAGAGTGAAAAAATAGTGCATTCCAATAATTAGATCAAGTTAGAGCAACTACAATACAAAAAAATCTACATCAACTGTGGTGCTTTGTCAATGATACATGAATGACAATTGTGTGTTAGCAGATCCTGTCACAATGCATGTTGACATGTGTAAAGATTACTCATCGTGAGAGGGAGAGGAGAATAGACATGATCGTAGTTCATTGTTGTTTCTTTAGAGCTTGAAGAGAACTCAACTCTGAATGCTGAGGTGTGGGAAGCTGCTGGACTGCAGGGCAATGGCACATTTCCCCTGGATCGCTTCTCCTACAATAACAGTGCACTATTGGAGGTGATATTCAGACATGTGCAGGCAACAAGTTTTAATGGAATCACTGTGAGTGAAGGGGGTGGGAGGGGAATGGGAGGGAATGGGAGGGAGGTGAGGGGAAGCGTAGTGGGGTAGAGAGAAGGAGGAGTCTGTAGAGGGACGGAGAAAAAGCTTGGATGTTTATCTCCCTCAGTGGTGTAACTTCTGTTGAGCTCTCAAAGCCTCTTATCTGCTCTGAATGAGCTGCAGTCACATGACATGCTCTCCCATCTTTGCAGGGTTTGGTGTCATTTGGCTCAAATGGAATACGAGAAATAAAAAGATTGCAGATTTACCAATATAAATCTCAGGGTAAGATATTACCATGTATAACCGCATGATCTCCAGCTGTTGAGATCTTAAGTATACAGTAACTACTTTAAGAAGTGATTGAAAGATTTGGTACATAACTGACAAATAACATGAATAGCTAATCGATACATGCATGAGCTGAGATTTGCAATTGGTAATCAGGTTACTTATTATCAGTAAATGTGGAGCATGAAGTTTTACACACTAGCACCATTTTCATCATTGCATGAGAGTGGGTTTCTAGGATCATTAGTTGGGTTTCCTCAAAGTATCATTTGAAGCAGCGTATATACTACCACCAGTGTTTGTGCGAATACTCTCAAAAATCACACCACTCAGAACAGTTAAGGCGACTTTAACGTTATTGTTGTGACATGGAAGTACATGAAGGTGTTGCAATACTTTATGGAGATTAAATGGCTGCCAAGTGTAGGCTTCTTAGGTTTGCTATTGTTATTCTGCATTAGCCTTTTGCTATAGTTTTTACCCCGCGCGCGCATGCGCAAAGGGGTTAAGCAATCGGTTTTGTCTGTCTGTCCGTCTGTCAGTCTGTCAGTCTGTCTGTCCGGTGAAAAATTGTTACCAATACAGTAAAACCTCCGAACAAAGGACATATTGGGGACAGGGCAGTTGTCCCTTGTAGAGAGGTTGTCCTCTTCTCGGAGGTTTTCCTTTAAACCTATTGGAAATTTCTTAAAGACGAAAAATAACACTTAACTGTATTATTTTAATATATTCTGCTTCATTTTGATGGCAATAGCAAGATGGCAAGAGGAACTTACTATCATGCTTATATAAAGGACCACTGCTGCGGGTCCGGAATAACGGAGGTATCTGTTATAGGCATTTGGTTACTTCCGGTAGGCGTGGTAATCTGTGATCGGCTGGGCTGTTGAACATGCGATGAGGTCGCATTTTTGGACCTCTCCTTTGCTTTACGCTGACGAGAAAGGCCAGCACGATGAGCAGTAGTGCTAATATAGTGCTCGGTCTTTGAATCCAGCGGCGGTGGCATTACGAAAGCGGTCGACAAGTGTCCGCATTATGTGGGTGTAACTTCACTGTCCGCTTTCGGAGGTAATTTTGTATTGGCTAAGGTACGTCGGGGACTGATCAGTGTCCGTTGTTCGGAGTTGAGAGGTGCCCGCTTCTCGGAGGTTCGAAATGTATTAGTTCTATGGTAAAATCAATCAGGGGCAAGTGAGCCGTCCGCTGTACAGAGGTTGTCCGCTTTTCGGAGGGTCCGTTATTAGAGGTTTTACTGTACCTAGCACTAGTAATAAGTTCAAAGTTCAAAATATGTGCATGTGTTAGCATTTTGTCATCATGTGAGTATTCATAACCTTAACCAGATTTGATCCCCACTATTCACACAAACATCCCCTACCAGTACTTGAATCATCTGCAGTATAAAAGTGCTGGTACTGAATGTGTAACCACACACACACACACATTATGCCACAGATGAAAGTCTTGAATTTGTGGAGATAGGTAGTGTGAACAGAAGCTATCAGTTTACCTACCTACCTGGGGAGGAGGAGAACTCATGGCCAGGTGGGTTATGAGGGATGGGAGAACACTTCACTGCATGCATCATACTGTTTGGTTGTTATGATTATAGTTCCCTACCATGTGCATAGGAAATTGGTGACACTCATGCTCACTTCCTCCTCATTGTCTACTGTGTATGGGAAGTTGGTAACTCCCACTCACTCTTCTTTGTTGACTTCCAGGAGGTGTAATTCCATATGATGGTGTCCCCTTTGAGGAAGATGTGCCAGTAGATCTTTCCCTCACTGTCATTTTCTCCATCCTGGCTACTGCAGGCATTGCCTTTGCAGTGGCATGCCTCATATTCAACTGCATGTTCAGGAACAGGAAGTATGTTGTGGTTACTGATCCATCTATTAGACAGCCAAAGTGGGAGGAGGCTAAGTATGGCCGTTTGGTATCACTTGTATGTTAATTTGTGAGTTCCTTGTTGATACGTTGGCCTCACTGCCCACATGGTCTTCACTCTGTTCTCCCTCAGGCTGATTCGTCTCAGTAGCTACAACCTGAACTTCTTGATAGGGTGTGGAGCAGTCATCTTGTACATGGATATCTATTTCTTCATCATCCCTACCACTGAACCCCAAGCTGTGGCTGCACTGTGCACTGTAAGTACATCTGAGTCTCTCTGTAGGTACATTTACTTAATCTGAGTTCCTAACACCAATGTTGTGGAGTTTATCACGAGTCAATGTTCAGCACATTGCAGAAGTTAGTGTGCTACCGGGTTTATTATAATAGAGTAATTAAGTTTGGATTGGGTATGCAGTAAGTTGGATCCACTCATAAATTCCTTGAATTGAGTTGTCTTGCACTAGACTAGATCATGTGTTGAACTTGAAAAATTGGCCAAAGCACAAATGCAGAACAAGTACTGATCTTCAGCTCTCAGTCTTCAGAATTCCTGCAGTCAAGTAGTGAAGTTCCTGGCACATAGCAGTAGCTATGGTACCAGACCCTTGCAGGATCTGATTCCAAGACTACAACTGCAGTGACAAAGCTAAGTAGACCATTTATGGGCTAGCTGATAGTCTTGAACACTCTTTTCCTGTCACTGGCTGTGACAACTGAGAGGCTTCATTCCTGGTATTACGTTACATTGGATCGACCCGAAATTAGTTAAGTAATGCAGGCATGCCTTGTGCTCAGTTAGATCCACCCACTGATTCTCAGAATTGAATAATGCATGTTAAGTACTGTACATGAACATTTTTAGAAATCCTGCACAGTTGATTTTATATCATGACCTTAGCTTTTGATTCACAAGTAAGAACACTTTTGTCTGTTTGGGGAAGGTTGTACATGCATGCACACAGCTGTAGGGGGCATCCTCTCCCAGTAAATTAGTTTTGAGATTAATTCTGAGGTTAAGAATAATACTACTAAAGATTAGTGAAGGTGTGGAGGGCAGTCTGGTACATCCAAACAGAAAGCAACAATAGCTAGTGATCACTCAAACAGCAACATGTGCATTCAACATAATTAAAAGTGCATGTGCTCATTACTTCTCACAAAAGGTAGTCCTCCCAAAGCTGCTACAGTGATGATGGTTCAGAAATGTAAGTACACCGATATTTGGGAACCTGTCCATTGAGTGTTTTAATACAAAGCCATGGTATGCTTAGAGATGGCAAGCGAAACATTTCATGTTGAGGACATCGTATATACTCATGAGAATCCCTGCAGTTCTTTGTAAGAACTTGTTGTAAGAACTTGTTGTAAAGAAATTATTAGAGATGACCTAAGATCTGCTAGAAACTAAAAAGTAAGTAAATTATTTGTGCACATACTTCTCCTAGGTCACTCCATGGCTGACTGCACTGGGATACTCCCTGTGCTATGGCACCATCCTTGCTAAAATGACCAGAGTGTACTTCATCTTCAACAACCCTGAGCTTAAAAAGTTTAACTATGTAAGTTGACTTCCACTGTATAACCATGCACAGTAAGGTGAGAGTTCATGCTACAATCACTGCATTGTGTGTGCACAGTAAGGTGTCTGAGCAATTGATCGTTTATATCCTGAATGAGTATGTATTGCTGTATTATGACACGTATTCTAAATGATGACTCAGTTGGAACAATGCTATTATTAATCAATCAATCAATCAATCAATCAATCATGCAATCATGAACACACACACACACACATACACATGCACAATGCATATACAGCCCTTACAAGACAGGTACCTAGCTCTAGGAGTGCTGGTGTTGGTGTTGGTGGATGTGATAATTCTCCTGGTGTATACCATTGTGGAGGGAGTCCAGGGAAATCTAACAGCCACCAGAGTTGACAACAGAGAAAACCTGATGAATGTGGAAGGGGTAGGCTGATACATGCATGACCTCTGTCAGGGGGTAGGATGATGCATGTGACTGTAAATGTATCCATTAGCCATGTGCTTCTTACGCACTTTGTGATGTGTCCCCTCTCCCTGCATCTATTTCTCCTCCCAGGAACGTGAACTTGTCACTCTCTACTTCACATATATCTGCAGCTCCACAGCCAGGAGCATTTTCCTGGGTATCCTGTATGGCTACAAAATGGTGCTGCAGGTCGTTGCCCTTGTTTTTGCCTTTGCAACTCGCAAGGTGAAGGTCAAGGGACTTAATGATTCCAAGTATATTGCAGCGGCAATCTATGTGACTAGCATTGTGCTTGCAGTGATTATTGTCGCTACCTACTCCCTGAGAGAGTTTGTCGATTGGTTTCCTGCTCTCTTCTGCACTGGGTTCTTAATTGGCACCACTGTCATCCTGGGACTTGTCTTTGTTCCCAAGGTAGGCAATCTAGGTACAATAATCATGTGAAGTGGCATAGGTTGGGAAATTATACTATGCCACCCAGAATATGCTTGAAGTTAATCTAGCAGGTACTTTCTGTGGTGGTCTTGAGCACATGTTGTTGCTACCTACTCCCTGAAGGATGTTGTCAGTGGGTTTGCTGCTCTCTTTTGCAGTACAACACCGAGTGTGGTGCATGAGTGTATACAGAAATTGAACTAAATGTTGGGCAGTAGTGCTAGTCTTCTAAGAACAAAGCTAAGAAAGAGCCTGGGACTAGGCTAGATCTATCCAGGCTCAGACCCTGGTAAATTGTTTGAGTGCCATGGTAATGCCGATATCTGTGAACACAAGTGCAACTACTAGTGAAGTTGCTGCAGATACTCATGGAAAGGCAACTACATTAACAGGTATTTATTATATAACCTCTACTTTCTGACCATCTGTGATGATATCAGTGGTTAGCCCACCTCCTTGTAGTTGTGGAGGACTAGCTGGGTAGAGATCCAGCATGGCAGTATAAATATTCATTCTCATCGCAGATGGTGGCCCTCTACAAAGATCCACAGGGTAGCAGCATCTTTGACAAGGCAGATGCAGCTGTTAGCGGCAACACTCACCATAACATCATACTGAATATGAGTGATGACTCACTGGACAAGGAAACTATAGTGCATCTCAGAAAGAGGATTAAAGAGCTGGAGTCTGCATTATCACAAAGCAAATCATCTACGCTTTGATTTTATGATAATGATGATTGTATAATTATGTGATGCTATTTGTGAATTTTATTACAAACATCTTGGCTGTTTTTTTTTTACACATACTATTATAAAAGTGTATGAAACCATTTTCCTTGTTTCTATATCTAAGTAACAGGTAGGAGACTGGCTGAATAGAGTATAGGAATGAGGTTCTTGTTTCTATGGTAACCAGTGGGAAACAACCTGAGTAGAAGATAGGAATCATAAGTGTAGGAACCGGGGGGGGGGGGGACTTTAATACTGCAGCGCAGATCGCTGTATATTGCATCCCTCATGCACGTGGAGGCTGCAAATTATGTCGATGAGACAAACATCCTTACTATAGGCTTTGTAAAAAGTACCTCCAATACAGGCTGTGTTGGCGGAGAATGCTGGGGATCCTACAAGGCCATGTACTTCTGGCATAGACTGTTTTGGCGCTGAAGATTGTACATCCGTTGAGTCCAGCACTGGTGAACCTTCAAGGCCCAGTTGTGCCACTGCTTTTGCTGTAGGAGTATGACAGAGATTACAGCATGTCATCCAACTCTTGCAGAATTGCCCTAGAAACGATCTCAGAGTGTCTAAAATTACAAAATTTTCCTAGGGGGCATGCCCCCTGACCCCCCAGTGGAGCTGTTCCTACAAGTTGGCCCCCCCCCAAAATGAAATTGCTTCCTACGCCTATTCGGAATAATGTTCTTGTTTGTATGGTATATAACAGTCTGAGTAAAGGACAGGAACTATGTTTCATACAAAAACTGTCTGAGTAGAGTAGATGCTCTTTTTTTCTATATGGTAGCAGGTGGGAAACTGCCTGAGTAGAGTATAGATGCTCTTTTTTCTATATGGTAGCAGGTGGGAAACTGCCTGAGTAGAGTAGACTTTTTTTCTATGGTAGCAGGTGGGAAACTGCCTGAGTAGAAGACAGCAATAATGTTCTTGTTTGTATGGTAACAGTCTGAGTAAAGGACAGGAACTATGTTTCATACAAACCACCTTGTTTACAGTGTAAACTATCTTAACAACAAGGTCCAATCCTTTGAGGTACAGCCATGTAGCTCACAAAAGTGTTGCAGCAAATGCAAGCAGCAAAAACATAATTCACCAGAAAATTTAGAATGAGACAGCGGGCTTATAAGTATGATCGTTACCAATTGCTGTTGACACATTTGGAATGAGAGTTTGTGAGCTATGAGCTCAGCAACAGCTGAAGTTGGCAAACTGGCTGGATGAGGAGAATGGTTCAAAAAGCTTCTGCCAACACAGTAGTTGGCACCTGTGCTCAAGCAAACCTAATAATTACTGTTGTCTCTGTAATGCATGTGATGACAATAACTGGCTTGTGAATCATGTTCAAAATAATGTGAGAAGCTACAGCCAAATTTGAAGTTTAGTGTTGTGTTCATGAAGTGCATTTTTAAGAGATGTCAATGAGGTTTGTGCTGAGGTGTAAATTTTCAAAGTGTGCATGGCAAGAATTACATTCGAGACTGTTGTATCAAGTCATTATACTGAAAGCTGGTTGTGCTAAGATTGGTTAGTGGCCACACTGTGGGCTACGTTGAGCTAATAAATATAGAGTGCCAAAGCTGTTACAGTTCTTCATACTACTGGTGCTGTGTAGTTGTGACTGACTACCTCAATAACCAAAACAGTGTCAATATATGAGGAAATAGCTGTGAACACAATCTTAGCTACTTCTCAACTTCATCGATCCTTGTTTCTAAGGAAGTTGTAGATCTATTATAGTTATAGCTAGGGATTTATGATCCCAAGTCCCAGAGCACAGTCTGAGCTAAATCATAACTCTACTGGTGTGGCTAACATGCTGTGTAATCAATTATTGATCCTTGTTGTTTTACAAGTTACTATACACTAACAACCTGACAAGGTTGTTTACACACAGCTGCACATCAGAACTGTACTTGTGTTCAGGTTACAAGAATTAAATTCCTACAAATAGTACTAACTACTAAGTATACATAAAGCACCAGATATCTTTACGTGCCGACCTAGCAAATACCCTGTAGTAGCGCAAGAAAAATTTCAGGATCGAACTTTTTACAGTCACTGAGGTAAACAGATAATAATGCAGACAAGTGATGTAGCAAGGTTTAAGTATGTAATGTGTACAGAAGGACTGTCAGTTTATATATAACTCCACTGACTAATTCCGACAGTTGTAATAGTGTCACTTTGTCTTTGTTTTCGGTCATCACGCTTCAGGAATATGGGACCTATGGTGACACAGGATTTTACATGCAGTGGTCAAACTAGCTATCTTAGCATGAAGGTACTTACATTTGCAGTAAGTAGTTTTTAATTGCAGGCAGAAATGTCTACCTCACAGGGTTGGCAGGCGAAATCTGTCAGCCCTGGCAATTGCTAGACAGAAATGTCTGTCTCAGGGGATTGGTAGGCAAAATCTGTCCATCCTAGGGGTGCTTGCAAAGCAGAAATGTTTGTCCCAGGGAGTTGGTTGACAGACTTTGTCTGCCTTGTGGTGATTGCAGGCAGAAATGTCTGTCTCAGGGGGTTGTAAGGCAAAATCTGTCTTCCTAAGGGTAGACAGTGTAATTACTAATGCAAGGTTATGATCCATGGGGGGGTGCAGCGAGCGCGAAGTGCAAGGCACATGAGGCTCAGATATTAACATACTCCAGACCTGACAGTCAGACCTTAACCTAAGTCAAAGTCCGAGAGAAAGGTGAGGAATAAAGAGTGACTCAGGGAGGGACTCGAACCCGCGACCTGGCAAATGGCCTGCCATGCTCTAATGTTCCTCAATAATACTATTCCACAATGATCCTCTGTGATTTGGGGCACTAGATTGATCTCTGGTTCCAAGATGAGCATTTAAATCACCCATGCAGAATAAGGAGAGGACCTTTTGGAGAGAGCAGTGTTCAACTGTGTCCAGGTGGCTACAGTACACTTCTTGTGGTTGTTCTGCGCTTGCCATGTACACACACCCAGTATATGGAGAGATCTGTCTGGGTCTGACAGCTCGACACGGAGACCACACAACCTGTCACTGTCTGGTAGTTTGAGAGCAGAGGCTCTCAAACTAGTTCTCCACACAATGGCCACTCCACCGCACCCTCTGGTAAGGTCTGATGAAGGGTTTAGACGTTTGTCAGAGACAGCTGTATAAGAAAAGTCAAGATGGAGGGATTTGAGGTTTGTAAGTTCATAAGGCCAGAGCCAATGTTCCTCCAGAATTATGATGTCGTAACCATGCAGTTTCAGTCAGGTTATGGACGTATGGCACACTATTATGCAGGCCTCGACAGTTCCATGCTATTACCGTGATTGATTGACGCGACTCTGTTACATGGCAAGAGCTTGGGATTGTGTGATGAGAAAAACTCATTTGAGTGTTGTTTTTCCAGATACGGACTGCATGAGACTGAAGAGAAGCGGATGACATTGCATTATACAGGCAGTCTGTTGGAATTTTCACTTTCCATGAAGAGCCCACTTTCGTAGCATTAAGAACTGGCCAGTTAATCAGGGATGCGAGATCAGTATGGTGAGAGTGGACGAACGCATATGTGACACAAGCTTGAGGCTCTGGATAGGTTTTTGTCTCTTTGAAGTGTGGATAGGTCCCTTTTGAGACACTTGATCTTGTCCTTTAGACCGTTAACTTCCCTCATGATAGTTGAAGAGCATACTTGTTCTGTGACGACAGGGTTTGTGTTAGCCTCATCCCTGGCGCGCGAGAAAAACGGCTACCAGGCTAGGTTTGTGTGAAAAGCTTGGTCTTGGTGTGCAATGATTTGGATGCTTTGGTTGTCTTGAGATGCCTTTTTAAGACCAGTGTTCTTGAAGCTGCGAGTGTTGATATATTACGCTTCCCATTTTCACTAATGAGCGAGGGATGGTAGTGTTTTTCTTAAGACACTGGATGAGAGTCCACACATCATCCGCTAATTTCTCGTTTATGCCAAGAGCGCGAAGTTTCTCCATTTGAAGAGGCCATACAAACAGCACACAGACAGCAACCATAAGCAGAGTACGAGTTTACGAGACACACGGCATACACTTGTTCAGTCATGAGCTAAAGCAGTAGATCTATGTATACGACACTCTTAGACTCAAAAACAGACAGCGACTCAATTACGCCATTTTCTATGGGACCATACCTCCTTGTCTCAATTTTCCTTCTCATCGACAATCGCCCATGGCGGTACATGATGAGGGCTAATTTTGAAGCACATTATTTATGTGCATACATGCATGCTCATTCTCGTCCGATGATTGATGGGTTGAACCTGCGCGCTTCTTCAAGCGACACTTCTCTCCGTTCAACAACAGAAGCGCTGATAATTGGAGGTTAGGTAGAGTAAGGATAGCTGCAGCTGATAACCAAGTTTGGTGGACAGTGCTGCCTCCCTCACTTTATAGGATTTCGTCGTCCGTGGATCGGTAGTTTCGTCCGATGGTCGCGACCATCGGACACCGCCCTTTATTGGGGCATAGCGTCCACATTCACTGATCTATAAAGCTCAAATTTGGAGTGCACGTAGCAGTTGCATCAACCTACCTACTCAGTGGCGGATTTAGGGGGGGTAAGGGGGGTGCAAATGCACCCCCCTTTGGCGGCTAGTAATGTGTTTTGCGTACATAACTGTACGAGTCCATCAAATGATTATGCAGCAGTGGCATGCAGCAACAACAACCAGGCACAGTTACACACTCACGTATCAGTTCCTTACTGATCTCCAGACGTTTGACTAGGCCTAGAGTTGCTTCGAGATATTCAGTTCGGCCCGAGGGGTCCGCCACGGCGCGCCTCGGCGTACGAGATTTCGAAATCCACTGGATTTCACGTGGATTTCGAATTTCAGAGTGGATTTCTGGATTTCACAGTGGATTTCTGGATTTCAGTTTGGATTTCTGGATTTCAGTTTGGATTTCTGCCGACAGGTTTCTTCTTGTATGTTCTTGGATATTTTAGTTATAGTTCCCAGCTTAGCTAGTTAGTTGTAGTTTTGGTTAACTAAATTTTAAAAAGGCCGTACTAAAATGTATTTAGTTAAACTTATAGTTAACTAAAACAACACTGTGTACGAGATTTCTTTTGTGACGGACCCCTCGGTTCGGCCTCCCAGCTATATTTTATTTAAATGCGTTCACGTGACCGAAAGTGGGCGTAGCAACCCAAAAATTTTCCAGCGCGCTTCGCGCGCCAGTGACTCAACCCCCCTTTCTAAATTTCTAGATCCGCCACTGCTACTGGACCAGAAACAAGGGCTGTTGTTACTCCCATTCGTGCTATGCAGCCGTCCGATAATGTGGGGTGTCCGATAATTGATTGGTTACTCTAGCTTGTTCGCTGTTGTTTTCTTGACACAGAGCCAGGGGTTAGTCAACAGTCTGCGGCTCAGGTAACTGCGCTCTGAGACCATCGAGCTCGTTCACCATGTTCATGAGTGTGTAGTTGCTTCGCGAAGTTTCCAGGAGTTCCGCGTTTCTGCCGAGTCACCTCTCCAAGAGATTTGTAGTAGACTACTGCAAAACTAGGGATACACATTGTGCAAACATAGACTAGTCTATGGTGCAAATGACCTCGCTCCGCGAACGTCCGCGTTTGCCCTCGTATTTCCCAAGTAGAGGTCTAGAGGACACTATCAATACTCGGACACCAGCGATAATCGGACGTTCGTACACGGAGACTAAGCCACGCAGATACTCTGTTATGCCACGGAAAGGAAGGCGGAGTCCACCGTATCCGGCGACTGAAAATTGGAGCTCGAGCGTCAATCCCCGCTTGCGCTAGGGGCGATTAGCGTAACAATTCGGAACATTCGATAATCGGCTAAAATAATGTATTTTCGAATGCTGCTTCCTGCTCCCTTTCTGAAGGAACTCTCGGCAAGATTTCTGCACTGTTGGAAAGCTGTAAGACCCTGCTGCTGCACGCCTGATATTAATTTTGTCACCATAGCTGCCTTGGGCGCTGGGGGTGTTCCCGAAAATTGAGTGGGTTGCTTCATCAATGATCGGACAGTGGATTTTTTTCGCCGTGGACACCCCAAACTACGCAATAGGCCAACAATTCTAGTATCATATGAATCTGCAGGTCATCACCAACGTAACGGTGCAAGTCTCGTCTTTATGCGTTATGTGGTTCTCGAGATACAATTGTTTTTTCACCTTCATACGGGCCTAGTTACAGGAAACTAAATTTCTGAAGTACATGAATCAAGAACAATTGTATCTCGAGAACTACACAACACATAAAGACGAGACTTGCACCGTTACGTTGGTAAGGACCTGTAGATTTAGGAATATTACTCGGGGATGCCAAAAAACGGGGAGGTCAAATTCCCCACTTGTGACACCGGGTAGAGCCTCGCTTCGCTCGGAAGTAGTATAGGTTATACAACGAGGTAGAGGTCTCTACGGGATATACACAACCGAGGGCCGCAGGCCCGAGGTTGTGTATACCGTAGGGACCGACACCGAGTTGTATAACCGACTTGTACCATGGGGCATAGCAACGCGCTTACGTAGTAGCAGGGTATAAAAAGCGGACAGTTCGTCATGCGCTTACAATATTTTTTGTGCTCTCCTGGCCTGCATTGTCGATGTCACACGTCGGTACGACGTCATCGGGATTAAGCGCGCGCGCGGTGAACAAAGTATGCGGAAGTGCGCGCGGGATGTTGGACGAAAAGTGCACGCACCCCGGGGTCTCCATTTCTACGAGGGTCCCTAAAATTTATGACACCGGACCAAATTTTTTGTGACAGGCCGCGCTAGCCCATATGATTACGTCATCACGTTGCTACTACCCTGGCCCTGTGCGTATCACTATAAATTACCCAGCTTCCAACCTCTAAATTTGCCAAGAAGACAACCAGCCTCGAACAACTATGAATGTACTGGCTGATCAACGACACGTGTCGCGCTGTTCGTTCACTTTCTTTGTATTTGCAACCCTGGCTGCTGTTGTGCCTGCTCAGACTGACAACGAAAGCCTCGTCCCTTCACCATCACCCTGGCCATACTACCTGCAAGTGTACCCAGGTACTAATCCCTCTGGAGAGACTTCGGTAGGGATCAAGTCGTTGTATTTCGCTCTGATGATGTCCTTTGGCGGGGATTTTAGAAGCAGTGGAACTATACCTGGCGTGCAAGTAGCTCTCGACCAAATCAACAGTGATCCAACCCTCCTACCAGGTTACCAGTTGCACTACACTCTGACAGACTCGCAGGTTTGTGCTAACTACATTGTACGTTGCTCAGTGAAAGCTGATTCCCAGCTATCACCAGTTCTTTGTCGTTTACATAAACTGATATTGAAGGTCTGAGCATCTGTTATAGTTAGGGTAGTGCCTTGTGTGTTGTCATACTTGTGAATTTTACCTTAGGTCTACTTTTGTATTAATTTAAGCGAATTTAGTGATTACACTAAAATTAGTAATGAATAATAAATAGAAATTCACGTCAACAGCCTTCACTGTTACTACTCCTCCGTGGAAAATAATCTAGTTGGTGAACCTACAGACTTCTCGGGGCAAATGTTGTTACCCAAGGAATCCAGGCTGCTGCTTCAAAGGAGATTGATAGCATTGATTGTGGGGATTGTTTCTGTCATGTTTTGCAGCTCTTTGTTCAGCTCTGGGCTCCATATGCTGCGATACTTGCGATATACTCGTAGTCCACACAATAAGCTAAACCTCAAACAGTTGGGCTAGCAGTAGCAATCTGTCACAGAAACCTTACTTTTATTGCCACGTGTTTCTTACCACGCCCTATAATTTAGTTCACCATGGAAGACTGTACATTGAATATTCATAACTTTTCTGTTAAGAACGCTAAAATTAGTACACGCTAAACTGGACTTGTTCAGTTTAGTACATGCAATTAATAGTAGGCTTAAGGTAGTTGGTGTGAGGCTACTTGCAAATTATATGAGGTATTATTCTTGGCTTGTTGGGCGGGGTGTACATTTCAGTAAAGGGTGTATCTATGCAAGCTTCCAATGACCGTGGTCAAGAGTAATATTATTATATACCTTGTTACTATGGTTTGAATAGTATACTATATTCCAATATATTAAATTTCCAGTATAAGCCTTAACATTGGGCTATTCTATTTGATGTTTTTTTAACCCCCCCCCCCCCCCCCCCCCCACAGATGAACAGTTTGTGACAAATCCTTGCAAACACATGTTAATCCCCTGGACAATAGACTTTATTGTACCCCCTGGACAGTTATTTCTAGGATACCCCCCCCCAAAAATAAATAAATAAATAAATAAAGCTCCTTCTGTTGTTTGGCCGGTTGAGTCTTGATAAACATACATAATAGATAATGCATGGTAGGCTGGGATTTATGGTCAATAACCACCTGACTCCGAGGGTAGAGCCCAAGGAGAAGGGTGGTTATTGTAAACTATAAATCCCAGACTAACATGCATTATGTTATAGTTATAGCACAGTGCCAGGTATTTATGGCAGTAAACAGACCGAGTCCGAGGGCTTAGCCCGAGGACAAGGTTCGTTTACTACAGCCATAAATCCCTGGCCACCTGTGCTAGAATTATTATATATCCCACCTGATTGGTCCTTTGTTGTTATTACTATAAACACATCTGTACATGTGCAAGTGTTTACAGTAGTTCAATATTATTTACACACAACTGTGTATAAGATCTGTACTATAGTATAGCAATGTAGTGGACTGTAAGCTAAAAATACATGGAGAGGGAATTATGAGCCATAATTTCCCTTGTAGCCCTTAGGGAGGGAAATTATGGTCAAAAACCATCTGACTCCAAAGACAGAGCCTGAGGACAAGGACAGAGCCTGAGGACAAGGGTGTTTATTTCCACTTGTACTAAAAACAGCGAGAATATATATATCCTACTGCACCCTTGTATCCTAGGTAACAGGGGTGGGTTAAAAGTGATAACCCCCTCTCATAAACCCCTCTTCATGTACTTTTTAATTGACATTTACAAGATTACTTGTATACAGTATACATGCATGCACAGATGCAACATAATAACACAGCATTCATCATAGTAGTTTTAATAGAAGTCTGAAGAAGTCCGCATACAGTGTAACAACTGGTGTGGTGTTTTCAGGGGACAGAAGTCAATTCGACCATAGATAATGATTCGACTTTCGCGCGCTTCTAGCACGAACCTAGAAATGTGCGTGTTGAGCGTAGCCTGGTCATAATTTGGGTCGTCGCTCTTGGCTTACTATTAAAGTTCATCCAAGCGGCAAAATTGGTCAAAGCCCACCTTGCACACTTGTCCGTACCGGCTGGAACTACACCCTGCGAAAGCGCAGCGAGTTTGTCATCGTCAACGAAGCGTTCGGAGTTCGCCGTCGTGAGATTGAGGGTGTGGCAACTTCATCAACTGGTTGGGCGTGGTCATATTAGCAGTCGTACTGCTGGCTTCATCCAGGGCAGTCAGTCCAGTCGTACATGCCGAGACAAAAGTTAAAATAACGACAAGCCATTGCTATAAGTTGTTGCTAGGTTGAATGCAGTATCTATGGATGACGTATGGCGCATTGACCAATGAGGTAGGATATATAACAGATATACCATGGTTGCTAGGGATTTATCGTTCGAAAACCACGCCCTCTCCCTCGGGCTGCGCCCTCGGGTTCGGGGTGGTTTTCGACGATAAATCCCTGCAACCATGGTATAACTATTACAACAAGTTATGCATGGCTGCTATAGGTTTACAATAATGAAAACAAGCACATGTAAGGATGGAATCTCCAAACAGCATGCAAACAAAGTAGGAACAACCAACACCACAACGCTTTATAGTGGTTACCTTATTGATATTTGAAACAGTGTCGGTCATTATCTATGTAGCTGTTAGGAAAGGAAGGAATAGGGGTATTTGAGTTATAGCATGACCAGTGAGGCAAAGTGTTTCTCAAGTATTGTGAGCATGATGTTGATCATCTTGTTTGATGTATCCACCAAGTCACCCATGTTTCTATAGTAACTTGTGCCATAGTGCGTGGGAAGATCAATATATGCCATATGGCACTGCCCGCTAGGGCTTCCCAGTGCCAATATGAGAATAGTGGCACACCGGCGTCTTTGATCTCCCACGCACTTAATGAGATATTGGCATTGGGAATCCCTAGGTATACCTATGGTCAATTAGTAGCAACAGCTTTTTTCTGCATTGTTGGAAAAGAAATACAGTCAAAGTACAGAGGAAAAAACAAGACACAAAACTGAGTGTTCACTAAGAACATGTACAAACGTTCCAAGGGTCAACAGGACGCGATCGTTCGCTTTCAGCAACTCGGTACATTCCACACAGCCCCGTACGTTTACACAGCCCTCACACAGCCGCTATGTTCGAAAAAGCCGAATTAGCAAATTCACTTCCATTTGCATGGTAACAGGTGCCTTTTCATGTGGGGTGCCAGTAGGAAGTCACTTATCCAAACACCCTGGCACCAAGGGGTGTTCAGATAACTGAAATCTTCAGATAAGTGAAACAATACTATTTGTATACAAAGCAGAGTACTTTCCATTTAATGCACAGCGAAATATTTAATGATATCATAATACTAAGGGAGTTCGGATAAGTGAAGATTTGAAGCTCGGATAAGTTGTCTTCCTACTGTAGTAACTTGACTAGAATTGGTTGAATCACTTCCATTGAGTGCTCTTCTCTCAGCCTGCTACATGCATGCATCACTGTTAAAACAGACACACAGCGCTTACAGGCAAACTGAGGAGAGAGTGGGTATGTTTGAGTTCCTCAACAGATATGAAAGACCTGGGAGCTGTTAGCTTCTAATACATGGCGCCATCATGATTACTTTAACTGGAAATCTAGTTGTAGTGACTCCCTCATGGATGTTCCAAATTTGTGGTGGTAAGATGATATGGGCTACTATACCAAGTACATAATTACTGTCAATTATCAAATTGTTAATGTCAACACACCACAAGATGCTCACAGAACCTAGTGAAGCCAGACATGAGTCGATCTAGCACTTTATGAAGCATGCAATGAAGTAAATATTGCATACCAGGCCCTATCCTGGAAGCTTCCTGAAGCAATCCTAGCAGAAAGAAATGTCTACTTGGTTCTGCTAATGTGTAGTTTCCTTGTAAGTATGAACACTTCTGTTGCCTGTGCGCTCCTGGATGATTCTCTGTTGAACCCAAGCACTGGGTTGCACCACCCACCAACAAGCTGTGATTGGTTTTGCCATTTTTTGCAGCCCAGCTTGTGGTGACTTGTAAGACATTTTACTCCTGATTCCAAATTTCTGAATTAACTTTGCATTTTGCAAGCTTGGTGGAGAATGGAATTCTAACACCCCAGTGGTAATGTTATAAGATAGCTAGTTTGGTCAATGTAAAATCCTGTGTTACCATAGGTCCAACTTGTTGATTGCAAATGTTTGGCCCTGTGCAATCGCCGTGGATTAGCTCTCAACATTAATGCTTGCACAGTAGATACTTCAATGATAACCATTTCAAGCTGTGGTGTCAAACTTTAGGAAGTCCCTCATCCATCCATCCATCCATCCATCCATTCATTCATTCATTCATTACTATATATTTTTTCTTTCCACTTGGGGTGTAGTTACTCAGAGGCCTTCACTACTTTTTGGTGTTGATGTGCTATTTGCAACTTACATGAATGATCCTCCATCTGCAGTGCAACAGGACAGTGGCACTGGATGCATTCTTCAAGCAGATTGTCCAGGACCCCGTCAAGATCAGCTGGATTGGCTCAGGATGTTCAGTTGCCACAGAACCCACTGCTGAAATATCTCACTACTACAATATCACACAGGTAATTCAACAGTGAAATTGTGTGTATTACTGGAGGGGTGGAAATCAATTGTCCACTTCACACACATTCTTCCTCCTCAGATTTCTTGTATATCCTCCTCTGCTGAGCTATCCAATCGCCAGCAGTTCCGCTACTATTTCCAGATGTCAGCCACAGAGGCCAACCTTGCAATAGGTTTTTTTGGCGTTATCAAGCAGTTTGGGTGGAGGAGGGTGGCCTTCATTGAACAAAATGAAAACCTCTTTACTGTGGTGAGCTACCTACTCTGTCCTAGAGCTTATTGACATATTGCATAGCCGGGAAATTATATTGGCTCCATTTGGCTGTAAACAATTATTGGCAAAATTAAAATTTGGCAATTGGTAATTTTTTATGAAGGTTATTACGTACTTTGTACATGCAAATGGTGAAGTTGTCTGCATGCAGTGGAAGTTGAAAAACTGTTGTTCAGCATGTTTCCAGAAAATTGTAGGCAGCTTGCCTGCTATTCTTTTATAGAACTGGAAGATTTTCTGTTGTACTGTCACCAAAGCTATATGTTCATCAATGGACACATCTCAAGGAATGCTGGAGTTTGAGTTTCAGGCCATTCTCATTCTGTGCCCTCTTCTCAGACATGTAGTCTTTGTAACTTACCTCACAAACTGACTTTCTCCAGCTTCGCAACTTCATATTGGGCATGTTTGATGCTAGCATGTTGTAAAGTGGAAATTAAATTGGCAACACTGTTACTAGTCGCCAAATAACATTAAATTCTCTGCTAGATTTCCTGGCTATATTGTGGAATTTTATTAAGTCCAACCTTGATTAACCTGCTTTAATTCAGCGGCTCGACTAAAGAAGAAAGACAGTTCAAAGTTCAACTTCAATGGCCATCATGTACCTGTATTTATTGTTTTACAATCTGCAGTTTTGTACAAACAAAATATTGTTGTTAATGATCGTTTACAGGACATTCTGTAGGAGGTCTGATAGTTACCTCCTGAGAGGTAACTATCAGAACTAGTTACCTCTCATTGACCAATCAAATTGCTAGAAATTGTGTCTTCGTTGCAGTGAATGGTTGTTTGAGAGCTGAATCATTACAGTTTTGCTAAAATCCATTGTTCTCATTGTTTTCAGTGATTTTGTGTCGTATTTATAGCTGTTGCTATGCTCTAAAGAAGTTAGACACTTCGACCAATGGAAAACCCTCAGGCCCTTAGTAGTGCCCTCGCTACGCTTGGGATGCTACAGCCTCGGGCCCTCGGGTTTCTAAATCACGCAGTTCCCTTGGTCTCGGCGTCTAACTATTATATGGAATGAATATAGAATACAATTATGCTAACTTGAGCAATTATGTGTGGTGCTGTGCCATATCATACACACACATACACACACACACACACACACACACACATACACACACACACACACACACACACGCACACGCACGCACACACACACACACACACACACACACACACGCAACACCCATAGACAATGGAAAAAGTGAAAAATGTGCTGATGGAAAACAATATCACTTTCACTGACACAACATTTAACACTGAAGATGGCATTGGTGAACAGCCCTTTGTAAGTACCGTAGTCTCACGAAAGAGCACCAATGGGTGGAGCACCTTAAAAAGTCTGCCAAAGAGGGGGGTGGGCGCTATTTCGAATGTTTCTGAATTAAACCACGAATGTGTGCTCATGTCATGTTTACATGCTCTCGAAGCAAATAATTGGACAAACAATAACCTACAACGGAACCCACCAATGGCTTCGAAGTTGAGTCCTGACGGCACACAACACTCTGAATGGCACCATGTCACCGTGAGCGTGGTGTAAGTCGCTGTGCACCGCATTAGCTATGTCCGTCTACACAAAGATGCCTTGTAGTAAGCAACCTTCGGTGAAGTATTACACAAAGTTTCTTACCTCGGATATGCATAGTGCTTGAGGCTGTGCTTCTAAAACTCCACGCAAAGCTTGCTCCAGGGTGGGTGCTCATTCAAGTCACAGGAAATTGAGCCAAAAGTAGGGAGTGGGTGCTCTTTTGTGAGTGGACGCTCTTTTGTGAGACTACGGTACCAGTAAAATAGCATCTTTGTGTTCATACACATTCAGTCCATTCTCACTCACCCACATGCAAGCACCATGAATATATGCACATGTGGCAGTCCCGGGTAGAAATCCAACATTATTCCGTTGTGCAATTCGACCGCGTTACCACATTTGAAGTGCTGTAGTGCAAAACTTCCGTTAAGGGCGAGGCTCATACCCACAGCGAAGATGCATGAATACCTGATAAGTCTATGTACTGCGTATGAGCCCCACCCTTAACGGAAGTTCTGCGCTACAGCACTTTGAATGCGGTAACGCGGTCGAAATACGCAACGGAATAATGTTCGCCACTCATTTGGATTGCAACAACTTTATCGTGTTTATAAGCACCCACAAACAAAGCAACCTTCTTTTGAGAGGGCACCCACCCACTACTGTACAAACAGAAGTCAGTTAATTGCCAATTCAAACATGATGGCCAATATTTATCTCACATTGTCTACTGATACGAGATAAAGACCAACATATATAGAAACGGCCACTAAATAGAATATATCTAGAAATCAGCAAAAACATCCTAGGGATTCATCAGTTCTAAGTGCTATACGTTAATGGACAGGAGATGAACAATGATCAATCAATTGCCGACTATCTTTGATTTTTGAAACGCTAAAAGCGTGGAACAAGAATTGGCGAAGAGAACATCAAGGCCGAAACAAACCGCGGCTTATACACTCATACAGATCTATGCTACAAGAATATTTTTTAGCAACCCAGAATATAAGCACCCTACGATTATAAGCACCTATTCTGCTAATTTTGACAAGAAGCACTGGTGCTTAGCATCCTGACTTTATGGTACCCATGCACACACATACCCACACACATACCCACACACATATCCACACACATACCCACACACATACCCACACACATACCCACACACATACCCACACACATACCCACACACATACCCACACACACACATACCAACACACATACCCACACACACACACACACACACACATACCCACAATTAGGATTTTGATCCTCAAGCAAGAATTTTTATCATTGCCTCATATTCTGGATATGCCCGGCAGCTGATATGCAAGGTACTGGTTTTGTAGTATTTGTTGTGGTGAGCTCAAACAGGCTCCACACAGATCACTGGTGTGTTTGTAACATACAAGTATAGATTCAGCATCCTAACCATAGAAACATTTAACTAACAACGTAAAACATCTTGCTAGTGTATATAAAAAATTGTTGCAGCTAACGTCTCGTCTCCTGCTTCACTACAACTTGTCACTTTGTCTGGGTCCTGGGTAGCTCGTCTTCCTTGATCGTGACGCTGGCCTAAGCTGTGGCCAGCAAGACTAAGCATGTTCACAGGCTTTTTACCATGTGTGAACCAAGGAAGCTGTGTGGGTGCATGGTGGCCTGGGAACAATGCTAGCACAATAGTTTGTCATTCATGCGGTTTGGTCTAGTGTTTCTTCTTTGGATGGTGGATCAAGCCATTGACAGTGGACACCTGACCTTGAGTCTTTGGTAGCACTATATTAGTGCTCTACAACTGTCTTAGCGAGGCCATTACTAGCAGAGAATAAGCTATAATTATCTGGTCAAAGCAATGACAAGGATGTCCCTGGTATCAATGCCCAGATTAATACACTGCTGACAAATTACGAAATTCACAAAAGTTTTCTTGCACAAAACAAAACTGCTATATTGTAGCACTAACTGCATGGGTTCAAAGTTCACAGTAAATTGTGTATGGGTACCGTATTTATTCTAATAAAAAAGCTTGCATATTAAGGTTACGATCAACTAGTTCGAAACCTGTGAAATGCATACAAGGGTCAATTGTTTACGTAAACAATTATAGTTGACATAGTACACAATAAATAATTATTGTGGAAGCTGCACAAACGAGCTGGGAACGAGGCTATCTTGTAATCAGCACACACTGAGTTGTAAGTATGTACACATTTTAACTGACTCACTTATTATGTAACATATACATGTATATATATGTATGTACATGTGTGCACACTTGCTAGCTAATACAAGCATGTAGTAAAGAGTTGATTACCAATATGCTACTGGAGCTGTGCGGAGATACACCCACAAGGTAGTCAGTATGATATACTAGTTATATACATTTTGTACTTACACACCATGCACCACCTTCCCTCCCACCTCCTCCCCAAATGCCCAGGCCTACAAATCTAACATGACCTACCCTCGCTACATGTTCCTTACTTATGGCTGGTATGAAGACAGATGGTTTGCAGAGGAGGTGCAGGGGGATGAGTGCACTCCAGCACAGCACGAGAGTGTTCTACTATACACACTAGCTATACTTCGGGATGAATTCCTTACAAACTTAAGCATTAGCACTGACACAGGGATTGTGAGTCAGTATTTTCATGAGTGTACCTTTGTGTTATATTCCATGACCAGCTCAGTGAGGTTTCAGTAAACTTGTTTCAGCTTTACCTTAAAACCTCACCCAGCTGGATATGTCTTGAGTAGCTTAAGGCTTCTACGCTCCTAACAGAAAGTAAGCTTTGCAAATTGTTTGTAGGTTGAATCTTCCTGCACTTTCTAAGTACTTCTGCTTGAACCAAGCAATAGACCTGTTATCGGACTTTTCTCTAGCTCTGCTTTTCCTCCTTCCAGAATGGCTTGGAGTATCAAGATGCTTACACAGCTCGCAGAAAGTCTTCCTCACTCAATTTGGACAAGAATGAAACAAATCGTTATGCACAGCACTGCTATGATGCCACGTGGGCCCTAGCCTTTGCACTCAATAGAACCATCACTGGTAAGGTTGTGAGTCTGTCTTTGTCAGTCAGTCTGTCTTGTCATATTTAATCAAAAGTAGCGTTCATATATTTTGATACTGGGTATAACTATATGTTGTACTAACACCTCTGATTTTCAGAAATACTAAGGTCATTGTAGGAACAGGGCAATGTCTGCAGATCACAGCATACTGTTTCTAGCAAGAGAGTTGAGACATTGAATTCTGGCCTTTCGACGAAAAGTACCAGACTTTTTTTTTTCAATTTTGCAACGTTTCAACAGTACTTTGACTATCTTTGAGTAGTGAAGATAGTCAAAGTACTGTAAAAATGTTGCAGAAATGAAGTTTTGCCACTTACTGTCAAAAGCCAAGACCAAATGTCTCAATTATCTAGCACGAACTTTATGCGAGTCAGCTTGTCATGTGTGTACTGGGGTGGGGGTATTGTCATAAGTGGGATGCAGCAATTTGTCTTGCCTTGGCAGTTAGTACGTATGGCTGACTAAGTATCGCACATGCTAAGTCTGGCCTCTTGCTGCTGTCTATGAACACACAGCTTGGTCTGTCTGTCATGCATAGTTCCTTCTCGGAAAGCTTAGAGAAAGCAAAGGTGAGTTGCTGCATGCTAAATACATAGCTGCTCAACTTGCTTGCTGGTGCTATCTGCACATGAAAATAGAGGACTCAAACGGTTGTGTGTGATCATGTCATATCACATACATACACAATCAACTGGATTACAGTTGTACATAAGAACATACAAATGCATATGAAGATTTTCCATGGACTATAGGTAGAACAGTGTGAGGGGAAGCCTGAGTGAGCAATGCAGAGCACCATTGTTCAGCTAGCTAAGGCTTCACCAGATCACAGCATACACTAGACTATGCATGTCTGTGTAACTATTGTCACTCTACTGTCTGTGAGCAACCTTTGCACAAGTTCTTACTTGAGGCAGCTTGGAGATATACCGTATAGCTGGAAAATTTGACGGGGAATTAAATTTGGTGGTTTGGCGGTCAGGGTTGAAACCGCCAAATTGAATTTTGCCAATATTTTTTTGCCAAACCGCCAAATTTAAAGAGCGCCAATATTTCCGGCTATACGGTAAATGCAGATAATAATTTGCCATGGTGAGATACCACACAGTTAAGCCTTTTTTTTACCTAGCTCTAGCTCACTGTCCACACAGGATAAGTCTGGCCTCCTACTGATTTCTGTTGTCTGTGAACACACTGCCTGCCATGTCATGTAGTCCTTACTTACACAAATATCAGATGCATTGAAGTCACCACACATGCCAGCTAATTACGCTGCCATTCAGCTTGGAATATGAAACCAGAGGACAACCTCTGCCACTTTCTGCCTTCTGTACGTCTGGTTTAAGCGTGAGTAAATATGGCTGCAAGAAATATTTAGGAGGGGAAGCAGGTGTGTGGGCATCTGCTGTATGAGGATAAACACTTGTTCATATGTATACTATGTACCATAGTCGCTCTAATTTATGAAACAGCCAAATATAATTGTTTACGTGACTGTTCGGCATATTAGTAAAATTATTTTCCACAGCGTTTGAACAAATCAGAATGGTTTGCGAACGGTTTTAGGTCGAAATCGAGATGGACTGCCTTGTTATTGACAAGACCTCCAAAGACTCATGATCAGGCATTCACTTGATCTAGCATAGCGCTGTTCCCGCTGTACTGTTCATCCTTCAACGAGTTGCACAAGACCTGAGGTTGAGCTGTTTGAGAGTGCTTTGTAAAGTTTCCATTTGTACTGTTGCCGTGTGTGTGTGTGTGTGTGTGTGTGTGTGTATATCATTATATAATGCTTATAAGTCACTCTGATTTCTGGAACAGCCAAAAATAGTTGTTTGAGCTACTTTTCAGCATAAATTGCAATGTATCAAAAAATTAATTTTCTTAGCACAGACTGCCTTGTGCTTGTCTTGAAACAGCTATTCCCGCTATATTATTTATTCAACAAGATGTCTCATAAGGCCTTAGCTGTATAGTTTTACACAAGAGTTCATTACAATAAGTCCCATATGGTTTCTACACCCATCATCTGGGCAGTACTACATAGGAAATTCAATATCTAGCTGAATACTTTGTTTTTATTTACTACTAGGGAAGTGCATAGCTACTAGTGCTGCACGATATTGAAATTTTGCATAACGATGATTATTGTGGACTCCATAGTAACAATATATCGATATGTTGGGTTCCCAGAGTACGGTGACACGACCTTACCGAGACGACAAACAGCTTTCTTCTTGCAGTCCCGGGTAGAAATCGAACATTATTCCGTTGCGTATTTCGACCACGTTACCGCGCTGTAGCGCAGAACTTCCGTTAAGGGCGGGCCTCACACGGTATTCATGCATCTTCGCTGTGCGCATATGAGCCCCGCCCTTAACGGAAATTTTGCGCTACAGCTCTTTGAACGCAGTAATGCGATCGAATTGCGCTACAGAATAATGTTCGATTTCTACCCGATCGGAGAAATGGCGTGCGCATCTCAATAATCGCGATGTCGTGATATATCAATATGCAAGTGAGCCGTATCAATATAGGTATCGAGTAAGTAGCTAGACCAATATATTGGAATATCGATATATTGTCCCAGCACTAATAGCTACATACTTTACTTTGCTCAAACTAGCTGCATGTAGTTGTGTTGTTGAAATTTGGAATAATTCGTTCCGTGAAGTAGAGTGAAAAAATATTGCACTTCAAGAATTAGAAGATCCCATAAAGTTAGAGCAACTATGTAATGAAAAATCTACATCAACTGTGGTGCTTTGTTCAAACTTGTACCAATTAGACATGAGTGACAATTGTGTGTTAGCAAATCTGTCACAAAGTCGCCATCTGGGAAGATTACTCACTGTGAGAGGGAGGGGAGAATAGACCTAATAAAGGTACATGGTTGTTTCTTTAGAGCTTGAAGAGAACTCAACTCTGAACGCTGAAGTGTGGGAAGCTGCTGGACTCCAGGGCAATGGCACATTTCCCCTGGATCGTTTCTCCTACAATAACAGTGCACTATTGGAGGTGATATTCAGACATGTGCAGGCAACAAACTTTACTGGAATCACTGTGAGTGAATGGGGTGGCAGGGAATGGGAGGGAATGGGAGGGAAAAGAAACAGTGGGAGGGAGGTGAGGGGAAGCATAGTGGGGTAGAGAGAAGGAGGGATCTTTAGAGGGACGGAGAAGAAGCTTGGATGTTTGTTTATCTCCCTCAGCGGTGTAATTTCTGGTGAGCTCTCAAAGCCTCTTGTCTGCTCTGAATGAGCTGCAGTGACATGGCATGATCTCTCCGTCTTTGCAGGGTTTAGTGTCATTTGGCTCCAATGGAATACGAGAAATAAGAAGCGTGCAGATTTACCAATATAGATCTCAGAGTAAGCTTGCTTTTGATATTACCGTATGTAATTACATGACCTCCAGCTGTTGAGATCTTAGTAAATACTTATTGTACTGTTTAGGAAGTGATTGGTACAATAGAAGGATTTGGTACATGACTGACAAATACATGAATAGCTAATTGATACACGAGCCCTAAAAGCTGAGATTTGCAATTAGTAATCGGACACATTAAAAGTGAAAGTGGAGCACAAATGTTTTACACACTAGTGCCATTTATCTGCATTGGATGAGAATTTATTGGAGGTTTACAGAGTAGTTTGGTTTTCTTGAAATACCATTTGAAGCAGCATACTATCACGATGTTTTGTACTACTGGGGGATAATAGTTATTTTCCACTTCTGGCCACTTCATAAAGATGGTAGAGGTAGACAAATACATCCAGGAGACTCCTTAATGACTACAGTGGTTCACTGTTGTTACCATCATTCTTCATTGCAGACCTTTGGTAATACTCCAACACTATTATGCTTATGCCACTTCAAGGAAACCAAGCCAACTTTCAATGAACACTCAATAGTGAAATGAATGGAATGCACTCAGAAGAGCTTGGCTCACAGCCTTTATGGCCTGAAAATGAAAATTGAGGCAGTTAATTAATTGGGATTACAGGATAGTTGCAGTGGGCGGGCGTGTTTATGAGTTACATCAGACATCCTGTAGAGAATCCAACCCAGCACAACAAAACCTGCTGAACATAAAGCAGGGAGATGGTCAACAGGTATATACATGCAGCAAAATGATTTGAAGTAGCTCACTTTGTAGCTATAGTAGTCTGGTGGGTGTTACAGCGAACTGTTCACTAAAAATCACTAGCACATGCACACACACACACACATACACATTATGCTACAGAGGGAAAGCTGGAATTTATGGAGATAGGTAGTGTGAGTAGAGACTTCAACTTTACATACCTACCTGGGGAGGAGGAGAACTCATGGCCAGGTGGGTTATGAGGGCTGGGTAAACATGCTGTTATATGCAATTGTCTACCATGTGCATGGGAAGTTAATTTTGACTCTCTTTTCCTCTTCATTGACTTCCAGGAGGTGTAATTCCATATGATGGTGTTCCCAGAAATGAAATTGTGTCAGTACATCTTTCCCTCACTGTCATCTTCTCCATCCTGAATACTGCAGGCATTGCCTTTGCTGTGGCATGCCTCATATTCAACTGCAGTTTCAGGAACAGAAAGTACGTTGCTAGAAATATCATCTATTAGACTGCCAAAAGGGTAGGAAGCTAAAATTATGGGCAATTGAATGTTAACTTAAATTGCCAATGATTTAGCTGCCCTAGTTTGTGAGTTCCTTGTTGATGCATAGGCATAACTATCTATATGGTTTTCATTCTGTTCTCTCTCAGGCTGATTCGTCTCAGTAGCTACAACCTGAACTACTTGATAGGGTGTGGAGCAGTCATCTTGTACATGGGTATCTATTTCTTCATCATCCCTACCACTAACCCACAAGCTGTGGCTGCACTGTGCACTGTAGGTGTATTTAGTTAATCTGAGTTCCTAACACCAATGTTGTGGAGTTTACCTTCAGTACTGTGTACATTGTTGGCTAAGGTTTGTGTACCATAAATGTTTTTCAGGAATGCTGTAAAGTGGACTCTATGTCATGGCTATAGCAAGTAGTATTTAACACACAAGTAAAAACTCTTCTGTCAGTTTAGGGAAAGTGTGCATGCACAAAAGTCCAGACAGGAAGCCTTCCTACAGGGAAATTTGTTTTGAGATTATTTCTGAAGACCAAGCTTCCACTGAAGGATAAAGAGGAAGGTCTGCTGCATCTAGATGAAGAAAGTAGCCCTAGCTAGTCATCGGTCGAACATACTGTAACGTGCATTTATAAAGTATAACCAAAGGGTAGTTTGCCCAAAACTGGACTAGCTTGAATGCTTGCTACGCACATAATGCATCGCAGAAGCAAGTAGACTAATTTTGCAGAACTTGTTATTTAAGAGTTCTAATTAACACTAAGACATGGTATGCTTGGCAAATGAAACATTATGTGTTGAGGAAAAGGTAAGTTGTAGCTTCATACCCAGGCTCTCGGTGGGTGGGAAGAAAGAAAGAGCATGCATGGTCTCTACTGTTTGCACGTGCGCATAGTTATCCACCGGTCAAGCAATAGTGAGAGGGAAATGTGTTTACACATCCACATGACTGATAGTGTGACGTATGTTTTAGTACAGTATGCTGGTATAGTATATCTCAGCAAAATAGCAAAACAACTACACTGCAGCTAGTGCTATACTACCCTGCTTCACTAACAGTTCTTGTTAACTTACAGTCTATGGCAAATGGTAACACTGTACCTCACAGACTTACCAGGCAGTAACCATATAAACATGTTTTTATCGATACCTCCAGCAAACATCCAAAATTGAAGCTACCTGTGCTGTCTTGAGACTCATATCAAAAGTACCTGCCAATTGCAGAAATGCTTAGAGCTAATCTAAGATCTGTGAAAAGAAAATTACTTTTTGTATGCACACACACACACACACACACACACACACACACACACACACTTTCTGAGTCCACATAACAACATTAACCAAAATTAGATAAGTCACACAACTTGTAGATAACAATTATTGATGACACCCAACTAATTAGCAATCATAACTTAGCCTACCTATGACATCATGAGAAAAGGTCAGTCACATGTAGAAGAGAAAGAAGAGAGATCAACTAAAGAGAAGAATCTAGCAGCATCCATTGCCTTCCTAAGAGATAAGTCATAGAAGTATACTTCTGGCATTGCTACTACATTCATTTTGCTGGTCTGTAAACAAAAACAATAGTTCAAGTACTCATTTGATTCTCAGAGATTCAAGTTAAAGGTCAAATAGCTGTGACAGTCTATAGTCATCTAGCTACCATAAGACCGATGACTCTAAGCATGTGTAAGATTGCATGTAGTGAGCCTACATGTTCCAAGCCCACATGCAAGTGTCCCAACTACCAGACTTAGCTGGACTCCATGTAAATATGGGAGTGGCTCCGCCCTTTCTGTAGCCATCCGCAGGTCAGGAGTTTAAAGGAGCCGAAACCTGCGGTTGTGCAAAGATCAGACTGGGAACTCCCCTGATGACCAGCAAGAAGAAAATTGTGAACTGGAAACAGCAAAACAGCCAAATATGTAGTTACTACATGTGCATACTATGACACACATGCAAGACCCTCCAAAAGGAATAAGTAAATAAAATCAGGTATCTCATTTTCACTGACTCATGGTGCAATGGACACGTTCCCTGCCAATCTCCTTAACAGGAAGACTCTCAAACACACACACACACACACACACACACACATCTCTCACAGGTTGATCCATGGCTGACTGCACTGGGATACTCCCTGTGCTATGGTACCATCCTTGCCAAGATGACCAGAGTGTACTTCATCTTCAACAACCCCAAGCTTAAAAAGTTTGACTATGTAAGTTGACTTCCAATGTATAACCATGCACAGTAAGGTGATGTTCAATTGCTTACCATATGATTTGCTCTAATAAATTTGGTGATTTGAACAATGCTTATGGATACCATCTGCACACACATACACATACATATACACATACAGCCCTTACAGGACAGGTACCTAGCTCTAGGAGTATTGGTGTTGGTGTTGGTGGATGTGTTAATTCTCTTGGTGTATACCATTGTGGAGGGGGTCCAGAGAAATCTCACAGCCATCCGAGTTCCTAACAGAGAAAACCCAATGAATATGGAAGGGGTATATAGGCTGATACATTTGTGACCTCTGTCAGTTTTACTTCTGTACACTCTTCAGTCTCTCTCTCTGAATCTTTCTTATGCACTTTATAATGTGTCCCCTCTCCCTGCACCTATATCTCTTCCAGGAACGTGAAATTGTCACTCACTACTTTACAGACGTTTGTAGCTCTACAGCCAGAGACGTTTTCCTGGGCATCTTGTATGGTTACAAAATGGTGCTGCAGGTCATTGCTCTTATTTTTACCATTACAACTCGCAAGGTGAAGGTCAAGGGCCTTGATGATTCCAAGTATATTGCAGCAGCCACCTATGTGGCCAGCATTGTGCTCGCAGTCACTATCATTGCTACGTACTCTCTGAAGGATTTTGTCAATAGTTATCCTACTCTCTTCTGCACTGGGTTTCTCATTGGTACTACTGTCATCCTGGGTCTTGTCTTTGTTCCCAAGGTGGGTGCTTGAGGTCACTGTGAAGTAGCATGGCTTGGGGGATTATAAATACTACATAGACTATGCTTAGACTGCTCGTTTACACTGGGTTTCTCATCACTACCACTGGGACTCATCAAGTTTGTTGCCAAGGTAGGGACTCTACAGATAAATCCATGCATGGCGATATTGTATAATACTCTAGTGAACCAAGCCTTCTAACCTGATTTAGTTCACATTTGCTACTTATGAGTGAAGCTAGGGTTAGTATCTAGTTGCAGACTGTCCCCGATGCATCTCCACTAAACACAATTTGGAGTACGACATTGAGTGTGTAACAAGACTGGACCAATCATTGGGCAGTAGTGCTAGTCTTCTAACAACAAAGCTAAGGAAGAGCCTGGGAACAAGGCTAGATCTATCCTGGCTCAGACCCTGGTAGATTGTGTGAGTGCTATGGTAATACTGATGTCAAGTACAATTGCTACAGATAAGGCAAGTGCATTAGCTACACATTCTGGCTGCAAAATCACATAGAATCTGATGACTAGCTAGGTAGAGATTCAGCATGTTAGTATGACCAACTGTGATCATTCCCTCCACAGATGGTGGCCCTCTACAAAGACCCCCAGGGAAACAGCATCTTTGAAAGAGCAGATGCAGCTGCTGCTGGTGCCATTCAGAGTAACAGCATACTGAATATGAGTAATGACTCACTGGACAAGGAAACTATAGTGCATCTCAGAAAGAGGATTAAAGAGCTGGAGTCTGCATTATCAGAAAGCAAATCATCTTAACCTATTAGCTAGGTAGTTATGTATTATGTAGTGTTGCTCACAAGTTTGATTGCTAACATCTTGGTTGTTGTTTTTTTACACATTTCTTCTGGTACTGCACACTTGAGAAAGCGTATGAAAGAAAGTGCAAATAACTGTTCTCTCCAGAGTCATTTAGACTGAACAGAACTTTAAACAGCAGATTCTGCTTTGGAGTGGTCAGGGGTTGATACCTAGCTGGGAACAAACATGATGTATATCTTGTGTTATGACCTTTCAAAGGTTTATGCATTCAATACCTGTGGGCTCGATCAGTGTGGCCCTATATCCAAGCAACCTACACTCCACATATATAGTCAAGTCTTACTTCATCACACGTCATCATTACTACACACTAAAACTGTACAAATGGGGAGGGTTATTTATACACACAACACGCGTTCACCTGCACATGTACAACAGGTATACAATGACAAAATTACATAACACAAAGTTACAAAACACAACTAATGCAATAATGCTGAATGCACCACACCTATAGTATCTAAATACAATGTACAGAAGCTCAGGAGAAATGTCTCTGTAGTCATGGGAACCGGCACTTGACCCCTCATTGTTACCCCTGGTCACCACCCAGCTCTTCTTTATGAAACACAGAATATATAAGCAGTGGAGTAGGAACCAGGGGGGCCGGGGGGGGGGGGGGGGGGGGGGGGGGGGGCACTGGCCCCCCCCCAATAATCAGGCTCCATGTTATAGTATATAATATACTATATCATGCTGATTATTATATAACCCTAACCCCACCCCTCCCAATACACCTTGGGCCCCCCCAATCCAAAATTGGTTCCTACTCCACTGATAAGGCATGGCCATAATATTTAGTCTTTAGCTACAGGTTGTATGGGACTATGGGACTGGCAAGCAATCATCTTACATATGCATATATATGCAACTGCTGAGGCCTGCTTAACCTGCTATTGGCATCCTGTGCAGTGGGTGACTGTGTGAGCATACCTTTTTCTCAAGGAGTTGCTTATTCATACACATGAGCGTGTGAGATGAACATGCATAGTGCAAGTTGTCATCTTAATTGCACCAAGTGTGTCAAAGAAGCCTCGGATCATACACTTTATGTTACATGCTTGGTAATTGGTCACAGTCACAGAGTGAGTATTGTTGGGTGCATAGCTCTGGTAATCTCTCTCCTAAATAAGAAGGGTGGAGGAAGTTTGAGAGTGAAAGATGTCGGTTACCAACTTGAGTTCAGTGAATAACGTTGTCAATGTTTTGACTGACTGCTCCAGTCGTCATCAGGACTAGAGTGTTCAGTCAAAACATTAGTGAAGTTATTTTCCAAACTCAAGTTGGTAACAGATAACCTTCTTCATCATGCCCAGTTAGTCCAACACACTAGCTAGCAACATTGCTTTGCAATATCTAACACTATGAATAATTACATTGCATCTCCTTTACTGTTAACATCATTCATCGCTTGTTATTGAAAGTGGGCATTAAGAATGTAAAAGATGTAGGGATGGCATGCAAACAAGGTAGCTAGGGATATCAATGATCTAAAAGTTAAGGCAAATAATAATACAAAACCCCATCCCTGCATCTTTTTAATTAGAGTGCAACTGTAGTGTAAAAAGATGAAGGGATGGGCATTCAACATTAGTGCCATGACTAAAATGTATGTAGTGTAAAAAGATGATGCTGGAGCAAATGTTCACCTGCTGCACCCTTCAAGAGGGTTATGGCATTGCACAGTGTGTGTCTGATGAAACAAGTCAAAATATATCAACCCCAATCTAATAACGGCACATTGAATCATGAATACAATGAATTCCCACATTCAATAACAACCCATGAATGATGTTAACCTTAAAGGAAAGATACAGTGTGGTTAATTATATTATGCATAGTGTTCAAAGTTGCTAGCTAGTGTGTTGGACCAAGGGGTAGGTACAAAACCTGGACTCTGGACTATGGACTGGACTATGGACTGGATTATGGATTCTGCATTTGGTTATTGATGGGTCTTGTACTATTTCCTGACTGTTTCCAAACACTGTAATGTACTTTCTGGTAGTGATCTTCCACACAAGAGCAACCCTCCACCAGTAGACTTGGCAAACCTTATTCTTGGATCAACACTGTGGTTACTCGTTCCACACATAGTATTGATATTCTATATCTACCATAGGCATCACTCAGTGCGAACTGAAAAGGAAATACAGACACACAAGTCAAGCTGAAGCAGACGTAGAGGCTGATCTGATACTGGCTGAAGCAGACGTGGAGGCTGAGTCTAGGCCTTGATGGATTATGCTAGCATCATTTTGAGAATAATAGGTAGCAAAAAGAATCGAGAATTATTGGAGAATAATAGGTAAAAAATTCAGAATAATAGGTCCTAGTTTTGTAGGCTACACCTAACAGCAATTGGTGTTGAGTCTAGGTGTACATCAAGCCTCATCCACAGGCATCATTTGGCAGCTGCCACCAAATGAAACATTGAAGCCTGTGGATGAGGCTTGTGCGCATGCACGTTTCCACTCCAATCACGTGTAGTGATGTAGTAGGCATTATTTAAAATGAGTATTTGTACAGTTTTTGTTATTGAGTTGGGCTATCTACATAACAAGACTCTATTTGGTGCACGATGTATTGTATTTAGACTGGGAATAATAGGCGTGATGAAAAGAATATTAGGTAGTAGCTATGAGAAGAATAATAGGTACGAATTTTGAGAATACAAGAATAGAATAATAGGGTAAAACAAAAAAAGGATAATCCATCAAGGCCTAGCTGAGTCTGATACTGACTCTCTGCCAGACCAACTGATGAACCCAGGGAAGTATGAACCACCGCTACCCACCACAGAAGAACACACAGCTGCTGAAAACAAACAGCAAAGCCAATGAAAAGAAAACTGACTCCTGTGTACACTTATGGTTCTATTAACTAAGTTATTTTTTCTGATTATTTACACAAGTTAAAAGTTTGTCAACCGCAACATAGTGAAAGAACTCGTGTTAATATCGTTGTGTACTTCTGCATGCATATCTTTATACTTCAAGTCTAATGATAAATTACAACATGACTGAGGTTGATGGTTGCCATAGCTATGAAAACACCTGGATGCAACAATCCTGGACTTACTGCTAGCTAGGCTGAATTGATTCTTCATCATCAGTACTATGACTGCATTTACCCATACATTTTACTTATTAATTCATCAGAAGTTCAGAGTTTAAACATAGCATTTTGGGTGGAACTGGTAAGTGCAGATCAAGCCGGAGATTACCGTAATACTACAGCTATTCAATTCCAACTTTCCAACAGTGTGTGTTTGACGTAACAATACAAAACACCATGACCCATATATGGTCAGTCTAATAACAACATCATTGAAATGAATGCAACGAATGCACAATAACAAGCCATGAATGATGTTAACCTTAAGGCGAGATGCAGTGCGGTTAATTATATTATTCATAGTGTTAGATATTGCAAAGCAACGTTGCTGTCTTGCAGCTATAGTGTGTTAGACTAAGTGTGCTTGGTAGTCATATATTTTAGTCATGGCAGTAATGTTGTTCTCTTTCTTGCTCATCCTTCTGTTTAGTTTTACAGAGCAGACGCCACCCAACAAGATGCCTGTCCTACCTGGTTCATCCCTGACAACACATCTATCACTCCCCAGATGCTCTTGCTACAAGTATGGTTCAAAAGTCTACTGTGGTTCAGATGTTCCATTACTTCGCTTTGGCTACTGTATGACCTACAACAGTACAACTGGGGCTACTGAATATGGAGCTTGTCCATACATTGCACACTACAGTAACACTACCCATGTTGACTATGTCTCCTATATCCAGTTGCCAAGCAATGTGTCACTAGTTAATGAGTTCATGTGTGGGCCACTAAATCGAGAAGGCTCACTGTGTGAGAAGTGTCAAGATGGCTATGGCATTGCACTATACTCATACACTCTGGAATGCAGTAAGTGCTGGGGACATGGTTATGGATGGGTCTTGTATTATTTCCTGGAACTGTTCCCAACAACTGTAATGTACTTTCTGGTAGTGATCTTCCACATCAGAGCAACCTCCTCCCCACTGAGTGCTCTTGTGTTCATGAGTCAGATTGTAGTGTACACAATACGACTAAATGTACCCTTCCACATGTACATTGAGAATGAAGTAACAGGATTTTCATATGTGGCACTGCTAGTACTGTGTGGAATATGGAGCTTAGACTTCTTTCGTTCTGTTATTCCGCCATTTTGTGTAAGCAGCAACATCAAGACTGTTCATGCTCTTGCACTTGAGTATCTAGTGGCATTTTATCCCATCTTTCTCATTTTAATCACCTATGTATGTATAAAACTTCATGACAACAACTTCAGGCCAGTTGTTTGGCTATGGAAGCCATTTCACAGACATTTTGTTCACATCAGAAGAAGGTGGGACTCCAACGCATCAATAATCAATGCTTTCACAACATTTCTGCTTCTTTCTTTCTCCAAAATCTTGTTTGTATCCTTTACCCTGTTGCACTACTTTCACATTTACCCTAATAATTACATTAGAAAAAAGTGTGTTTTGTTTTATGACCCAACAGTGGAATGCCATACACAGGAGTTCACCACATTTATGGTTATAGCTATTTGTGTATTGGCAATATTTATTGTTTTTCCAACAAGTCTCCTCATTTTGTACCCAACAAGACTGTTCAGAAAGTGCGTTTCAAGCTGTGGATCTCGGAGGTGGCATGCTCTGAAAGACTTTAGTTGGCTAGCGCTACACTCTGGCGTACAAAATAAACTCACAACCACATTTGAAAGCTCCAACATAGCTACACAACAATAAACGAGTTGTAGTAACAAACTCCTGAGCTGAGAGTATTTCGCGGCTCCTTCGCGGTCTTCACATGAGTGACGTTTCAGGTTATTTAATGGTTTAATAGTGCAAAGTCGTCCTGCCGCGATGTCACGTGCGAATCGGTCCCAGGCTCTCTCCCTCCGTTTTTATTTTACTAGAAGTTTGTAGCTCGCTTACAGCTGGAGATATAAAACGGAGTACACAACACATCGTCTTGACCGCTTCGTCCGCGATTTTTACGGTCATCCGCGTAATATTGCAATAAAGCGCTACGGTCGGTAAAGAGTTAATGGTTTAATAGTGCAAAGTCGTCCTGCCGCGATGTCACGTGCGAATCGGTCCCAGGCTCTCTCCCTCCGTTTTTATTTTTCGTCGGGGAGAGGGGAGAGCCTGGGAACGAGGCTACCCTTATATATGGTCGGTCTAAAATAACAGCATCATTGAATGTCACAAATGCAACGAATGCCACTTTCAATAACAAATCCATGAATGATGTTAACAGCAAAGGGGGGAGATGCAGTGTGGTTAAGTATATTATTCATGGTGTTAGATATTGCAAAGCAACGTTGCTAGCTAGTGTGTTGGACTATAAATGTGCTTGGTAGTCGTACATAGTCATGACAAGACTGTTCTCTTTCTTGCTCAGCCTTCTGTTTAGTTTCACAGAGCAGACTGCCACCCAACAAGATATCTGTCCTACCTGGTTCATCCCTGACAACACATCTATCACTCCCCAGATGCTCTTGCCACAAGTATGGTTCAAAAAGTCTATACTGTGGTTCAGATGTTCCATTACTTCATTTTGGTTTCTGTATGACCTATAACAGTACAACTGGGGCTACTGAATATGGAGCTTGTCCATACATTGCACACTACCTATGTTGACCACATCTTTCTATTCAGTTGCCAAACAATGTGTCGCTAGTTAATGAGTTCATGTGGGTCTATACTGTGTGCGAAGTGTAAAGACAGCTATGGCATTGCACTATACTCTTACACTCTGGAATGCAGTAAGCGCTGGGGACATGGTTATGGATGGGTCTTGTACTATCTCCTGACTGTTTCCAAACATTGTAATGTACTTTCTGGTAGTGATCTTCCACACAAGAGCCACCTCCTTCCCACTGAGTGCCCTTGTGTTCACGAGGCAGATTGTAGTGTACACAGTATTCTTGAATATCTAGCTATGCATGCATACAGACCTCTGCATTGCTTTCAGTCTAAGTTTTTAGGTTGAAACATGAAAGAGTTGGTGACGCCAGACTGGCTGTATTAATATGACTTGGAATTACTAAAACAAGTTTAATAAGACACTAATACTACAACCAAATCAGAATTTAAAGTAATGTGTCCCATAATGTTCAGGTATTCTTCATGTGCAATATGCCATGCACTGCTCAATTTTGAATAGCTCTTTTCAGACCTTGTTGATCTGCAGGTATGTTGACAGCAAAGCAACAACAGCAGCACAATATCATACATAATAGTATAACCGTGAAACAAATTACAATTAGCACTCGTATCAAAAATGCTAAAGGTTTTTCGCTCGTTTCACGATCCCGAATAAGCCAGTCAAACACACTCTCTGTGATCCTTTCGGTAACCTTCCTGCTTTCGTCTCGTTCACCCCTACAACTATCCGTTTCGCTCTTCAGTCTTTGTAACTGCCATTTACACTTTTCCAGTTCTTGTAGCTGATGGTCACAGTTCGCCCTGCACACGGCAAAGCAAAATCCAAAGAGGGCTATAGCAATTCCTGCAGACACACACAAGGTCGTTCTGTGTTCCATGGGAGCAGAGGGACGATACTACAGTACAATACGATGATGAGTTTGTTTTGCTCCAGCTACTAGTAGGCCGTAATACCGCAACCGTGCCGGTGTCACAGGAAATTTGGCTTCCCCAGTTTACGTCACCCCCGAGTCAAATATACTAGGAAAAATTAACACCCCCGTTCAATTTTTCCTAGTATCTACTTTACTCTCCAAATTCTCGCACCAGGAAATTTTGACAAGCCGTTAACGACAGAATGTTAGCATCCGTATGCTATACGGTATTTATACCAGCCCTAACCCAACCCTAACCCCACCCTAACCGTATAAATCACGGATGCTAACGTTCTGCTATTAATGGAAATCGAAATTTTTGTACCCCCCTCATGCAGCAGCTGCTCCATGGCGGGAAAACAGATAGACAGGTGCCAACCTTGTGGTACCTGTAAAACGGTAAACAGCGCAGTTAGTAGTACGTTTCAAAGGCGATCATGGAGGGCTATGAAGGAGAGAATTACAGCGAGATCGAGACCTACATAACCCGTAACGAGTACCCCGAGGGAGCAACGAAGGGAGAGAAAGGATCTATTCGGAAGCGATCAAAAAAGTTTCGGATGGTGGACGGCTACTTCACTACACTGGAGGAAAAGATGGAGTGTTAAGACAAGTAAGTGTACGGAGAAACTTTTGCATGCACATGTTAGTTTAAAGCAAGGTACTCAGTCTAGAAAAAAAAACAACATCCTCACAGTCTTTCTTCATTGTTAGGTAATCACTGACAAAGCTAAGAAAGCTAAAATCCTTGAAGCATATAGCATACGGATGCTAACATTCTGTCGTTAACGGCTTGTGATTCTACTGGAAAGGGATGATGAAGGATGTAGATGACTGGGTAAGCTAACTACATAATTTTGTATATTTACACCCCGGGTAGAAAGAAAAAAAAGATCTGGGATAAAAAAGCCGTAAGAGTGCTCGAACCTACCTACTATTTTCTCTACGAGCCTAATGGGACCCCACTAATTCATTTCATTACTTTCTACTTGGGGTGTGGTTATGATGTAGTAATAATGTACATGTATATTACGAACCCCTAGCTCCTATCCCTTGTGAAACATTTGGATAGAGCTAAGCATAGTCTGTACTTCATGTTAACAATTTGGTTGCTACGGACTAAATGGGTCAATTGGGGACATTTTGGTCTGAATACTTCTCCATCACACAGGTAAAGCACTGCGACGCCTGCCAGCGCACCAAGCGAAAGTTCGATCGACCTGC
This sequence comes from Agelas oroides, assembly GCA_949130485.1. Classification (NCBI taxonomy): domain Eukaryota; kingdom Metazoa; phylum Porifera; class Demospongiae; order Agelasida; family Agelasidae; genus Agelas; species Agelas oroides. Next base: position 3,940,756 of record OX422204.1, on the reverse strand, counting down.
TCCGACCCTACATCCCATTCCTGTGTCGGACACCTGGAAGAAAGTTGGCATTGACATCATTGAACTTCCCCTCAGTAGCCAAGGGAATCGATATTGTGTCACACTCACTGATTACTTTTCAAAATGGTCAGAAGCCGAACCATTCCCGACCAAGGAAGCCATTAACGTTGCTGAGTTTCTATACCGCACCTTTCTCCGACATGGTTGCCCAGCCGACATCATCTCAGATCAGGGGCGAGAATTCTGCAACCAAGTGGTTAACCGCCTTCAAGAACTTACTGGCTTTCGGCACAATGTTACAAGTGCATACCACCCGCAAGCAAACGGCCTTGATGAGCGATTCAATCAAACACTCAAAGCTCAGCTCCAGAGGATGGTCAATGAGCATCAGGATGATTGGGACAGCTTTTCTTGATGAGATCCTTTTTGCTTATCGCACAAGTCGACACGCATCCAGCAAGTTCACTCCATTTTTTCTCATGTATGGTCGTGAAGCATGTCTCCCTATAGAGCTAGCTACTAAAGTGAACAGTTCCGATAGCTCTGACGAAAGCATGGAATCGTTTGAAGAAAAGATCCAGCAGCTCCTTGACATCAGGAAGCAGGTGCATGACAAAGCTCGTGCCAATATCAAGAAGGCACAGGATAATCAGAAACGCCAATATGATGCCAAGCATAACACCAACACCCATCTAAAAGTCGAAGACAAAGTTCTTGTTGAGAACAAACGAAACGATGGGAGGAAAGGGGGAAAGCTGGATGTACGATTTCAAGGTGGGCCATATGAGATCATTGAAGATCTGGGTAAAGGCCGCTTTCGTCTACGGGGTTCTGATGGTCTAATTCGAAAGCAGGTTGTCAACAACCACCGACTCAAAACGTGGAGAGATCCCTCCAAAGGGAGGTTGAACAAGGTAAGCTTTAAGCATCACTTATTTACTATTATGGATGGGAATAGCAGTTACCCTGTTTCATCTTCTTACTTCTAGTAACGTTAACATAAATGTATGGTTGAAATAGTTGTTCATCCACTATCAGGGAGTCGGTAGACTCTCTATGTAGGGATGGCGCCGACGCGCAATATATGCAATACCGAATAAAACGCATGCGAATTAAATCATTTGAGTGGGCATGCGTTAAGTTAGATCCACCCATAAATTCCAGGAATTGAATTTCTTGCGTTAGATTAGATCATGCGTTGCAATGGATTCAAACACTGGGCGAAAGTTTTTGGGGAACACAGAGATGCAAGAGTTCCTGGCCTTCAGTTCTCCAGAAATGAGGTTGTTGGTAGACAGTAGCTGCTGCAGCAACAAAAAGTCTTACAAACGCCGCCAAAGTAGAACATTTATGGGCTAGCTCTTTTTCCTGGAAATTGTTCTTGACTGCCCGTTGTTGCTACAAAATAAACTGACTGGGACAACTGAGAGGCTTCATTCTTGGTATTGCGCTAAATTGGATCAACCCATAGCTAGAAAATGTAGAACATTGTGGGGGCGAGCCTGAGCAAGCTGATACAGGATATTATGTCACTGATGAGTGATGTAATACATCAAGTCAATTATCCTCCTACATGCACATCCATTTACCATTCACAGGGGGCTTTAAAATGGTTTTTGATTTGCTTTAAATGTCGTATTAACTTTTCATGGCACACAGCAGGATTTATCACTGTCTGCTGTTACATGAGCGTAATAAGCCAAACCTGATGACGCATATGCCAACAAGTTGCAGCAATTTCTCCATCCTGGGCTACACATGCATGGACCAAGCTTTATACTGAAATCATGAGCTGGATTTCATGGCGTTTATGAGTGCCGTTTTAATATGCATGGCCCTGACCTGAAACCGACCTGCCAGGGCTGCTAACGTGGCTACACATGCATGGAATAAGCTTTACACCGACTAAACTACTCAGGTTTCTGAGTGGTCAACAACCGTCCATATTAAATTTGCACCGCCTGTGAGCGGCCTGCCGTCGTCGGTAGAAGCACAAACCAGTGCAACGAGTGCTTCAACTTCAGTCGTCTTCGCTCCGGGTCCATGACGCTGCACTCTGACAGTAGCCCTCCACTGGCCTTCACATGCTTTACGATATCGCGATATCGATCTTCGTGAAATATTTGAATGCGCTCATTTAAAATTTCCGGTAAGTGGTCGGTCCAAGCAAGCATATATATATATATATGCGCATAGATACACACACGCATGCGCAATGCAGTCTCGCTAGTGTGGGGCTCGCTCAGGCTCGCCCCAATTAATTAGTGGCAGCTTTCACTAAGTTGGATCCACCCATAAATTCCCAGAATTGAATTTCTTGCGATCATGCGTTTTATTTGAAAAAATACAGTACTTTTAAGCAAAAGCCGTATAACTTCACCACAAACACGCTAAAAGCTTATTTAAGCGCCCAGGCTTCCTCTTTGAGTGCCTTTGTGATCAGCAAGACTCATATAAGTGGCCAAAAGCCACGTGGAAGACAGCTAAACGCAAAGGTGTGCGGTAGCGAAAGTGCCATTTTTCGTATTCTTTCTTCTTCTTGTTACGACCACTATATGTTCAACAGTAACTCTGCGAACTAAATGCAGCATAACTTCTGGACCTGAAGAGGTTCAGTACTTTTTTCATGCATGCCTTTTTTCTAGCTTGTGAGCTGAATAATATTATATAAACCTACAGTGCAACAGCTAGCTAGCTGTAACTCCGGGTTATAGAAGTAAATGTTCATCTACATGCTGTATGAGTTACTAGTCTAGTCTTTCTCGCTCAGGTCTAGCTTCGCCAGTCTAGTGAGCCATGTGCAGATTTTTTATAGTAAGTTCTAGTTTGCATGTGATGAACTAAATGTTTACCTACAATCTGAGTACAAGAACAAATTTTGTGTGAGCATCTTGGGGTGCGGTTTCACTTGACCGCATTATGTAAGATACTAGAAACTTGTCGACGTCTCTTCATTTATGCAGAAGCCAACTGAGAAGCCACTGAAAGAAAAGAAAATAGAAACTTGTCCTCAGCAAGTCATGCAAAAACAGTTGCTGAAAGGCATGCAGCAAAACAAAACACCAGAAAAAATCACATAGTCTGTATTGTGTCCAAAGATGTTGTGCAACATTTTAATAAGAATGCTGAAATAAAGGAGTTTAGATGTTATGAGGCGAAAATAGAGGAAAGTGAAAAAGGCCCGCAGCCACCGGGAGTTGAACCCAGGACACCTGGCTTGAGCCGCCAGTGCTCTGCCACTGAGCTATGGCACTGCCACTGTGCTACGGCAACCGGACACCCACCAGCCCTCACAAACTGGAAGAACATTTAGCATCTTCTTTAGTTTACCTTGCTCCTCCCTATCACAAAAGCCTCTCTGCCCCCAGTTTCCATGACTATGTTCTCGTTTGGGGTACAGTGTGTGTCAAATTTCTTCACAAACTAGCACAAGCCTGATGCTAAGACACTTATCCTGGTTTCTATCCAACTTTTAATATGCTGCTTGCAGTTTCTGCTCTGGAAACAGCAAACAGCCAACGATGCGTACTTGACTACATGCCCTGAGTTAGGCTTGCAGCCTAACTCATTTCCAGGCTCCACTAATAGGCTTGCAATAAATCAAGTGAGGATACACTGAGAGTCTGGGAAGGAGGCTACACTTTGTCATAGTAACCCACAAAAACATGAGGAATCCTGTTACAGTCTCAAGTTCTTGGACAAGATATTACAAGAAGGACCTCGAGATTCTTCGTCAGGCACCGCTCCCCTCACGTCTACCCTCACGTCTACCTGACGTCACGCACGTGACTCTTTCTCCCAGGCCTTCCCCTCCGTTTTTATACTGCAAGCGATCAAAAACTGGAGGCGGGAATGGCCTGGGAACGAGGCTAGACCACGCGCACAGCTGGCACGGTCTCTTCCCGTAGTAGTGGGCAAGGTTTATGAACACCACATAGGTAAGGCGCTGCATTCAGCTGCCAACTTGTAGCTACACTAAAAATAGCCTACTCACAGCTTTAGTGAACTGTAAAGCTAGGATGGTCAGTTGTCAGTATGTTAGTTTTCTGTGCTGCAGCTGGTCAGTCGTCATGTGAATGACAACTGAATCATGAAATTGGTTTCACAAAGTTTGGTACGGAGAGTGGTTGACCCTTCATCAGGTTCTTGCTGGCTATATTACACAGAATTATTACATGCCACTAAATAAAGTAGCTACTCACAGCTTTAGTAAACTGTGATGCTATATATGATGGTCAGTTGTCAATATATAGGTTTTTGTGCTGCATGCAGTTGGTCCAGTGGAGGATCTAGGATTTTGAAAAGGGGGGTTCCAGTGTGCACTTCATCGCAATACTTGGCGAAGCGTACTAAAGCGCGCGACGCGCGCCTGCTAGGGGAGGTGTGGGGGCATTCCCCCCCCCAAGGAAAATTGTTGATTTCAGACCTTCTGAGATCGTTTCTGGTGCCGTTTTGTGGTGAAATGGCAAGAGTTGGACGACCTACTGCCAAATCTAGTCATTGTGTTTGAAATCTTTAAACGCTCGCAGAATTTAAAGGCGTGGCTCCGCTTCGCTCCGCATAGGCTGCAAAGCAGGCGTGAGGCGCGGGGAAAAAAGAATACGCGTGCGTTATTGCTACTGTGAAGCTTCAGTGTGGCTTCTGTGTATCTCCAGTGTGGGCCGTAGTGTACATAGTTACGTTTGCACAGACTTACTAACTATACGCAAAGGCAGCCCTTCAAAAGGGGGGTTCCATGGAACCCATGGAACCCCTTCTAGATCCGCCGTCATGTGATCGAAATTCTGGAGATTGGTTTCAAAAAGTTGGTATGGAGCTCCGGAGAGTGGTTGGCCTTCATCAGATTCTAGCTGGCAATGTTATTACATGCTGGCTTAGGTCTAGCTGTAACTGAGGTTAACATCAAAAAAGTACAGAACCAAGACTTTAAAAATGTAAAAAGATGTAGGGATGGCATGCCAAAGAGTATGCAAACAAGGTAGGGATAATGCATGAAAGCAAAGGTACTAGATATTGCCAAAGCCCCATCCCTACATCTTTTTCACACTGCAGTTAGACAGCATGCTTGAGAGCTGAATCTGCATGCATCCATGTAGTTATTAATGCTGTGCATGAGTGTTTGAGTTGTACACACTGATTACTATGACCAGTCTGCAACCCACTCGAGCTCAGTGTCTAGGTTATACCAGAGGCATATAACAAGGGTGCCACTGCCACTACAAGTAGTATGTACTACTATAACCTTGGTAGCTACCTACAAGGCACACATATCTATACATCATATTAGCCTCGTTCCAAGGCCACGAGGTCAGTGGCAGGCATCTTTTATACTGGAGAAGTCGGCGTGCCTCGCAGAGTGTAACGGAGCAGATTTTACAGAAATTTCCAATTCCCAGAAATCCTGGGGGAACTGAGCATGCGGAAACAGTGTGTACCAGTTTCTCCGCCCATGCACAAGAGCCTAGGAACGAGGCTAGGTATGTGCATGGTGGCAAGCTTTCGTATTTCTATCACTTATGTATGTATAAAACTCCACGACAACTACTTCAGACCAGTTGTTTGGCTATGGGAGCCAATTCACAGACATTATTGTTCACTTTGGAAGATGAGATTTCAATAATCAATGCTTTTACAATGTTTCTGTTTATTTTGGTATCATTTTCAGTGTTGTACCAAATTTTCACCATCCACGAAATGTGTTTTGTATTACTGTGAAATGCTACACCCAGGAGTTTATCAAATTCGCTGCTATAGCTGGTAGTGTGTTGGCAGTATTTGTAGTTTTTGCAAACAATTCTCATTGTGTACCCCCATAAGACTGTTCAGAAAGTGTCCCATCCTGTGGATTTCACAGGTGGCATGCTCTGCACGTTTGTCAAGTCTGCACGTTTGTCAAGGACATACAAGGATGGAACCAATGGTACTCGTGACTTCAGGATGGTTTCGGCATCATTCCTTCTCCTTAGGATATTGATGCTGCCCTTATTTCTGTGTATGTGCTTCCTGTCTCTATGCTATCACAAGACCAAGTTTATGAATAACGTTGATATTGCCATTCTGTTTTTACTTGAAATACTATATATACCGGTATATATAAAAAACATCTTTTGTTTTGTATAATTTTAAATTGGTTGGTGGAGAGTCTGAATCAGCTTTCTTATTTTCTTTATGGAGTGTGCACATTGTCAAATTAAAACTAATTCACAATGAGTCCAGGGCTGTTCACAGTAAATGACCCAAAGGATGCTATTTCAGTTGTGCAAGTGAATAAGATGCTAGCTACTGTGAGTTACTGACAAACGTCACTTAGTAACATCTTCCAAACTCCCAAGGCGCAGATGTTTAGTGAATGCAAAATCCCCAGAGCATGGACTACAAATATTCATTTACAGAGGATACCACTTATGTATTTGTCTCCCAAAAGCTACAATGCTCTATGGGAATACAAAAATTCTCCCAACTCACAAAAGTGTTCATTGATGCAACTAAAATAATAAATTTTGGATCAAAACAACATAATCTCTTCTTAGAGTATATATATAACGCTTGCAACAAGCAACCCTAACCTTATTCTTGGATCAACACTGTGGTTACTCATTCCACACATAGTATTGATATTCTATATCTACCATAAGTTAATGTAGGCATCACTCAGTGTGAGCTGAAAAGGAGATACAGACACACAAGTCAAGCTGAAGCAGACGAGGAGGCTGAGTCTGGTATTGGCTTTCTTCCAGACCGACTGATGAACCCAGGGAAGTATGAACCACCGCTACCCACCACAGAAGAACACACAGCTGCTGAAAACAAAGAGCAAGCCAATGAAAAGAAAACTGACTCCTGTGTACACTTATGGTTCTATTAACTAACTGTTGAAGTTATTTTTTTACACAAGCTAAGAGTTTGTCAACCACAACATAGTGAAAGAAATCTTATATAAAGGAATTTAGATGTTATGAGGTGAAAATAGAGGAAAGTGAAAAAGGCCGGCAGCCGCCGGAAGTCGAACCCAGAAAGAAATCTTGTTAATATCGTTGTGTACTTCTGCATGCATATCTTACAAGTCAGTAGGTTGTTGAACATCAATGATAAATTACAACATGACTGAGATTGATTGTTGCCATAGCTATGAAAACACCTGGATAGCAACAATCCTGGACTATACTGCTAGCTAGGCCAAAATGGTTCTTCATCATCAGTACTATGACTGCATTTACCCATACATCTTACTTATTAATTCATCAGAGTTTAAACGTAGCATTTTGGCTGGAACTGGTAAGTGCAGTTCAAGCCAGAGATTACAGTAGTACTACAGCTAATCAATTCCAACATTCCAACAGTGTGTGTTTGACGTAACAATACAAAACACCACGATCCATATATGGTCAGTCTAATAACAGCATCATTGAAATGAATGCCACAAATGCAACGAATGCTCACTTTAATACAGTAACAAGCCATGAATGATGTTAACCTTAAAGGGAGAGATGCAGTGTGGTTAATTATGTTATTCATAGTGTTAGATATTGCAAAGCAACGTTGCTACGTAGCTATAGTGTGTTGGACTGTTGGTAGTCATACATTTTAGTCATGGCACTAATGCTGTTGCTCATCCTTCTGTTTAGTTCCACAGAGCAGACTGCCACCCAGCAAGATACCTGTCCTACCTGGTTCATCCCTGACAACACATCTATCACCAAGTGTTCTTGCTACAAGTATGGTTCAAAAGTCTACTGTGGTTCAGATGTTCCATTACTTCACTTTGGCTACTGTATGACCTACAACAGTACAACTGGGGCTACTGAATATGATCGAAGCTTGTCCATACATTGCACACTACAGTAACACTACCCATGTTGACTATGTCTCCTATATTCAGTTGCCAACCAATGTGTCACTAGTTAATGAGTTCATGTGTGGGCCACTAAATCGAGAAGGCTCACTGTGTGAGAAGTGTCAAGATGGCTATGGCATTGCACTATACTCATACACTCTAGAATACAGTAAGTGCTGGGGACATGGTTATGGATGGGTCTTGTACTATTTCCTGGAACTGTTCCCAATGACTGTGATGTACTTTCTGGTAGTGACCTTCCACGTCAGAGCCACCTCCTCCCCACTGAGTGCCCTTGTGTTCATGAGTCAGATTGTAGTGTACACAATATGACTGAATGTACCCTTGCACATGTACATTGAAGTAACAGGATTTTCTGTGGCACTGCAAGTGCTACTAGTAGTGTGTGGAATATGAAGCTTAGAATTCTTTCGTTCTGTTATACCATTTTGTGTAAGCAGCAACATCAAGACTGTTCATGCATTTGCACTTGAGTATCTAGTGGCATTTTATCCCATCTTTCTCATTTTGACCACTTATGTATGTATAAGCTTCATGACAACAACTTCAAGCCAGTTATTTGGCTATGGAAGCCATTTAATTCAGACATTTTGTTCACTTCAGAAGAAGATGGGACTGCAAGGTATCAATAATCAATGTTTTCACAACATTTCTGCTTCTTTCTTTCTCCAAAATCTTATTTGTATCTTTCACCCTGTTGCACTACTTTCACATTTATCCTAATAATTATTTTACACAAAAGTGTGTTTTGTATTATGACCCAACAGTGGAATGCCATACACAGGAGTTCACCACATTTATGGTTATAGCTATTTGTGTATTGGCAACATTTATTGATGTTAACCTTAAGGCGAGATGCAGTGTGGTTAATTATATTATTCATAGTGGCATGCTCTGCACATATTATGTGGAATCATTTCAGGGATAGTACAAGGATGGAACCAATGGTACTCGTGGCTTTAGAATGGTTTCTGCATCATTCCTCATCCTCAGGATACTGACAATGCTCTTATTCCTAAATCACCATCGTTTATCCTCCCACACATCAGAACTACAAGGTGTGATTTTTTTATGTGCTGTTTGTTTCCATGCTATCACAAGACCATACAAGTTAAACTCTATGAACAATGTAGATATTGCCATTCTGTTTTTGCTTGAGATATTAACGTTTGCAGCAATAAGCCCTGTACCAGACTCCTTAGCATACCTTATCCTTGCATCAACACTGCTATTAGGTGTTCCACACATGGTACTAATATTCTATCTCTGTTGTAAGTTAACAAAGAAAACACGCATCTCTCAAAGTTTGAAAAGGAAATACAGAACTTTGAAAAGATGTGCACTGGCAACTGTACTCACAAGTCAAGCTGACACAGATGTGGATGCTGAGTCTGATACTGCAGACTTCCTGCCAGATCGGCTGATAAATCAAGGGGAGTACGAACCAGTGTTACCCATCAGAGAAGAACACATAGCTGCTAATCCCTCATGTACAGAGGATGAGAAACCATTCAATGAATATCCAAGAAAGATGATTCCTGTATACACTTATGGTTCACTTACATAGCATTGTTGAAAATACTTGATTATTGATGTTAAGTTACTAACTTACAACATAATTGTGATCTGCAAAAAAATTTTCTATTCTTTGTATACCCATGCATAGCTCATATAGCAGGGAGTAGAATTTGTGATCTTCCTAATGGCTATCCACAACTTTATTGTGATGCATGTATGGAACTGTACAGAAAGTGCAAGACTGCCTACCTTTCTGGTTCGTGGTTTACACTATTTCCAACTACTTATTCATCAGTTATGGTTAATTGCATTGAACTCTCTACTGTACTAGTAGTGTACTGACATTCACTGCATGTACTATATTCTTGTGTTCATTGTTGTTTCAAATGTACACAGTAGAAAAGATGATTACACTCTGCATGGATGCAATAACCTACGTATATACCGGTAGTTACACCCCAAGATGCAAGATAAAGGGACATGTAATGTCACATCTAGAAAAAGCAATGGACATCCCATCTGAGTGCATATTGGTGGTGCCATAGTGCACCTAATCAAACCATCATTAAAAGGGGTCATGAACTCAGTCAGCAGTGACTTACTATGGCTTCTCCTTTGTGGTTGTTATGATGATAAAGCTAAGTACCACTACACCTTAGTCTTATGCCCAGACCCCACCCTTGCCAGGAGGTGTGCATAGGCTAGCTCACTGTAAAAACTACTCAGTTAAAATAACCTCTGAGTGGGTTACTCCAGTTTCAGGTTTCACTGAACTGGCAAGTACTATGAAGAGAATTCACAAACATATCACCATCCATCATCCCCCTCACACTTCCATTAGCTTGCAAAGAGCTAGCACAGATGCTTGTCTGTGGTAGCTGCATGGGCATGAGACTACAGTACATTCTATGAATTGTCAATCTTCAACTTTATCTTTGCAACAGCAAGTTGTTTATTAGTTAGCTGAATGCATGTAAAACCATATACCCAGCTGTGTACCCAGAAATCATTCACACCAGTTGCTGTGTGTTATTAGGAATGATAACTATGACTAGTCTTGTGCCCAGCACCCTTCTGCCTTGATGGCTGGGTACGGGACTAAATTATGACTACAGTACGTCTATTACATACATCCAGTTTCCTACCAAATCAGCTGCTACATTACTCACAAGATGTACACTGTACTATCTACTTGTGTAAGAACCACTGACAAATCACAACAATCTTCAGAACATCAGTAATAAGATGGGGGCATTGGGGGGTTGTATGCTCTTGATATGGGCAGGTGACAAGCACTCCGTGATTACTAACCTAATTATGTAGCTGCCTCTCTGTTGCATATTGGTATCTAATACGAAGATGAACCTCTCATAGCCCCTATTCTTCAACTTGTCAGTAACCACTGTGGTTATAGTTAGTGAATCAATTCATATATCTTCAGACTTGGGACCTGGTTTGACACCTCTTCTCTTTTTTTTTTGGTGCACTACCATCTTGTCCCTCCCCCTCCCTTTTCAGCTTCCAGAGTTTCTAACAGAGCCACTCCAACTGGATGCAAGATCAAGGGTCTACCTGGCTGGAGATTACTGGTCTCTACCAGTTGCTGGTAGTCACTCTCAGTGGTTTAAACATCTAATCAATGTATGTGTGCTCGCCTTGTTCCCAGGCCTTCCTACTGTTCAGGTTTTGGTTGTCTACAGCACACCAAAATGTCTGTGAGATTTTATCACATGCATGACGTCAATGTTGATCTACCTAGGAAGACAAAGGGGGAGAACTAGGAAGAAAAGTTAGTACGGTTCCAGATTAGTGTAAGGGTTCCTCGAGCAAGGGTTTTGAGCGGGTTGGCTGCAAAATATTTTGATCGTTGCTAGGTTACATTGTCGCAAAAGCGTGTGCTAGCCCAAGAAATTCGACTTGGTTCACCAGACCGTTTCTCCTCGTGAGAGGGTGGGGTCTGGGGACGAGACTAAATTAACAGTACAGAGGCGAGGGTGGGGTCTGGCCACGAGACTACACCAACAATGACGTCATCATGCGCTCTTGCGTTATACTGAGATCCGTAGGGGCGGGGAAGCAGCGTAAGGGATGTCAATAAACGGATCTCTGTCGTAGAGCTACAACGCCTCAGATTATGGATGCATCGAATAATCAACGACACGTCCCGTCCGGCTGTTCGTTCACTTTCCTTGTACTTGTGTTTGCAGCCCTGGCTAACGTTGTGCCTCATGCTCAGACTGATAACGAAAGCCTCGTCGTCGCTTCGCCATACTACCTCCAAGTGTACCCAGGTATTGATCCCTCTGGAGAGACTTCGGTAGGGATCAAGTCGTTGTATTTCGCTCTGATGATGTCCTTTGGCGGAGATTATAGAAGCAGTGGAACTATACCTGGAGTTCAGGCAGCTCTCGACCAAATCAACAGTGATCCAACCATCCTACCGGGTTACCAGTTGCACTACACTCTGACAGACTCCCAGGTTTGTGCTAGCTACATCGTGTGTTGCGACACGTGTGTGCAGGGTTACTCAGTGAAAGCTAATGCTATAGCTATATCCATTCATAATATACAGACTACGATATGTAATCACGGACCAGAGGAATCAATCTGAACATATATTTGTTAGTGTCGTGGTCCACTTACGGTGAGCAAGTTGCAGTTGCTAATTAGTACTTCAATGCATGAAGAAAACTCACTTATTGAGCAAAATGAATTAGCAATGTAGCTAAATTTGAGCATGTACCCTAGTCCTAGTCAGCTAACTTAGGTCACTAGTAGTCTAGACCTTGAACCACCAGTCTCTCGGGCCAAAGATTGTACAGGTAGATTATGTGCATGTATATTATGCGTAGGTATCTGTGGGTGAATAATCTGGGCAATCTTCAAGTGCACAAAACTTCATCATACTTTTGCAATGTTTTTACGCCAATACAGCACTAGTCTTGCAGGAGACACACTTTACAAAACCACCCTTCGTGCACCTGCAAATATCTAGTACGCATAATATAACTTGGGTCACTTCTTCAGTCTGGTTCTTGTTCTGGGTGGCTATTGTATTTTGGGGGGTCTTCATTGCTAAACCAGGAGCCTTTTCAATTAACTGACCTCTAAATTAGCTCCATGCAGTAATGATCACAGTATCCAAGTCTAGGTCATCAGATCCAGAGTCACTTTCAGAGATGAAATGATGAACTGGGTGATCACTGACAGGTGGAAATCTGTGTTGAATAAATTAATGAGGAACAGGTCCCCTTCCTTTCTTCTGCTCACAACTGGTGTCCAGCTGCTTTCATCATTGGAGCAGCATGAACACCATCTTTGACTTTGTATTGGTCATCAACGCAAGCTGTTAGATCTATATGTGGGTCACACTTGCCTTAGGTGTAGAGTTTGGAGGAGGCATAACACTTTAAGGGCTGCAGTGAGCATTAGTGGGAGCCAACACTGACTTAGTGTGGGCACTGATGGTGCTAGGATTGCCTGTTGCTTGGCTTTTCCACATTTTTGCTTCCTCCTGGGTTTCTTCGCACCATAACCTTTTGTACAGCAGTGGTGGTAGGCTAGTAGAGGCGACAGAAAACCAGAGGTGAAGGTTTTGGCAGGGAGTTTGAGATCCTGTAGCTAGAGTTGCAGACTCAGTGCAAGAGGCAGATACAGGTCAGGGCAGTCACCTTCTACAGTCACTTCATTCCTGGTGTCATGCCCCCCCCCCCCCATTTTGGGGCCCCCATACATCATGTTATAGTCGGTGACTCTGGTTAATTGTAAGTAGAAATTATGTAGAGTGTGTTGACCTATTAAATGGCTACATCTAACAAGAAACAGAATCTTATGACATCAGTACATAGAACAAGTGGAACGCTTCCAGTTTATATCAGTGTCAGAGCTACTACATAAACCTACGCACTAAAATGGAACCAAGTGCTACAGCCTTCACACTGCGCTTTGGTTGTAGTCAATGTATGTTGCGGGGGTTCACCAGCTGCTATGATAGGCTATCTGAAACTGAAAGGCTGTCACACACAGACACCTCGGATAGCTCCGCTTGCTAAGGTAGCTGTGGATAACGCTGAAACCGTTTGCAGTCGATGATGATCCTAGATGCTCGTTGTCGGAAGTGAGTGACGCATCTGGCTTGTCCGTGGTAACACTTTCCATAGTGAGTTCCTGAATAGAAACACTGCTCTACCCTTCTTCCTTCTATACTATGCTTGGCAGATTCTGACATGATTGCATGGGATAGACATACGCTACTTCCCACCTCGCCAAAAGCGCAAGTTCAAAGGGGGCCCCAAAATCCCGATGGGAGCCCCATAATGTTAATAAAATGGGGCCCCATGGGGCCCCATTCTAAAGGGGGCCCAAAAAGTTTATGACACTGGTCCTGTTGGCGATTTTTTTTTTTTTTTTTTTCAAATTTTTTCTTTTCTTTTTTTCTCTGTCGAGGCTAATTGCACCCCAAGTGGAAAGAATACATTGTACAATTTTCAAACATGTAGTTGCTCATCCAAGCATGTACAGAAGCTAGACTCTAGAAGTCTGGATGGTGAAGCCACTCAGTGCAGTTGGCAAACACTGTGATCACATACTAAATACAGAGTTTACACAAGTCCTGCAACTGTGCACACTGAACTTGTGTGGCCTTTACTTTCTTCCATCAGCTTTTTTCTTTCTTTCCATTTGGGGTGTAATGTAACACTTGAGTTGCATTCTATGAAAGTACTAGCTCCACCCCATAATACTCACAGAACCTAGTTTTTTTGTATAGGTTGGTGGTCCAAGTATAGGGTGTTGCTATTGCTTAATATTGCTAATCATTTCACTAGTTATTTGAGTCTGATTGTTTTCACTAACTGAGCTATTCATTTCACTAGTTATTTGAGTCTGATTGTTTTCACTAACTGAGCTATTCACTGCCTGTCAAGTCTTGTTACTAGTAACCTTGAGTGTTACCAACCACTGTGTATTAATAAATGAGTAAAACATTTCAGTACTGCATGCAAGTGTTGTATGCCATATCATGAAGTTCAACAGCTGCTTCCAAATAGTTGGATTCAGCATCTCCTTAATATGACATTCTTGTAGAGGTTTGGTGTTCCTTTCATCTTACGTATCTGGCTCTGGAGGAACCTTGGGTGCATGGTCATGGTAGAGATGCCCCAATGTAGCCAAGTAGGTCTTTGGAAGGAAAAGACTGAGTTAACCAAAGAAGATCAAAGCTACTTGACAGACTTTCAAGAAAAACCATTGGTAGTAATCCTTGTCCTAAATCCGATTATTAAAGTATCACCCAGGTGTTGTTTATACGGTCTCTAGCTAGCAACATAGTTTTTCACATGTGAATTGATAGTTTACTATCTTTCATATGATTAAATCAATGTTTTTACAATTATGCAGCTTTCATCATCACTATACACTATAATCAAGTATATATCATTGATTTTAGTGATCAAATTCAGCCTTTGATCTGATGTTTTGGACAACTGTATAGTGTACACTACATTAAAGAAGATGTATGTGAAGGGCTTCAACTTATGAAACATTTGTTTATTCTATTCCATGAAGGCAACAGCATCAATTTACTTTTAATCCAAATTCAACTCCAATGATGATCCCAGTGTATTAGCAATGTTATCATAACTATCATGGGCTTTCACAAGAACATTACGAGTTCTTTACAGTAGAACATCTAAGGAGAGGGTAATGCATCCATGTAATGGTTTCTACTCCTTTATCATTTATATGGTGCATGGCAGCTAGTGAGATGCTTTATCATGATTCGTGGGGTGTGTCTGAGTGACAATTGTGTTGCCACATTGTGCACCTTTGTTGGAGAGCAACAGTCAGCATAATTTCTGTCATCCTCTGCTTGTTTGTGAGTAATGCAGCTACAGGAAGAGTTTTTCTCAACAGACAACACCATCATGTAAACTGCATATACTATTATTCTGGTTGACTCAAAGGCAGTCTTTACTTGTGGTAGTAGCTATTGTTAGTTGAGTGCAAAGTTGGTAGTGTGGGGGAATACATTCCAATAAATTGAACTCTGTAGTAATTTAAACTCCCCTGTTTTCTAGGAATAATGCACTTGAAAATGCATCATTGATTTTTCCCCCACATGTCCATGTGCATATCTGAATCCTTGTGTTGGTGAACATTTGACAGTAATTTTGTTCTTATGAAATCCTTCATGTTGTAAGCCAGCTAGTGCTTCAGTGTAAAGCTTACTACAACATTGCATAACCACAGTTCTGCTGTAATATCATTGCACTAGCAGTGTTTTGAAAACTAGAACACATGTTTAGTTGGCAATGACATTCCAGTTTTAGCTTTGGTGTTTACATACAATATGGAAAGTAAGTTACATGAATGATCCTCCATCTGCAGTGCAACAGGACAGTGGCACTGGATGCATTCTTCAAGCAGATTGTCCAGGACCCCGTGAAGATCAGCTGGATTGGCTCAGGATGTTCAGTTGCCACAGAACCCACTGCTGAGATATCTCACTACTACAATATCACACAGGTAATTCAACAGTGAAATTGTGTATTACTGGAGGGCTGGAAATCATCTGTCCACTTCAAGCACATTCTCCCTGTTCAGTTTTCCTGTGCGTCCTCCTCCACTGAGCTAGCCAATCACCAGAGGTTCCGGTACTACTTCCAGATGTTAGCAACAGAGGCCGAACTTGCAATAGGTTTTTTTGGTGTTATCAAGCACTTTAGGTGGAAGAAGGTGGCCTTCATTGAACAAGATGAAAACTTGTTTACTGTGGTAAGCTCATGTGCAGCTGTATCTTAATAAGGAGTTTGTGCTCCAATATATATAGCTTTAGCTTCTGTTGCTAAGATGCACATTTCTTGTATAGTTTATCTTTTGTAACTGAAAGTGCAACACACAGGTTTTTTTCTGATTAGACAACTGTCCAAAGCAAATAAGACGCAGAACAATTAAATTTTGGAGGTTGAAATGCACTGTATAAGACTTTCCAGTGTGTTGCAAGTGCTGGCAACAACTATTTGATATTGATCAATACAACTCTATAGATTTACAAATAGTGTATTGCTTTAAAAGAAGTTGGGCCCTGCCTCTCACCTGGTACACACACAAAACATACATGTACCAGGTATAATCATTTACACACCTTCACATAAACATCCACAGACCATGAGTCGACTGAAAATTTTGCTGACAGAAGAAGGAATCAATTTTGCTGATGCTACATTCGATACTGAAGATGGCATCAGAGGATTGGGTGAACAACCCTTTGTGAGTAAAATTGTATTTAGCCAAGATCTTCCACATACTTACTTCACTAATACTGGGAAAGCAATGCATTGTAATGTCGGCAATTGCTAGCACACACCCACCTACCCACCCACCCACCCACCCACACACACACACACACACACACACACACACACACACACACACACACACACACACACACACACACACACACATACACATACAGGCTTTTGATCCTCAAGCAAGAGTATTTATTATTGCCTCATATGTTGAATATGCGCAACAGCTCATGTGCAAGGTAATACAGCCGACAGCTGTGTTGACAGCATTATTTGTATCATTGCGGTTCCAACAGTAATGCAGGACACTTGCATAAGCATACTGAAATGTGGCATTATTAATCATCAATACGACATAAAACAAACCAGAATGGTCATTCAGTATGCAAACTCAAACTCTACACTTGCTTATCATAGAACATGCATACATCAGCCATATCTCCCTTATGAGATGATAGCAGGGCATGAGGAATATCAGTGCCAAGCAGCAATAGCTTATATTATGTAAGACATGTATAATAGCATGTTGCATAATGCATACTGTATTTATTCGAATAAAACGCATGCAAATTAAATAATTTGAGTGGGCATGCATTAAGTTAGATGAATAGAATTTAATTCTTGCGTTAGATTAGATCATGCGTTGCAATGAGGTCAAAGCGAAGAATTTTTGGGTAAAACAGAAATGCAAAGAGTTCCTTGGCCTTCAGTTCTCAAGAAGTGAGGTTCTTGGTAGACAGCAGCAGCTGCAGCAACAGTCTTACAAACACCAAAGTGGAACAGTTATGGGATAACTCTTTCTCCTGGAAATTGTTCTTGACCGCCCTTTGTTGTCACAAAGTAAACTGACTGAGACAACTGAGAGGTTGTGTGTCGAGTGGGGGAGCACCAACACCACTGGCACGTCGATGTTAAAAATTTCACGCATACATAAAGTGTGAAGTTAAAACCATAAAATGGAGATGGGGATGGGGCAGTTATGGCTTAAATGGATGGGGCATTTTATGGCTTAAATGGGTGGGGCATTTTATGGCTTAAATGGGTGGGGCATTTATGGCTTAAATGGGTGGGGCATTTATGACTTACATGGATGGGGCATTTATGACTTACATGGGTGGGGCATTTATGACTTAAATGGGTGGGGCATTTATGACTTACATGGATGGGGCATTTATGGCTCAAATGGATGGGGCAGTTACTGTTTTTGGTATGCTCATAAAAAACACTGGTCTTTAGGGGAGTACCCTTTTGGTTGCCACATAGTGCTATGGGCATTCACAGTGCTATGAATATTCAATTTACTAAACAAATTGGGGGTGGGGCTCAATGGGTGGAGTTATCATAATATTAAATAGGGGGATGGGCAAACGGTTAACGTACGGGATTCCAGCTCGCTATTGTGTCGTCTTGGTGGAGCGTCTGGGAGGCTCTTTCTTCGATGGTAGGCGCTCCTGTACCGAAGATTCTTTCGCTGGTCATTCCTGGTATTGGCTAAACTGGATCAACCCAAAATTAATTAGTGGCAGCTTGCGCTAAGTTGGATCCACCCATAAATCCGAGAATTGAATTTCTTGCACTAGAGTAGATAATGTGTTTTATTTGAATAACTACGGTACAACGTGTCATCCAGTTGCATGTGTGCTTCTGACCCAGAGTCATAAATGGATTAACAAAATTTGCCACATCATGAGCGATATCAATGTGTGCAGCAGCTAACAGCCTGTTTGGACTGGGAAACACTTGGTTCATTTGATGACTCTGTTGTCCTCCATGAAAGTGTAATGCAAGATAAATACAATAAGAGGTCTATGTGCATGCTATCAACCAGACTGTTACTTAGTGATATTAGTTTGAGTATGATTTTTCTTCTCCCCTCCAATTTTCCTGATGTTCACAGGAAATGTGTCCCATGACTCCCCACAATATCTATATCTATGTAGGCCTGCCTTTTTGCAGGAAGCTGTTCATTGATTGGCCCTTCATTGTTCACATTTCCACACTTAATTTCTGCTACACTGCACTCCTTCCACCTCCTCCCCAAATGCCCAGGCCTACAAATACAACATGACCTACCCTCGCTACATGTTCCTTACTTATGGCTGGTATGAAGACAGGTGGTTTGCAGAGGAGGTGCAGGGGGATGAGTGTACTCCAGCACAGCGCGAGAGTGTTATACCATACACACTAGCTGTACTCCAGGATGAATTCCTTACAAATCTAAGTGTTATCACCGACACAGACATTGTGAGTCAGTTTTGTTATGAGTGTAATTTCTCATCTGCCAGTGTGTTAGACTTTCCATAACCATGGCAACCAGGCCAGCAGCTGAATATGAAATAGATAAGGGTCCATGCTAATCAAGTCTAAATGCCAGCTCAGTGAGGTTTTATTAACTCCTTGGCTTTGCCTTGGAGTTCAAAGAAACCTCCTCACCCAGTGAGAGTTAATTAATTGGCTATAGTCATGTCTTGAATAGCCTAGGGCTTCATAACTCCTAAGATATAGTCTTGTGTTTGTAGGATACTTGTGCTCCAGTCAAGCAATAGACCTGTTACTATATAGAAATCTCTGTAGCTCTCTTTTTCCTCCTTCAGTCAACCATTAGAAATCTTATTGGACTTTTTCTCTAGCCCTGCTTTTCCTCCTTCCAGAATGGCTTTGAGTACCAAGCTGCTTACACAGCTCACAGAAACTCTTCCTCACTCAATTTGGACAAGAATGAAATAGATCAGTATGCACAGCACTGCTATGATGCCACGTGGACCCTAGCCTTTGCACTCAATAGGACCATCACTGGTAAGGTTGTGTGTCTGTTTTCGTCAGTCAGTCAGAAAAAGACATGATCATAGTACATTGTTGTTCTTTAGAACTTGAAGAGAACTCAACTCTGAATGCCAAGGTGTGGGAAGCTGCTGGACTCCAGGGCAATGGCACATTTCCCCTGGATCGTTTCTCCTACAATAACAGTGCACTATTGGAGGTGACATTCAGACATGTGCAGGCAATGAACTTTAATGGAATCACTGTGAGTGAAGGGGGTGGGAGGGAAAGAGAGGAGAAGAGGAGGAAGAGAGGGGAAGGATGGAAAAAAGAGGGAGTAGGGTAGAGAGAGTGAAGAGGGGAGGGAGAGGAAGTTTGGATGCTTGTTTGTCTCTCTCTGTGGTGTAACTGCTGAATAACTTTCCAATGTGCTTCAAAGATCAAGTCATAATTATCACACAATCTCCTTAACCTTTGCAGGGTTTGGTGTCGTTTAACTCCATTGATGGAATACGAGAAGCAAAAAAATTGCAGGTTTACCAATACAGATATCAGGGTAGGCATAATTCCATTTATAATCACATGACTTCTAACCAATAAGATCTAATTTGAAATTACGAAAAAGCTACAGAATGCAATTGTTGCTAAGTGTAAGCCATGGCCATAAAAGCTGAGCTCCAGTGTCCAAGCCCTGATTAGTAACATGTTTGTACCAAAATCTTAGGAATACAGCCTCACATTTCAGCATTGAGTGTTCATTGAAATTTTCAAGAACGGTTGAGCTTCCAAGAATCATTAACCTACAATGTACTACATTACCTGATTAAAGGTGAAGTGAAGGAGCTAAAAAGCAGATATTTATATGAGTGACAGGTATAGTTGATCAATGTAAAATAAAAAGTTGGAATCCAGGGGCTTCCTTAATGTTGCAAGAGCACCAAATCTTGCTTAGAAACAATGGCTACACAATGGCTTCGTTTGGAGTTTGGCAGCCAATTCTGCTCGTAGATTTAAACTTGTGTAAGTGAGCAGTGAGTAATTATTGTCAGTATGAATGGGAATCAGCTGGTGATATTTTGCAGAAAATGTATGCTGCAAATGGCCAAATTTGTGGTACATGACCAGCTACTGTGATATATCAGCCTGCAAGTAATCATGAGATGAGCTGTTCCAGCCCTGATTATGTATAGTTTGCACCAAATATAGAGCAGCTAGTGCTGGTATAACGCACTTGGTGACCTGGTTTTATGCAACATATACTATATCTTACTCTACTACCATACACACTTTGTATCACAGAGAAAGGACTTGGATTAGTGGTAATAGGTAGTGTGAATAGGAACTACCAGTTTACCTACCTACCTGGGGAGGAGGAGAACTCATGGCCAGGTGGGTTATGAGGGATGGGAGAAACACTTCCACTGTTTCATGTTTAGGTGTTATGGTTGTCTACCTTGTGTATGTACGGGAAGTTGGTAACTCTCACTCACTCTTCTTTGTTGACTTCCAGGAGGTGAAATTCCATATGATGGTGTTCCCTCGGAAGACGTGGTGTCAGTACATCTTTCCCTCACTGTCATCTTCTCCATCCTGAATACTGCAGGCATCGCCTTTGCTGTGGCATGCCTCATATTCAACTGCATGTTCAGAAACAGGAAGTATGTTGCTATAAAAGGTTTTTGATCCATCTATTGTGACTGCCAAATGGGAATATTAAGAATCATATTAATGTTAATTTTGTTGGTACATAACTGTCCACATGCATGATCTTTATTCTCCTCAGGCTGATTCGTCTCAGCAGCTACAACCTAAACTACTTAATAGGATGTGGAGCAGTCATTTTGTACATGGACATCTATTTCTTCATCATCCCTACCACTAACCCCCAGGCTGTGGCTGCACTGTGCAATGTATGCTACTCTGAGTCTATCATTCATAATTGTGGATTTCGCTATGTGGAAATGTTCTGAGCAATTTCAGAACTTCATCAGTTCAATATTATTTCTGGCTCAGCTAAAAACAAAGGTAGATTTGATGTTATAAGAGGAGTAAAAACCAGTACTCACTTGGAAAACCCAGCAATCACTGGGGATTAAACTCAGGCCCCTTGGCATGAGCTGTCACTGCTCTGACAACTGAGCTACGGAATGTGGCGGCTGGCTGTTACCTACTCAGTGCATGTCAGAGCATTGCATGGCAGCACAAGCCAGGCTCCCTGCGTTTATTTTCACCTCCATCATCAAACCTACAACTACTATTATGAATACCCTTTACCATGATGATTGTTTCACACAGTGGATTCCACAGTTCAAAAAAGCACGTATGTTGATCCTTTACAAAGCTCTTCATTTACACTGTGTATTATAATATAAAATTTGGTGTTGAGGCAATGGTATGCTAATGGTGCATGTATAAAAACATAATAAATAATTATTCTTTGCAAGGAACTTTATTGTAAGAGAGAGTATATCCCAAAACTAAGTAAAATACCAAGCTAATTTTGGCGTATTTGGCATACATGCACACACTTCTCACAGGTCACTCCATGGTTGACTGCACTGGGATACTCCCTGTGCTATGGCACCATCCTTGCTAAAATGACCAGAGTGTACTTCATCTTCAACAACACCGAGCTTAAAATGTTTGACTATGTAAGTTGAGTTCCATTGTACAACCATAGTCTTGGCAGAAAAAGACACTGAGATCCAGTCAGGATTTGTCTTCTGAACATCAGTCAGATGCTCTTAACTGAGCTACTCGAGCTCTAGCATTGCAGCTGAGGATATATCTATAGACACAGTTCGATTTGCAGGCAAGATCTCCTTGTTGTAGGCTTTACTCTGCATGGTAAATGCCAAAGCACTCACTGTATTGAGTACTGAAGGTCTGTTTGCTGCAGCTCCAGCAAACTAGGTATCGATTAGCAGCCACTTTGGATGTGCTGTCAAAACGCCATTAGGGGCTGACTTAAAAACATTCCTCCTTGGAACAAAAGCTCTATGCCATCTATTCTCTGCTCCAGTGCCAGAGCTGCAGTGGCTCAGTTTGAATCCTGGCTGGTCCTTTTTTATCAACAAATAACTGAGCATTAAATACATCGTTTGACAACCATTGTCTTATAATGCACAAGTAACTTGGCAACTGCATATCATCAATCCATTTTTTACGAACATGTATATCCTGAGTTGTTGATGTATAAGCTGATATTTTGCTCTAAGGCCATTCTGAATTAATTGTTTGTTTGAACTAACATGACCACAAGAATGTTGGGTCGGTCGGTCGGGCGGGTAATATTTTATTTAGGCCCACCGGATGTATTAAACGTGGCAGCTTAGCTCTGAAACGGTAGCCTAAAAAAACAATTTTATCCTACTTGTGCTAAAATGTTTGAGGCGGTGCATATAACAATTATTACCCAACTATGAGGCACTTTTAAAACTTCAGGTCTGTCGGGTTAGTTCAAACAAACAATTAATTCAGAGTGGCCCAATGGATACCTTCTGTATACACACATACACATAAGTAAGGTAAGCTGATGTTGAATTGCTTACCACAATTTGTTGATTTGAACAATGCTTGTGGATATCATCTATACACACATACACATACAGCCCTTACAGGACAGGTACCTAGGTCTAGGAGTACTGGTGTTGGTGTTGGTAGATGTGATAATTCTCCTGGTCTATACCATTGTGGAGGGGGTCCAGGGAAATCTAACAGCTATCCTAGTTCCCAACAGAGAATACCTGATGAATGTGGAAGGGGTAGGCTGATATATAAGCAATCTACCATTCACTCTTATATCTATACATTTTCTTCTCTCAGTAATTTTCATCTGCACTTTTTATCTATTTCTCCTCCCAGGAACGTGAAATTGTCACTCTCTACTTCACATATATCTGCAGCTCCACAGCCAGGGATATTTTCCTGGGTGTCCTGTATGGCTACAAAATGGTGCTGCAGGTCATTGCTCTTGTTTTTGCCTTTGCAACTCGCAAGGTGAAGGTCAAGGGACTTAATGATTCCAAGTACATTGCAGCAGCCACCTATGTGACCAGCATTGTGCTCGCAGTCATTATTGTCGCTACCTACTCCCTGAAGGACTTTGTCAATGTGTTTCCTGCTCTCTTCTGCACTGGGTTCTTCATTGGTACTACTGTCATCCTGGGACTTGTCTTTGTTCCCAAGGTAGGTACAATCATTATCATGAAGTGGCTGCTATCATGCATAGCTTGAGAGAATGATTATATATTAGCCAGAGGGCTGCGTTTACTTTCTGCAAAGTAGTTACTTCATCTTGAGCAAGAATACTACTGTTGTACACATACTTGCGCCATTGATCATCAGCAATTACCAAGACACTTTACCATACAAAGTGTGAGGCTGGACAGGTGTAGTCTCATTCTGGCCTAGCTTTGTTGATAGAGGTAGTGGATGACTAACCACATGTAAAGGCATGATACAAATCTCGGAACCAACAACTTCATTAACAACTCAGCAGCAACAGACTTGTGTAGCGTGGTGGTGATAAAATCTGCACATCAGAAAATACTTAACAACTCAGCGTACTACGATGCTGCAATTTTTCACATCATGCAATACCGTAGTAGCTTGGTAAAATCCAGCATGACTGAGACTTTCCTTGTTAGTATCATTAAGTATGATCACTTCTGTCCCAGATGGTGGCCATCTACAGTGACCCCCAGGGTGACAGCATCTTTGACAGGGCAGATGCAGCTACTATGAGTACTGTTCACATTAACAACAAGATACTGAATATGAGTGATGACTCAGTGGATAAAGATAAAACAATAGAGAATCTTAGAAGGAGGATTACAGAACTGGAGTCTGCTTTATCACAGAATCAAGCACCTGAGAATTGATGGGTTTAAGTCCAGTTTTATGCAGAGTGTTTATTAGCCTGGCTGTTCCAGTTTTATACAGATTGTTTATTAGCCTGGCTTTTCCAGTTTTATACAGATTGTTTATTAGCCTGGCTGTTCTTATTATTATTTCTGTTTCAGTATATTGCAATATTCTTTTTGTTTTACTCTTCATATACGAGGCACTAACTGCATGCATATCATTGGACAACAGCAAAGGTCAATGCAGAAGTCCTATATCCTGGGTGACTACACTAATGCTTCACAGAGATTGTAACATCAACAGTGGCACTCTGTTCAATATGGAAGCCAGTTGCCTGTATATATCCTGGGTGACTAGTTCTACAAAAAGTTGTAGCATCAAAAGTGAGGGATTATGGCACAAGCAAACTGTAATTTAGTTGTGTCAAATTTAATGTTTAGACAGAGTAGATGTTGATTGAACTGGGTGACCCAGCATACATATTCTTATATCCAAACTGAAAGTACACACCATAATTATACCACATACATATTTATCAATAGTTACTATTTGTTAATGGAAGCAGGCCATGTATATAACTGAAGAGTGAGATGAAAATTTAGCAGTCTCTATAATAACTTTCCAATATAGTATATGTAGCTCAGTCATACTAAGGCCAAATACTTTTATTTTCAGAGGTTCAGCTATGTTTAATCACATGATATGTATGCCAAACCTCCTTTGCCCTTCTAATCTAGAAAGTAGCTAGTTGGTAAGTGAGCACCTCCAGTTAGATCAATATCCTATGCTATGTACAGACAATGAAACACGAGATAGTTGCTAAGATAGAATGCCATTGTGGTAACTGTGGCATTCATCTCTGAGTTAGCAATCAGGTATGAAGTGTCAGGAGCGTGTTGGTGTTATCATTGTTGGTCTGGTGTTTAGTAATGACAGCATAGAACCTGCCCCTACCCCTACATTGTTCACTAACAGGACCCAATAGCTACAGTACTTAGAAATATCTGGTGACATGCCATTGGCAACAAGTTCTATAAACTCAGCTGAAGGAAGAAGGGAAGTAACAACACTTGCTTAAATATGACTGAGTCGCACAACACTCAGCAATGAGCGTTGTGCGACATTGCATTGTCTTGGTGATTGCCTTGCAACTATACAAGTAATCGTACACACTTCTTGATACATGATTGAGTTCATGTTGTAGCTAGCTACTTAATCCTACACTCCATTTTGTGCATGCACCATGATGATGATTAACATTATACAAAAGACTCGGAACCAAATTGTTTTAACCCATGTAACAATTATAAGGGCTCATTTCATTTCCCAATACAGAAGTGCAAGTGTGATCCCTGAAAAGGTAGATATGTTGGTAACCAACCTAGCAATGTTTTGTGTCCTGGAAACTTCTAGCACAATACCTAGTCTGGTGATGTAGCATTGGTAACAGTCCTAGAAAATTCATATCCAGAAACGTCTGATGTTGTAGAAATAATACTAGGGGCCACATTACATACTAAAATGACTATACCTAGTGGGTATCTCGTTCTTTCAATCTGCAATGTGCCAAATTCTGATATGTACCTGATTTGTTAAAGGGCACATGACTTGAAGAGATAGCTAACCTTCCACACTCATCTCTAGCTTGGCCAACTCAGCAGCATCTCAAATACCTTTCACTATCCTAACATAACATGGGATAGTTCACTGGTCACTGGCTTTAGCTAGAAGGGCTCAGCAGAATACATGCACCAACAATTTCCACAGTAAGAAAAGTGGAGGAGATTTTGTATACATGAATCTGGATCACTGAGAATAGGAGTTGAGGTATATACCATGCACAGTCTTGGTATGGCTGTAAATTCTTAACTCACTTTTGAACTATTCCCACTAGACCAAAATAGCTGATAGTCACTGTCAAATATATTTATGTGGTATTGAAAGATGTATTTTATTTGCAGAGTTGAATGATGGTGAAAAAAGACATCTGATGGTGAAAAAAGACATCTGATGGTGAAAAAAGACATCTGATGGCGAAAAAGACATCTGCTCAAATACTAGAGCTCCAGTGTCTCAGTTGGTAAGAGCATCTGGCCGGACTTCAGAGGACCCAGGTTCAAATCCTGGCTGGATCTCAATGTTCTTTTTTTGCTATATTTGTGTGGTATAATTTGTGCATTTCCAGTTTATGTACAGGACAGTTTGCATGCTAGCATAACCTCTCATTTTAGTGCTACAATCTCAATGAAACTATATAGAACTAATCACTAATTGACTTCTGTACTGACCAATGGTGTTGTCCTGTAGTTAGCGCCACATTTATGTATCGTGCCACGTTTATGTAGTGTGGCACAGAGAATTTTACAATACTGAAACAGAAATACTAAAATACCATCCTGATAAACACTCTGTATAAAAGAGTTCATAAATCAATTCTCAGGTGCTTGGTTCTGTGATAAAGCAGACTCCAGTTCTGTAATCCTCCTTCTAAGATTCTCTATTGTTTTATCTTTATCCACTGAGTCATCACTCATATTCACTACATTGTTGTGAGTGGTACTGATAGTAGCTGCATCTGCCTTGTCAAAGACCGTGTTGCCCTGGGGGTCACTGTAGAGTGCCACCATCTGTGAAGGGAATGGTCACAGTTGATAAAACTAACATGCTGGAAAGTTTCAGTTACGCTCCTGGCTAGTAAGTACGTACATGATGAAAAATTGCATCATAGTATGTTGAGTTGTTGACAAAGTTTCTAGTTCCATTGAAGCTAAGTGCAGTATGCCTTACGCGTACATTTCACCACCACCATCAACAGCTAAGTCTGTTGCTGTGGAGTTTTTGATGAAGTTGTTGGAATCATTGGGAGTTGTAACATGCATGCATTTGGTCTATATTTTGTATGAGCCTGCATGGATGGGTTACCCTCATTCCCGGCTTTGCCTTAGCTTTCTTCAAAGAGGGCTATCTGAGTGCCTTGGTATTGTGGATGCCCAATGCTAATCAAATGTGTGAGTACATGTGCATCTGTACTGTGATATACAACCAAGTTTTATCACTTCAGAATCACCACATGATAAAGTCCCTACCTTGGGAACAAAGACAAGTCCCAGGACGATGGTGTTACCAATGAAGAACCCAGTACAGAAGAGAGTAGCAAACACATTGACAAAACCCCTCAGTGAGTAGCTAGTGATGATAATGACCATGAGTACAATGCTGGCCACATAGGTGGCTGCTGCAATATACTTGGAATCATCAAGGCCCTTGACCATCACCTTGCGAGTTTTTAAGGCAAAAACAAGAGCAATGACCTGCAGTACCCCCTTGTAGCCATACAAGACACCCAAGATAATGCTCCTGGTTGTGGAGATGCAGATATATGTGAAATAGAGAGTGACAATTTCCCGCTCCTGGGAGGAGAAATAGGCGCACATATTGTGAAGTGCATAAGTAGAATTCAGAGAGAAGAGACTGAAGAGTGTACAGAACAGATAGATGGAGGTCACGAATGATAAGAAGGATTCAGTGAGCAGCAGTGGTGTAGCTATTCCAGGGCCCTAGAATTCAAGGAGGGAGCATGCCCCCAGACCCTTCTAGATACCAGTACATCTAGATTACTCCTGTACTTCACGCAGAAACTCTCACAAAATTTGTTGTGCCCATGTTATGCCCAGGTATTTTCAGAATCCGGGCTATGCCACTGGAAGTGTACTGAAGTAAAACTGATGAATAGTTGGAGGTCATGTATGTATCAGCCTACCCCTTCCACATTCATCAGGTATTCTCTGTTGCCAACTCGGATGGCTGTTAGATTTCCCTGGACCCCCTCCACAATGGTATACACCAGGAGAATTATCACATCTACCAACACCAACACCAGTACTCCTATAGCTAGGCACCTGTCCTGTAAGGGCTGTATATGTATGCATTGTGTATGGGTGTAGAGATGGTATCCACAGACAAGAAAAGCATAACAAAATGCACAATTCAGTACATAGCTACCAGTACATGTACATAGAACAAAATTAATGTTATGGTGATAAGCAATTGCCAAGTGTAACATTAGTATACTAAACTAAATACATGGTTGGTTATTACAATGGAAGTCAACTTACATAGTCAAACTTTTTAAGCTTGGGGTTGTTGAAGATGAAGTACACTCTGGTCATCTTGGCAAGGATGGTGCCATAGCACAGGGAGTATCCTAGTGCATTCAGCCATGGAGTGACCTGTGAGGTGTGTGTGTGTGTGTGTGTGTGTGTGTGTGCGTGTGTGTGTGTGTGCGTGTGCGTGTGTGTGTGCGTGTGTGTGTGTGCGTGTGTGTGTGTGTGTGTGTATTGTGTGCGTGCGTGCGTGCATGCATGTGTGCATGCGTGTGTGTGTGTGTGCATGCCATTTTACCATAATACTACACCTCATTTTGTAGTTTTTGGTGGCAAGTCTATGGATCCATCCCAGATGCTCTAAACATCAACATACCACAGCCTCAACTCTAAACACTTCACTTGAAACATGCCACCACTAAGATGACATGGAAAAAATTTGTGAAAGCCTAAATGGCAAAAAGTGCAGTGTATGAAGGGCTTAATTGATGCAAATTCTGCTCAATTCTTATTATATGAAAAGGCAATCATAATAAGGCTGTGTTTGATATTATAAGGCACAGTGAAGCAACTACAACCCAAGTGGAAAAAAGGGGAGTATTTCTAAACTCATTTGTAGAAAAGCAGAGAGAAATGGGACACCCAGCACTGAATAAGGCTTTTTCTACAGCCTACTACAACAGCTGTCATGTGCTGTTCACTTGACATCCACTCACCTCCTCTTGTTCCACCTTTTCAACTAGTGCAGAACCTATCTCCAAATGCATTGCACCAAGTAACATCAACAAAATGAAGTTTGATGACTTCAAATGAGATATTAAAAGATAACTAAGGACTCAGATTGGCTATATCAATAATGTACTTACAGTGCACAGTGCAGCCACAGCTCGTGGGTCAGTGGTAGGGATGATGAAGAAATAGATACTCATGTACACGATGACTGCTCCACACCCTATCAAGTAGTTCAGGTTGGAGCTGCTGAGACGAATCAGCCTGAGGGAGAACAGAGTGAAGACCATACAGGCAGTGATGCCTATGCACCAACAGTACAAGAAACTCACAAGTTAGCACTGAAGTGATTCTAGTTGCCTATTATGTAGCCTCCTTCATATAGTCGTGATAACATTGGATCAAAAACCTTTTATAGCAACCTACTTCCTGTTCCTGAACATGCAGTTGAATATGAGGCATGCCACAGCAAAGGCGATGCCTGCAGTATTCAGGATGGAGAAGATGACAGTGAGGGAAAGATGTACTGACACCACTTGCTCCAAGGGAACACCATCATATGGAATTACACCTCCTGGGAGTCAATAAGGAGAAGAAATAGTGGCTGTTACCAACTTTCCATGTGCATGGTGGACAATCGTAACAGCTAAACATGAAACAGTGGAAGCATTTCTCCATTTATCATAACCCACCTGCCCATGAGTTCTCCTCCTCCCCAGGTAGGTAGGTAAACTGGTAGTTCCTATTCACACTACCTATCTCCACTAAACCAAGTCCTTTCTCTGTGATACAAAGTGTGTGGTTGTACATGCAATATAGTAGAGTGAGTTACAGTATGTGTTGCATACACATACATACACAAGTAGCATATAAAGAGTTTCAAGCTTAGTTTCTTTGAAACCTTAGGCTGTAAAAGACATAGTGTGTTAGCCTCGTTCCCAGGCCCTCGCCTAGCTTCCCGTCGCTTGCAGTACGGTAAAGCGGGAGAGGGCCTGGTACATTTCCTCACATGAGTGACGTCACGAGTAGAAAGATGGTAGAAAGACTTTAATTGAACGTGGGCGAGGATGACTAAATTGTTGCTGTGTGTCTTCACTGTCTTGGCTTGGTAAAACTCTCTGTCCTCCCGACTGTCTCATGAAGAGCGACATAAAAGCGCCTTCATGTGCTACCAACTTTCGACTCGGAATAGTTGTGCTCCAGTGCGTGCATGCGAGCGAAGTTTTTTGTGGTTTACATGACGCCCACGTTCGCATAATTGGCCCTGTCCATGACGTCACTCACGTGAGGAAATGTACCAGGCCCTCTCCCGCTTTACCGTACTGCAAGCGACAGGAAGCTGGGCGAGGGCCTGGGAACGAGGCTAATAGTGTGTGTCACTGGGTGAGGTTTCAATGAACTCAAAGGCAAAAGCAGGAAGTTTTGGTGATTACCATGGAACTATACTACCTATTTCATATTCAGCTGCTGGCCTACGTTCTTTTTGATTGCCCTGGTGATGGAATCTAACACAATGTAACATGAGAAACTATGCTCATGAAGACTACACCTAACTCACAATGCCTGTGTCAGTGATAGCGCTGAAGTTTGTAAGGAATTCATCCTGGAGTACAGATAGTGTGTATTGTAGAACACTCTCACGCTGTGCTGGAGTGCACTCATCCCCCTGCACCTCCTCTGCAAACCATCTGTCTTCATACCAGCCATAAGTGAGAAACATGTACCGAGGGTAGGTCATTTTAGATTTGTAGGCCTGTGCATTTGGGGAGGGCAGAAGTGGGAGGGGGTTGGAAGTGCACAGCAAAGCATAAATTTTAAGTTCGAAAATGGATGAACAATCAATGGACCATTTCTCCCCGTGTGGTGTACTTAATACTGCAGTTCTTTTGTGATACAACCACATATAATTGTGGTTTGTGGACACCTGCTGTGCATGAACAATCAATGAACCACATCTCTCTGAAGAAAAAACACAGGCCCTATTGAGACTGATTTAAGTTCTGCCTGATTCTGTCATTGTAAGTGCTCATGTCACAATAATGTTTAGAAAGTGTAAACACATGCAGTACTGAAAAATCCCACAACACAACACCCTGTACAAAGAAGGCAGGCAGGCATACAGTCATCCACTGCACAGGATACATAAGCTGCACTGGGGTGGGTGGAAGATGGGGACTGCTATTAATGTATTGGATGAGGGCAGAACAAGAAATCATACTATTACTACATGTAACTTGTACGGGAAAGTATGACCCCTGGAGTGTTATGTATAAACAGGCATATGGACACCCCTAAAGGTGTTAGACTAATGTGTAAATTTTAATACTGTATCAATATCACTCACTATAGCAGAATTGCATGTAGCTGGGTTTAATTGAAGGCTCATAGAGTGAGCAAAATCGTCTTTGTGTTAGTTGCCATACTTGCATGTATGTAGTACCGTATTTATTCGAATAAAACTCACGCAAATTAAATAATTTGAGTGGGCATGCGTTAAGTTAGATCCACCCATAAATTCCAGGAATTGAATTTCTTGTGTTAGATTAGATCATGTATTGCATTGGATTGAAACACATGAAAATTTTTGGTTCACACATTTATGGAATAGCTCTTTTTCCTGGAAATTGTCCTTGACCGCCCTTTGTTGCCACAAACAAGTTGGATCCACCCATAAATTCCCAGAATTGAATTTCTTGCGCTATAGACTGGATCATGCGTTTTATTTGAATAAATACGTTGTAAGAAAGGTTACAAATATACTTAAATTGTCACTAGGAGACTCTATTAGTTTTCTGCATACGTTTTGTAGATGTTTCCACTCCTCACAGGTTTAGGTTACTTCAATCATATTTTGGTCACCTCAGTTGCATTCCGTTTGTGTGCATGACACGTAAACTTCAAGGAGTAAACTTCAAGGAGTGCTTACAATTCAAACCAGAGTGTAGTTGAGAAGCTTACTTTTCTGTTAAATTAGTATTTTTAGAAAGCCTATAAATCAGCATTTCTGGTGAGATTTGTTGCTTCTTTGAGCTTATACAACTGAATTGTCTTCCAGGATGGCTCTCTGCCTAGCTTTCCAGCACACTCACAAACATTCAAGCCCACTCAGGCAAGTTTTGCACACACAAATAGCCAACCATCACATTCAAACATTTTTTTATTTTTATGTGTTGGAGGATTTCTTCAAAGATCCGCCCAGCCACATGAAAGTGCCGCCAGACCACTACAAAGGGTCACAGGCCACATCAAAGGGATGCGTCCCCCTTGTTGATTCCAGTTGCCGACACGGGAAAGTGTAAACAAGCCGCTTAATGAATTTCAATCATGCCATTATGGTTACCCACTCATTAATTATTCATGAGCAGAATCAGTCCCATTCACGATTCAAGGTTGTCCTACCTTAATGCACCTGGCAACTAGTGTTTCTTGCACCCCTATAATTCTTGCACAACTATAATTATTGCACAACTATAACTCAGTTTCATGCCATACTGCCTCATTATCATGCACTAGCTACATTCTTCCTCTTCTGTTGGTCACATATTAATGCTACATTTCAGGATGCCTGTGCAATTCACTGAGATTGCCCGGGTTTGACATTTGGGTCAATCCATGTCAAACAACACAAAAAAGCCCTAGATTTGGACAAAACTTGGCTGTTACATAGTGTCTATGGATACATTCACCCCTAGATTTGGACAAAACTTGGCTGTTACATAGTGTCTATGGATACATTCACCCATAGTTATTTTATAAATGTTGTATGGCTTCAGAGTTAGAGCCAGCCAAAAACGAAGGGGTAAGCTGAAATTTCAACGTTTTTGACTGGGTTTAACTCTGAAGCCATACAACATATAATGCTGAAACTGACACCGGGTGAATGCTTCAACAGACACTGTAAGAACCAAGTTTTGTCGAGGGTCAGTTTTTTTTTGTGTTGATTTTGTATGGAATGACCCATATGATACAAATAATGCTGTCAACACAGCTGTCTGGCTGTATTACCTTGCACATGAGCTGTTGCGCATAGCCAACATATGAGGCAATAATAAATACTCTTGCTTGAGGATCAAAAGCCTGTATGTGTGTGTGTGGGGGGGGGGGGGGGGGGGGTGGTGGGGTGGTTTTGTGTGGAATTGTGAATGGAAGAAGCATCTAAACGAAGTAGCTAGTTATTGAGTCAGACCGAATGACTGTTAGCTCGTTATGTAAGTCCACTAGTTTGAAACTCACATCACCATATGCATCTCTTGCCAACATCACAGTTATAATATATTATGTGGTGAAGATATACGGAAGCTGTAAAGATATCAGGTTGTGAAGAACGATCGTATTAGTGATAGCTATGTTCCTCCCTGGTGGACGGTCGTTTTACACATTGATGTTATGTAACTTGTCTACCGACTCTCTGATATACATGCAATATTGCTTGGCTGCATATCAACACTTCTTCTATGTTCATTCTGGAGTATTCCATAATGCATTCTGTCTATGAAACAACCCTGGGAAAGAGATGATGATGATGAGAGCAAAATTGACAAGTACTCACAAAGGGTTGTTCACCCAATCCTCTGATGCCATCTTCAGTGTTGAATGTACTGTCAGTAAAATTGATTCCTTCTTCTGTCAGCAAAATTTTCAGTCGATCCATGGTCTGTAGATGGATATGAGTAGGGGTGCATGTATGAGCAGGGGTGTGTGTATGAGCAGGGGTGTGTGTATGCAAGTGTATGCATGTTTTGTGTGTATACAAGTTTGTGTATGTGTACCAGATAAGAGGCATGCATTGTCCAGCTTTTATACTATACTTTGTCTCCACAGTCTGGTACCAATACCAAGCAGTTAACTGTTTCCATTATTTGTACCATAGGCGTAGGACTCAAATCGGAAGTGTAGAGGCCATGCTGTGCCACGCGAACCCTGGTGGAAAAATTTTAACATGATTTTGCCGCGCTACTGGCGGTGAATTTTTCAAAAGTGTGCACCTTTAGACTGCAAAATAAAACCATTCTTAAGGGTGCATAACTCTTAACTGTCCAATTTACCCCCAAAAAACTACCTTCGTGATCATTCCTAGGAGACTACCTAGCTTTCTGTCACTTGGGTTATGAATATTAATTTGCTGGCTGAAAAGTGTAGCGGCCAAAGCCACTACGGCCGTTACAGTTCCTACGCCACACAAAGCATACACAACGTATTTTCACCTATGCAGGCTCTTCATCTCTGTCATGCTACTGGCCAATGCCCCAGGCCATTACTAGATTTATCTCACACTGATTCCAGTGTTTTTAAAAAGAGGACAATTTTATTAGGAAATGCATTGCCTGCCAACAGATCTCTTGAATGCATTAGTACCTTATCAGAAAGCAGCCCTGTCAACACTGCATGATTTGTTGTACTGTCAGTTGAATAAAGTATACAGCTCACCACAGTAAACAAGTTTTCATCTTGTTCAATAAAGGCCACCTTCTTCCACCCAAACTGCTTGATAATACCGAAAAAGCCTATTGCAAGGTCAGCTTCTGTGGCTAACATCTGGAAGTAGTAGCGAAACCTCTGGTGATCGGACAGCTCAGGAGAGGAAGGTGTACAGGAAAACTGGATAGGGAGAATGTGTGTGAAGGGAACAGATGATTTCCACCCCTCCGGTAATACACACAATTTCTGTGTTGAATTACCTGTGTGATATTGTAGTAGTGAGATATTTCAGCAGTGGGTTCTGTGGCAACTGAACATCCTGAGCCAATCCAGCTGATCTTGACGGGGTCCTGGACAATCTGCTTTAAGAATGCATCCAGTGCCACTGTCCTGTTGCACTGCAGATGGAAATTATCGATATAAGTAAGATCCATATAGCACATAACACCAGAACCAAAACTATGAAATATTGTCAATTATAACTCCATGATCTGTTGTTAGTGCAAGGATTATTGGGGCGAGCCTGAGCGAGCCCCACACTAGTGGGACTGCATTGCAAGACGCGTGTGTATGTCTGCTTGCGGCCATATACCATAAATTTTAAATGCGCATAAATATTTCCCGAAAAGTGAACGTCCCCGTGCACTATAGTGCAGCGTTGGCAACCGTAACGGAGACGGCTCAAGTTGAAGCACGCACGGCAACTTCTTGTTTGTCACGGCAGCTACGGACCGACCATCAACGGCAGCTGCTCGCAGACCGTACAAATAGAGATTGCTTCAGGTAAGGCCCGTGCATAAACGGCACTCATAAACGCTAGCAATTCAGCTCATGATTTCAGCGTGAAGCTTAGTCTATTCATGTGTAGCCATAGTAGCTGCTTGCTCAGGCTCGCCCCCACAATGTTCTACATTTTCTAGTGCATGAGAAGCTGTGCATTGTTGCAGTAAACTTCTTTTGAAGCACTAGTTTACAATATAAAAACCACACTGTATGAGTTCACGCCAAAAGCAATGAGTCTGTTGATCATGAGAAGGGTGTTCATGGTATCTATAACTTACAAGCTTATGACTACACACAGCAGAGGGTTCGTCTAC
Source organism: Agelas oroides (assembly GCA_949130485.1). Lineage (NCBI taxonomy): Eukaryota > Metazoa > Porifera > Demospongiae > Agelasida > Agelasidae > Agelas > Agelas oroides. The sequence goes on along the minus strand of OX422204.1, from coordinate 3,905,103 downwards.
AATAATGGGTGTGTTCTGACATTTCATTTCTGATTATGATCGCTTTTGCATTGGTGTGATGTATATACTTTTCCAAAACAGTAGTCGTAAGAAACAATGACCTATACTTGTGCTAACACTTCAGATAAATTAAATTTCCGGTACAAATGCAACTTGTTAATCTTAACGCAGGATAAATCTGTCAGTCTATCTATATTGTTAAAGTAAATGCTACTCCCCTTTTAGAAAGATGATTGAGAAACCATAATACCACTCCTTCCATAACCCACTTGACATCCAGCCATACATATTACTGGATGTATGTAACATGCAAACATGCTCAGATTGATACCACTGGCCTAGGCTAGCCTGTAGCCTAACAAATAGATGCTCACTGCATGGCCTGTAACTGTTTCAAGAATGGATGTACCAACAACAAACAACTGGTGATAGCTGGGCATTCTCCAACAAAGATGATATCACATTACTGCAAAAACTTGATCAGACTCCCTCCACAATGGTGACCATCTCCCTAACTTCCATGCATATGAACAACCAATGAATGTTAGGACCCATCTGCTACAGTGGCACAGATTCATTTCCCACTTCCTCTTCACCTGAAATGTATGCATGCACTGTGAAAACTAGATAGATGCTCACTGGCCTGTAACTATTATGAGAATGGATGTACCAATGACAAACAAATGGGGCTATTCCATTTGATGTCCATACCACCCCCCACAGATGAACAGTTGTCCGGGGGGTTTCTCAATTTTCGTTTGTCCAGGGGGCAGTGCTCTATTTCACTACATGTCCAGGGGGTAGTGCTTTGCTGTACTATATGTCCAGGGGTGGTGCTCCACTACACTATATGTCCATGGGGTTCCTGCTAGTAATTCAGGCCATTCAATGGTGCCTGTCATCTGTAGTACACGTGTGTTACTGTTTTGTCCAGGGGGTGTATACTGTGTCATATCTTTGTTTATTTGTTTGTGATTTTGTAACTGGAGTGCTTTTCATTAGCTATGCTATCTTTATTACATAGGTAGGTTATATACACTGTCGTTATTGTACAGGTATATACAGATATAAAATTGGATGACTGTGACAAGCACGTCCAGACAGATTTTTAAAAATGACCATTCAACATCAAAAGTGCTAGGACATAGTGACCAGACATTCAATAAACCTTATTTCGACGTCTGCTATATTATAGCCACCAGGTGTTTATAAGACAACCAACAGCTCTGCATGTACATGACCCTTCTGTGCAAGAAGATGTACCAAGTCTCAGTCAAATCTTGTACAGTGCTACACAATCCGTGAACTACTTCTAAACTAGTAAGATGCTGAATCATCCTGGGGCGAGCCTGAGCGAGTAGCAAATTCGTCCATGAGCTAGCAGGGTAATCCATGCTATGTAAGAGCGGTCATGCCAGGTGCGTACCTGAAGCCAACGTACACCCTGCTGTCCGACTGTCACTCGCAGCCTGCCTTGTCACGCGATCGTACCATGGTTCAGAAAGTAAGTTGCCGTGCGTACTGCCAATGCATTCAACTTGAATAGTCTTCGCTCTCACTCTCTTTCACCCGGCCCTGCAGTCTGGCAGTACCCCTTCACTGTCGTTCTCACGGCTTAGCTGAAGTACACGTCGGCGTGGACTAGATACACACACACATGCGCAACGCAGTCACGCTAGTGTGGGGCAGTCACACTAGTGTGGGGCAGTCACGCTAGTGTGGGGCTCACTCAGGCTCGCCCCAATAAGCCAGTTTCACGTAAGCTAAAATATGTAAGGAACGTGGGATGAGTATGTGACGTCACATCAGCTGCTCTCCAGGCACCATTTTGTGGCCCTTAAGTATGGCCATATATGGGATTTTCCTGTTTCTTTGATCGCGTCTAACTTCCGCGTTCTACCGGGTAATCAGTTATAGCGTATATACCGTAAGAAAATAAGTCTTTGTACTATTCAACGGTGTAAAAACCAAAGCGATTGGGCAAAAGATGAGGGAGCTATCCTGTCGCGAACCCAGACAGTACAGGACAAGAAAACTAGCAACTTCTACTGCTCTCCTTCATTTCTCAAGCTAGGTAAAGCCGAGAAAGGTCCAAAAACCAGTTAATTGTCATTTTCGTCGTATAGAACTTTGCGTAAAACTACATAAAAAACCAAGAGTAACTCATGGGATGGTTTTACGTGAGACCTACCTGGAGTTACTCATGGGCTCATTTTACGTGAGCACAGCCACGACATACTCATGGTGCGGTTTTACGTGAGTAGCTTCACGCGTACATGCAGCCTTCAGCAGACACAGGTAGGGCTCTTATAAGGGAAGATTTTACGCGAGTTGGTAATTACGCTATAATTGAGGGGCTAACTTACGTAAAATCCTCCCACATAATCGAGCTGTTCTTGGAACCAAGATTTTACGCGCCAGACAACCTTAGCAAACAATGACCTTTGAACTCGCGTAAAACCACCCCATAATAGTACTCTTGGCAGCCACTCTCCAGCACAGTATTACGCCAGCAATGGGTGACCTTTGAACTCGCGTAAAACCACCCCATAATAGTAATCTTGGCGACCACTCTCCAGCACAGCATTACGCCAGCAATGGGTGACCTTTGACCTCACGTAAAATCACCCCAACTATACTCAGAGATTCCTGTAGCATACTTTTGTGCAAGATGGGCTCTATCATATATGAAAAGCAGTCAAGAAGTTAATCCATATCCATTCTTATCAATTGACATAAAAGGATTGTAATACTGAGGGTGTACATGAGGCCTGTGGTCATTAATTAACACATTAATATTAAATAAATACAATCACTACCATGGATTGTTGATATAATGAAATAATGACTTGGATAAGCAATTTAACACTGAGAGTGAGGCCTGTAGTTTTTGATTATAGCAATCAATATAGAAATCAACACAAATATTCATAACAGTGGACTGATTGATACAATTGAGGATAATTATAATGACCTGGGTAAATGAATGTTAGTGAGGCAATAGATGATGGTGGGACAATAACCAGTGCCTTTAGATCATGAGTAACATAAATACTCAATGGAATTACATACTACAATGAATAGGGTTAGCTACTAAGGATTGTTGCTAGGGGTATATATGAATGAATTCCTTTTACACAAGTTCCAGATCTTCATCATCTAATGACATCTCCACTGTCTGTCCATCACATGGAAAATAGATTCCATACAGCCCTGACATACCATTGTATGAGATGATCATTCCATCAAACCACTCTTCCTTACCTGATTCTTTAACAAGGAACTTCACTTTCACTGCCTTCCAATGTACCTAACAGGAGACCATTTCATATTGTAAGCACATGCACGATCCTTGCACTACATGTGCATGACGCACTGGGCTATCTTCCCATAATATGCCAGATAGTGCAACCAGACCAAGTCCCGAAACAAGCTGCACTTATTGTTTGTAGCTACTCTAATCAGTCACAACTTGGCCACAGATCACTTCGATACACTGTCATGACATCGCTTACCTCCATAGTTTCATCACAAGTGCTAGTAGCCAAGGTAGGTGCTGGCACAGGAGACGGAAGGATGTTGTTCTCAGAAGAACAGGTTGAACAGGTTGCAGAGGCCGTAAATAGAGTCAGAACGACCGCCAAAGTAGCCATCCTAACCGTGATCTCGACTGCAACACCTTGTACAGGTGTTTCCCGCGTTTTGCAAGTATTAAAGTTACCCGCCATGACGCGAGCATGCGTATACGTTCTACATTTAGGTTGCATTTTCTGTGTGTATGTGTGTGTGTGTGTGTGTGTGTACTGCAATAATTCGCTGAGGTAAATGTGTGCATATCAGCAATAAAGCTTAACGTAAAATATGTTTAATGCTCCATATAGTCTATAGATATGCGCGGGCTGCAACCAGCCCCTCCTACTTTGTGTCTTGCACCTCAGGCGCAGCTCCACCTGACTCGCCCTTCCTACTTTGTGTCTTGCGCCTAGCATCTCACGTACAACTCCACCTGTCTCGTTCCCAGGACAATGTATGGACAGTACAGAACGAGTCCAAGTGCAATAGTGGCATTGCTACAACACTGCGTAAAACCATGCTGATAAATTCCAACAAGTAATATGGGATGATTTTACGTGAGGTCAAAGGTCACCCATTGCTGGCGTAATACTGTGCTGGAGAGAGGGGCTGCCAAGAGTACTATTATGGGGTGGTTTTACGCGAGGTCAAAGGTCATGGTTTGCTAAGGTTGTCTGGCGCGTAAAATCTTGGTTCCAAGAACAGCTCGATTATGTGGGAGGATTTTACGTAAGTTAGCCCCTCAATTATAGCGTAATTACCAACTCACGTAAAATCTTCCCTTATAAGAGCCCTACCTGTGTCTGCTGAAGGCTGCATGTACGCGTGAAGCTACTCACGTAAAACCGCACCATGAGTATGTCGTGGCTGTGCTCACGTAAAATGAGCCCATGAGTAACTCCAGGTAGGTCTCACGTAAAACCATCCCATGAGTTACTCTTGGTTTTTAATCTATTTTTACGCAATTATCTGTACGACCGTCATTTTAGCGTTGGTCAAGTTAGCTTTTAAGCAACGTGACTCACCATGCCACTTTCAACTTGAGCCCCACGCACAAAACGTTTAGCCAACTCTTTTGTTGGACCTTGTTCGGCTTACCTAGCTTGAGAAAACGAAGAAGTCACTATAGTTTCTTGTCAAATACCGTCCATATTCTTGACCATGTAGCTCGCTCATCTTTTGTCCGATTGCCTTGGTTTTTACACCGTTCAATAGCACAAAGACTCAGTTTTCTTACAATATGCACTACAATGGATTACACGGTAGAATGCGGAAGTTCGACGCGATCAAAAAACCGGGAAATCCCATATATGGCCATACTTAACCAGTGGCGGATTTAGAAATTTAGAAAGGGGGGTTCAGCCACTGGTGCGCGAAACGCAACCGAAAATTTTTGGGTTGCCACGCCCACTTCTGGTCACGTGAATGCATTCATGACACATGTAATTATTGTCTGACCTGAGTATTGAAGTTAGACAAGGTGACTTGTCTAGCGCTGGAGACTAAAAATGATGATCGGAACAAATCCAAAACTGCTGTACAATAGACGTAAGTTACTTTAGAGATGCCACTGCTGCATAATCATTTGATGGACTCGTGCAGTTATGTATGCAAAAATACACTACTAGCTGCCAAAGGGGGGTGCATTTGCACCCCCCTTACCCCCCTAAATCCACCACTGCTTAAGGGCACAAAATGGTGCCGGGATTGGACTCGGAATGTATTATGGCAATTATTGCATACCTTAGTCCTTACATGAAAAAGGTCTATTTAGATTTGTAGTTGTTAGCATGTAGGCTTGCTGCCCACATGCCATATATAGACTAGTCAGTTTACTTATCTAAGTGGCTTCAATTATCACTATCCACAATACATGATCAGCCGCTCACAACCTGCATGTGGCAACCTTACCCTGTTACTGATGGAGAATGGTTCAACAAGCTTCTGCTGCTTCATTCAGCTCAGTAATTGCCACTTGTGCTCAAACAAACGTAATTCCGAGCGAAGCGAGGCTATACACGTGTTCAATTGAGATTTTTCGTCGTCGTCGTCGTCATCAATGGTAAACCGGAAGTTGGCCTAAAAACTTCGATATCTCAACAATGGTCTACGGGATCACTATCAGACTGGCAGGCATGAAAGCTCTAGCTGTTACTAAACAACTGTGAGCGAACTGTGTCGGTAGCCCAAGGGAAACAGATGCAGGAGTGAGATATCCGCAAAACACGGATTTCTCCAGAAGGGTAGGCACAACAGCTACCAAACTTACTGGTATGACAGTTCCACCTGTGAGCAACCCACGGCAGACAAATAGCGACTGTACCATAAGACAAACATGCTCTTTGTTCTACCAACTCAAGCTTACAACAGCAGCCATTTTTACATGGTAAGACTGGTCTGGTTCCCAGGATACGTGGATTGGGAACGTAGAAACTATACTTGGGAAATACGAGGGCAAACGCGGACGTTCGCGGAGCGAGGTCCATTTGCACAATGTGTATCCCTAGTAATTATGTTGTGAGCATGGGTGGGCATCAGCTTTCACTGAGAAACCCTTCATACAAGCCTAGCAACAGACGATGTAGCTAGCACAAACCTGGGAGTCGGTCAGAGTGTAGTGCAACTGGTAACCCGGTAGGAGGGTTGGGTCACTGTTGATTTGGTCCAGAGCTACTTGAACTCCAGGTACAGCTCCACTGCTTCTAAAATCCCCGCCAAAGGACATCATCAGAGCGAAATACAATGACCTGAGCCCCACCGAAGCCTCTTCTGTGGGATTAGTACCTGGGTACACTTGCAGGTAGTACGGGGAAGAGGCGACAAGTCTTTGGCTGTCCGTCTGAGCTGGCATGGCATAAGCCAGGGCTGCAAACATAAGTACAAAAAAAGTGAATACGCAGCCAGACGGGTCGTGTCGTTGTTTAGTCAGTACATCCATAATCCGAGGTGTTGTGTATAGCTCTACGCGCACGTACGTGCCCCATGCAGGGATCTTTACGCTGCTCCCCCACGAACAATTTGTATAAAGGTTCCCAGGGGAAGGCTTGTCTGTTTCTGTGTAGTCTGTCCCCGGGTGTACCCTGAGAAGGGTCCCAGGGGAAGGCTTGCCTGTTTCTGTGTAGTCTGTCCCCTGGTGTACCCTGAGAAGGGTCCCAGGGGAAGGCTTGTCTGTTTCTGTGTAGTCTGTCCCCTGGTGAACCCTGAGAAGGGTCCCAGGGGAAGGCTTGTCTGTTTCTGTGTAGTCTGTCCCCTGGTGAACCCTGGGAAGGGTCCCAGGGGAAGGCTTGCCTGTTTCTGTGTAGTCTGTCCCCTGGTGTACCCTGGGAAGGGTCTCAGGGGAAGGCTTACCTGTTTCTGTGTAGTCTGCCCCCTGGTGAACCCTGGGAAGGGTCCCAGGGGAAGGCTTGTCTGTTTGTGTGTAGTCTGTCCCCTGGTGAACCCTGGGAAGGGTCCCAGGGGAAGGCTTGTCTGTTTCTGTGTAGTCTGTCCCCTGGTGTACCCTGAGAAGGGTCCCAGGGGAAGGCTTGCCTGTTTCTGTGTAGTCTGCCCCCTGGTGTACCCTGAGAAGGGTCCCAGGGGAAGGCTTGTCCGTTTCTGTGTAGTCTGTCCCCTGGTGTACCCTCGGAAGCGTCCCAGGGGAAGGCTTGCCTGTTTCTGTGTAGTCTGTCCCCTGGTGTACCCTGAGAAGGGTCCCAGGGGAAGGCTTGTCGGTGTAGTCTGTCTTTGGTGTTCAGAGAAGAGTACCCAATGGGGGGCTATTTCAGCCATTAAATACATTCTATTCTTTCATCCATGCTCTCCCTGCCTTGACAGTATAATTAGCTACTCCCTCAACTTTCTTGGGTCCATTTTTTCTTTTTTATATACATATATACAACTTAGCTGCATTAATATTACTAACCATAAATGTACTATGATAAGTTTCTTTTTTGTACAACACTATCTGTGCTGCCGTCTTATGAGCCTAGCTGGCTTGCTGTCCTAGGGACAAGACGTAAAAATAAAATTCATTCATATAAATGCTACGGCTTGCAGTGCAATTTGGGATGAGTAGCAATTTCACGACGCGAAGCCAGGTGAAATTGTAAACCTCTGTAATCGGCCGGGATAGGTCGTTCACGCATTTAATAGGTCATCGTTTCACCGGAGTTACACGACGAGAAGCAGGCGTGCGCCTCCAAGTATATTAACCCTTTGATGCTGTACAGTCAGCCGTACCGTGCGGCTTACATGTCACTAGACTAGGCGAATGCAGTGCATTGTGGGGCGAGCGTGAGCGAGTTGTGTAGTGCACAGGCAGCATAACAGCTACGCACAAATTATATACTGCATGTTTGCAATGTATATATATGCACAACAAAGAAAACCTAAGGTTTATACAAATTCATGCAGCGTCAGTCAGGGTAGAGGGCTCAGCCCTATCTCTCTCCCTGCGCTTCGTTATTAAATAATCTTCCCTGCCTATGCTCGGCCACAGATAATAAAGCACTGAAACTGTTGACTGTTCGTAACTCTATTATCTATGGCTCGGCTGTCTCTGCCGCACGTGGAGCCCGTTCTCTCCGGCATCGTAGCCTGTCTTCCTATCTCAGTGCGATGGTTTTGGTGCTCTTCTGGAGTATTCAGAATATCTATGTTCACTGCAAATAGCAAAATATATATATATCAGAAAAATTCTGCTGTTCAACTCGCTATAGTGTGGGGCTCGCTCACGCTCGCCCCAACTAGTTCCAGAGGTAATGCATTGCTTGTGTACAGATAACTAGGGGAATGCAGTGCATTGTGGGGCGAGCGTGAGGGAGTTGCATGGTGTATTAATGTTTTATAGCACTTAATACACTTTGCCACTTGCATACACTAAGTCTCACATGAATATAGTCTCATTCCCATCCAGGTCTTCCCCACTCCAATTATTGTAGCCTGTAACACTAGAGGTGGGAAATGCTTGGGGATGAGGCTAGGGTATCAAATGTATGCCATTGTTCATGGAGCAATATAGCTTGGGTAGCTATGTGCTTGGGTTCATTGTACACATGCACTCTGTGTCATTATACTGTGGAATAGTAACTACAGCTGTAGGCAACAAAGTCTCCAAGCAATTGGAGGCGGCCTGAAGAGTTTCAAGTCAAGGATGAGGGTTCAACACCTTAGTACGAACAAGTAGATATATTCCGTTGGTTTCCTGTGACTCCAACTTATTTACATCTTGGCGCTATCTCCTCAAGTGCATATTTGCTGAGCACATACAGCTGTGGGAATCAGGATGATTCTCTCAGCTGTGGAGATGGGGTCAGCTATTTTTTTATATAGTCTATATGGTCAGCCCTTTTCCTGAGCGCAATTACTGGAGGTTTGGTAAGGAGTTTTAGAACCTCTTCTCTAGCTGTTGCTCAGCGAGGGTTATTTGATCGAGTCACGCAGGCCTCTCTGGTTCGGGTTCTCACACGCTAATCGCTTTGTACACTGAGCACTCCCCGTTGGCAGCAGAGTCACGAAGCAAGCTGTTAAGGTGGCAGGGAACCCTGTGTTTTCAAGATCAACAAACCTGGAATCCAAGCTGATTCTTTGTCGCACACAATCAGTTTTGGGATTCTGATAGACTTCTTTGTCTTGTTAAACTTTTAGCGCACCATCAGTTTTGGGGGTCTTCAACCGTTCACTGTCCGTAAAATTGGGGATTGTCCCCATTTCCTGTCGGCATTGGCATCCAATAATCAGTTTATAATTTTAAGTTAGTTAAGATGTGGCGGAACTCTCCTGTGGTGGTCGGAACTTTGAAGATAAGCTTAGATCGACTTAAAAATTTTTTTTTTTAAATAGGAGTTTAGTAGAGTGCTGTAGTGTCAGTAGCTGTGAGTAGTGTGTAATGCGTGCTTGTGAAAGCAAGCTTGTGTCTAGAAGCAGCAGAAAGGCCACAGTGGCCAAGACTGTACTCATTAGGTAGGCCCATGTCTTGCGATCGTATGCCAAGCCTCTAGGTGACCGTGGCCCGGTGTCAAGTGAATATAGGCATCCCCAAATATAGGCATCCCGGATGCCTATTTTCACGTAAATATAGGCATCCCGATGCCTATATTTACGTGAATATAAGCATCCGGGTGTCCATTTTCACAGTAAATATGGGCATCTCGCTGTGAAAATAGGCACCCCATGCAAACATTAAAATTTTTGCCCATTTAACAATGAGTATAGGCGTCCCATGTAAAAGAAGGCATCCCATGCAAAACAGTGAGATTTTGCCTGTGAGTACAGGTATACCTATGTGAAAATAAGCATTCGGTAAAAACTTTACACATAAATGTAGGTATCTGGGTACTTCTACTTGATGAAAATGGGCTTCCTAACTATAAATGTGTATTCACTACACAAACCGCGCTGCTAGATGACTTCAAACATCCTGGCATGTACACAATAATTTTACAAAAATGAAGTGAAGAGTTAGCTACAAGTTGAACAATACCAAGTGTATGTTAATAGGTCAAATGCCGGGTAGATTGATGCACTTAAAATACTTGCTATGATTCTCTTCCTTTGCTCAAGAAGTTGTAAATGGCAGCTGTGAATGAGAATCTCCTATCAGCACCTCGCTCATCAGACTGCAGCTCTTCACTAATCCCTCGATCTTCAATTTCTAGCACGAACCTTACATCTGTCCGAGTACATGATTTCTACTACCTGAATTGGCCACTGTATACTTGGACATTCTGCACCTGACATGTTTTGAAAACGGCTGTATCCGTGTCATCACGGTCACCATAACGTTTGCGTGCTAAAGGGGGTTCCCATAATCACGACGGGGTGCCTAAAATCACGTGAAAATGCGGACCCGGGACGCCCATATTTACGGGGTGTGCATATTTTCATGACACCGGTGGTTTGAGTGCTGGGCTGGGCTTTAACTAGAATGCGCAATGTATCGTTGGTACTACGCTGCAGTAGACAAGAAAGCTGCAAGGAGTTGTGTGTGGAACAGAACCGTGAGTTGTTTAGCGACATAAGGGGGAGAGGTGGGGCTAGTAATGCTTGCTTCCACTCGTGAATGAGCCCCTCCCATAGACAAGCTGTGAATTTTTTGAAATGTGCATTCATTTTGGTGCAGTCAAAGTTGTCCATTCCAAGAGTAGTGACAAACACGAGTCTAGCCTGACTTTGAGAGTATAGCTCTGAACAAAAGCTGCATGGCACAGACTGACTTGAGATACATTGGTGGTTAGGACGCTACCTACAGTGAGCATGTAGATGCGTCCATCGAGTGGCAATTTTGGGTCATGAATATATTAATAAGCTAAGCAAGATTGCCCTAAACCAAACCCTAACCCTGAAAGTAGGAGTAACCCTGGTCCTGACTGTAACTCAGGTTTATTTTTCGTTAATCTCCGCCGAGAGACTTCCCTGCCACCTTAATAATCAGTCTCTGTCTCGCTAGTCGTAACTCCATTTCGTCACCGTTTTCAAGTCCCTTTTGCGTTGACTCCCACTGTTCAGCCTTTCTGTCCTGGTTGTCTTATCTCTTGAGCAAGAGTTGGCTTCATGAACCAACGTGCAATGTGAAAATATATTGCATCGCGCACAAATAGGGCAGAATGAGAATACGCACGTACGATACCGTTTTCAAGTCCCTTTTGCGTTGACTCCCACTGCTCAATGTCTAGAGCGTCGCATGAACCTCTGGACTGAAGGTGATTTGGACAAACTATTGGAAGAAGGCCGCACAATCCAACAGCGGCTGCTAAGTTCCCCTAATTAAACATCCGTAAACATGAAAGAGCATTCCGAAACAATCCCTGGCTCTATGCAAAGAAGTGCTGCTCCGAGAAAAACACTCATGCAGAACCCGAATTCAGTGCTGAAACAGCGCATGCATATTTTCAGGATTCAACTGCCAACAGTCAGCAGACTTACCAGACGCTTCCAGAGTGGGTGAACAAAGTTATGCCCCCCACCGAGTGTGATGAGCTAATCGAGTTGACTTATCAGCCATTACACCTGATACCATTATAAGAATGTTCTGAAAAGTCGCCCCTCTAACTCTTCTCCAGGGGGAGACAAGATTACTTACCACCATCTGAAGAAGTTACCTTCTGCTCATCATTTCCTGCATGGTGACCCTTGTTTTCAAAGATCTTACTGGAAGACCATGCTGGCCCAGAATCGGGCATACCTAATTTCCGGGACGGGACGTGACGGGACGGGACTATTACGGAAAATGCGCGCGCGTACCTAATTTCCGGGACGACGGGGCGATCACGGAAATTCTAACTTGCCTAAATCCCGGGATCACGTAAATTGCGAGTGCCTAATACCCGGGACGCGACGCTGAACAGCAGCGAACTGCTGCCGGTGGAGTATCTAAGGCAGGGCTTAGCAGGGCCGGGGCCCTACCGAACATTTAAGGTGCCCGCCGTAGTCAATTACCTGCGAGGAGTCCAGCGCGAATCGGGCGCAAGAAAATAAAAGACAAAAAAATCGAACGTCGTAGTGCAGCTATCTGTATCTAATGCGCAGCCTCCTACTCCCTCTTCACCTCACCATTCGCGGGTTTGTGGTCACTGGCGATGCTAAACCCCTAGAAATAGCTTCAGGATCGACCTGAAGCTATAACACAAGGGGTAGTCACTTATATGTCGCCCGTAGAAGCGTTTGCGACCGTGATCAAGTTTTTTGATCGGCAAAAAGTGTGCTTGATCGCTTGATCGGCCCCTTCTGAGGCTCTTGGTCGCTTGATTTTCAAGGGTCAAAGGTCAAATTGCAGCCGCGCGTGTTCTTGATTGTTGATTTTTAGCAGTTTGGAGGTCTTCTTGATCCCTTGATCGGCCCACCAAAAGTGCTTTGATCGCTTGATTCAGTTTTGATCCCGGTCGCAAACGCTTCTACACGGGACATATAAGTGACTACCCCTTGTAACAGAAAATTACCTGGGGGAGCATGCCCCCAGACCCCCGTAGTTGCTTCTGCGCTCACTGGCTAGTACTACGTAGCAGTTCGCTGTTGTTCACCGTCGCGTCCCGGGAATTAGGCACTTGGCAATGTACGTGATCCCGGGATTTAGGCAAGTTAGAATTTCCGTGATCGTCCCGTCGTCCCGGAAATTAGGTACGCGCATTTTCCGGAACCGTTCCGTCCCGTCCCGTCCCGTCCCGGAAATTAGGTATGCCCCCAGAATCCTGGTGCCAGGCCAAGATTATTCTCATCCGCAAAAGTCAAGATCTGTCCAATGCTGAGAACTTTCGTCCTATAGCTAGCCAATAGGTAAACTTTTCAACAAAATTCTGGCTCTCCGACTGGAATGCTTTGTTCGAGACAATGACATCATAGATACCAGTCTTCAAAAAGGTTTCTTGACTAACATTAATGGCACAATGGAACATATCTTTGCCACTTCAGCCATCATCCAAAATGCTGTTCAGAATGGCCTCCCCCCTCTCAGTCACTTTTCTTGACCTCAAGAACGCTTTTGGATCAGTTAAAAGTGATCAAGAGTACCAATGGTGACAGTGTGTCCCCCTGAAAGACTCCTCTGTTAATTGGAAAGCTAGGTGTTGACCAATTCTTTGTAACTACTCGTGCAGCTAATTGAGAGTAGGCACTGGATATGTATGATCTCACTTCAAGTGCAAGCTGGACGTGAGCTAGCATATCGTATATGAGCTGGTGTGGTACCCCATCATCCAACTCACACAGTTGCTTTCAACATGTGGCTTCCGACTCAAACTATCAGATTCCACCACACAAGCACCTCCAAAGGTAAACTCACACCTTTATGTTCAATGGGATGAGGACGACTCAGACGAACCCCAAGGCTGGTATCTAGCCAAAATCATCCCGGTATCATCAGATGGCACAGCCACAGTACTCTATCGCAAAGGGAAAATGCTAGAAACGATCAACCTTTCCCAGATCAATTGGTTCCCAGCCCCAGGGAATGGCAAACGGTATCTTTCTAACCCCCCCTCTACAGTTACCACCACAAACACCAAACACTCCAAGACACACAAAGTAAAAGGATTTGCTGACAACCTCTCCATTTTTTCCTCTTCAATGAAAGACCATGCAGCAGCTCTACATTCCACAGCTCAGATCTCAACCTGACACTGAAGCCCTCTAAATGCGTGTCCTTCGTCTATGATGGCAAAAAGGTGCTCGGCAATACAACCTTTTTGCTCAGGGATGGTCCCACTAGGAACATCTCTACAGGACCCACCAAGTTCCTGGGACACACCCTTTGCCACACCCTGCCAGCAACAACTAAGGAGTCAGGCAAGAGATTTATGATCTCCTTCCTGAGGAGGCTGGATAGTTTGGATACATCTATCCGTGGGGAATACAAGTTATGGATTCTTCGCAGATTCCTTATTCCCTCATTTCACTTCGTTGGATGTGATACCTGATTCAAGCATCAAGAAAGTACAGTCTCAGTGCACTAGAAAGATCAAGAATTGGCTTGGCCTCACAAGAGGAGTCACAAATGCTGTTATACACCACCCCAACGTTATTGACATCCCAACCATCTCGGAGTACTGTTACAAAAGCAAAACTGACGTTCCTCTCCTCTATCCTTACCTCAGAGGACCCAGTGATCACTGAAATCTCTGACCTGCTATTGGATCAAGACTTCACTAGAAGTCAATGCATACCCTCTGAGGTCAATCCAGTCTTGGATCTGGCAAAGAACTCCATATCCACTATCACCACCAGAACTCTGTCACGTAAATGCACAAGTGTCCATCGGGAGAATCATGTCAAACACTGGAATGACAAACTTAGTAAATTGACAGTCCAAAGCAAGTTCACTGCCATCACAGAACTAGAATCCCAGAACAATGTCTGGAAGTGTATCCAGAAGGGAATGCCTGCTGGACAGCTGTCATTTCTTCTGAGAGCAGGATCAGACACACTCCCCACTCCCCTAAATTTGCAATGTTGGAAACTTAGGCCAGATGCCAAGTGCCCTCTCTGCGACAACCCATGGCCTACTGTTCAGCACATATTGAATGGTTGCCCTGTGTCTCTCTCACAAGGAAGGTATACATGGCGACATGACGGTGCATTGAAGATTTTAGCTAACGGTCTAAGGGAGTGTCTCCAACAAGGAGAAAGACTATACACAGATCTACCAGGATTGAGAGCCACTGATAACCCCCAATCTACCATCCCAGCTCAAATCCTGGACACCTCAGCCCACCCGGACATTGTCATAATCAGAGCTAACGAAATCAGTTTTACTGAACTAACTGTTTTAGGGGGTGCTGGTGGCCTATTGGTTAAAGCACTGGACTACGGATCGAAAGGTCCAGGGTTCCAGTCCCACTTGCAGCAGAGATTTATTTCTCTTCTGGGTGCACTCAGCCCTACCTCAAAAATTGAGTAGAAGGTTTTCCTTCGCGTCCTTCGGAGGGGACGTTAAGCCATCGGTCCCGGGGAACCCCTTAAAATTAGCCTAAGTGCTATTGGGGATTTCCTCGTTAACTGGGTAATTCCAGGTAAACCATATAAACAAAAAAAATTTTTTCAAAATTCAAAATTCACCTGACTGTCTCCACAATGCATGATTGAGAAAAGAGAGCAAGGAAATATACCAACATGCTTTGAGTGATCTAGAAAGAAAAGGAATGGTATCTGAACTTGTGTCTATTGAAATTGGCGCATTAGGCCACTGGTTGCCACACACTCGCTCCTCATTACGGCAACAGGTCCCTTCGCTCTCCAAATCAGCAGCCACACATCTTCTTGACTCAGCAGCTAAAGCTGCTTCTCACAGAATATTCTGTGCTCGTCTAAACCCATCATGGAACTCATCTTAGTCATTTTGTTAATGTTCACACAAAATATATCTGCCTTTCTCTGGTCATTGTTTTATTTCATGTTTTTTGGTTTACTTCCTTTTGTGTAGTTCTTGCCCTTGCCAAGCCCAAGTTTTATCAGCAGAAACATCCTGAGGGGAAACCAATCACCCCATCTGCAATTGTTTCTGACCTCACCCAGTCATTTTTGACCACATCACTGGCTCACTAATAAGATCAACGGCACTGAGGACTGAAGGTGCTGCTGGCCCCTCAGGCATTGATGCTCAAGGGTGGAGATGCCTCTGCTCTTCCTTTCAGCAAGCCTCCTCAGAGCTTTGTGAGGCCCTCGCATGCCTGTGTATAAATGGATCTGCTCCTCATACATGGACCCATGTGGTTTGACAGCTTTCGTCGCTTGCAGATTAATTGCCTTGAACAAATGCCCAGGTGTCAGGCCAATTGGCATTGGGGAAGTGGTACGTCGCATTCTGGGCAAGGCGGTTCTTGCCACCATTGGAGATGACATTAGGCTGCAGGGGCATTGCAGGTTTGTGCTGGGCAGCAAGCGGGCTGTGAGTCCATGCGATGAGAATGATACACGAGGATCCCAATAATGAAGCAGTTCTCCTTGTGGATGCAAGTAATGGATTTAACACGCTGAATCAGAAGGTGGCCCTTTTGAATGTCAACAAGAAAATGCCCCCCACTTGCCAAAATACTCATCAACACCTATAGACAGTCAGCTCTTTGTCAATGCTGAGACACTGCTCTCCAAGGAAGGAACCACCCAGGGGGACCCCCTCGCCATGGCTATGTACGCCATTGGAACTCTGCCACTGATCCATAGACTAGACCAGCAAATAAAACAAATAAAACAAGTGTGGTATGCAGATGATGCAACTGCAGGAGGACAGCTGCAATACCTATTCAATTGGTGGAATCAACTTCTAAGATGTGGACCTGAATATGGTTATCATGCGAATGCCTCTAAAACATGGCTAGTGGTCAAACAGGAGCACCTTCCCCTTGCAACTGAAATCTTGCGGTTTTCTTCACGGTTGAAGGGAGGAGACATTTAGGTGCAGCACTGGGAACAAGTTCCTTCACTGAAGCCTATGTCAAGGAAAAGTGGATGAAATTGCTCGACTATCTTCCATCGCTTCCAGCCAACCACCACAACCACCAACCACCAACCACCACAGCCACTGACAGGAAAAAGACTCACTCACAGGACGTCTAATACAGAAGATTGGGCACGGCTGGACGTGTGTGCACAAGGTTTTTGGGGGGACAGGCATCAGTGTGCATTTTTTGATGGTTTTTAACCCTCTTGCACCAAGCAAATGCAGGTCCTCACTTACCTCCACATACAGGCAACACGAGTCCCTGAAACGAAGACGCTACGAACAACATTTTTGGGAAGAGTCAAGAAGGAGTCGCCTGGGCACGAGGGCAAGAATGATAACCTCATCCTGGTGTGCTGCTTTGCTGCAGGGGAATTCCCCAGTAGGGTAGATGTGCTGGTATTATGAGTCAGAGGGTATTATGGGTTCGCATGTAACTTTTACTCAAACAATTTCCAAACTCAACGTCCATTTAGAGTACATACAGGTGCCATTATCTAGCAACTTTCCCATCAAAATTTGTTTACTCTGTAGTATTTTTCGAGGTTGATGATTTTAGGGATCCCAAACTATGAACCTTGAACAGTGTATGTTAACATTAATACCATGGTGGAATGGAAGGTGCTCTAGTGAAGAAAAATTACTATCAGCACAAAGAGAGGTTATAAAATGCTAGGATAGCTACAGTTTGAACTCCAACTGAAAATGTTTCAGTCAACAAAGCAGCTGGTGACTCATAATACCAACAGTTGACTCATAATACATGTAGGAGTGATTTTATAGGCTCTTACTTTTAGAACCACTGCCTAGGGGGGAAAAGACGAATTTTTATTTTATAAGTGGTGCATTCTCAGGAGAAATGTTTCAAACCTTTAGATGGGACTGAAAAAATACATCACACTAATGAGTAGTAATTCAGTTTAGCTGTCTCATAATACCAGCATCCACCCTATAAAAGCCTGCTCAGTAGACTTGAACTGAAACTAAAACAGATCAGTTGGAATACATGGCATCAGAAATTTGAATTACAGTTAGTGCATAGGTAGAGTAAAAAGCTAGGGTTGGACACACGAACAGGATTCCAGTGCCGTATATTCCAACTGATCACTAAAACATGGCTATCAGTTCTGAAATAGTGTTGTGCTCAGACCCCACTACTGGGGCTGGAGCTGGGCTATATATGCATGTAGTCTTACAAGCCAGACGCAAGGATTCTGATGGCACATACTGAGTGCCTGCTGGGTGCCCGTGCATCTGAGGCATTTCAGTCCCACCTGTGCAGTACTGGTGGTTGTCCGGTTGTTGTAGCTCAGTGGCAGAGCACTGGCTGCACAACCCAGGTGTCTTGGGTTCGATTCCCATCGGCTGCTGGCCTTTTTACTTTCCTCTATTTTCACCTCAAAACGTCTTTAAATCACGTCCTATCTCTTGCAGCAAGGATGAAAAGCTTTATATGAGTGAGCTAAGTTGTTCCCTGGCTCTCATTGCTGTTCTGGGCTCAAGTATGGCCTTTAATACCTACGTATATGAATCCTTTTGAAATCCTTTCTATCCTGACATCACATGGATGAGATTATGTACTATATAGGCTCTCCCAACTCTTCCATACAAAAAGATAACTATATAGTCACTCAAACATGGTCTTAATATGTTTACTCCACGTTACCAGCATGCAAATCAGCAGCCACACATCTTCTTGACTCAGCAGCTAAAGCTGCTGTAACTGCTTCTCACAGAATATTCTGTGCTCGTCTAAACCCATCATGGAACTCATCTTAGTCATTTGTTAATGTTCACACAAAATATATTTGCCTTTCTCTGGTCATTGTTTTATTTCATGTTTTTTTGTTTACTTCCTTTTGTGTAGTTCTTGCCCTTGCCAAGCCCAAGTTTTATACCTGGTTACCTTGAGTTCTGGGGTTCGTCTACTGTATGTACATGTACATGTATATATATCACTCGGAATGAAGTTGGTTTTCCCCCCTGCAGGGAAAAGTAAGAGCAGCATTGCGCCTGATCTCAAGACAGGAAGGTGATCCTCCCCTTTATATGATGAGCTAAGTTGTTCCCTGGCAGATAGAACCACCTGTCACAGTAATGCGTGCTGGTAACGTGGAGTAAGCATATTAAGACCATGTTTGAGTGATATATAGTTATCTTTTTGTATGGAAGAGTTGGGAGAGCCTATATAGTACATAATCTCATCCATGTGATGTCAGGATACAAAAAGGATTCATACACATATATAGGTAAGGCCATACTTGAGCCCAGAACAGCAATGAGAGCCAGGGAACTTAGCTACCTAGCTAGTGGAGGCAAAAAGTATCATACACTTCAAGGATTGAATGTGTAGTTGCTTGGACAAGATGTAAGTTGCTTGCTGTTTTGTAGATTACATCATGGTCACATGAGATTAAGTACCACAGTCTCCCTGTTTTTTAGATTGAAAGCTGGGCGGGGGTCTGGAAGATATTAGTTAGCTACTCTATTTAATAACTTATCCCTTTACTGCAGAGGAACTAAATCAGCTCCCCCAAGTGAGAAGCATAGGCCCCAATTTGGATACAATGAGCCACACTGTGCAATTATAGGTTGTAACAGTTTGACTGCTTGGGCACACTCATAATGTCCCTCTGTACATACATACATGCATGCACACTGCAAAAACTACTTGGTTAAAGTAACCTTTGTATGGCTACTCCAGCCTCAGGGTTTATCTAACTGGTGAGTATTACACAACAAAAGACATTGTTCCTTTTCCTTGTCATGTAAATTTCCCATCCCTTATAGCAACTTTAATTGCTCCATATTCCAGATTGCAAAGGCATCCTTGTGACAGCCAACTATAGACAAATGTAAAGCGGATGCATGAAGTACAACAAATGAATTTGCTACAACCGGTAGACTTGGAAGTTTACTTACACCAAAGTTAAGTACAATACAAAGCAAAAGATACTGTTCCTTTTCTTTGTCATGTGAACTGTAAGACTATTGTTGGCCTGTGTAAACCATTCCCAGCCCTCATCTTTTCAAGTGTACAATACTTATATCCCTCATGACAGCCAGTTATGGATGGGCAAGTAGCTACAAAGCACATGTATGAATATGCTAGGTATACAAAGTAACAAGACATTGTTTCCTCGTCAATTTTAAAATATCTTTGGGTGAACTACATTGTCTTAAACTAGTGGCAAACAATCAGTTTTGGGAGTCTTCATCCGTCCCAACAGTTCTCTCAACTGAGGTAGTGAAAAGTCAGAGAATGAACTGGTCTGGCAGTGAAATCTCTTGGCGGAGATTAACGAAAACATAAACCTGGGTTACAGTCAGGACCAGGGTTACTCCTACTTGCAGGGTTAGGGTTTGGTTTAGGGCAATCTTGCCGATCTGAGCTTATCTTCAAAGTCCGACCACCACATGAAGGGTTCCACCAGGCCACATCTTAACTAACTTAATTATAAACTGATTATTGGATGCCAATGCCAACAGGAAATGGGGAAAACCCCTAATTTTACGGACAGTGAATGATGGGCCAGACACTAAGCATTATTATCCTCGTTCCCAGGCCACTCCCTGATTTTATCTCGCAGCCTTGGAGATCCGCAGGTCGTATCTTTTGATGTGTACCTAGGTTCTCTGTCTCTTTGGCTCAACAGGTGTACTGACTGTCACATGTTTATAGTAGCGTGTCCAATAAAATTTTGCAATACAGTAAAGATAGAATTACTTGCTCAAAGGGCAGCCTTAGAGTAACTGCAAAATGTGCATATTGCCTGGAATACCTTCATTTTACCTCAAGATACGATGTTCCGAAGTTAATCACCATCGTACTCATCGACTAAAACTAAAACTTGTAAATTTTTTTGTTTGGATTCACTAACAAGTGCAAATTTGCGTAACCTTTTTTGAGAACGCAACCACAGTCGAAATTTCGATCAATAGCCTCACAACACACATCAAATTGAAGCGCTTTGGTTCCTCTTTCCAATTCTACTGGTAAGAACATTCATTCCAACGTTAAGAATAGTGGGACTTCTGGTATCTCATTGTTTCAATCTGCGATGTGCCAAATTCCAATACCTGATTTGTTAAAGGGCACATGACTTGAAGAGATAGCTAACCTTCTGCACTCATCTCTAGCTTGGCCTACTCAGCAGCTTCTCAAACACCTTTCATCTTGTTACCTAACTTCAGTGGTCATTGGCTTTGACTACAGGTGCTCAGCAGAACACTTATGCACAAACAAGTTATTCTCTAGATCTCCTAAGTAAGAAAAATGTAGATTTTGGCATACATGCGATTAGAAAAAGTTTAAACATGGCTGGATCTAAATGTTTACATGGTATAATTTGCATTTGCAGTTGATAGCTACACTGGGTCACCCATCTGCTATGCCTGCACCTTCGATTTGATGTTCTTGTATTTACCAGTGCTATATGTACATGACAGCTTGCTAGCGCTAGTATAATCTCTCGTTTTACATTTTAGTGCTGCAGTCTCCATGAAGCTGTAGTATAGAACTAGACACCCAGGATATACAGGGTAATTCAGACTTGTGTATTGACCTATGCTATTGTACAATAATATGCAGTTATGCCACATTTATGAAGAAGAGTGGAACAGAGAATTTTAGAATACTGAAACAGAAATGCCATGCTGATAAACACTTTGTATAAAAGAGTGTAATACAATCTATTCTCAGGTACTGCATGGATTCTGTGATAATGCAGACTCCAGTTGTGTAATCCTCCTTCTAAGATTCTCTATTGTTTTATCTTTATCCACTGAGTCATCACTCATATTCACTACGTCGTAGTTAGTGTAAGTGGTACTCATAGTAGATGCATCTGCCTTGTCAAAGACCGTGTTGCCCTGGGGGTCACTGTAGAGTGCCACCATCTGTGAAGGGAATGGTCACAGTTGATAAAACTAACATGCTGGAAAGTTTCAGTTATGCTCCTAGCTAGCTAGTACGTACATGATGAAAACTTGCATCATAGTATGTTGAGTTGTTGACAAAGTTTCTAGTTCCATTAAAGCTAAGTGCAGTATGCCTTATGTGTACATTTCACCACCACCATCAACAGTAAGGTCTGTTGCTGTGGAGTTGTTAATGAAGTTGTTGGTGATTCTGAAGTTTTACCACTTCAGAATCACTACATGACCATAAAGTCCATACCTTGGGAACAAAGACAAGTCCCAGGACGATGGTGTTACCAATGAAGAACCCAGTACTGAGGAGAATGGCAAATGCATTGACAAAATCCCTCAGAGAGTAGCTAGTGATGATAGCAACTGCTAGCACAATGCTGGTCACATAGGTGGCTGCTGCGATATACTTGGAATCATCAAGTCCCTTGACCTTCACCTTGCGAGTTGTAAAGGCAAAAACAAGAGCAATGACCTGCAGCACCATCTTGTAGCCATACAGGACACCCAGGAAAATGCTCCTGGCCGTGGAGCTGCAGATGTATGTGAAGTAGAGAGTGACAACTTCACGTTCCTGGGAGGAGAAATAGGTGCAGCGAGAGGGGACACATTATAAAGTATATTAGAAGAATTCAGAGAGAAGAGACTGAAGAGTGTACAGAAGTAAAACTGACAGATTGATGGAGGTCACGAATGATAAGGCTTCAGTGAGCAGCAGTGGCATACTAAAGAGTGTGAGGGCACAGCTTAAATCATGTAGAAGAGCTAAGGTCAAAGATCACAGCTTTGAACCAATCTGCAGCCACAGTTGTTCGCATGTTTGCCTTCTTTCATGGAGAGATACTGTGTGCACACAAACAACTGAAGGTATAATTTATGCTCTTGGTAGACAGCAGTGGCTAAATGGCTTCAGAATAGACCTGAAAGGGTCCAGAATTCTACAATTGTCTTTTTCTTTTGTGGGGGGAGCATGCCCCCTAGATACCAGTACTTCTCCACTTTATGCAGATACTCTCACTTGTGCCCATGTAATTCCCAGGTAGCTATATATTCAGAATCTTGGCTATGCCACTGGAGAGAATAGTGTACAGAAGTAAAACTGACAGATAGTTGGAGGTCATGCATGCGTCAGCCTACCCCTTCCACATTCATTAGATTTTCTCTGTTGGGGACTCGGATGGCTGTTAGATTTCCCTGGACCCCCTCCACAGTGGTATAGACCAGGAGAATTATCAGGTCTATCAACACCAACACCAGCACTCCTAGAGCTAGGTACCTGTCCTGTAAGGGCTGTATATGCATTGTGTATGTGTGTAGAGATTGTATCCACAGACAAGCATCTATTAGAAAAGGCACAATTCAGTATATACCAGTACATGTACATAGAACAAAATTAATGGTATGGTGATAAGCAATTGTCAAATGTAATGTTAGTACACTGCATTTCAAGTCACTGGGAACACCACGTGTAAAAAAGTAAAACGTAAAACGCGGGAAAGGAATTTTCCGGAAGTTAATTTACCAGAATAGATGCACGTGCGTGTGGCGCGTGCTCCAGAGCAAGTGCTAATCAGCGGATAGTGACGCTTCTGTGCCAGGCAATATTGTGCTATTCTAGCAATTCTGCCGTTTGCAAATACGTACGACGGTGCTAGCTCTTTCAGATTGCTACCCAGTCTTCCGTTTTGCTACTGTCCAGACTGGATATATAGGTCACTATGGAGCCGTACTGGTATGGAGGGCCACGTGGATCTACCAGCGGCGATTCACAGCAGTACGGCTACTACAACTATGGTGTTTCCCTTGTAACTTCAGGAAGTGTGCAAGGACCACATCTAGCACATCCGCGGCCCGTATCAAGTGACCGGGGCAAGAAGTACGTATACTCCCTAAGAGTAATAAACCCCAAAAGAAAGTCACTTTTTGAAATGAAAAAGTTTACGTCTGAAAGCCGGTGTAAGCGCGATATGGGGCCCCCCGCGATATGGGGCCCCCCGGGCCCAAATCGCTAGTGATATGGGGACCCCCCAGGCCCCAAATCGCTAGCGATCTGAGGCTCCCCTTAGCGGTACAGGGCTCCCCGTAAGACACGGACTTGTTCGCAGGTAAAACATGAGCGCTCCATCTTGACATCCATTGATTTGAGGCATTGAAGTGACGGCGGGTACGCCACGGGTGTTGTAAAAGCAAAAGCATTAGGTAATAAGTACCCACAGTTGTCAGAATGGCGAAGGAAATCGGAAAGGACGTGAACACCCAAGAAGATACAGCAAAAGCGAAGTATACATTGATATTTATGACTACGTCCCCCACAAGACCTATCCTGCACATGGAGATAAAGCATATAAGCAGCAAACGCAGCAAAATTTTCACAGCAGATCATGGGAGACTCAACGGAAGAGAATGTATATGCCATTTTAGTGGATTGGGACAATCCCGACTAAGTACCAACCCCTCGTGGAAGATTCCATCGGTAAATCTCCCTCCTTTCTACAGTTGTATTCGTGCATAATTATCTTGCTTGTTACTGTACAGTCTTCCAGAATCTGATACTACTGGACTGAGAAGTACGTTGTTGTCTTGTACTTAGCTTTTCATTTGAGTACAGAGGGGCCCCAAATCACCGAAAGGTCCCCATATCACTGGAGTTCTGGGGACCCCAAGGCCCCATATCACTAGTGTATTAGGGCCCCCCGGGCCCCATATCTCTAGTGATATGGGGCCCGGGGGGCCCCGATTTGGGGGGGCCCCATATCACGCGGACACCGGTTTCAATTTCCGGGGGAGCTTAGGTCATGTATAAAGGAGGAATTCTCAACTGTTGTTCCAGGGTCGGATAACTTTTCTCTTGGCTATTATCAAAAGGGGCGTGGTAATAGCAAAATATTCCTTATCAATGAGAACGATATGGATACCATGTATTCCCAGTATGCTGAAGCCCAAGAGATACAACTGTGGTGTGATGGTAGATGTGACGAACTGGACAATACTGACTCTGTAGAGCCACCTAAAAAGAGATCTAGGCAAGATACATGCAACAGTAAACGATCAGCAATACAAGAGGAGGTTGAAGAGATTCACCTGAAATTGAAAGAAAAACATGCTGACAAATACACACCTGCACAGTTGCGTCTATGGGCTAACATGTTGCAGATAGGGACCCATAAAGATTACAGTATGCCTCCTGATGTCCCTATGTTTGGTGGTGGTAAAAAGAGGTATGAAAAACGCTCGGAAGTTGTTGATGCTTTAAGTGGAATTGCAGAGGGTATTGTTAGGGCTTTGAAACCACATTCCGGAACTCAGTCACCTACACATGCATCAGTTGGCTCTCAATCTACCAGTACTACATGTGTGGGTGTATCTCCAGGCAAACAGGTACAACTGAGAGGGCAGTTGATTACCCAAATCAAACAACTTCATGAGCTACTTGAAGCTGGCGCTATTAGCCTGGAGGAGTACAACAGCCAGAAGGCCCCCATTTTGGAGAAACTTCACAGCCTGTAGCTTTTACTTATATATAAACTGACTTTTGTAGGTTATATCATGATATCCCACCAAGTCCCACCCAGTATGTACACAGAGAAGTCAAACAAAAATAATTTGCATGCCAATAAAAGCTACACGTATCCACAGTCTTTATACCAGCCAATGCAGTCCTGTTCAGTCACCGAATCAAACGCAGCACTAAGTACTTCTTTGGGGGCTGCCTCAAATACAGTCTCGTGCTGCCGAACAAAGTTCTTGATTTTGCTAAACATCTCCTCAATAGGTATAAAATCAGGACTGTACGGGGGAAGGAACACAACAATAGTCCCAACACTACGAATCAGTTCAATCACCTCAGGTACATGGTGGATACTGCAATTGTCCATTACGACCACTGAGTTCGGATTATATCCATTAAATGGCAGCAGTGTTGGCAGCAGGGTTCTCTGAACAAATAGGTAGAAAGTATCACCATCCACATTTTGTTCATGTAACTCATAACATAACAGTTTCGAAACAGTGAGGGCAGCAATAGCAGATAGTCTTTTTCCTCTACTTAAGAACTTGAAGGATCGTGGACTGTAGCCTCTTAAAGCATATCCAAAGTGTCGTATAGCATTGCGTTGGTCAGTGCCTGATTCATCTACAAACACTAACATACTTGGATCATAAATCGCTATTTCTGCCTGATATTCAGCCCTAATTAGACCTGATCTCTGCAGAGCAGTATACTTCATTTTCTTCCGGGAAAATCCAAAGCGTTTAAGCGTCCTACAGATTGTAGCCTCAGAGACAAACATTCCTGTAGTCTGTGCAAGCGCTCGCTGTAGCTCGTGTAGATAAACGCTGGGTCTTTCCAAAACTATCTGCATCAAAACGAACACATCGTGTTCATGAAGTATACGTTCAGTAGCAGGTTTTACACTCCGAGTTACTTCTCCGGTGCGTTCAAACCTGTCCACAATTCTTGCAACAGTGGAGACTGAAACTGTCAAATTCTGTGAAATTTCCCTGTACTTCAGTCCCATCAGGTGTCTCTGGTAGACAATTCTCCAGCGCAAATCTTCACTGTAACTTTTGCGTCGTCCAGGCTCGCCCATGATAGACTTCGCACAACACAATGATTGGTAGCCTGTAGCTAGCTTGCATGTGCGAGACAAACAGCAACGCGCGCGCCGCCACCGCATAGGTAAGTGCTTCCGGCAAATTCCTTTCCCACGGTTTTACGTTTTACTTTTAAGTGTATGTTCCAAGTGACTTGAAATGCAGTGTATACTAAACTACATACATGGTTGGTTATTACAATGGAAGTCAACTTACATAGTCAAACTTTTTAAGCTTGGGATTGTTGAAGATGAAGTACACTCTGGTCATCTTGGCAAGGATGGTGCCATAGCACAGGGAGTATCCTAGTGCATTCAGCCATGGAGTGACCTGTGAGGTGTGTGTGTGTGTGTGTGTGTGTGTGTGTGTGTGTGTGTGTGTGTGTGTGTGTGTGTGTGTGTGTGTGTGTGTGTGTGTGTGTGTGTGTGCGTGCGTGCGTGCGTGCGTGCGTGCGTGCGTGCGTGCGTGCATGCCATTTTACCACAATACTACACCTCATTTTGTAGTTTTTGGTGGCAAGTCTATGGATCCATCCCAGATGCTCTAAACATCAACATACCACAGCCTCAACTCTAAACACTTCACTTGAAACATGCCACCACTAAAATGACATGGAAAAAATTTGTGAAAGCCTAATGGCAAAAAGTGCAGTGTATATATGAAGGGCTTAATTGTTGGTAAGCTTTTTAAATACCATCATGCAGATACATGACTACTTCTCTGAACTGTAGAATCCACTTGATGCAAATTCTGCTCAATTCTTATTATATGAAAAGGCAATCATAATAAGGCTGTGTTTGATATTATAAGGCACAGTGAAACAACAACAACCCAAGTGGAAAAAAGGGGAGTATTTCTAAACTCATTTGTAGAAAAGCAGAGAGAAATGGGACACCCAGCACTGAATTGATTGGTTTTTTTCTACAGCCTACTACAACAGCTGTCATGTGCTGTTCACTTGACATCCACTCACCTCCTCTTGTTCCACCTTTTCAACTAGTGCAGAACCTATCTCCAAATGCATTGCACCAAGTAACATCAACAAAATGAAGTTTGATGACTTCAAATGAGATATTAAAAGATAACTAAGGACTCAGATTGGCTATATCAATAATGTACTTACAGTGCACAGTGCAGCCACAGCTCGTGGGTCAGTGGTAGGGATGATGAAGAAATAGATACTCATGTACACGATGACTGCTCCACACCCTATCAAGTAGTTCAGGTTGGAGCTGCTGAGACGAATCAGCCTGAGGAGAACAGAGTGAAAAACCATGTGGGCAGTGTGGCCAACGTTAGCCTCGTTCCCAGGAACGAGGCTAGGCCAACGTATCAACAAGTAGTGATTTTAGTTGCCTATTACACAGCCTCCTTAACTGTGATCAAACATTATAGCAACATACTTCCTGTTCCCAAAGATGAAGTTGAACACAAGGCAAGCCACTGCAAAGGCAATGCCTGCAGTAGCCAGGATGGAGAAGATGACAGTGAGGGAAGGATGTACTGACACCACCTCCTCCAAGGGGATACCATCATATGGAATCACACCTCCTGGGAGTCAATAAAGTGTGGGGAGAAAGGAGTGAATGTTACCAACTTTCCATGCACATGGCAGACAGCTAAACATGAAGAAGTGGCAGTGCCATAACCCACCTGGCCATGAGTTTACCTCCTCCCCAGGTAGATACGTAAACTGATAGCTTCTATTCACCCTACCTATTACCACTAATCCAAGTCCTTTCTCTGTGACATAATGTGTGTGTGGTTGCATATGCATGGTAGTAGAGTGAGATACTGTTACAGTATATGTTGCAAAAATACATACATACACAGGTAGCATGTCACCAAGTGTGCTACACCAGCACTAGCTGCTCTACTGCAGATGCCAACAGATGATTTCATGAATTTGAAACAAAAAAGGAGACTATGCTGTATTGTGACTATAAGAAACTGCTATGTATTGAGCACTCAATTCTGAAAAGTTAGGATGCACTGCACTCCACAGAGGTATGAACTTTGCTTTATTTTCTCTGATAATCAGAGCTAGAATAATTGCAGAATTTTAGCATTTATAGCTCTTGCATCACGTAACAATAGTGCTATTCATACAGGGTTTTTTTCATTTGTGTCATAAATTTTAAAAAAAAAAAGATTTCAGCTCCCTACCACTAATCACTTCCTAAAAGCACTAAATGCAAATTGAAAGTATCTCATCGACTGGAAGTTAAGTGATTAATATTATTAGCTTACCCTGATATCTATATTGGTAAACCTGCAATTTGTTTGCTTCTCGTATTCCTTTGGAATTAAAAGACACCAAACCCTGTAAAGATGGGGAGATCGTGCATGTCACTGCAGCTTATTCAATACTCAATTACACATCTTTGAGAGCTATATCAGCAGTTGCGCCAGAGAGAGAGAGAGAGAGATAAACCAGCATCCAAGCCCCCTGTCCCTCCCCTGTACAGTCCCTCCCACCCCCTTCACTCACAGTGATTCCATTAAAACTTGTTGCCTGCACATGTCTGAATACCACCTCCAATAGTGCACTGTTATTGTAGGAGAAATGATCCAGGGGAAATGTGCCATTGCCCTGGAGTCCAGCAGCTTCCCACACCTCAGCATTCAGAGTTGAGTTCTCTTCAAGCTCTAAAGAACAACAATGAACTATGATCATGTCCTCTCCCTCTCATGGTGAGCAATCATTGAATCTGCACAGATGGCAACTTTGTGAGAGCTTTGCTAACACATGTAGCTGGCAATAGCTTCTCACTATAGGTGTTGGTAAGCCATACCTAGTACAGTAGATGGAATCTATCTATGGCTGAGCACTGTTGGTATGAAAAAAGAGACAGACAGACAGACACATAAGCTTACCAGTGATTGTCCTATTGAGTGCAAAGGCCAGGGCCCACGTGGCATCATAGCAGTGTTGTGCATAAAGGTTTGTTTCATTCTTGTCCAAATTGAGCAAGGAAGAGTTCCTGTGAGCTGTGTAAGCATCTTGATACTCAGAGCCATTCTGGGAGGAGGAAAACAGAGGTAGAAAAAAGTACAATAAAAGGTCTATTGGTTGACTCAAGCAGAAGCATTTAATTATGGGCGTATATAATCTACAAATCAGCCTCATTCCTATGCTCCTATCCAGCTGGGAATGAAGCTACTTATATAGAGAGTTTCAGGTTTTAGTTTCCTTTTGGCTTTAAAGACAAAATGTACGCAGAGCTTATTACACTCTCACTGCATGGGTGAGGGCTTAATAAAGGCAAGGCAAGGAGTTTGATTACCATGGACTACGTATTGATGTTCAGCTGCTGGCCTATGTCTTTTGACTGCCCTGGTTATGGAGTCTATAACACAGTGTAACATAAGAAAATATTGCACATGAAAACTACACCTAACTCACAATGCCTGTGTCGGTGATAACACTTAAGTTTGTAAGGAATTCGTCCTGGAGTACAGCTAGTGTGTATTGTAGAACACTCTCACGCTGTGCTGGAGTGCACTCATCCCCCTGCACCACCTCTGCAAACCATCTGTCTTCATACCAGCCATAAGTAAGAAACATGTACCGAGGGTAGGTCATGTTAGATTTGTAGGCCTGTACATTGAGGGGAAGTGGGGGGGTGGGGGGAGTGCATAGTGAAGCATATATAGAAAATGTTCACAATGGATGAACGATCAATAGACCATTGTGTTGTATTTATGCTGCATTTCTTGTGTTACATAACCACATGTATTTGTGGTTTGTGTATGAACAATCAATGAACCACATCTGCCTGAATAGAAAAGGCAGGCCCTATTTGTGAGGATGAGTGTTGTATCTTATTTAACCAGGGGAATATAAAACGTTGTGGGGCGAGTGTCAGCAACCAATGTAATGGATCGGCTAAGTTAGCTATATAATCCTTCACCACACTGACAGGCAGATACTGCCTCCTGCTGAACTCTCTTGTCTGTGACCAGACAGCTAGGTTTGTGATGCCTAGTCGATCTTTACTATCACTAATAGCTGGGGGAAGTCGCCACGCATGTGAAATACTCAGCTATAACACTCAATCTGTTAGATTGGTCACATCAATATCACTGCAAAAGCTACTTGATTAAAATGACCACAAGTGCATGGTTACTGCAGTTTCAGGGTTCATTGAACATGTGGGTAGTATAATAAAAGTTGGCTCTTTGAAGCTAGATGGAATTGCAAGGGGGGGGTGATGGACAATAATTGTGTTTTGGGATTCCTTTTATCAGTTTGTATGCATCCATCTGCTGCCTATCATCCAGTTCAGAACCAGATAATAGCCAGCTGATGGATGCATATGAACTGGTATATGTTGGCTAGTAGACAAGGGTCTCTACTAGCTCTTTGAAGCTTGATGGATTGTGAAGAAGTTGATTGATGTTAATTGTGTTTTAGATTTCTTTATTGAGAGACTCACCTGATCATTGAACCATGAAACTGCAGTGACCTGTACTTGTGGTCATTTTAGCTAAGTTAGAACCCTTTAAATACTAAATTTGCTTGAGTTTTTCTTTAGACCAGTCCCACCTTCTTTCACCTGTATTTCCACTTCTGCTGGGAGATAGCCCTAGAAACTTGAGCCACAGCTTCCTTCAGATGCTCTTTACAGGTTCATGACCCTGACCACACTACCCTTGTCCCACCCTTTCTGCTAGCGCAGAAGCTATCTTCAAAACGGATTGCACCAACTGATAACGTGCAGTCGAATTTCGATGACGACTATAGTCATCATTAGTAGTTAAGTGGCTTTTGCAGTGTAGAAAGGTTACTTCCATAAAGAGTATGAACATGCATTTATGGAACAAAGTACGACAGATAATATATAAAAAGTAGTAAAAAATCCACAATTTGACTCACTAGTGGGGCTCATTCATACTAACCCAAATTACTGCTGGGTTCAGTTAAACTTACTGGTATGTCAAAATGATGTTTAGAAAGTGAAAACACGTGCAATAAAGGCCCCACAACAAAACACCCTCAGGCATAGAGTGATCTGTCATGAAAAATTTGTTCCCCCTCCCCCCAAAATAGTTGCCTCCGGTCCTTATATTAGGACCCCCCGGAATAATTATATACCATATAGCGGGAAATTTTTGGTGGGTGCAAATTTTCGCGATTTTCGCGGACGGACCTGCTTCCGCAAAAATAAAACCCACGAAAAAATGAACTAAGATGGAAATTGATGACGTCATTACGTCGAGTAGGCCTACCCATGTGAACGAGATGGTTCTCTGCAGTCTGTCTGGCCTCTAAATGGTTGCTGTAAAGAAGAGTTAGCCTCCTACTTGACAAAATACCAACGAATCTGTAAGAGATGCTCCGAAGATGTCGCATCAACCGGTAGGGGTGTGGTCAGAGTGTCAAGCATTCCGCGAGAATAAAAACTGCGAAAATTTCTTCTGAAGAGTCTGGACGCTTTTCCGTGAAAATTTGCACCAGCGAAAATTTCCCACTATACGGTATTTCAGAGCTAGATCGAAATATATGGACCCCCTCTGAAATTATTAGTCTCCCTTAGGTCCTTATATTTCGAAATATTTGGACCCCCCAAAACTAGTTTTGAAATATATGGACCCCCTCTGAAATTATTAGTCTCCCTTAGGTCCTTATATTTCGAAATATTTGGACCCCCCAAAACTAGTTTTGCAACGTTACTGAAATGCATGGAACATCACTAAAACTAGTATTTCACCCTTAGTGAAGTATATGCCACCCATCCCCCTGAAACTAGTATTTAATCAAATTACTTTTGTACGCACGCACAGAGTAAGCCTCGCGCAGGCAATGTATAGGCGTGGTCAGAGACTGAAGAGTGCAGAGCTCGAGGCAGGGTTAACGAAAGGTGGTAAAGCATGCTGGGAAGGTAGAAATCTACCTCACTTGCTTGGACAATCATCGCCAGTAAAATGTAATGTTTTTGTCATGCCAAAATGTTCTGATGGGGAATCGGAGTGGTATGACTCTAGGATCTGTCGCTGCTCTTTGACGGCGCTCACAATGTTCACCTGGCATCCCTTCTTCCTATGCATAAGAACACTTCTCCCTTGTTAACTATGAGGGTTGAAGCTCCTTTACTCACGGCTCTGTTTTCTTCTTGTTCTTTTGACAATCCTAGCAGATAGTGGCGGCACACTGCATAATAGACGGCTAGCTCCAAAATCTGGCCAATCCAAAATGCTGCCCACTGCTTTCATCATCTGAATTCATCCTGGGGAATATTATGACACATAGCGCTCCAGCCAGCCATTTTGTTGACGCATAAGACTGTTCCTGGTGCGATCTTTCTGCCAACAAAGAAGTGCAAATTTCGCAAGTAAAGGGGCCCCATATTTCAAGGGTGATCATTTTTATTCACGTAAATATTTGAACGAATATTTGGGGGGTCCAAATATTGCGTGACAGATCCACTACATAGGACACATAAGCTGCACTGGGATGGCTGGGAGATATTAATGTATCAAATAAGAAGCAAACAAAATGGATGGGAGGGCAGAGGAAGAATCGGTACTACTAGCTTGTATTAATAAGTTCTAAACTAGGAATACGCATGCGCAGAGTATGCCTTGCGCAGAAGAATATCCGGAAATATGCAAGTAGATATCCGTTGTAACCACGTGTAGCGTGTAGGTGCTAGGTGCTGGAGACGAGATAGAGCGATGAAGATGGCAAAGCGGTCGTCTGAAGAGTTTCAGGAGTGTGAGCATAGTGTCATGCGAGTATCTGTCAGGCTCTTTCTCCTTTGCCTTACTCTCTTCTGATGCAGTGTCCCTTTGTTTCCGTCTTCGCTCTCTAGCACAATCACGCTTTGACTGCTTCTGCTCCATTTCGGCTCTCAGACGATCTTTTTCACACATCGATCGCCTCCTGTTCCCACCAGTACCATGTGGCCCCTGCTCCGTTTCGGCTCTCGCACGCACACGATCTTTCGATCGCCTCCTGGTCGGACCAGTACCAGTCTGGGGACAAGACCACACAAACCGTGCCCACGCAATTAAAGTGTGACGGATATATATATATATATACATACATACAAATGCGAGCTGACTACACTGTACGATTAGTAGCCTCGCGCTAAGGCGCTTGGCAATAAACAAGCGTATTGAAATCCCTGACTGTTATATGAGGGTAAATCGTGAACGAATAGTCAGGTTGTGTGCACTCAAAGATTGACCTGACTACTCGTTCGTGAATACCCTCATATAATGTACCCGCACAGTCTTTGGCCGAGAGATCGGTTGTTCGAGAGTCAGAATACCATATAATAAAGAGACCCCTAACCGTGTTATACTAATGCCTAACTTTTCACAGTGTATCATTATCATCGCACTATAGCAGAGGTGCATCTAGATTGCTTAGAACTAGCCAAGTGAGCTAAAAAAAAAAGAAACTCTTGCAATGTTTTTATGTTAGTTACCATACTTGCAGGCTGTTCATTCCTAATTGGAAAGGTTACAAATATACTTGCCACTCCAAGACTCTTTTAGTTTCTTTTGTACATGTTTGTACTTACTAGTATGAACAATCAGTGAGCCCTCATGTCATCATGGTGATATAGGTGATATATGCATATGTAACCTTAGGCCTAGAATTATTGAGTGTGTACATTGGGTTCACCTGGTAAATGAATATTCTATATTTCTATCAGCACTTGCACAACTAAAATCTTTCATGCCTATCTCATTATCTTGCACTAGCTACATTCGTCCTCTTCTGTTGGTCTCATGTGCCTACATTTCAAGTTGCTTATGCAGCTTCACTGAAGTTGCCTGGGCTTAAGACTAACCATTGACTCTTCTCACCTGGTCAACTATAACACAAATAATGTTAATTGTCAAACACAGCTGTCTATCTGTATTACCTTGCATATGAGTTGCCGGGCATATTCAACATATGAAGCAATAATAAAAATTCTTGCTTGAGGATCAAAAGCCTGTGTGTGTGTGTGTGTGTGTGTGTGTGTGTGTGTGTGTGACGGTGTGTGTGTGTGTGTGTGTGTGTGTGTGTGTGTGTGTGTGACGGTGTGTGTGTGATGGTGTGTGTCACGGTGTGTGTGTCACGGTGTGTGTGTATGTGCATGTGCGTGTGTGTGTGTGTGTGTGTGGAAATGTAAACAGATGAAGCATCTAAACGAAGTAGCTAGTCAATTGAATCAACGAGAATGACTGTTAGCTAGTTACACTTGTCTGACACATCACCATACATGTACATATCTCTTCCCAACATCATAGGATGGTCGTTTTACACATTGATGTTATGTAACTTGTTTACCTAGGCAATACCAGTGTAGGAAAGAGTAATATGAGCAACATTCTTATGAGTTGCCTGGAATGTTGATTATGTCACATATAATGCACCCAAACAGCTCCTTCCTGATTCAGTAAGGTTTCCTGGTCAATGTTTACATTGATTAGAACCCATTGCAATCAGTATAACATGCAATACTGCTTGGCTGCATATCATAATCTCTGTGTTCATTCTGGAGTATTCCATAATGCATTCTGTCTATGAAACAATCCTGGGAAAGAGATGATGATGAGAGCAAAATTGACAAGTAGACACTTTACTCACAAAGGGTTGTTCACCCAATCCTCTGATGCCGTCTTCAGTGTTAAACGTAGTGTCAGTGAAATTGATTCCTTCTTCTGTCAGCAAAATTTTCAGTTGATCCATGGTCTGTAGATGCATATGAGCAGGGATGTGTGTATGCAAGTGTATGCATGTTTTGTGTGTATACATGTTTGTGTATATGTACCACATAAGAGGCATGCATTGTCCAGCTTTTATACAATTTTTTGTCTCCACAGTCTGGTACCAATACCAAGCAGTTAACTGTTTCCATTATTTGATATACATAGATATATACTGAAAAAGCAGCATACACAACGTATTTTCACCTATACCATTGATCAGGCTGCTCCATCTCTGTCACGCTACTGGCTAGATTTCCAGTGTTTTTGAAAGGGGACAATTTACCAGGAAACACATTGCCTGCCAACAGATCACTTGAATGCGTAGCCATTGGTACCTAATCAGAAAGCAGCCCTGTCAAAACTGAGTGATTTGTACTGTCAGTTGAATAAAGCATACAAAAAATGTCCGTCATTCACACCACCAGGTGTCTAATCAGAAAAAAAAAAAACTCTCATTGTGTGTGTTGCACTTTCAGTTACAAAAATAAACTATACAAGGAATGACTGTGCATCTTAGCAACAGTAGCTAAAGATATATGTTGGCGCAAGCACTCCTTATTAAAAGATACAACACAGCACCACATGAGCTCACCACAGTAAACAAGTTTTCATCTTGTTCAATGAAGGCCACCTTCCTCCACCCAAACTGCTTGATAACACCAAAAAAACCTATTGCAAGTTCGGCCTCTGTGGCTAACATCTGGAAGTAGTAGCTGAACCGCTGGCGATTGGCTAGCTCAGTGGAGGAGGACGCACAGGAAAACTGGATAGGGAGAATGTGTGTGAAGTGGACAAATGATTTCCACCCCTCCAGTAATACAGACAATTTCACTGTTGATTTACATGTGTGATATTGTAGTAGTGAGATATTTCAGCAGTGGGTTCTGTGGCAACTGAACATCCTGAGCCAATCCAGCTGATCTTGACGGGGTCCTGGACAATCTGCTCGAAGAATGCATCCAGTGCCACTGTCCTGTTGCACTGCAGATGGAGATTATCAGTATATGTCCCATATAGCACATGAACATCAGGACTAAAACCGTGAAATGTCATATAATTCCATGCTCTGGTTTTTAGAACTGTTAGTGCAAACAAGAGAAGATGTTGTCCATTGTTGCAGTATGTGGTGGAAAATACATTGTGCATAATGATTACGATCGCTACGTACGATCTTCAAACGAAAGACAGCTGCACAAAGAACAGCTGCATGAAGAGACGGTGCTTTCAAGGATTCTCTACTACTTTTTGAATAAGGCCAGCCATCTGACTGCATTCTGTGCATGAGATAGCAGTCCCCATCTCCCGGTCACCCCAGTGCAGTATTGGCCGAAAATGCATCCTGCGCAGTGAGTGACTTTGTATAACATCTAGGCCTATTTTTAAGGGAGATGTGGCTCGTTGATTGTCTATGTATACAAGTACCCGGTACATTAGGCAATTATTCCAGGAGGTTTGAATTAATAAAGGTATTATTGGGGCAATCCTGAGTGCACCACACACTAGTGAGTTTGCATTGAGCGTGCATTGACTGAATAATTACTGCAAAACTTAATGCATTCATTTTATTCACATTTCGGAACTGTAATGAAAGAGCTCACTCTATCCTCCTCAACAACACTGAATCTGATCATGAGAAAGGTGTTCTTGGTATGTATGATAACTTACACAAGCCAAGCTACCAACAGACAGCAGGGGGTTCTCCTGCTGGGTAATTGGTGTGTTGTACAAAGTACATTAGGATGGTGTCCACTGAGAAAATCTCTGATTTGATGGCCTCTGTAGTTACGTCATGTAAGGACTTGTGCATGCAGTTTGAATTACTCAGGCAGGTAGAGAGTGACTGAAATTATGCAAAATGCTGCTCTCCAACAAAGATGAAATCACATTACTGTGAAAGCTACTCACTTGATCAAACTCCCTCCAAAATAGCGAACTAAATTCTATGCAGCATATGAACAACCAATGAATGGTAGAACCCATATGCTACAATGGCACAGATTCACTACCTGCTTCCTCTTCACTTTGAAGGTTTTTACTGTAAAGTGCTTACCATTTCCTTACAACAGCACCCATAGTAGTACAATGCTAACAGAAGCCATGGTCAAGTTGAAGCTGTTTGTCCATAAGAGGAAATACACCTGCCACTGCAATATTAATATTGTGGATACAAAACCCTTGAAGCTGTTTGCCAGCATTTTTTGGCGTTTCATTTCTAGCTAATACATTTATCATCACCTTTGCACTGTATGAGTGTAATCAATGACCCATACTTGTGTAAACACTTCAGATAAACTTTCTGGTACAAATACAACTTATTATCCATGTTGTTAAAGCAGGACAAACCTGGGAGTCTGTCAGAGTGTAGTGCAACTGGTAACCCGGTAGGAGGGTTGGGTTACTGTTGATTTGGTCGAGAGCTACTTGCACGCCAGGTATAGCTCCACTGCTTCTAAAATCTCCGCCAAAGGACATCATCAGAGCGAAATACAACGACTTGAGCCCCACCGAAGCCTCTTCTGTGGGATTAGTACCTGGGTACACTTGCAGGTAGTATGGCGAAGAGACGACGAGGCTTTGGTTGTCCGTCTGAGCTGGCACAAGATTAGCCAGAACTACAAACACAAGTATAAAGAAAGTGAATACGCAGCCGGACGAGTCTTGTCGTTGGTTATTCAGTACATCCATAATCCGAGGTGTTGTACGTATAGCTCTACGTACGTATGTGTGCCCGTTGCTGCCCCGACGAAAAATTCTCTCCACCGCCTCTTGGATATACGTGACCGGATATATGGAAATCTCAGGGTCCGGGCCCCATGTTTACGTGACCGGAAAGTGATTAAGGGAGTGAACATGTTGACCTTTTTTCTACTCTGCTGTTACACCAGCAGCTACACTTGTAATGGATGGGTCACTCTAAAAGTAGGAACGGGGAAATGAGAAATGGGAAATGGAAAATGAGGAAATGGGGAAATGGGAAGAAGGTACATTGCATTTAACTCAGCAAACTGCTGACATTTTGCTTCTGCAGTAATGTCCATGCATGCACTCAGAGATATCATCTTTGCCTGACAGTAATAGGACCAAAGGGGTATGCAATGCAGGCCCGTAGCCAGGATTTTTAGAAGGGGGGTTACATGGGTGTCAGATGTGTATGTATGCATGCATAAGAATGCAAGAGTAGGGGGGTCTGGGGGCATGCTCCCCCAGGAAAATTTTAGAAATTAGATGCTCTGAGATTGCTTCTGAGGCCATTTTGGGACAGAAGCAGAGCCGTAGTAGCTACATGGCTCGCGGAGACATTTTTGGCTGTCCACATGACTTAGAATTTCCAAGAGAGAAGCTACTAAGGTTGGCAGAACAGCAGGTTGGGTGACATCACTGGGAAGACAACTGGTGAACTCTCGAACGCCTGAAATAGCAATTTATTTACGCACGTATTTACGCGCGTCCTTTCATCGCCGCGGCGTAAACAACTTACGCGAGCGTTCTGCGCTGGTCCTCCTTGAACGAACTCGCATAGCTGCAACCACAATTGCTTTGACGGCAGTGATTCTCAATAGCATCGAGGCTAGTGGACCAATTTCAAACGGTAGGGCACTTAAAATGTACAGTTAAGCGGTGCATATGAAATCTTTTGGAGGCCAAAGGGGGGGTTCGACCGAACCCCCTCGAACCCCCCCTGCCTACGGGCCTGCAATGGTATTGCATCACAGTCTGCAAGCTAATTCTATGTAGAAGTTCTTCACTTTTGGCAGTTTGTTAGCCATTTCTTGAAGTTCATTGAATCTGTGAATTGTCGATACTCTGTTCGAACTTTATACAACATTTTGAAGCTTCTTCATGCAGTTGCTTGCGTTATTATGGATATACACTACAGACAGTTACACGAAGAATAACTCCACATACAGCACTATCATTAGCATGACTATTCAAACTTAATGCTAAATAGAAGTTCACAATTCGCAGTCATTCTTCAGTGAATACACACATTGGCTCTGTAGAGAATATAATTACTGTGTGTGAATTAGTTTGCATACACTGAGTGGAGGAGGGAATGTACAACAGCTTTATACCTGAGTGAGACAATTCTATTTACTGTCTGCACGATCTGTCTGACAAAGTAGATATATGCACACACTCCAGTTCTATTGCCATGCTACTGTTAGCGCTGATTTGTTCTTCCTGCTTTTCTCTCTAGAAGCACTCTATAGGCCTACCTTCTCTAGCTAATCACGACTTTAGCTGCTTTGCACAACATGTACACTCCACTGTCTTAAAACTTACAGTTGACGTTCAACTAGAGTGAGCCGAATGGATGCCTAAATCATCCAGAAGTAGATGATATGCATGCAGTTACTAGCTATCGATGTTTTTGATAGCTAACTGGTAGTAAACATCGCTAAAAGTTTGTTCACGTGTCCTCTAATAAGGGTCATGTTACTTTCTACTGGTTTTAGAGAGACAGCACTGGGTTGGCAACAGCCTATCATGATAGAGGGTTATGACAGCTGCTTCCCCAGCCGGTCACCAAGCAGAGGAGTAGCTTGCTCAACTATACCAACCAGCAATGAGGGATCGATGGCACACTGATGGTGATACATAGCTGACTCCTTTCAACAGCAGGAAGGCAGTACTGATTGTGATGTCTTTGAGTGCAGTTCAGTGGCATATAATTAAACCATAGTAGCTATAGCAGATTTGGCTACTACACACTTTTTAGTCCTTAAATTTATAACCCAATTCTTTGGGCAACTTCAGCAGTCTCCTCGATGCAGCAATTTCATGTACTGTTAGATCTACATGCATACTATTCTGCTTAACTACAGTATAGCGGGTTTATTTCGCGGGAGAAAATTTTCGCGAATTTCGCGGATCTGTCCCAGTTCGCGAAAATATTATTCGCGAATATTGCATTGATATTGGATCCGGATCCCGAAAATTTTATTCGCGAAATACGCAAATGCCAGCCATTCGCGAAAATTTTGTCCCGCGAAATAAACCCGCTATACTGTAGTAGAGTTTCTGTCAAAATTACGGCTGGCCAGTGAGATGATGCTGGCGCAAGGCTAATGCAAATGAGCATTAATTGACAACTATATGCCTACTGCAAGCTGATAGCCAGTAGCTGTTGAAGAAAGTATATTATATGGTGTGGATTTCTGGTTTGGTCACACAGTTTGGTCATCTACTCTGCCTTCATCTTCAATTTGAAGTTCCAGTACCTATGCAACATTTGCACTCTAATCTCTCACTTTTGGCAGACTATACAACTGTAGTATTGACTACTCACCCATGCAAGATATACAGGGTAAGTGACTTCTGTATTGTCCAATGATATGTTAGCCTCATTCCTGGAAATGAGCCTAATGATATATGCATGCAGTTGGTGCCGCATTTATGAAGAGTGGAACAAGGAATGATGCAACAGAGATGAAGTAAAGCAGCCAGGCACATAAAAACTCTGAAAACAGCAGGATATAAAATCAACTTAAAACAATCAACTTACAAGTGTGAAAAAAACTGGAACAGCCAGGCTAATAAACACTCTATATAAAACTGGAACAGCCAGGCTAATAAACACTCTATATAAAACTGGACTTACTACCCATCAATTCTCAGGTGCTTGGTTCTGTGATAATGCAGACTCCAGTTGTGTAATCCTCCTTCTAAGATTCTCTATTGTTTCATCTTTATCCAGTGAATCATCATTTATAATGCTACTGTGAGTGGTACTGGTAGTAGCTGCCCTGTCAAAGACCCTGTTGCCCTGGGGGTCACTGTAGATGGCCACCATCTGTGATGGGGATTGATGCTACTAACATGCTGGAGACTAAACAGTCATGCTGGATATCATCAAGCTATAGTACAGTATTGTATGATCTGAAAATTTTGTTGCTGCTAACTTGTTGATAAAGTTATTGATGTCTTTTCTAAGCAAGTATGATTATGTGCAAATGCAATTAATTTTACTCCGTAAAGAACATCACTACCAGGTAGTGATATTTGTGGCAATTTTCAGTGATGGTCATCTAAGATGTTCACATTTTAGTAATAGTAATTTGCTCAATATCCCCGCAGATAAATAATTTTGAAGGAATTATCTGTAGCCCAAACACATGCACTATAATAATCCTTCAAGCTGTGCCACTTCACAATGTCCTAAATTACCTTGGGAACAAAGACAAGTCCCAGGATAACAGTAGTACCAATGAGGAACCCAGTGCAGAAGAGAGCAGGAAATACATTGACATAGTCCGTCAGAGAGTACATAGCGATGATGATGACTGCTAGCACAATGCTTGTCACATAGATGGCTGCTGCGATATACTTGGCATCATCAAGGCCCTTGACCTTCACCTTGCGAGTTGCAAAGGCAAAAACAAGAGCAATGACCTGCAGCACCATTTTGTACCCATACAGGATGCCCAGGAATATATCCCTGGCTGTGGAGCTGCAGATATATGTGAAGTAGAGAGTGACAATTTCACGTTCCTGGGAGGAGAAATAGGTGCAGGGAGAGGGGACACATTTTGAAGTGCATAAGAAGAATTCAGAGAGAAGAGTGACAGAAGTGAAACTGACAGATAGTTGGAGGTCATGAATGTATCACCCTACCCCTTCCACATTCCTTAGGTTTTCTCGGTTGGGGACTTGGATGGCTATTAGATTTCTCTGGACCCCCTCCACAATGGTATACACCAGGATAATTATCACATCCACCAACACCAACACCAGCACTCCTAGAGCTAGGTACCTGTCCTGTAAGGGCTGTATATGCATTGTGTATGTGTATGTATGTAGAGAAGATATCCATTATAGCATTGTTCACATCATATCAACTAGAAAACATGTAGAAAAGAACTCAATTTTACGATGGAAGTCAACTTACATAGTCAAACTTTTTAAGCTTGGGGTTGTTGAAGATGAAGTACACTCTGGTCATCTTGGCAAGGATGGTACCATAACACAGGGAGTATCCCAGTGCAGTCAGCCATGGAGTGACCTGGGAGAAGTGTGTGCATGCCATTTTACCATAATATTGCTTCATTTTTTTAGTTTGGAAGTAGGTCTATAGGTGTAATGTCCAAAATGAAAAGTATCTACAGTGCCAGACATTGAGTCTCTACAAGGTGAAACGAACATTTTCCAAGCTGCTTTATACTAAGGAGAAGAGAAATGGCCCACTCAGTGCCAACCAGGCCTTTCTTCAGCCAACCACAACAGCTATGTACCAGGTGCAGGTGACATATGTCCCCCCTGCCCTCTTGTTCCACCCGTTCTGCTGGTGCAGAACCTATCCTCTAAATACATTGCACTGGTGGCTCATAAAAGATGAAAACTTCAAAGACCGTTAGTAATTTAAGGACTCATTAACTAAATGTACCTACATTGCACAGTGCAGCCACAGCTTGTGAGTTAGTGGTAGGGATGATGAAGAAATAGATACTCATGTATAAGATGACTGCTCCACACC
The DNA here is from genome assembly GCA_949130485.1 of Agelas oroides. Taxonomy (NCBI): domain Eukaryota; kingdom Metazoa; phylum Porifera; class Demospongiae; order Agelasida; family Agelasidae; genus Agelas; species Agelas oroides. Next base: position 3,862,915 of record OX422204.1, on the reverse strand, counting down.
CTATCAAGTAGTTCAGGTTGTAGCTACTGAGACGAATCAGCCTGAGAGAGAACAGAATAAAAACCATATAGATAGTGATGTCTATATACCAACATTACAATGAACTCACAAAGTTGACATTCTAGTTCAGGCCTGTAGGCTGGGGGGGGGGGGGGGGGGGGGGTTCGGGGGGTTCGAACAATCCCCCCCCCCCCCCCCCCCCCCCCCCCCCCCCCCCCAACCCCACTAAGAGAGATCGAGGTCTGCAAAGTCCGACACACACTGTCCCAAGATCTCCCATGCATGCACAGAGCTCTCCACTGATCCCTTCTCACTTCAAATAGTGTAGCGTCAGGCCGTCAGCTTAACAGTGTACTTTATGTGCTTATGCTTGCACAAGTGCAAGCATGTACTTGCTGAGGACTAGCTTGCACGCTGAGTATAGATGCTCCATGCACATGCACATTCATTCGAGATTAACAGTAGTGTGGGCGATGAAACGGTTAATGTTGAGCCCAGAAGCAAGGCTACACCGTCGACAGTAAAGTACAGTCAACAATATCATGAGTCTCACAAGTCGGGGCAGTCTTGTTTACAATTAACCCCACATTGGCAATACCAGTAGTAACCCAACAGATACATGTTGAAATGAGAACGATGACTTATCTGCACACTCACACCCAAGACTGCATGTTTGAACTGGTTTCCCTTGTAATGTAATACTGCAGCGCATACATGTCAGTTTGTTTGTCAGGTTCTATCACATGATACTTTTCTGGGGGAGCATGCCCCCAGACCCTCCTACAATCCCAGGTCAAACCCCAGGATGAGAACCACCCCATTGCCTAACCAGCCCACGGGCCTGCTAGTTGCCTATTATGTAGCCTCCTTAACTCATAATCATGATGACACTGGACAAATGTTTATAGTGGCTACCTACTTCCTGTTTCTGAAGATGCAGTTGAATACGAGGCATGCCACAGCAAAGGCGATGCCTGCAGTAGCCAGGATGGAGAAGATGACAGTGAGGGAAAGATCTACTGACACAATTTCATTTCTGGGAACACCATCATACGGAATTACACCTCCTGGAAGAAAGTAAAGTGGAGAAGAAAGAGTGAATGTTACCAAATAAATTTCCATGCACATAGCAGACAATCGCAACAGCTTTCTCCATTTGTCATAACCTACCTGGCCATGAATTCTCCTCCTCTCCAGGTAGATAAGTAAAGTTATGGTCTCTATTCACACTACCTATCTTCACAAATTCAAGCCTTTCCTCTGTGGCATAATGTGTGTGTGTGTGTGTGTGTACATAAGCATGTGTGTGTGTGCATGCGTGTGATTGTGTGTGCATGGTGTGTGTGTGTGTGTGCGGGTGCATGTGTGTGTGCATGCGTGCATGTATGCGTGCATGTGTGTGTATGTGCGTGCATGTGTGTGGTTACACATGCATAACAGAAGAGTGAGTTACAGTATATGTTGCATTGTGGCATGTCAAGTGTGCTACACCAGCACTAGGTGTTCTACTGCAGATGCTGACAGATGATTTCATGTACTACTGGTAGGGAATGTAGTAACCGGTAGATTTCAGCTATATGAAGTACAAAAAATAGAAACTGACTGAAAACCGAGAGAAATGTTTTCCAAGCCCATTCATATCAATCTGGATGGGCATTTACTGGCCAAGAGTCCTGACTATTGAAATGTCATTAATTTCCAGGTGTGGTTAGAATCATGAAACTAGACAGAATAACTGCAAGTGGCTGTGTTTGAAATTTTGACTGCTAAATCCAATCTCAAATGATCAAGATCTGATTGGCTGGAAGTCAGGCGACTATTGTGGATCTTACTGTGATATCTGTATTGGTAAATCTGTATTCTGTTCTTTTCTCGTATTCCATTGGAGTCAAACGACACTAAACCCTGCAGGGATGGGGAGATCATGTAACATCATGTGAATCGTAATGTGACTGCAGCTCATTCAACACTCAGAGCAGACAAGTGGCTCTACAAAGAGAGGACAAGCAGGGTTCCAAGCTTCCTCTCCTTCCCCCCTACATTTCTCTCCTCTCTCAACTTTTCTATTGAACCTCCCTGCTCCCTCCTCTCTTTCCTCCTCCTCCAACTCTTTCCCCTCCTCCAACTCTTTCCCTCCCTTTCCCTCCCACACCATTTCACTCACTGTGATTCCAGTAAAGTTTGTTGCCTGCACATGTCTGAATATCACCTCCAATAGTGCACTGTTATTGTAGGAGAAACGATCCAGGGGAAATGTGCCATTGCCCTGGAGTCCAGCAGCTTCCCACACCTCAGCATTCAGAGTTGAGTTGTCTTCAAGCTCTAAAGAAACAACCATGCACTTTGATCACATCTATATTCTTCACACAGTGAGTGATCTGCACAGATGTCAACTTTGTGACAACCTTGCTGCCACACATATGAAATGTTGGTGAACCATAGCTAGTAAAGTGCTACGGTTAAACACTAATGGTATCATGCACAATTAAGACAGACAGACTAACTGACAAAGACAGACACACAACCTTACCAGTGATGGTCCTATTGAGTGCAAAGGCTAGGGTCCACATGGCATCATAGCAGTGCTGTGCATAACGATTTGTTTCATTCCTGTCCAAATTGAGCAAGGAAGAGCTTCTGTGAGCTGTGTAAGCACCTTGATACTCAGAGCCATTCTGGAAGGAGGAAAAGCAGAGCTAGAGAAAAATCCAATAACAAGTCTATTGGTTGGCTCAATAGCAATCTACAATATAAGTTACAATAAGGTTTCAACACCTGAAGCATTCAAAGGTAAAGCTAAGGACTTTATGAAACCTCTCTTGCATATAATATAAACTTGATTACCATGGAGCTGGCCTCATTGCCAAGCTCTCCCCGAGCCTCAAAACAAGGCTACAATGGAGGACCCATGTTCATTTGCTGGCCTGCAACCTTTTGATTGCCCTGGCTATGGAGTCTACCATAATGTTACACTCATGAAATCTCATACTCACAATGCCTGTGTCGGTGATAGCACTTAAGTTTGTAAGAAATTCATCCTGGAATACAGCTAGTGTGTATAGTATAACACTCTCTCGCTGTGCTGGAGTGCACTCATCCCCCTGCACTTCCTCTGCAAACCATCTGTCTCCATACCAGCCATAAGTGAGGAACATGTAGCGAGGGTAGGTCATGTTTAAACTGTAGGCCTGTGCATTGGGGGAAGAGAGTGCATGGTATAGCAAGTGTGGAAAAGAGTACATTGGGGGAAGAGAGTGCATGGTATAGCAAGGCTCAAGTGTGGAAAAGAGTACAATGAATGAACAACCTATGAATCATATCACCCTGTAAGTAAGCAGGCCTAAATAAATGTTGTGTAGAGTCACCTACTATGTAGGACACATTTCAGCCAAACTGAAGGAGATGAGGGATGTACAGGGTGAAATGGATGGGATGGCAAGGATAAAAAAGTTATACCTATCACTAGCTTGCAAATGTACCTTTTCCAAACCTCATCGGACATCTAGGTAGCACATGGAGCTTACTACAGCATATTAATCTCGACAACAGAATCACACTTTCATGGTGGATGACATACAGAGTCTTTTCATTTCTTTACAGGTAACTGCTGCATGCTATCAATATGTGGCACATGCATACCAGAGTCAGTGGATTTGATTACGTACAACATAACACATGTCATTTAGGGGCTTGTGACTCAGAGTCACAAATGCATATACTTATTAATCTGCATGAGTTATGGTGGTATAACATATGTTAAGGCAGCTGATGCAACACTGTCTTGTTATCTTGCCCTAGCTGCAGCAAGGGAGGGATCCCTTCTCTTCTGTTGGCCACATATGCTGAATTAATGCCACATTTTAGGATGCTTGCATGTCCAACTTCACTGAGATTGCCTGGGCTTGAGACTAACCTTACCCATTGTCACAGTTGACCAGATAGCAAAGAACCTTCATTCACTACCGAACTTGTTTTATACCAAGCCTCACAAAACTGAACTAGAAGGGATTGCAATTAACTGCTTACCTGCAATAGATGCTAATTTTAAGAGTTCCAACAATTTCTTTCTCACGTACAAGAAAGAAAACTGCCTTTGTACGAGACTCAATCTTGCAATTATGAAACTCTTGGCTTCAACAAGGTTTTGGCAAAAACCAGGGTGCTAAAATCATCATGATGATTACCACCAATACTATATAACCCCTTTGCCACGTAAATCAGTTTTGGTGCAGTTCACGCAATATACACTTCAGGGTGAAGTTTTAGTGTGAGCATCAGTAAGCCCTTCTGTGTGTGGTGTAAGTTGTTCAAAGTGCAAAGGTCAATTTCATGTTGGTGACCTAACCTTGCATATGAGTTGCCGGGCATATCCAGCATATGAGGCAATGAGAAAAATTCTTGCTTGAAGATCAAAAGCCTGTGTGTGTGTGTGTGTGTGAGGTGTGTGTGTGTATGTGTGTGTGTGTGTGTGTGTGTGTGTGTGTGTGTGTGCATGTGTGTGCATGTGTGCATGTGTGTGTGTGTGTGATATCAGTTCATAATTATGGTGTAATAGTTGCATGTTTATTTACATGTACAATTTTACTCACAAAGGGTTGTTCACCCAATCCTCTGATGCCATCTTCAGTGTTGAATTTAGCGTCAGTAAAATTGATTCCTTCTTCTATCAGCAAAATTTTCAGTCGATCCATGGTCTGTAGATGTGTGTATGAGCAGGGGTGTATGTGTATGTAAGTGTGTGCATAATAATGCACAGTGTGTTTTACTGTCCAACATGCAGATTAGCCACATGATGATCACCAAAGCTATATACATCTTGGAGCAAAACTCCTTATTAAGATACAGCTGCACATGAGCTCACCACAGTAAACAAGTTTTCATCTTGTTCAATGAAGGCCACCTTCTTCCACCCAAACTGCTTGATAACGCCCAAAAAACCTATTACAAGGTCAGCTTCTGTGGCTAACATCTGGAAGTAGTAGCGGAACCGCTGGCGATTGGCCAGCTCAGTGGAGGAGGATATGCAGGAAAACTGTTGATAGGGGAAAAATGTGTGCAGAGACAGTTGATTTCCAGCCCTCCAGTAATACACAATTTCACTGTTGAATTACCTGTGTGATATTGTAGTAGTGAGATATCTCAGCGGTGGGTTCTGTGGCAACTGAACATCCTGAGCCAATCCAGCTGATCTTGACTCGATCCTGGACAATCTGCTTGAAGAATGCATCCAGTGCCACTGTCCTGTTGCACTGCAGATGGAAATCCTCCAGTAACTAACTTTCTGTATACCAACTAATTAGAATGTCATTGCCAACTAAGCATGCATGTGCTCTATAAAACTTGTAATGCAAATAAATAAATGAAATTTAGAGGAGATTTTTTGGTTATGCAACGTTGTAGTGAGTTTTGATTTGAAGCACTAGCTTGAAACACAAAAGCCACACTGCATGATTTACATCAAGAATGAGGGGTCCAGATGTGTAAAGACACATGCATGAGTAGAAATGCATGTGTGCATGAACAAATATTATGATACATGCACTAATTCTGTGAAAACTGCCAAGTTAGTATCGAAGTTAATGGTAGTGTGTATAGGCTATAGGTGGCTACGAAAACCACCCAATTTTGAAACTTTGTTTTAATCTGTCTGTGTTTGTCTATATGAGCGTTCAAGGTGAATAACAGGGTGGACACACTGTCTGTGATTAGGCCAATAAACAAATTAAGTTCAAAAGTCAGTCCAGTAATCCAGTCCATCAGTCCAGTCCAGTCCTGTGATTAGAATGGGACAACCATTTACTATGATGACAGGCATCAATTACCCTCTTCCTGCAAAGTGCTTATATCTGAAAGTATTCATGAATAGTTATCATAGCAATGCTAATGATACTGTGATTATAGTTGAAGCTACTTTAATGCCTATGCAAGATATATTGAGAATGTGCCACTCCTCCACCTGACATCCAAGTATGTCATGAGTTGTTACATGCCCTCCTGCACTTCAGCTATCATACACATCACAAAAACAAAGGTGAAGGCAGGAGGAAATTGAGTAATGTGGGCATATGTGTTTGTTGTAACTAAATCTTATGATTGCTTTTGCTTTGTGTGTGTTCTTCTGCACTTTTAAATGAATTTCGAGGCCAACTATGTAAAGGACAGACAAGCCCTTAAGTTTGGATTTTTTAATAGCTAAGACGAACTAGTCTGCAAGTTTTAAGTCCCTGCATTTTATTAGCCTCGTCCCCAGGCCCCACCCAAAAATCGGGAAAGGGGCCTGGCGTTACTTGCAAACTTTCTCGTATGTGCTGAGTCAGCATATTATGTAACAATTACGTGCCTTACTTGATCACGTGGTAGCCAGCTACTGTTGACGATGGCATTACAGAGTAGAAGAACAGATCTTGCTACGGAGCGACTACAGAAAAATCCTGTGAGGCAAGAGCAGTAGCCTAGCAAGCGTAACTACGCTCCAAGTTTCTGAAATCCAAGGTTTATAAAAAGTTTGCTTGTCCCATTCCCATTTTCAAGTGGTCTTGGAACGAGTCTACTACTTTCACATGTCAAGAATTTAGTAATTGGTAATGGACGAACGTGATTCCTCTACTCCAAACGAAGACTGCTGATGCAGCACATACGGGAATTTTTGCAAGTAACACCAGGCCCCTTTCCCGATTTTTGGGTGGGGCCTGGGGACGAGGCTAGCATTTTATAGCCATAGTCTATGATAATAAACTATTGTTTATATAAAGCTTCATAAAATTATCAGTCAATTTTCAATAGTTGGTTATCACAGACACTTAGTGTCCATAGCTAAAAAAACATTCATTCACACTGTGAAGTAGTTTGTTATCAAGAGCTCTTACAGTGTCTATAGCAGGAGGACACTGTTCATAGTGTCTCTTATGAATTTGCTATAATTATTGTACAGATGCTGATATAGTAAACTGCATGTGTAACTTGCTGTAAAAACATTGATTTGTTCTGCAAAGTATAGCAATAAGTGCCACCAGTTGCAATTATGAATGGATATCGACATACCAAATACAGTATAGCTGGGGCATCAGTTTTCACTGAGCACTTTCCCTGTACGCAATTTTAGCAACACACACTTGCCCCGATGTAGTTAGCACAAACCTGGGAGTCTGTCAGAGTGTAGTGCAACTGGTAACCTGGTAGGAGGGTTGGGTCACTGTTGATTTGGTCGAGAGCTACTTGCACGCCAGGTATAGTTCCACTGCTTCTAAAATCCCCGCCAAAGGACATCATCAGAGCAAAATACAACGACTTGATCCCTACCGAAGTCTCTCCAGAGGGATCAGTACCTGGGTACACTTGGAGGTAGTATGGCCAGGGGGGTGGTGAAGCCGGGACGAGGCTTTCGTTGTCAGTCTGAGCAGGCACAACAGCAGCCAAGGTCACAAAGACAATATAAATCCCAAACGCGCAGCACGAGACGTGTCGTTGATTAGTAGGTACATCCATAATTCGAGGCCGGCGGCCGGTGTTGTTGCTCTACCGTGACAGGGATCAGGGCGCACCTTACGTCGGTGAGTTAGTTTAGTGTTTCCTGCTTCCACCTTGAAGAATGCTCGTACGATATTCACGGCCTGGTGAATACTGTCTCCCCCGTCTACGATAGTAGAGTACCCTTTATCTCTGGCATAATAATGTTTTTCGGTATGAGTTTACAAACTCGGGCCCATCAACACCATTATCGGGAGGTCCTCGGCATAATTGGGGCGAGCTTGAGCGAGCCCTATACACTAGCGTGACTGCATTGCCCATTAGTGTATGCATAGATAGTAGAGTGACAGTCAAACAGTGAAATTCAACCATGCAAGTCGATGCAAAATTAAAACTGATGGTAAAATTTTGAAATAGCACCGTCATACCAAGACCTTGTATTGGTTTCTTGCAGTATGCCTGACAAACGCTGGAATAAGAAGGATTGAGGCTCAGTAACAGAAATCGACTTAGTCGGTCACTAGGTACAAAAATGACTAGCTACATATAAGTTATAACCCATGCTGCAAGCGACGGAAAGCTGGGCGGGGCCTGGGAACTAGTTGTCTTCATGTGGGAGGACACAACAGGCAAATCTTGGATGAAGCTTCTGCAATTCTTTAAAGAGATTTATCAGAGAGTCGGTAGACTCTCTATGTAGGGATGGCGCCGACGCGCAATATATGCAATACTTAAGCAAAAGCCGTATAACTTCACCACAAACACGCTAAAAGCTTATTTAAGAGCCCAGACATCCTCTTTGAGTGCCTTTGTGATCAGCAACTCATATAAGTGGCCAAAAGCCACGCGGAAGACAGCTGAACGCAAAAGTGTGCGGTAGCAAAAGTACCATTTTTCGTATTCTTTCTTTCTTTGTTCAGACCACTTGTCAAACGACGATAACTCGAAAACGGCTCAAGTACTCACCTTGATTTTAGCACGAAACGGATGCTCATCACAGCGCTCAGCTTCCCAACCACTCAGCGTCTTCATAGCTTCAAATTCACCCTGGTCAACAAAAGCCATTCACAACACTCTGAGGCTGCTGTCCGTTGCTTAGGACGCCATTTTCTAATTTTGTACGCATGCGCACACGAAGTCTCGTTCCCAGACCGAAGACCACGGTCATTGGTCTGGAAGCGAGAGTACACAAGCGAGCGGACGCAGAGTGGAGCGGGATTCACTTTGTTCACCGATTCTGAGGTCAGGCACGTGCGCTGTGATTACGTAATGCATTACTCGAGTGTATGTAAGAGGGGAAAGTTGGCGTGTCCGAAACACAAGGTGAGGGCGAAATTTGTAAAGCTAGTCTAAAATGCCCCTGCAAAGTGATAGTCTGATAGTTGAGGTAGAAATATGGGATCTGTGCCTGCCAGTGGCACACATGTATGTACAATGATTTATGTAAGTAACAAAGTAACATGTGTGCCACTGGCAGGCTACATACTCTTGATGACACCCCAGCTTGAAGTGCTCAAGCATCTTGGCCATGCAAACTCTGATGACAACAGATCAGCAGAATTGAAGCAATTTTACCATTTATCGCTGTTTGGGATGATGTTCGAATGAAGTATGGCCTTAGTTTAGATCAGAAGAAGCTACATGAAAGCTACCAAATTGTTTATCAGCAGAAAATGGCAACCCCAACAAACTCTGCATTATGCAGAGTTTGTTGGGATTGCCATTTTCTCCCCAAGGAGGTAGAATAACTCCATGGTGGGTGTCATTAACTTTATGCCTTGGCTGATGATCACGTAAGCCAGACCAAACCAACCACAGCACAGATTGTGTTCAGTGTCATGCACAGGGAAGAGTCAGGTGGCTTCTCAGAGGGTTTGTGTGTTTGTGGAATGCACTCAGAGGAAAAGCTGATTGCTAGCTTTTGAAAGAGAATTCAAGTTTAAAATTGGTACCTGCGCACTCTTTAGTTAAACCTAGCCTCGTTCCCAGGCCTCCACCCATTTTTTGTTCTTCGGTTGCGTTCAGTATAATACACGGAAGCGAAAGAGCGATACTGAACGCAAACTGAAGAACAAAATACGGGTGGAGGCCTGGGAACGAGGCTAAGTTAAACCCACCCTCTCACCAAAAAGTGTCTGCTGACACAAGCCAAATACCTAATTGGGCTTACTCCAGATTTATAATCAGTAATGTAATGGAGTCTCGCAGGCCCGACCCACTTCCGCAAAAGAAGGGAAGGGTCTGGTGAACTGCGTATACAAGCCATGTCCCACTGGAATGCAATTAGCTGGATGATGTAACCAGATATCAAATAATGCACTCTTGAATTTACCTGTTGCGGAGTAAGCACGCTCCTCGAGAAGTATAGTCGAAGTGTTTTGTACAGCTTCTGCAGTAGTGGAAAAGATGCCCTAGCTCTCTTTCACCATTTTCAAGACTGCTATTGCTACTCAAACAGTCATGTAATGCATCATTTGACAAAATACTGCAATGTGATTGTACCACACTGTACAGTGCAGTGGGACACAGCTTGTATACGCATTTCACCAGACCCTTCCCTTTTGCGGAAGTAGGTCTGGCTTAAATATAATGCAGGAGCAAGTAAAAGTACTTCAATTGTGCTGCTAAAAACTTGCGATTCTTCAACACAAAGCATTTATTTATCCTTCATCTAAAATTACAAAGCTTCAGCACAAGGATTCTGGCTTTTGTCACAAGACCCTTTCTCTGTTGGTTGGGTTTGGGCATGAGACTGGTAGACAACAAAATTAAGTAGCTGAGTGATTTACAGCCATCTGTCTGATTGGCCGCACTCAACACACGAATGTTCATCAAGTCACCAGACCTTTATCTGTGAACAGGAGGGAGACATGACGTCACATCATAGTGGCAATTAATATGCTGTGATGACATTCCAAGAATTGTGAATTAGTGCTACAAACAAGAGTGGTTCTATGAATGAAGTCAGGATGAGTGCATTCAGTTTTCAACTGTGCTGAAGCCATCTGACAGGCTAGACCTGTACATTGCTAGTTTAATGGTCAGTTGTTCATGAGAAGCAATTTTGACTAGCCAGGCGGCTTCAGTTTTGTTGAAAAATCCATGTGCCCACATCGGTTTCGTCCATAGAGCACTAGTTGTAGCTTGTATTCATGGTTGTTGCCCTTGGAATATCGTACAGCACATTGTCAATGCCACATGATCACCATGGGCCAGTGTGGCGGTGCGTATTATGTCATTGGTGAATGCTAGGAATTTCATTCTAATCCATTAATGTGATGTTTACTATTCCCATTGTTCTCTTTAGATGCAAAACACAAAGATCCAAGTTCCGAGACAGTCACAGATCTCTACCAAATTTGCAGACACAGTAGCGCATTGCTTGTGTCACTGTTCTCATCTTCAGATTTCATTTCAGTGAACCTTGTGTATATTTTACTTTATCAGAGAGTTTAGTACTTTTCTTCTACATTGGCTGTGATTTCCATTTGTTTTAGCTTGCATGAAGACTTCATTCTGCAAAGCCAAACCCTACATATTGGCATGCGTAGCCTGTACACTCACTGCCAGTGCCAGCATACGTTCAGTTCGGCGCGCGAATGCGCGCATCATCGCAGCATATTCTGTCACGTGGTAATCATGTGCCTTCTGTCCTCAGAGTCGGTGAACAAAGTGAATCCCGAGTGGAGCGGGCGGGCACGGTTTTTTTTCCCCCCGCGGCATTGGGCAAGGCTTATGAACACCACGTAGGTAAGGCGCTGCATTCAGCTGCCTACTTGTAGCTACACTAAAACTAACCTACTCACAGCTTCAGTGAACTGTAAAGCTAGGATGGTCTGTTGTCAGTATGATAGTTTTCTGTGCTGCAGCTGGTCAGTCGTCATGTGATTTGACAACTGAATCATGAAATTGGTTTCACAAAGTTTGGTACGGAGAGTGGTTGGCCCTTCATCAGGTTCTAGCTGGCTATATAGCACATAATTATTACACTTTTCTCCAGGGAGGGCAGATATCACACTGGAATCACTACTAAACTGTCAACGCCACTTCAAGTTCTGGTGTTGTGGTTACACTTGAAATATTCTTCTTAGGCTTAGGTCTAACTGTAACTGAGATTAACAACAAAAAAAGTACAGAAACAAGACTTAAAAAACATTAAAAATGTATAAAGATGTAGGGATGGCATGCCAAAAAGTATGCAAACAAGGTAGAGATGATGCATGAAAGCAAAGGTCTACATATTGGCAAAGCCCCATCCCTACATCTTTTTCACACTGCAGTTAGACAGTGCATGGGTAGTCTTTACTAGCAGTTCATGGCTGTAGCCTCATTCTCAGGCCATGCACTTTCTAGCTCCTCCCACATGGCCTGGGAACGAGGCTAATATGAGCATATAGATATGTGTGCCTTGTAGGTGGCTACCAAGGTTAGTAGTTTTATTGCCAACATACTACTTGTAGTGACAGTGGTACCCTTGTTATATGCCTCTGGTATAACCTAGACAGTGAGCTCGAGTGGGCTGCAGACTGGTCATATAGTAATCAGTGTGTAAAACTCAAGCACTCATGCACAGCGTTAATAACTGCATGGATGGGTGCAGATTCAGCTCTTGAGCACACTGTCTAACTGCAGTGTGAAAAAGGTGTAGGGATGGGGCTTTGCCAATATGTAGACCTTTGCTTTCATGCATCATCTCTACCTTGTTTGCATACTTTTTGGCATGCCATCCCTACATCTTTATACATTTTTAATGTTTTTTAAGTCTTGTAGCATTAGTTATTAACTGTGGTGCACTGTGGTGGATTAAAACTACCTGGTTACACCATACATTCATTTGGGCATTAACAGTTATATACTAAGTACTTGGTTATCCATCCGCCCAGTTAAATCCCTATGCACATCACTTTACTATGTTTACTTAAGTATGATCACAAGTGCATGCCCAGGAGTTGATAGGGGAACTGGGTCTATAAACTGATATTATATGAAACAATCTTAGACTGTAAATATAGCCGATTTATAACTCACTCACATGCACTGTTTGTAGTACTGAGCCTGCACAGAAGCTTAGTTGCTAAAATTGATGTATTAAGAGTTCTACAAACAAGAATTCGAGTTATAAGGGGCTTATGCCAATTAAATTGGATAGTCTACGCTACTGTCTGCATTATACTTTCACTGACTCTTACTACTTTCAGAATCACGTGATATGATGTATGCACCTACCTTGCTCAAGTATCGTATATATATATAGCTAAATAGCTACAAGCAAGAGTTAATATACCTATCAGTTATGCCCCACTACCACCCGTACTGGCAGATGGCGAGCATTATAGGGGCTTTGACCAAAAGAGGCTGCCCCTATAGTCAGGCATTTGATTACCTCTTAAGACATCTTGATTACAGCAATGCATGGTCTTCGTAAACTGCATACTTACACTGCATGACATTGTGTCAAATACTCAGTAATCCCCCACGTACCTTCTGCAAAATTGATATTTCAAATTCTCACCTTGCCCCATTGTACCCCGTACTGGGGGTGGTGGGGCATAACATTGATAGTTGCATTATATTGTCTTGCTACTTGCTATATATTAGCACAATAGGTGTCTGTTATTAGTTAGCTAATTCAAGCTTTGTTTGTCTCCTCTGTGTTTCATGCACATCCATGGTGCCACATTGGGAAGCAAGTGAATTAGAGAATTCTACGGCAAAAAGGTTGCTTCAATATATGTGTCAGATTTTGCAGAGGGCTAGTAAAGGCATGATTGCACAAGAAAGACATGTCAATTGCAGGACCATGCTAGAGCACCACTCATTTATGTTAAATTGCTTCCCAAGCAGGAGCTGCAGCAAACACAAGGGCACACCCAGTCACCCTCTGTTGGTGCCATGAAATACTCCCTTTCTTTCTTGCCTCTTTTCACCCATTCCCATGCGGATCACGTGATAGGCCTGCAGGACGAAAGGTCATCAATGAAGGTGATGTAGGCTGGACACGGCATGTGCTTGCAAAAGGCAGGAGCTGAGTGTTCTCCTCGACAGCTTTATAGATATACTGATTTTTTACTCTATGTAGCCATGATTGAGAGGGTAGTTGATTGGATATACTGGGATGGGGACAAGGATCGATTTATGTGATTTCTTACCACATCTGGTCACATTTGTCTGCTCTCCAAACTTCCTCTGATAGTGTGAGTATAGTGTGCTGCCTCCCTTCCCCCAACCTGCCTAGGAAGCGAGGCCCTTGGAGTACCTCCAGGAAACTGATTTTAGACACCATTGGGTGTAGCTGGTCCACCTGGCCCAACCCGGTTCTACAAGGTCCACCTGGTTTGCCTGGTTCACGTGGGTCAGGTGGCACTTCTCCTGGCCTGCCCTCCACCAACCAAGGTTAGTCAGCCACACTGACCTGCTATTGTACTATCATTGCTATTGTGTAAGCTAGATACTTTTTTCATAACATTTTTCTTGTGTTTGCATGATATGCTATTGTTCCCTATATTGCTACTGCCTTTGTGCTATTATTGCTACTACCATCACATCTATATTTTGGGAGAAAGGTGAGGGACAGTAGAGTGTGCCGAGGTGGAGGTATGAGCAATGAGGTAGCTAGTCACATGTTGGACCTGTCAGGTGATCTAGTGTCCATTAGCAACTCCACATTTAAACCAGGACACAACATAGCTCACTCATCCAAGGTATATGTAGGTAGTTTAATTACAATGTGTCAGTGAAAATGGTGACAGGCTACTAGCTCTCCAGCTTTTAGTTGCATAACAGCTTGGCTGTGTGTGGTGATAAAGTGAGGGAGAACTATGGTCATGGAATGTTTGGCCAGCTCCTCTGCACATATTTACAGTGCTGTAAAGAAGTAAGATCCCGTGATGAAAATGCTCTGCTATGAGCTAATGATGCACATTCAAGTGCAATGCAGATAGAGGTGTGCTTTGCTATTCACGACGGTAGAAGCATCACAAAATAGAGAACAGAAAAAAAGCTGAATACACAATATTCTTGTTTTGCTACATGGGTTCTCCTTTGACCCTCTCAGCATTCCTAGTCAGACTGAGCATCCTCTCTTCCAGTGGGTGGAGGGTACCCACCACCACCAGGGAGTGGAGAGGAGGGCCCAGGTCCCAGTGGTGGATCTCCTGCAGCGAGTCATGAGCTATCCTCTGAGTCACAGCTCCCACCCTCGCTACACCAACACAAGTGGTGGCAGCCGTCAGGACTATAATAGCAAAAGAGGAAAATGATGTCATGGCTTATTTTTTTGTGAGATGTGGTTCGTTGATTGTTCATGAATTTTCTTGGTAATGAGGCACTACTCTACTACCACATAACTGTTGTCATGTGACTGTTGCCACACTTTGAATCACTAGTTCTCTCCAGTTACAATTTTCCTCACTTCTGTAGTTACCTTATCAACGTGTGCATTGCTAACAATTGTTTGGCATGCCATTATACGTGTGTATGCACTTACTCAGCCAAACCGTCTACCATTACAATTTACTATGCGCTTTTTACTATCTAGTTCCCATCACACGATATTTATCCAATCGAGCATTCCTTTACCTAGAAAGTGGAGGCTACAGGCAGTACATACAGTCAACTTACACACCTGTAGCGCATAAACTCAACACATTATGAATATTTGTTAGACTCATTCCCAGGCTCCCCGCACACACAAACCCAAAATAGATTCTGCATTCCAAGTGATGAGAGCTGGGTGGCGCCTGAGAATGAAGGTAAATACAATCGGAGAATATGGTACTTCTGTGCAATTTTGTGTCGTCAGGTGGGTGAGTAGGCAAGTGGATGGCCCAGGCCCACTCCAAAATTTCTTGCATTACTTGTATGGTTTCATGCCATTTTGGGTGCTACTATTATGATCTGGGCTATTGAAAACAAAAATCTGCCATGGCATGCAATCCTTATATTAGAGGATCTAAATTAGCAGAACATAGTGTAGCAAGAGTGGGTGAAAGGACATTTACAATATTTGACATCTACCAATGCCCACTGAAACATGGTCATGCACCATTCTTACATCTCAGTGCCTCTCCTTTTCTCTGCTTTGACTCCACTACCTCCAACAGTTGGGAAGCAGCCTGGGCTACTGTCATGTATCGAGGAGGCTCATACACCTTACGCCCTCTGCAGGAATACATTGACCCAGTAGCCACTGTCTCTACAACCAGAAACAGTATAGCCCATGCCACCAGTAGATGTATATATACAGTATTGTGACATGCTGCTATTGGCTTTAGGGTTTCTGTGTACAGCAGTGCTAGGGTAAAATAGGGTAGTCCTATGGCAGTGCAATAAACATAGGACATGAATTCAGGATGGCAAAGTTTACATGTATAATAATAATGAGTGGTACAGTACAAGTACAGCACTAGGTTATATCTTACCTCATTAAATTTTCGATCGACTGTTCTTTCACTTTGATATCTATACGTAGAAAGTAAAACACAGCTAATAATTTTTGCACTGACCAACATCAATGACCTATTAAGTTTTGCACAGGCTCACTTTTTGTACTGCTGATTCTGTTGTTCAGCCAATCAGTGACGAGCAATTACACTTACTGCACTGTTTACATCTTGTACTTATTTATTGCACTCTTCTAATGGAGTTCTATTATAGTCAGTAAAATTGACATTAAAAGAGCATAAATACGAGTGCATGTAGGTAAGAACAAGAAGAAAAGCAATGTTGAAAGGTATAGAAAATCAAGATGAAATACCTCCCACTTTGCCAGGATGCGTCTACATAGTCACAGCTCACACTTAGAGTTTAATAATACTAACGAGCAACTCCAATTGGTTTGTACCAATGGAGGATTCCAGTTGCTTTGTACCAATGGAGGATTCCAGTTGCTTTGTACCAATGGAGGATTCCAGTTGGTTTGTACCAATGGAGGACTCCAGTTGCTTTGTACCAATGGAGGATTCCAGTTGGTTTGTACCAATGGAGGATTCCAGTTGGTTTGTACCAATGGAGGATTCCAGTTGGTTTGTACCAATGGAGGATTCCAGTTGGTTTGTACCAATGGAGGATTCCAGTTGGTTTGTACCAATGGAGGATTCCAGTTGGTTTGTACCAATGGAGGATTCCAGTTGGTTTGTACCAATGGAGGATTCCAATTGGTTTGAAGGACTCGGAAACAATGTGTAAGTTATCACATATATCCCTTGCAATCTTAACAAGGCGGTTGAAATAGAAATGTGACCCTACTAGTTGCTTGAACTTCTCAGCTGTGAATGACTGTTACTGTGAACCTGGCATGAGTTAAATTATCTACTGAAAGTGCATGGCGTGTTAAACCAGGAACCAGTGTATCATTACACATGTAACCAATAAAGTTAATCCATTCAGGCATCTGTCTATCCGTCTATTCATTCCTCCCTCCGTCTCTCCACCCACCCATCAATCCATCCATCCCACTACCCACCCACTCATCTATCTACTCCCTCATCCACCCACCCACCTATCAATACATCCACATCCATGTTAGTACTTGAGCAGGCACTCTAATTCTGAGCTCTCTCTGAGCTTTCATGTCCTCCAAACACAACATAGGTTACCTAGTAAGCATAGGGTATGTAGTCCTCTTTCCAAATTGCTCTCTATTCTCTCCACAAAGCTCTCCGGCTTCCATGTCTCTGTCCAGAACGGGATTGAGACGGTCTCTCCAAAGTGGTACAACTGCAGCCCACAGCAGCCAATAGCATTCATTATGGATGCATTGTGCACCACCTGGTATGAAATTCCCATCTCAGAAGCCCTGATTATCAGATCAGTGTGGGTGGTAGCACTGTGTGTATGTGTGTGTGTGTGTGTGTGTGTGTGTGTGTGTGGTGTGTGGTGTGTGTGTGTGTGTGTGTGTGTGTGTGTGTGTGTGTGTGTGTGTGTGTGTGTGTGTGTGTGTGTGTGTGTGTGTGTGTGTGTGTGTGTGTGTGTGTGTGTGTGTGTGAAATATGCATTGAACTGACAAGTGTGTGCAGAAGGGGGTTCAAAAGCAGTTCACACAAACCCAACTTTGTAAGGCCAAAACACTCGCACAATGCCTAGCTTCACATAAAACCTTGACTGTAAGTGTCCACTGCTGGCCGTAGCACAGTCCAAATACCTTTAACTGCTGCGGCAGTGCACCAATCTATATATAGCACCATCAAAGACACACGATGGAACAGGCAGAAATGCATAAACATCCCATGTATGCGTCCATTCATAATCATTTAGCTCTTGAGTTCAGAGAATATCTAGCACCTTATCTTCTTGGTAGTGCCAACACATCTCTTTAGAGAAATCCTGGCTAATGTGTATGTGTATGTTTATACATTTGTGCATGTGCATGTGCTTGATTGAATGTGTGTGCGTGTGTGTAGGTGTATTTGTACATGTATGGCAAGAGTATGCGTATGTATGTGAGGGTATATGGTGCATGCAAGTATGTGTGTGTGTGTGTCTGTGTGTGTGTGTGTGTGTGTCTGTGTGTGTGTGCATGTGTGTGTGTGTGTGTGTGTGTGTGAGAGAGTGAGTGTGTGTAAATATTTACCCCAAGGGGTCTCCCACCACCAGGAAGGCAATGTCGTCTTCTTCTGCTCCAGCCAGAATTTCATCTGCAGAGTATGTACATTCATAATGCAGACACATTACACATATGGAGTGCTTACATTAAGCACAATGATTTGTAACTCTCCAATCATCCTAAGGTAGTCATCATGTACATAGGTACGTATATACACTTTGTGTGGTGCGAACCAACGAAGGTAGTTACTGGAAGGAGATGCACCAAATTAACCATTAGCAGTGGTGCAGAGTAGTAATCCAACTCCTCAAGAGATAATTGTGTGTACTAACAGTAAGGCTCATTAATGGGAGGTAGTTTCAAGTTAATGGAGCAGAGTGGAAAAAATATATCCACACATAACATGTCCTTTACTAATGTCCAAACAGGTAACAGGTAACAGGTAACAGGTAACAGGTAGCACACAATGACATTATGAATGGTGTAGCATCTCAAATACATACTGGGAACAAGGCTAGCACAATCCACACTCTACTGATAACCTAAAGGGATATTCACAAGACCAAAATCAAGACTAGCCTCATTCCCAAGTTTCCCACGTTGACATGTTGACGGAAGCAGAAGATACAAAAGAGGAAAGGCCTGGGAGTACTTACATGTGAATATCAGGTGGATGAAGGGGGAATGGGGCCCAGCTCTTCAGTAACACACCAGCTATAGATCATCCAACACTAGCAAGGCATGCAAGAATTTAGATGTTATGCAGTTAAAACTATTCAGCTTGATCGGTACCAATTTACTTACAAGCACAGTGCATGCATATTTGACATTGGGCCCCGCCTCCACCTAGCATCTACTAGACGTCATTCACATGATAAGTGTTCACAGACCTGCCCGTCAGTTTTTGTTACTCTTTTACTATTGTGTATTACCATCAAATGAAAACCTTGTACTGGGAACAAGGCCACACCAGTACCTGTTTTGTACCTGAACTTTGCTCTACCATATCTCGGTCTGCCAGTATAACATCTCGGCCATAAAATTCTTCCTAAGGGAAAAAATTGATGCACTACTGTCAACTTCTTGATACATGAATGGCCCAGCATATCAGTTATAATAGTGTGTACGTATTGTGTTTCATAATGCAGGTACAAACTCTGATAACCACCCAGCTAGCTAGTGCCCTGCGCCCAATGGAAAATTAAAGGGGCTACCCCGTAATTAGCAAGCACTGCCCGTTTCCTACCAGTACCGCCTTCCCCACAGTGAGGATAGAGGTGTAGGCCTCCAGGTAGACCCTGGACGCCCTCCGCACGATCTCTAGACCCTTCACAGTGATGTCAGTAGCATCACATAACCCCAAGCCAACGAGATACAGCATTGCACTGAACGCACGAAGCTCTGGCCTTACGTCAGTATACGGTCGTAAACAGACATAACCAACCCGCATCGCTAGCCCCGCCTACTATGTAGAAGAACAATCTGCAACTAACCCAAGGATCTGTCCTTCCTGCACAAATCCTTCACGTTTCCTGTAAACCTGATGTGTAGTCTACATGTAAAATGAAACGTGATGCGGCAGTTGCCTACGTTTGATTGTACATTAGCTATCTATGTATTGAACCTCTAGCTACAGTTAGTTCATCATCCTCTGTGCATGCCTCTGCTGGAGTGCACTTGCTTACTGAATATGACTCATTTCAATGAAAACAGGATTGAAATCGGTCTAGGAGAGAGTTGTCATTTGGACAGTTGCAATGCCACCCTCCTATTTTGGCAGAAAATAATAAAACTCTTTTTGTATAGTGTAGAAAACGAATGGATAGTTTGGTACTCAGCATTGGCACTCTCAGCAGCAGTATATCTGTGCATACGCAATGCCAGACTGCCATGACTCTCCTAATGTTAACAGTTGCAGTTCCACTGTGTATTCAGATTTAAGAGGCAAACACAATGGCCATGCACACACCCAGGCGGCCACCATGCACCTACCAAGCTTCTTATTGTTCAGTCAGAGCCAGAGAGTGCTTGCAAATGAGTTGATACTACCTAAGCATGCAGCAAATAGAATCCCTCCCACCCGTCCCTCGGCCTGAATTCCATTCACTGTGGATTTAAAAGCACCTACCAGTCCACATGCACGACTGTGCCAAGCTTAGCTACTGGTAAATCCATCAGAGGTTGCAGATAGGTGCAGCCAATGGAGCTGCCTGCAGCTGCTACATTCAATACTATATATCATGTTTGTGTCATTTATCAGTAAGCCAGGTTTTTTTGAGTGGCCCAGTAATGAGTCCATGTGATTGATTGTGTGGTGAATAATCTTGAATACTGCCTGACTTTCCACTAGCTACAGGTCTGCAAGGTGCATTAAGTGTTATAACCTACCAGGGGCTAGATTCTAGGTGCAGATTGACTTCTGGCCTTTACATGCGCCTCATGCTCAGCCTCATTTTCCGTGGCATTAACCATGCAGATTATGGAGAAAAAGACACAATTATGAAGATTGTAGCTAGCCAATAAAAATGTGAACAGGAGTGGCATTTTAGTTTGGCAGCTCTTACTATTATACTACACGTGAATTAGAGAGTCACGATACAGTCGTGCAGAATGCATGCATAGGCCTATATCTGCCCATGTTTCTACAGTTTGACTCAATTATAGTTTGGAAATAAGCAATGTCATTTTGATTTAACAGTGGTGTGTTTATTCTGCAAAGGAAGATGTGCATTGTGCAGTGGCGTAGGAAAGACTTTTTGATTGGGGGGGCACAGTTTGAAACTACACATAGAGTATAGTGAGCAATTTAATTTATGAAAACTTGGGGGGCACATGCCCCCGGTGCCCCCCCCCCAGTTCCTGCGTTATAGAGCCTTGGTGTCATTATAATGAATTGTCGCAGGTCAGTCTTCACCACACAGAAGGGTAAGATTGATACTGGTAGCCATGGATACATCTTATCAAGCTGCAGACATATGTTGTGCACTTTTCTTGGATTGCTACCAACTCAAGTACCGGCATGCATGAAAATCTGAACTACTAGCTAGCTACTCTGTCTTTTTTGTCAGTAAAGTCTAATTGTATTTTGTTTTAGCATCACGCAGCTGTAGTGTAAGCTATAAATCTTGCAATTACTGCGCGCGTGCAGAAGTCTCAGACTTCAAACACGCTGGAGCCTTCTCGGCTGTACAAACCTCCCAGCAAAAAATGCTATGTACAACTAAATCAAACAGAGCTACAAAGATGGTGCAAGTGCGGTACTCTTTGAATGTGCTTTTGTACCAAGAAGGTGCGAGAATAATTGAAGTTCTTTATTCGCGGCGGGACACTCGTTCTACGAGTCCGGTCTCCGCTCAAAGCCAATTCGCCGCTCGTGGTACATTAGTCCAGTGAAGTCAGAATGAGTTCTCTTCCGAACCAAGATAATTGTGTGGACAAAGTGAAGCTCAATTACTAGGTCCGACGGAAATTGTTATATAAATGACCGGTCGTGCGACGCCTGAAACAAAGCAACTTCTATGGCAGGGAATTTGAAGGACGACATGGAGTCACCTGAATCCTCACCAGATTGCAGGCTCGTGAAATTTTACAGCAGCGACGTTCACGACGAAGTGGATTTGCATTTTGTAAGAGCCTTGTCAGCGGCGACAACAAAATCTGAATCGCCTGAAGGGTCGCCGAAAAGCGAAGGTACGTGTATTGCAGAACTATGGAAACCTGAACAGCTGAGCTAGCTACCATGCACATTTAATAGCATTTAATATAGCTACCGAGTATTACTATCCCTTCCCCTCCCCTCCCCTCCCCTCCACTCCCATGCAGGAAAACCACGAAGCACTCCGACCACTACAGCCCCACTCAGAATCCAGTCTGTAGCCACCACTGCTCTTCCTCCTATTACTGTGAACACACACCACTGGCAGCATCATCCACCTACATCCTTCCCTACTCATTGCAGTGAAACACATTCACTTCACCCACCCCGACTAATGCTACACAACAAAGGAAGAATAGTCCACCCACAGTTTGTTGAGTTTGTGATCCATCCTGAGGTGGACCCATATAAGGACATTCCCAAGCTCCCAGGGCAGTGTGATCCCTCCTTCTCTCCTCCTCCTCACATTGGGTGGATATCCTGCGAGGATATGGATAGAGGCAAGTCAACATACAACTTCTAATTGGGGCGAGCCTGAGCGAGCCCCACACTAGCGTGACTGCATTGCGCACGCGTGAGGGGTGGGGTCTGGGCACGAGACTAATATCGTGCATGAAGTATGTGAGGCCAGTTGAGGGCTACTGTCAGAGTGCAGCGTCGGGGACCCGGAGCGAAAACGACTGAAGTTGAAGCACGCGTGGCACTGGTTTGTGCTTCTACCGACGATGGCAGGCCGCTCACAGGCGGTACAAATTTTACATGGACGGTGGTGACTGGGCGCCCGAGAAATTTAGCTCATGATTTTTGGTGTAAAGCTTAGTCCATGCATGCGTAGCCACGTCAGCTACCCTGGCTGGAGAAATGGCTGGAATATGTGATACTTATATACTATCTCTGGTGAGGACGTAGCTACTTAGCTATATGCGTTATTAAGCTTGGCACAGTCGACAGTGACAAATCCTGCTGTGTGCCATGGCGAAGTAGTAAATCAGCAGTTTGCTGCTTGCTCAGGCTCGCCCCATGATGATGAATCATCTCACTAGTAAGTGTGTTAGGAGTAGTCCTTAGTCTCAGCATATTGCCATGCTGCGCCAATGCTATTTTACATGTATACAGTAGTTATATATGTAGCTGCATGTGGTGATGTGAGTCTATATGCACTTATGTCATTTTGTTGCACACTGTAGGTTGTCAAGAAGTTGGTAGTTCTAATTTGATGGACTTGTCTTTAACAGAGGAAGAACTGAAGCATATTCTTGAAGACACATAACATTCAGTTCATACAGCTATGACGTTTTTGTGCCATATAAACTTTAATTAATTCCATACCTTAATTCTATACTCAGCCTGAATCAAAACCTAGAAAAGAACCCAAAGCCAATACTGTAAAATTGGGATACTAAGCACCGTTGCCAAAATTTAATGGACGATGGATCCTTTTAATTGTGGGGTGCTTATATTTACAGAGTGCTATAAAATGCATGTAATATTAATATGGTAGGGTACATGTATTAGCTGTGGTGTTTTATACCTGTAGTTTCTAGGTGCCTATATTCAGGGGGTGCTTATTTCATATATATGGGTGCCTAACACTGCCTATAATATCCCAATTTTGTGGTATATCAAAACACACACACACACACACACACACACCACACATGCACACACACACACACACACACACCCACACACACATGCACACACACACACACACACACACACACACACACACAAACTATATGTCACCCCA
Source organism: Agelas oroides (assembly GCA_949130485.1). Taxonomy (NCBI): domain Eukaryota; kingdom Metazoa; phylum Porifera; class Demospongiae; order Agelasida; family Agelasidae; genus Agelas; species Agelas oroides. Next base: position 3,839,500 of record OX422204.1, on the reverse strand, counting down.
TCCACTGTCACTTACACAATGATCAACTAACCACCCAGGATAAATAACGGCAACCGACTTTCATATTGACTTGTGCTATTGTCTAATGATATGCACACAGTATTTATCAAGAGTGGTACAGAGAACTTATAAAAGTAAAGCAACCATTAGCTAGAACGAATCATACACTCCCGCCTCATGAACTATATCTACAAACAAACCGTCTTTCATCCAGCTGTCAATACGGATTCAGACCCCGCTCATCCACCCAAGAGGCCCTTCTTTCTGTTACAAACGACTGGCATCTCATGCTGTCTAAGCATCGTCAAGTGACCTCCATTTTCTTTGATGTCAAAAAAGGCTTTTGACTCAGTCCCCCACGACAAGTTAATACAATCTCTTGCCCAGTTGGCGTTTGTGGTTCCCTGTTGCAGTGGCTGATAGACTATCTCCAAAACAGACATCAACGTGTTGTCCTAGATGGAGAATCTTCCAGCCTTGTCTCTGTCTCCTCAGGGGTACCTCAGGGCTCTATCTTGCATGGGCCTCTCCTGTTCATCATTTTATGGACTCTATCACTGACCTACCTCTATCCTTGGGAGCCAAACTTGTCCTATATGCGGACGATATTCTACTTTACAAAGCTATAGATTCCCCTAACAATGTTTTTCGTCAACAAGACGTAAACCTTATCCTCCAGTGGTTTCGTGATCATGGCTTAACTGCCAATCATTCCAAGACCAAACTCCTTCAAGTCACCAGGTCAAAGACTGCTCCTGAAGTTCCTATCTCTATTGATGACTATCCACTCTCCCCCAGCAATACGGTGAAATACTTAGGAGTGACCCTATCCTCAAATCTCTCCTGGTCGGATCATATTAACTCGGTCTGTAAAACTGCAAAACGTCACCTGGGTCTTGTCCATCGAAAGCTGCATCAAGCATCACCCTGAGTTCATCATGCAATCTATTGCAGTACTATCCTTCCCAAACTGGATTACTGTTGTGCTGTGTGGGATCCTCCTGATAAGACTGCACTGAATCGAGTCCAACAGTTTGCCAGCAGGGTCACCACACAAAAATGCCATGCCAAGCACTCCACCTTGTTGAATTCCCTGAACTGGCAGCCCCTTGAGATCAGCAGGAGGGTAATTAAACTTAAGGTCTGCTATAATATACTTAATAATTATTCTTGTATACCCTCTTCTGTTTTTACCCCACACCCTTATTCTGGTTTACATCATTTTCATGACAGAATGCTCCTCAGACCAAATGCCAAGACCTACTCACATGGATACTCCTTTTTTATTGATATTGTACCCATTTGGAATTCTCTACCCGCTGATGTAATTAGAAGTCTCTCACCCAGGTCTTTCAAGACCAAAATTCTTGCTTTGTACTCCTAACATTACCATTCCTTTCTTTTCTCTTCCTGTATTGTATCTCTACTTTTGTGTCTCTCTGTGTACTTGTCCTCTACTATTACTTACTCATCCTGTTACCTATTTGTTGGATCACCTGGAACGACACCGTTATTAGCTTTACTAGCTACCTTGTCTGACGGGTTGCATTAGTTTACCATGCATAAACTAACAGGCTGATAAAGTGATATATAAACACTCTGTAAAAAGCAGTATACAATATTCATAAAACAGGACTTAAAACGTGTACAATCAGCTTCCTGGTACTTTGCTTTGTGATGATGCAGACTCCAGTTCTGTAATCCTCCTTCTGAGACTCTCTAATGTTTCATCTTTATCTACTGAATCGTCACTGTTGACCACATTGTTCTTACTGTATGTGGTACTGGTAGTAGCTGCAGCTGACCTGTCAAAGATGCTGTCACCCTGGGGGTCCCTGTAGATGGCCACCATCTGGGACAGGAATGATCATAGTTAATGATACTAACATGCTGGAGACTATAACAGTCATGCTGGATTCCACCCAGCTAGTACAGTACTGTATGTTCTGAAGATTGCACCATTGTTGAGTTGTTGATGAAGTAATTGGTTCCAAGTGCGGTATTTTTCACCATCAACAGCAAGGTCTGTTGCTGCTGAGTTGTTGATGAAGTTGTTGGAATCATTGTCCATGAATTTATGCATCATCATCTACGGCCTTTATGAACTAAGCTAAGGCAGAGCCTGGGAATTTTCAGGCTCACACCGTAGAGCTGAAAATTTCGTGGGTACTTCAATTTTGTGGATTTGTAAGAGGTGATCCACAAAAATAAAATCAAGTAAAGAATTGTTTGTCCTGCCCATTCTACATAAGCTCTGGTATACTATCTGAATGCCTTGGTAATGCTGATGCCTAATGCTAATTAAACATGTGAGCTCATGACAAATGTAGTAATATACTGCCCAGAGTAAACTTGGGCTGCAGTGTATTCCTGCAAAATTACTTCTCAGTGGGGATCTTGAGCAAGTCTATATAGCCACCCTCCCCCAAGCTATGCCACTTCACAATGACTAGCATTAGCACTTGTATGTAGCGTCCCTACCTTGGGAACAAAGACAAGTCCCAGGATGACAGTAGTACCAATGAAGAACCCAGTACTGAAGAGAGCAGGAAACACATTGACAAAGTCCTTCAGGGAGTAGGTAGCGACAATAATGACTGCAAGCACAATGCTGGTCACATAGGTAGCTGCTGCAATGTACTTGGAATCATCAAGTCCCTTGACCTTCACCTTGCGAGTTGCAAAGGCAAAAACAAGGGCAATGACCTGCAGTACCATCTTGTAGCCATACAGGACACCCAGGAAAATGCTCCTGGCTGTGGAGCTGCAGATATATGTGAAGTAGAGAGTGACAACTTCACGTTCCTGGAAGGAGAAATAGGTGCAGCGAGAGAGGACATGCATGTTGTGAAGTGCATAAGAAGGATTCAGTGAGAAGAGTGTACAAAAGTAAAGTTATGAATGTATCAGCCTACCCCTTCCACATTCCTTAGGTTTTCTCTGTTGGGGACTCGGATGGCTATTAGATTTCCCTGGACCGCCTCCACAATGGTATAGACCAGGAGAATTATCACATCTATCAACACCAACACCAGCACTCCTAGAACTAGGTACCTGTCCTGCAAGGGCTGTATATGTATATATATATGCATTATCATATACCAGTATCAATACATTTATTCCCATAGAAAAGTGGCAATTATTTTTGTAATTGCACAGGTAGAAAAGCTTCTGATTGGACAAAAATACAAAAGCTACAAAACTGTGCAAGGTGTAATAGTTCACTGATTGGTCAGTAGCAATTTGCTGTAAACTATATTAACATAATGTAAACTTGTAACTTGTAAGTGACAACAATTTGCTGTAACTCTACAGTTTGCTGTAAACTTGTATACTATAAGTAATAGTTAAATCCCTCCCTGGGGGGTGGTCGTTTTACACATTGGTGTCGGGCGTAGCCCGACACCAATATGCAAGACCACACCCCAGGGAGGGATATAACTATTATATAACTTGTTACCTAGGCAACATCACTGTAGAAAAGAGATATGAGCAACATTCTTATATGTTTCCTAGGTAACGGGTTATATACCACCACATCTCATACATGCTCATACTTATTATAGCATACTGTAAACTTGGCAAGTTTATGATTAACAAGGAACAGCATGTTTTCCAGTACAATTTGGGATTAATAGCACTCATGAATGGCATAATTGCACTCAGCTTCACCTCGTGCAATTAATAGCCATTCAATCGTGCTATTAATCCCAAATTGCTCTTGAAACCATCTGTTACTTATACTTATAGCATTGTTCATATCACATCAATTAGTAAAATTAATGTGTAACAAAACTATAAAGATGCTCTACACTAAAAAACTCATAGAACAAATGATATGGTGATAAGCAATTGCTCGGACACCTTACTGTGCATGGTTATACAACTTACATAGTCAAACTTTTTAAGCTTGGGGTTGTTGAAGATGAAGTACACTCTGGTCATCTTGGCAAGGATGGTCCCATAGCACAGGGAGTATCCCAGTGCAGTCAGCCATGGAGTGACCTGGGAGGTGTGTGTGTATATACATGCCAAATACTACAATGTCATAATTAGCTAGGGGATATACTGTCTGACAATTTCCTAGTTCTCTCTAACAACATTCCTTGCAAAGAACACCTTCTCAGATTTTTTTATGCATACACCACCTGCATACCCAATAGTCAGCGGCTAATATGAAGGGTACCCCATACAAGGAATGCTAGCTCTCTCTTTATGATTGTATATTCAGGTCACTGCTGGCCTTTCACATATTCACCTCATAACACCAAACACACCTGTTGTAATTCACAAAGTGAACTCTGTAATTCAGAGTGTTGGTGTTATAGAGATTCAGATTAGCTAAATGTACCTACATTGCACATTGCAGCCACAGCTTGTGGGTTAGTGGTAGGGATGATGAAGAAATAGATACTCATGTATAAGATGACTGCTCCACACCCTATCAAGTAGTTCAGGTTGTAGCTACTGAGACGAATCAGCCTGAGGGAGAACAGAGTGAAGACCATACAGGCAGTGATGCCTATGCACCAACAGTATACAAGAAACTCACAAGTTAACACTGAAGTGATTCTAGTTGCCTATTATGTAGCCTCCTTCATATAGTCATGATAACATTGGATCAAAAACCTTTTATAGCAACCTACTTCCTGTTCCTGAACATGCAGTTGAATGTGAGGCAAGCCACTGCAAAGGAAATGCCTGCAGTAGCCAGGATGGAGAAGATGACAGTGAGGGAAAGATGTACTGACACCACCTCTTCCGAGGGAACACCATCATATGGAATTACACCTCCTGGAAGTCAACAAAGAAGAAGAGTGAGTGAGAGTTACCAACTTCCCGTACATGCACAAGGTAGACAACCATAACCATGCACATGGCAGACAATCATAATACAATGAAGTGGAAGTGTTTCTCCCAGCCCTCATAACCCACCTGGCCATGAGTTCTCCTCCTCCCCAGGTAGGTAGGTAAACTGGTAGTTCCTATTCACACTACCTATTACCACTAATCCAAGTCCTTGCTCTGTGATACAAAGTGTGTGTGTGTGTGTGTGTGTGTGTGTGTGTGTGTGTGTGTGTGTGTGTGTGTGTGTGTGTGTGTGTGTGTGTGTGTGTGTGTGTGTGTGTGTGTGTGTGTGTGTGTGTGTGTGTGTGTGTGTGTGTGTGTATGGTTGCACATGCATGATAGTAGACTGAGATACAGTAAATGTTGCATACATACATACACAAGTAGCATGTCATGCACCAAGTGTACTAGCTGCTCTACTGCCGATGCCAACAGGTGATTTCATGTACTGGTAGAGAATTTGAAAGAAGGGAGACTATGCTGTATTGTTACTTCAAGTATCCTGGAAATCTCTAATGAATACTCAATGCTGAAAAAATGAGGGGGCACTGCATTCCACAAAGGTTGGTAATGTGATATTTAATTGCAGACTTTTGGGGCACATGTATCACTTGGTAACAATGCTATTCATGCAGCCTTTTCCCATTTTTGTCTCATTTTTTCATAGAAAAGTTGATTGCCATCCCTACCACTAATCACCTCCTAAAACTACTTATGCAGATTTACTTGATTGGTTGGAGCTTGTATCTTACCCTGATATCTATATTGGTAAACTTGCAGCTTTTTTGCTTCTCGTATTCCATTGGAGCCAAATGACACCAAACCCTGCAAAGATGGGGAGTTCATACCATGTTACTGCAGCTCATTCAATAACCAGAACGGCTTTGAGAGATACCAGCAGTTGCACCAGAGAGAGAGAGAGAGAAACTGGCTTTCAAGCCCTCTCTCCCTCCTTCTCTCCACCCTACTAATGCCTCCTCTCACCTCCCTCCTCTTCCTCCCCTTTTCCTTACTGTGCCACCTCCCACCCCCTTCACTCACAGTGATTCCAGTAAAGTTCATTGCCTGCACATGTCTGAATATCACCTCCAATAGTGCACTGTTATTGTAGGAGAAATGATCCAGGGGAAATGTGCCGTTGCCCTGGAGTCCAGCAGCTTCCCACACCTTGATATTCAGAGTTGAGTTCTCTTCAAGCTCTAAACAAACAACAATGTACTCTGATCATGTCTCTATTTTTCTCTCTTTCTCAAGTAAGTAATCTGCACAGATGGTGACTTTGCAACAGATTTGCTTCAACCACACAGCTGGCAAATAAAGGTGTTGATAAACTACTGCTAGTACAGTAGATGGAATCTATGGTTGAACATTGATGGTATGACAAGGAAGACATACAGACTGACTGACAGACGGTCACACAAACTTACCAGTGATGGTCCTATTGAGTGCAAAGGCTAGGGCCCACGTGGCATCATAGCAGTGCTGTGCTAAAAGGTTTGTTTCATTTCTGTCCAAATTGAGCAAGGAAGACTTTCTGTGAGCTGTGTAAGCATCTTGATACTCAAAGCCATTCTGGGAGGAGAAAAAGGAGCTAGGGCTAGAGAAAAGTCCAATAACGGATCTTTTTTTTTTTTTCATGAGAATAATGGTAATCCATGAATAACTTACAACTAACTTTTAGACAGTTCGAAGGCTCACTTTCTTTGGGAGATTTAACGCCCTAGGCTGTCAAAGACACGTGGTATGTACAGCTGATTAAACTCAAGCTAGGCAAAGCCAAAGTGTTTACAAACCTCACTCCACTGGCATTTAGACTTTATCTACCTATTGATGTTCAGGTGTTGGCCTGCATCATTTTATATAGTGCTAGCTATGGAGTCTAACACACTGTCACACGAGAAATTACACTCCTGAAAATGCCAACTCACAATGCCTGTGTCAGTGATAACACTTAGGTTTGTAAGGAATTCCTCCTGGATTACAGCTAGTGTGTATAGTAGAACACTTGCACGCTGTGCTGGAGTACAGCCATCCCCCTGCACCTCCTCTGAAAGCAACCTGTCTCCATACCAGCCATAAGTGAGGAACATGTAGCGAGGGTAGGTCATGCCTAAATTGTGGGCCTGTGCATTGGGAGAGGGTTAGTGAATTGTGTAGCAGATATTAAGTACAAAAAATGTGCAGGATGGACAAACAATCAATGAGTCACATCTCCCTGTAAGAAGGCAGGTGTAGAGTCATCAACTGCACAGTACACATTTCAGATCATCAGCTGCACTTGGATGGCTGGGACTGCAGTGGAGGAACTAGTATTACTATATAGCTTGCATGTGGGAGGTAACACCCTTGGAGTGTTATAAACAGACCCTAAAGGTGCTAGATTAATTCCAAAAAATTCCCGCTATACCATTCATGATGTGGCACATAGCAGACTTGCAAGTAGCAGCATTTGTTACGATCCAGGGACGGATCCGGGGGGGGGGGGGGGGGGGTGGCATTGGGGGCCCAAGGGACGGATCCAGGGGGGCATGGGGGGCCCATGCCCCCCTCTTCGGGACTGAGCGAGCACAAAATGATCGCACGCTTGGCGCACGTAGCTACTCCAATGCAGCGCATATCTCTCTGGTTCATGTCCTGCAAACAGAAAGCACTCAAATTTGCAGCTCCCAAGAGACAGTTCTGTGGCAGTGCCTCAAATACAAAGGCTGATTCCGAAGGGAAGGGGCTCCGAGAAACGACCAATAGATGAATCACCTTAGTAACACTGTGTGCCATAAACTTTGCATGGTTATGGTGGTCTCCGATGGCCTCAGAAGGACTCTCATTTGGTCTAAATTTCAAAATCTTCCTGGGGGAGCATGCCCCCAGATCCCCCTACAATGCTGCGTGCTCTACGACCACACACAACTGCGCACTGCGGGTGCCGCACTAACTCCCAGTTTATGTATGCCCCCCCCTTCTTCAATCTCTCGATCTGCCCCTGCGATCATGGGTTTAATTGAAGAGGTTTGCCCAATGAATGACCATTCAGTGTTTCTGTTCTCACACAACTAAACTGACTTTCATGCCACATGTCTCATTATCTTGCCCCAGCCACATCCTTACTCCTTTATTAGTCATGTGCTGAACTATTCATACCACATTTCAAGTTGCTTATGCAGCTTCACTGAAGTTGCCTGGGCTTAAGACTAACCATGGAGGCTCTTCTCACCTGGTCAACTATAACACAAATAATGTTGTCAAACACAGCTGTCTATCACAGTACCTTGCATATGAGTTGCCGGGCAAAGCCAACATATGAGGCAATAATGAAAATCCTTGCTTGAGGATCAAAGGCCTGTGTGTGTGTGTGTGTGTGTGTGTGTGTGTGTGTGTGTGTGTGTGTGTGTGTGTGTGTGTGTGTGTGTGTGTGTGTGTGTGTGTGTGTGTGTGTGTGTGTGTGTGTGTGTGTGAACGAGTGAGTGTTCCAGTTAAGGAGGGTGGCAGGGAATGTGTCCATTGCACTTGAGTCAGTGTAAATAAGATATTGTGATTTTGCTTTCTTATACTTGATACCTACCTATGTGAACATTACAGTAGTAATTATGCATGCATGTATATTTTGCATGGCATTGTATATTTTGCATGTATATTTTGCACGCATATTTTGCATGTGTATTTTCTTCTATTTCACAGTTTTGTGAGTTCCCAGTCTGATCATTGCACAAACACAGGATTCATGTCCTTTAAACTCCCAACCTGTAACCAGGGTAATGGGTTATACTAAAACATAATATGCAGCCAAACAGTTCCCTTCTGATTCAATAGGGTTGCATGGTCACTGTTTTCATTGAACACTGATTCAAAGTCGAACCACTGCAATGTGCATGCCATACTGCTTGGCTATGCATCATAATTAGATTGGTAAAAGCACTTATTCAGTGTTTATGCAATTCTGGCAAGAAAATTGAATACTGATCATAAGAGCAAAATTGACAAGTAGACACTTTTACTCACAAAGGGTTGTTCACCCAACCGTTTAATGCCATCTTCAGTTTTGAATGTAGTGTCAGTGAAATTGATTCCTTCTTCTGTCAGCAAACTTTTCAGTTGATCCATGGTCTGTGGATGTGTGTGTGCAGGGGTGTGTGTATGCATGAGTGTGTACAATTATGCATGTGTGTGTGTGTACCCGATAAGAGGCATGGCCTGGCTTTACTGTTTGTCTCTGCAGGCTGGTACCAATACTAAATAGTTGTTTCCAGTACTTTAAATATACTGGAGAAGCCTACACAATGTATTTTCACCTATACTATTGATCAGGCTGTCTGTTCAATGCCTAGCTGTCATGCTACTGGTGTCTAGCCTCGTTCCCAGGCCACTCCCACATTTTATCTTGCACTGATCTTGCACTGATTCCAGTGTTCTGGAAAGGGGCAACTTTACCATTGCTTGCCAACAGATCTCTTGAATGCATAGCTACTGTTATCTAATCAGAAAGCAGCCCTGTCAACACTGTGTGGTGTGTTCCACTGTCAGTTAGATGAATTTTTCCCCAAAAAATGGCATTTAATGAAAGATATTCACACCACCACATGAGCTCACCACAGTAAACAAGTTTTCATCTTGTTCAATGAAGGCCACCTTCCTCCACCTAAAGTGCTTGATAACAGCAAAAAACCCTCCTGCAATTTCGCCCTCCGTAGCTAACATCTGAAAGTAGTAGCGGAACCGCTGGCGGTCAGCTAGCTCAGCAGAGGAGGATATGCAGGAAAACTGGATAGGGAGGTGCATGTGAAGGGACAGATGACTTCCACCCCTCCGGATGATTTCACTGTTGAATTACCTGTGTGATATTGTAGTAGTGAGATATCTCAGCAGTGGGTTCTGTGGCAACTGAACATCCCGAGCCAATCCAACTGATCTTGACTGGGTCCTGGACAATCTGCTTGAAGAATGCATCCAACGCCACTGTCCTGTCGCACTGCAGGTGGAAATCCTTCCTGTAACTAACTTCAATGTTGCAAACACCCAAAACCAAACCTGTGGAATATCATTGCCAACTAGAATCCCCTGTCCTATTTCTTAAAGAGCTGCTAGTGCTAGTGATATTACATGAGAAAAAGTTGTGCATTGTTGCAGTAACCTGAAGCTTAGTCTATTCATGTGTAGCCATAGTAGCTGCTTGCTCAGGCTCGCCCCCACAATGTTCTACATTTTCTAGTACATGAGAAGCTGTGCATTGTTGCAGTAACCTTCTTTTGAAGCACTAGCTTACAACATGAAAGCCACACTGCCTGATTATCATGAGGATAAAATTACTGTACTGGGGTACATAAACACTTATCAATACGAGGGGTGCAAATACAAGAAAACAGAAATTAACACAGGGTTCAAATTATTGGGGCAAGCCTGAGTGCACCACACACTAGTGAGTTTGCATTGTGTTACATGTGTGCAGTGACCGACTACTTACTGTTGTAGCAGACGGCCTGTACCGCTCTGAGCAACGGTTCACCACCAACACAACAGTGATTGGTTAACAGACTGACCCAATACACTGAATTACATATTGGCACAAAAAACACGTGTTCAGAACATTCTAGAACCAGACACCTACTACGCATGCTCAGATCCACAAATCAAATAGTGTGACGATTACATAACACAATGTCATAACATCAGTCCAGTACATGCTACATAACTCCCCCTCTTTAGGAACGTGTCCTCACATTTGAGCCGAATCGATCTGGTGGATTCCAAATTCGTTGGGGGTAATGTCTGTTCATTCGTGGCAGTTCAATTCCTTGGTCATTTCTCTGGTTCACGTTCTCTGGTGAACCCAAAGTAGATGGGGGAACCGGTTCGTTCACCTCATCATCCACCACCTCCAAATTAGTGCCAAAGTAATGCTGTCCATGCTCCTCCTCTTGTCTTCCTATATACATCTGATGGGATTTGTTCTCTTCTCGAGTTCTGATATCGTGAGGTGCTGTGTTTGTACGGCTTGAGCCGGTTAAAATGGACAATCATTCTTCAACGACGGTTGTTTATCTCCTGCACTCTGTATGTAACATCTGACAATTTCTTGACCACAACAAATGGACCCGACCATGGTCTGTAGAGCTTTCTCGATTTCCCTCGGGGCACTTGTGGCAACAGTACCCAGACGTGATCTCCTACTTTGAATGGGTTTCCATGTACCCTCTGATTATAGAGCTCCTTCTGGCGTTCTAGCTGTCATGCTGTTCTCTCTCTTACTCTGGCATATGCTTCTCCTAGAGATGCTTTGAGTGTTATGGCATACTGTGACGGCAGCTCCACTGGCAATTTCGCCTGCCGTCCAAACATTAGGTAGAATGGCATAAACCCAGTCGTAGGGTGGACACTTGTGTTGTATGCCATACAAATTAGCCTCACAAACTCATCCCAGTTCTCTGGGTGATCCTCTACAGAGGTATCCAGGCTCTGCAACAGCGTTCTGTTCCATCTTTCCACCAACCCATCTGATTGTGGGTGGTAGGGTGTAGTCCTGGTTTTCTGTATGCCCAATAGCTTGCACACTTCAGCCAAGAGATGGGATTCGAATTGGTGTCCCTGATCAGAGTGGAGTTGCTCCGGTACGAAAAACGACAGAACATTTCATTCACTAACTTCCTTGCAACCACCACAGCTTCTTGGCACGGAATTGGGTATGCCTCTACCCATCAGGTAAAATAATCGTCAGCCACAAGTATGTACGAGTTCCCTGATGAGGATTCAGGTAGAGGTCCCAGAATGTCTGTCGCTACCATTTGCATAGGGTAGCCCACTTGGACACTGACTAGTGGAGCTCTGGGTTTCGAATTTGGCATCTTCCTCTGGCCACATGTACACAACTTGCAAGAACTGCACCACTCTTTCACATCAGCTGCATGCCCTGGCCAGTAGAATCTCTCTCTCAGCTTTTCCAGTGTATTGTTCTCTCCCAGATGAGCTCTTAATGGTCCATTGTGCAGGTGGTGCAGGATCTCTTTTCTCTGCTTCTTTGGGACCACCCACTGGTAAAGGATATTCCCTCTATCTTTATCCTCGAACCGGCGCATAAGCACACCACTAGAAATCACCAGTTGGTCCCACAGCTACAATAGTTGGTGGGCTTCTCGGTCTTTTGATTTAACAGCATCTGCAGTTGGCTGCTGGCCAGTCTCTCTTGCTTCCAGAACAAACTTGAGGTTGGGGTCCTCCTTTTGTAGTTGTCGTAGTTTCACTAGTGATCTGTCACCTATCGGTGATGCGTCTATGGATACGGGGCTCACAGCCACTGCCATTCCCTGGTCATGGTCAATCCTTCCACACTGCTCACACGGTCGCCGTGACAATGCGTCTGCATTGGCATGTTTCCTTCCTGGCCGGTGCACAATGTTAAAGTGTATCCCAGCTGGATGAGGAAGGCAAGGAGCATGTAATTGCATTTGCCAGCCGTACTCTTAGCAAGTCAGAACATCGATACTGTGTGACCCATCGAGAGTTGTTGGCTGTAGTCGTGTTCACGGAGCAATTCCGCCCCTATCTGCTGGGCAGGGAGTTTACTCTCAGGACGGATCATGGTTCGCTGTCCTGGTTGCAGTCGTTCAAGGAGCCAGAGGGACAGTTGGCCAGGTGGCTGGAGAAAATGGCTTAGTGAAATCGGGAAACACCAGAACATGCAGGTGCAGTGCACAGCTTCTGGTGTAGTTCAGCAAACGCTTCTTGGCATTCACGTGTCCACTCAACTGTCACTGTCTTCTCTGTGAGTTGATGGAGTGGCTTAGCAATAGTTGCAAAGTCTCTGACAAAGCGACGGTAGTAGCTGGCCAGCCCTAGGAACTTCTGAACGTCCTTGGCTGACTGTGGAATTGGCCAAGAACCAACTTGATCAATTTTCCTGGGGTCAGTGGCTACTCCCTCCCTCGAGACTTCATGCCGAGGTAGAACACATTCTCTCTGAAGAACGCACACTTGCTAGGTTTGAGCTCCAGTCCAGCTCCCCTCACTCAGAAGTCGTTCCGTGGGCTTCTCAATGAGGACCAGATGGCTACGGAGAAGCTCTCAGAAGGTATTCGTCGCTTTGCTGCTGACACAGTGAAGTTGAAGGCTCTGATTCGTGAGAAGCTGAAGGTCTGAAATTGTCCCCAATCCAATTCTGTGCAAACTCTAGCAGACACTGAAGTGTGTAGCTTAGAATCTGTAGAACTTGTACTATCTGGCATATTCTTTAGAGCTGTTTGAGACAAATTGTTTCTCCAAAATTATAATTTGGTTGTTGATAGCGACACAAGTTTCTCAAGGTTCATTGTTGCGTGTGTGTGTGTGTGTGTGCTTTCCCTTGGTCCTATTCGGTTGCAATAAGGGGTGTCTGGCACTGTATGGTCTGGGCACTGGTATTTTACACGAATGTAACTCAAGTGTGCATGCGTGTATGCATTGTGCACACGTTTGTATGCATTGTGCATGTGTGTGTAAGTGTGCATGTGGTATGTGTGTGTGCATATTATGTGTGGTATATATGTGGGATGTGTGTATATGTGGAGGTGTTGTAGAATGTGTGTGTGTGTATAATATGTGATGCGAACTACCAAATAGGTCGGTACTCACTGAAGCAAAACTATTTACATCCAGTATAGAGTTGTCTTGTGGTCTGCACACGGTTCTAGGCCACCTCCCAATTTTCCACGCCTTTCGGCTTGTGTAAAAACTGCATGCACACTATTACCCTGTGTTATGTAATCGGGCGTGCTGTCACTTGAGTGCGGATGGGTGAAGTGACAAAAAGATGTGTACTTTATATTTACACTGTTGCCACGGTAACGAGAATGTAAGCATGCAGAGACATTGTGGTTAATGAATAATTAATTACTATTACTAATGAATAGGAATTGTGCAGGCCGGCAGAGTCAGAAATGTAGAGACGCAGACTCGTCGCAGTTTAAAAATGACAGAAAGCAGTGCTTCTTGCAGCACCGACTCCAGCTGACGAGTAACAAGTGTGACATAAGGTGACCAGGCGAGTGTCTGTATAAACATGGACGAGTCTTCGAGTTCAGGCGCCGATATGAGCGACGTCGGGAGCCTGTGCGAGCTGTCTTCAGGTGGGTCGCTAAGACCGGGTAACTAGAGTACTGTAATGCAGGGCTTGAGGCGAAGGTGTAGTCCACTGTACGTAATGACGGATGATACCAACCCTGTATGCCGCAGCCTGCGACAGTAGCAGTAGCGAGGATGACCTGGGCGCCGTGTGTACCAGCTCTGAGGGATACAGTTCGGACACCGGCGCACTCCTCCAGCCACCCACCACACTGCTCTGGGTCAGGGCGAGTGCCCTGCGGGTCCACGACAACCCAGCCCTGAGCTGGGCTATCCAAGAGCCCTATACGAGGTTCCGTGCTGTGTTCATCATTGACCCTTGGTTTGCCAGCGGTGAAAAGAAATTCGGAGCTTGCAGGTAAGGCACTGTAATGTTCCCTTTAATGTACCATTTTAGCTCTCTCCTCTTCCTTCCTCTCTCTCATTCTCCCTCCTCCCTCTCCCCTCTACCCTCTCCCCTCTACCTTGTCCCTCTCCCTCTTCCCCCTCCCTCTCTCATTCCGCTCTCTAGATGGAGGTTTCTCATCGAGTCACTGCATGATCTGGACAATCAGTTGAAGTACTTCAACTCACGTCTGTATGTGGCTCGAGGGCAGCCTGTGGCAGTACTGGAAAAGCTGTGTGGGCAGTGGAACGTAACCAGCCTAGTCTTCCAGACAATTGGAGAGCCACATAGCCAGATGATGGAGACAGCTTTAGAAAGACTGGCCAAGGGGAAGGGATTGGAGGTACGAGGATCGTGTGGAGGACTTTGCGGTGCTACATCCCCTGACCCTTGCTCCCCTCTCTCCCTTCAGGTCCATAAGTTTCCACCACACATGCTCTATGGTGTTGACAGGGTGCTGGAGATGAACCAGAACCAACCAGTGACCACTTTCAACAAGTTTAAGGAGCTGCTACCTTTCCTCGGGACGCCAGAGGCTCCCCTGCACCAACCAAGACTGCCAGTGACAAAGCTAATCACTTGTGAGGATGAGCTACTTGACAGCAACTACAGGTAATGCAAGTCGTGCCTCAAAGTGTAAGAGTGGTGTGTAACTTCCCTTCCTCTCCCCCTCCTCTCCCCCTCCCCCCCCCCCCCCCCCCCCAACTTGCTCCCAGAATTCCGACCATGGAAGAGCTGGGTTTCTTAGGGGAGACACTGTACACCAATCACTGGATTGGAGGGGAGAGTGAGGCCTTGAGAAAGCTGCCCATCTACTACCAGCTGAGATCGCAGCCACCCTCCAACCCAGTAGGTGCCACATCATTTTACCTGTCTCGCACCATGTCAGTGTGTGTGTCACTCCTCCAGGTGGACCAGCTGTTTGACAAATCATCCCTGAGCCCATACATTCGTTTCGGGTGTCTTTCTGTGCGCTACTTCTTGTGGAATGTCAAATGTTATGCCAAGAGCAACCCCAAGCTGGAGTGTCTCATGAAAAAGGTCGTGGCCAAGTTACTCCAAAGGGAGTTCTTCCTCATTGTAGCGGCACAGGTGAGGGGAAGGGAGATGAGGGGGAAGGAGGGAGGGAGGGAGGGGGGGGGGGGGTTATGCCCTTTAGGAAGTTTGTTCAGAATATTATGTACATGTGCACACACACACACGTACGCACACACACGCACACACATGCACGCACACACACATACACATACGTACACACATGCACACACACACACACACACACACACACACATACACACACACATGTATACACATGCACACACATGCACACACACACGCACACACATACACATACGTACACACATGCACACACACACACACACACACACACACACATACACACACACATGTATACACATGCACACACATGCACACACACACGCACACACATACACACACGCATGCACACACACACACGCACACACACAGGTTCCCAACTTTGACTGTAAGCACCACAATCCAATCTGCTTCCAGCTGCCATGGGGAGAGGACTCAAAGCTTGTGCAGGTTTGGAAGGAGGGGAGAACCGGATTTCCATGGATCGATGCAGCCATGAGGCAGCTCAGGAAGGAGGGCTGGATTCACCATTGTTTAAGGTATGTCAGGTGGTCAGGCGGGTTGACTAGCTATGGTCTGGAAAGTAGCGTGCGGGAATTGGATATTCATGAGATGTTACATAATGCAGTGTAATGACCAGTGCTTCTGCTCTAGCCTGATTTTTCTCCACTGCTGCTAGATAAAATCTGGGAGTGGCCTGGGAACTAGGCTACTTCTGCTCATGTGGTGGGTTTGCTGCTGTATGATTCCTGCACAGTTGTTAATAGTGTCCAAATAGCGTGTAATGCTTCTTGCAACAAGGAACAGGCTTCTCAACTCGAACTCTAGTTGGAGCCCAGGAGAAGCAACCTAGGTAGGAGCATTCCTGGCCCTATCATTTTCCCTCTTAATACTGTAATTTAATGGGTTAGGCTCAAAAATTTACTGCACTGCACTGCTCCAAAAATCTACATGTACATGTACCTGTTATGCTCTACAAATGTTCCGATTATGCTCAAACTGTGCGTATCGGGAGTCTGTAACTGGCGGTGCATTTACCCTAACGTTCGGCTTCCACTTAATTCCGGCTGTGTTGGGGCTCTCAAAGTTTGCTTAGTAAGGAAGCTGGAGAAGAAGCGATGACCTGCTGCTAGTCACTTGACTCTCGTTAACGGGGCTAGTCGCCAACGTGGCCAAGTTTCCTCGAAACTTTATATGCTAGCGTTATGCTCAATGCTTTTGCATACCTATTTGGGGCGAGCCTGTGGGGTACCGTAAATGTTAAATGTGCGTTTAAGGTTACGATCAACTGGTTCAAAACCTGTGAAATGCATACAAGGGCCAATTGTTTACGTAAGCAATTATAGTTGATGTAGTACACAATAATTATTTATTGCAGACGCTGCACGAACGCGCGTCCCCAAACTCACTGGCGATGCTCGAGGCCTTGCCGTATTTCGAAAGCAGAAATATAAGGCAAGGAAAGCGTTTCTTCAGTGTTCTGGTGTGTTGTACGGGTAGCGCAGTGTATTTAGCAGGGCAGCTCGTAAATAAATCTCGAAAATTGGACTTGAATTGAAGATTCTACGTTCCGAAGGGCATTTCTTACGCCTAAAGCAGTTAAATTCCTACAAATACTACATAAAGCGCCAGATATCTTCACGTGCCGCCGACCTAGTAAATACCGTGAAGTAGTGCAAGAAAAAATTTCAGGATCGAACTCTTTACAATCACCGAGTAATTTGGCGCAGAGGCATTCGAGCGGTGCGGCTAATTGCTGGTTCGAATGCGTTGGGGCGTTTTTAAACAGAAGCTTATTTCTCCCCGAATGATATATTTCGTTCATGTGCTGTTGGACTGTAACTTGTTTGAGATAAATATCAGTTACGGTCTTCGAAATATTAAATTTACTATGCCAACAGCCTTAGGCGCAGTTGATCGTAACCTTAAATATTTCCCGAAAATTGAACGTCCTCGTGCACTTCGTAGTTAGCCTCAATAGGTGAAGGGCTACTACCCAGAGTGCAGCGTTGGCAACCGTAGCAGTGACGGCTCAAGTTTAAGCACGCACGGCACCTTACTTCTTGTTTGTCACAGCAGCTACGGACTGACCATCAACGGCAGGCTGCTTGCCGACCGTACAAAATTATACACGCCGGGTTGAGATCACTTCAGGTATAATTTAAAGGGTCGTGCATAAACGACACTCATAAACGCTACCGATTCAGCTCATCATTTCAGCGTGAAGCTTAGTCTATTCATGTGCATGTTAGCTGCTTGCTCAGGGTCGCCCCCACAATGTTCTACATTTTCTAGTTGGGGCAAGCCTGAGCGAGCCCCACACTAGTGTGACTTCATTGCACACATGCGTGTGTATGTTTGCTTGGACCGACCACTTACCGTAAATTTCAAATGAGTGCATTCAACGAAGATCGAGCATGTGCATGTGAAGGCTGGTGAAGGCCAGTGGAGGCCTGACTAACATGTTAGAGTGCAGCGTCGGCGACCCGGAGCGAAGACAACTGAAGTTGAAGCACACATGGCAACTTAATTCTGGTTTGTGCTTCTACCGACGACGGCAGGCAGCTCACAGGCGGTACAAATTTTATATGGACGATGGTTGACTGGGTCGCTTCAGGTAGGGCCATGCATAAACGGCACTCATAAACACCAGAAATTTAGCTCATGATTTCGGTGTAAAGCTTTAAGTCCATGCATGTGTAGCCAGCCACGTTAGCTGCCTTATGCGTTATCAAGTTTGGCTTAATTAAGCAGTTGAGTGTGACAAATCCTGCTGTGTGCCATGACAAAGTAGTAAATCAGCAGTTTGCTGCT
Organism: Agelas oroides; assembly: GCA_949130485.1. Lineage (NCBI taxonomy): Eukaryota > Metazoa > Porifera > Demospongiae > Agelasida > Agelasidae > Agelas > Agelas oroides. The sequence goes on along the minus strand of OX422204.1, from coordinate 3,821,253 downwards.
TGCTCAGGCTCGCCCCATGATGATGAATCATCTCACTAGTATGCTCATTTTGAGCTCGGTTTGTGTGTGTTTTGGTGCTGCATGATCCTTAAAAGGTGTTACTTGTAGAGGAGTGTGAGCTATAGTATTCATAGAATGTGTTGTGTAACTGTATGTAGTTCTGGCGGCTTCGTGCATGTATGTTCCCCCACAGTCTAGTTGGGAGGGAGCCAAGATGTCAGATAAAGGTGTTCAGTTTGCATGGGAGCACAATAGACCAGTATTGCAAAATTGGAGCCAGCATGAAAACTGAGCCTGGGAAGGAGGCTAGGGATGCAGGCGTTGGAGTATAGCTTGTGTGTGTGTTATCTAGGCTGCATTGTACCCACTCAGTTTTGCGTTGCTGTGCCTTCAGTGTACAGTGGTGAATCACCTCTTAATGTACTTAGTGGGTGTACACAGCCACCTTTCTGGAACTGTCTTCACATTTGTAGCCTACAACTGTGTAAGATCCCAAAACTGCTGCGGGGCACATCCTTTTCAATCAACATGTTCTGTTCTTGCTCCTCAGAGAGTCTGTTGCGACGTTCCTGACCCGTGGGGACCTATGGATCAGCTGGGTGCAGGGAAAGGACACGTTCGAGGAACTCTTGCTGGACTTTGAGCCAAGCATCTGCTGTGGTTGCTGGATGAGGAGCTCCTGTTCTGCATTTTTCACTGGTGAGGGAAGGAGCAGAGCTGCTCTGGTGAAGTTGAACAGTGAGGGAGGAGGGAGGGGAAGAGGGCTGCAACATAGCTCATCTTGGACACAGTAGCACTGTTCAACTCATCAATCCTTGATTGTCAATCATCTACATGTGCGCAGAAGTTGAGTGTAGTTGCTGACCTTCTCCCCTCCTCTCCCTTCCCCCCTCTCCCTTCCCTCCTCTCCCTTCCCTCCTCTCCCTTCCCTCCTCTCCCACCCTCCTCTCTCCCATCCCTCCCTCCCTCCTCTCCCTTCCCTCCTCTCCCACCCTCCTCTCTCCCACCCTCCTCCCTAGGTCCCATAGAGCACTATTGTCCCATTAGATTTGGCCAGAAGATGGATCCTAATGGCCAGTTTGTCAGGACTTACATCCCAGAGCTCCAGAACTTTCCAAGTTAGTGAAGCACACTTGTGGTTCTCTGATGATTGTAGGTGGTTGAAAAAGGGAACAAAGACTAAATGATCCGCACTAATATGCATCGACTGATGTTTACTTGTCTCACATAATAAACAACCGAATCAACTGCTAAGCGCATTGAGTGATGGTTAGTGCTGGGACATAGGAAAAGGATGTATTTGTGCGTCAATCCTCCAATGTGTATATAAGAACCCTCCCTTTCCTCCCTCCCCTCCCTCCCTCCCCTCTCTCCCACCCTCCCTCCACTCCCTCCCTTCCTTCCCTCTCTCCCTCCCTCCCTCCCTCCCTCCCTCCCTCCTCTCCCTCCCTTCCCTCCCTCCCCCCCTCCCTACAGGTGAATATATTTACTGTCCATGGCTAGCGCCACTGAGTGTGCAGCAGGAGAGTGGGTGTATGGTTGGTGAAGACTACCCTAATCCTGTCGTGGATCACCTAGCGGCCGGAGCACTCTGCTGCAAGAGACTCCAGACTGCCATGAGCATGATTCAGAAACATGCTGCCACCCACTTTATGCAGCCAGCCTTCTCAACACAATACAACACAACAGCACATCTGATGAAACCAGCATAGCCAGAAAAACTCACTCAGTCAAATGTGGTTTTATCATCATCACACATATCCATGTCGCTGTGCTTCCTTGTTCGCTGTTTTGCCACACCTATATTCTGCTGTCCTGTGATTTGTGCCATTGGCTATCATCTACTCTGCTACTAAACAATACATAATTGTAACGTGAAAGGCAGTGGGGCGGGGCTCGGCATGTTGGTGTGCGTTATTTGGAGTAGACTTGTATCTCTGCCTCACGTATCTATGCCTGAAGTAACGGAGCAGATGCTGGTGTTACTGGTGGCGTGCGTTGTGGAAGGTGAGCGTATGTTGATTTGACTCATATCGACTTTAGGAATTGGACTCTGTGTGTAGCGGTCATCTGCTAGTATAGCTTGATATAGTCTCGCGGCCCAGACTGTCTAGCCCACAAGACGAGTATGACTTGAATTGAGGTGAAGCTTAACAGCTTACCCCACAATGATGAGGCATCTCCCTAGTTGCCATGCAGCGTATAAACAACCAACGATTAGCAGAAGTCCATTGCCTTCTTACTGGACGTTTCCACTGCCAAGTGGATGCTCATTACCATTAGCCTCGTTCCCAGGCCTTCCCCGGCTCCAGTTTTTGATCGCTTGCAGGCCTTGAGGCTACATTACCATTACTTCCTACAAAAGCATCCATGGTAGTTCTGATAACAATGCTAACAGAAGCCATAATTATATGTTGATTTAACCATAGTGGCCCTGGCCTGTGTATTGTTTGTATAATTGTTATATTACGTGAATCCTTTATTTCACATCTTGGGGTGTAACAATTGCTTTTGAGTGATGTGGTATATACTATACCATTGTCTGAAACGTCTGTGTGTGTACTCACAAAAAAAATCAATCATGCACCTATACTTGTGGTAACTTCAGGTAAACCAACTACAACTTATTATCCATGGTGATGCTGGAGGTAGCTTTTATCATGCATGCACTGTGTAAAGCCCCCCTCCCAGATTTTAGGACTTATGGGACTTATGATTTATGGAATATTAATTTACACAAAATCAAATGCATTGATGCACTTCATTGACGCACACATTACTGAACTCTCCGCCACCCACGGGTTGGTTTGCAGTCAGCAAGATAAGTGACGCGCTATAATTTGAGCTATGAATATCAACATTTTCGCCGTTCCAAAACTGAGCCACCCCAATTTTTAACTCGTGTCTACGCCCCTGGTGTGTACTTAAAGTGGCTGAAAATGATTGAAGCAGTGGTATTTCCAGCAACTTCGTATCGTTGAGACTGTACATGGATATCAGGTATAGCTCATACTTTAACTGCATTTTTAGGTCATCTCAGTTGCATCTGTGTACCATGCAAGGAATGCTACCAAATAGGTTTTCTTGAAAGTCTGTTCAGGAGCTTCTCTATAGTCAAAACAGTCCCTTCTTTCAGAAGCCCTATTTGGTTACATTCCTGGCATTCTTGTCATAACCATGAAACCAAGACAATTCTCCAGGGCCAGATGTACAGGTTTGTTATACTTCAGTAGCTCAGTGGTAGAGCACTGTCAGCTCAAGACAAAAGAGCCTGGGTTTGATTCCCAGTGACTGCCGGCTTTTCACTATTTTTGCTTATAGCTATCTTTAGTTGCAATGTGGTAGGTAACAATCAAGTTGACTAGTAACAAGGTATGACAGTCAAAGACAAAACTTAGTACTGCAGGCAGGGAATAGCACAATAATTAGTGAAAGGGGTCAACCTCCAATACAGTAAGCAATACCCTGCTTACATGGAACCCAACCTGCAAATAAGTGGACCATGATACTAACAAATATATGCCCAGATTGCTCTGGCCTGCTATTATAAATGGACATACCAACTACACTGAGGAAAGGGTGATAGCTGGGCATTACTTTTCACTGAGCACTCCTGTACACAAGTTTACTAACAAGACAACGTAGCTACAGCACAAACCTGCGAGTCTGTCAGAGTGTAGTGCAACTGGTAACCCGGTAGAAGGGTTGGATCACTGTTGATTTGGTCGAGAGCTACTTGCACTCCAGGTACAGCTCCACTGCTTCTGAAATCCCCACCAAAGGACATCATCAGAGCAAAATACAACGACTTGATCCCCACCGAAGTCTCTTCTGATGGATCGTTACTTGGGTACACTTGTAGGTAGTATGGCCAGGGGGATGGTGAAGAGTCGACGAGGCTTTGGTTGTCAGTCTTAGTAGGCACAACATTAGCCAAGACTGCAAACACAAGTACAAGGAAAGTGAACGCACAGCCGGACGGGACGTGTCGTTGATTAGTCGGTACACCCATAATCTGAGGTGTCGTAGATCTATGCACGTACGTGCCAGGGATCCGGCACGACAAGCCGTTGACGACAGTACGTTAGCATCCTTATGCTATACTGTATTTATACCAGCCCTAACCCAACCCTAACCACACCATAACCATATAAATTACTGTATAGCATACGGATGCTAACATACTGTCGGGGGGGGGGGGGGGGGGGGAATCTCGGTTTGTTGATGCCCCTTACGTTGTGAGTTAATATTCCCCGCCTCCACGAAGATGAAGAATTGTTCTCCTTACGTAGTGTATCCAATAACCTTGCGGTCAGTGAAACTTGAAGTTTGCGTACTTTATAGTGATGTATGCCTTATTGCTATGCCTTATTGACTCACCTGCGCGATATCGGTTAGACCGCACTGGCACATAATTACATTCCGTGGCGACAACTCGATTGTTGCAACGTGACCAGACCCTTCCTCTCTATGCGAAGGGTGTGGCTTGCGAGACTAAGTCCAGACTCTCGCCAGTCTTGCATGGAGAGTGCAGGCGCATACACAGGATTTCTCAAAGGAGGGTTACGCAGGTTGCGAAGTAATTGTTATTAGCAGTCGCGCGCGCGCCATAATGCTTTGTTACTTGAGCAATACGTGACCATCGTGAGTCTGGAAGTCGAGGCCACCGTAGAACCTCGCGCACGTGCACATAATTTTTGCGCTATAAGCGCGTTCGCGTGCGGGGTATCTACTGAAAAAGAGGGGTTAACCCTCGAAACCCCCCCCCCCCCCTCCTGTGTAAGCGAATACAGTTTACCAGACTCTCCCTTTCCGAGAGAGTCTGGCTACGCGAGACTAGATATGTTGGACGGCACCATAAACCGGTTTCAATATTATTCAACTGCTTCCACTAGGAATTTGCATGCATCAGCCACCCTCCCATTTTGGCAGAAATAATAAAACCCTGCATGTTTGTAGTGTAGAAAAGCAATAGATGGTTTAGTGCTCAGCATTGCCCCGACGGTACTCAGCAGGAGTAGTCTATACATCTTTCTGTGCATATGCAATGACTGCTATGAATCCCCACCTGTGATTACAGCGAGTTCAAACATGACAGGCCTGGAGTTGCTGTCGTTCACATCTCAACCTAGAGGGCATATTAGACACAGAGGTCACAGTTGAAGAAGTGGAACATTGTATCAAGACAATGAAACTAGGAAGATCAGGTGGCTCAGATTCACTTGACTCCAAACATATATGCATGCACTGCAAAAACTACTTAGTTAAAGTAACCTTACAGAGTGGTTACTGCAGTTTCATGGTTCATTGAACTGGTGAGTATTTACTATGAAGTGAATTTTAACACTGTAATCACCCACTCAAAATTCCATCAAGCTTCATTAAATAGCAGAGAGCTAGCACAGACACTTGTCTTCTAGCTATATGTACTTATATGGTCCATCTGCTGGCTATTATCTGCAGGCCCGTAGGCAGGGGGGGGGGGGGGTCGAGGGGGTTCGCTCGAACCCCCCTTTTGGCCTCCAAAAGATTTTATATACACCGCTTAGCTGTACATTTTAAAGTACCCTACCGTTTGAAATTGGTCCACTAGCCTCAATGCTATTGAGAGTTCACCAGTTGTCTTCCTTGTGATGTCACCCCATTTGCTGTTTATCCAGCCTTAGTACCTTCTCTCTTAGAAATTCGAAGTCAGCTGGCTTAGCAAATGCAAACGTTGACAGCCAAAAATTGGATGCAATACTCCGCGAGCCATGTAGCTACTACAGCTCTGCTTCTTTCCCAAAATGGCCTCAGAAGCAATCTCAGAGCATCTAATTTCTAAAATTTTCCTGGGGGAGCATGCCCCCACACCCCCCTAGTCTTGCATGCTTATGCACGCATACATTGCATCTGACACCCATGTAACCCCCCTTCTAAAAATCCTGGCTACGGGCCTGATCTGGTTCTATAACTATCCATCATGCCCCTCACAATTCCACTAGGCTTTATTAAGAAGCAAAGAGCTACCACAGACAAGTGCTCATTGCTTCTTCATGATGTCTGATGGAATTGTGAGGGGGCTGATGGATGGTGATATGTTGGTGAATTCTCTTCATAGTACTCACCAGTTCAGTGAACCCTGAAACTGCATGGAGTAACCACTCACAGGTTATTTTAAGTGACTAGTTTTGCAGTGCATTTTCCCAGCACAAAGACCTACCCAATCTCCTTGGCAAATATATAGTGAGCATGCATCTATAGTCTCTTATGTGATAATTGAAGGCTGAGAAGCATAGTGGTCTAACGCACAAATGTTGAGTTAGTCCCCCCTAACATGGGAATACTCTTAAAATGCATTTCAGAAGATGCTGAACATTTAGGAATTTGAAATTTCTGACCACATGTTCATATGGTATGTAGGTTTTTTATTGCATATTTGCACAATTCATGCAATTTCCAGTACTTGATTTTGGGTTAGACCAACTTTGCTTCTCAGCCCTTCTTATTATAGCGTGACATTACATGCGCACTAGATGCTTACTTCGCTGTATCTAAAGTATTGCTTAATTTGATTGGACAAATTGGCATGCCTACATATATTGTGCAATGAGTTTAGTGTCCCTTATAATATATCATTCCTGCCTGCAGCTACCTTATGAAAGTAGTACTACACTTCCTTCATTATCATGTTCAAGTGTGTCATTTATCAGTAAGCCTAGAATTTAACAATCTCTAGTTTTAGCTGCCCAACCACCCACTAAACGGTCTGCAAGGTGCATTAAGCATTACAACCTACCAGGGGCTAGATTCTAGCTGCAGACTGACTTCTGGGCTTGCGGTCATCATTATTACTAGCGTACATCCGGCAAATCTAAGCGCTTACGGCCATCCATAAAAGTGGGCGTGTCATTGCTTGGAAGGCGATAATGACAGTTGAGGCGGCAGGTCTCAGAGGAAGCGGGCGCTGATGCGAAACAGTTTGCCTGGCCTTTAATATTGACGAAAAAAAACAAGACAGAGTAGTAGTTCAGATCTCATGCATACCGGTATTTAGATTCCAACTTGAGATGGTAACAATCTTATACCCTTCTGTGTAGTGAAGACTGATTTATTATAATGATACTCTACAATCTTGCAGTGATATTCACATTTATATAGCAAGTGTATATAGCAGGGAGGAAACTTCACACCAATGATAAATGACATCACTTTAACCATGACGGTGTTGTGACTTTCTCCCAAATTTGGATGTAGATTCCCTTTTTGTCAAAATCCCACTTTGTTAACGTTTGACCAACTACAGGATAGTATTAAAGGACTGACTGGAAGCTGAAAAGCCACTCTGTTCACATTTTTATTGGCTATAGCTACAATCTTCATGGTTGTGTTCTTTTCTCCATAATCTGTGTGGATAATGCCACAATCAGAATGCTGGGCCCGCCCGCATGCAAATCGAGAAAATGGCTGACGCGAAACAAGTTTGCCTGGCCTAAAGAGGTGTATATTAGTATGTGTTTTGTGTCAGCATCACGCAGCTGTATAGTGTCATAGATAATATACTTCCTTGTAGTGGTAGTGTATAGCTATATATATATAGTTGCAATCCCAGTAGACTATATATAAGTTAAAAATATGCAATTACTGGGCTTGCAGAAGTCCCAGACTTCAAACACGCTGGAGCCTTCTCGGCTGTACAAACCTCCCAGCAAAAAATGCTATGTACAACTAAATCAAACAGAGCTACAAAGATGGTGCAAGTGCGGTACTCTTTGAATGTGCTTTTGTACCAAGAAGGTGCGAGAATAATTGAAGTTCTTTATTCGCGGCGGGACACTCGTTCTACGAGTCCGGTCTCCGCTCAAAGGCAATTTGCCGCTCGTGGTACATTAGTGCAGTGAAGTCAGAATGAGTTCTCTTCCGAACCAAGATAATTGTGTGGACAAAGTGAAGCTCAATTACTCAGGTCAGACGGAAATTGTTATATAAATGACCGGTCGTGCGACGCCTGAAAGAAAGCAACTCCTATGGAAGGGAATTTGAAGGACGACATGGAGACACCTGAATCCTCCCCAGATTGCAGGCTCGTGAAATTTTACAACAGCGACGTTCACGACGAAGTGGATTTGCATTTTGCAAGAGCCTTGTCAGCGGCGACAACAAAATCTGAATCGCCTGAAGGGTCGCCGAAAAGCGAAGGTACGTGTATTGCAGAACTATGGAAACCTGAACAGCTGAGCTAGCTACCATGCACATTTAATAGCATTTAATGTAGCTACATTGCATGAGCTATCGAGTATCGCAAACTTACTTTTCCCTCCCCTCCCCTCCCCTCCCCTCCCCTCCCCTCCCCTCCCCTCCCCTCCCCTCCCCTCCCCTCCCCTCCCCCGCAGAACGACCACGAAGCACTCCGACCACTACAGCCCCACTCAGAATCCAGTCTGTAGCCACCACTGCTCTTCCTCTCCCTCTTCCTCCTATTACTGTGAACACTCACCACTGGCAACATCATCCACCTACATCCTTCCCTCCACATTGCAGTGAAACACATTCACTTCACCTGCCCCGACTAATGCTACACAGCAAAGGAAGAATAGTCCACCCACAGTTTGTTGAGTTTGTGATCCATCCTGAGGTGGACCCATATAAGGACATTCCCAAGCTCCCAGGGCAGTGTGATCCCTCCTTCTCTCCTCCTCCTCACATTGGCTGGATATCCTGTGAGGATATGGATAGAGGCAAGTCAACGTACAACTTTTAATAGTATATAACTTTATATAAGTAGGTGTGTAAGGAGCAGTCTGTAAGCTCAGCACATTGCCATGCTGTGCATATTTTTTCACAAGGAACAACATATGTAGCTACAGTTGTATATCTATAGCATCATGCGTGAGTTGACTATATGCACTTATGTGATCAATCATTTTGTTACACATGCACTGCAGGATGCCAGGACTTGTCTCTAACAGAGGAAGAACTGCAGCATATTATTGAAGACATATAACATTCAATTTTTGCAGCTTGTATGCTATAACATTATTATTTTTGTGCCATACAGTCATGCAGAATGTACTTCATATCAGCCCATGTTTCTGCAGAGCTTGCAGTTTGGCTCAATTATAATTAAAGTCCGGATGTCATTTTGATTCATCATAGGTGTGTCTACTGAAGTTTCTTCCCTGCTATACACACTTGCTATATAAATATCACTGCATGCAGCTGCAAGGCTTCCTGATTTACATGCAGTGCTCAGATGGTATCGTAGCAACAAATACATATATCACTATGGGTTAGTCCACTGTGTAGTCATAGTCTCCTGAACTGTTCACATTATACTTTTGGTATGCAGAACAGGTAAATCTGTTTACATGCTTGCATGTAATGTAACAGCTCATAGGAGGAGTCTATAGGGACAAAGTAACTGTACGTGTAACCACTAACAAGACAGGCAACTAGAAAACATAGGATAGTCTCCTTCATAAGTTACACCACCCTCACTTTTCACTAGAGGCTAGCTACAAACTGACTTTCCTTCATACATGATTGTTTTAACAATAAGGTTCACTTTATATAGCATTCATTATGTAAATGACATCCATCATATTTGCCCACTGCTTGTAGGATGTTGAGTGATAATTATGAGTGTATCTGTCAGCACAGACATGTCTGCACAGTCCGAATGCCAACATAAAGTGAGTCATGCGTGCTTTAGCTCTATCTTAAATGTACCAAGGTAAAATTGATATGTGTACTACTTGGAGTGGCTGCAACAGATATTAAATGTTTCACTATAACAATTTCACACAGTTCAGCACATGTATGTACAAAATTAAATAATACTACAAGGTACAATTGTAAAATGCACACTGTTATTATAAGCATCAATAATTGTTGTTTTGTGTGAGCGTCTAGCTAATCAGTGAGGAGGGGTTCTCTCAGCTCCACAAAGGTGACAGTGGGAGGTTCAAGCAGGTACTGGAGCACAGCCTGAACCCTGTGTCTCTCTCTCAACACTGTCTCTCCACCATCATTAGTTGTTTCACCTCGTCTCCTAAGGAGGTGGGACAGGTATTGTGGTATGCCCAGGTCTGTGGTAATATGGTAGACCAGGACAGCCATGAAGAGGACATAAAAGATGCTGATCATGGTGTAGGCTGTAGCTTGCTGCTGCTTTGTGAACTGGGCCTTGCTTCCATATGAACTGTAGTTGAAGAGTGACCACAGTACAAATACTATCATGTTGATATTCAGTGCAGTCTCATGTTCAGTAGTTTGTTCTTGTACACTCCAAAAGTCAAAAAGGGTAGAATCCTAGTCATCTTTTTGGTAATTGGCTATGAATATCATCACTACTTGCCGTGTACAGGTAAGTTACACATCAGTTATGACTAGCATAAATCTTTGCCTGGTATAGGTCTCACTGTTCCTTTAATGGGGAAAAATCCACACAGTGCAGATAACATGGGCTATAACTCCACTACTAACATACACACAGAGTTTTCTTCATAATCGAGAATATAAAGGAAAACTGAAAACTGTCACTAAGTTGGTGTACAAGAAGATAGTAACTTCTACAAACTTCTATGACAATCTTGGCAAATGGAGGATGTACTTACTGTTTATCTACTCTTTTCAACTTTCACATAAATCCTTCCATGAAGGGAACCTTAGCTGAGACCTATACCAGGGAAGGATTTATGCAAAAGCAACTTAGTAAATGATATGGAACTTACCCCGTCATGTTGTGTGGTATGCAGTAATGGTATTCATAGCCAATTACAAGGAAATGAGTCGGCATTTACTCTTTTCTACTTTTGCATAAATCCTTCCCATGAAGATAGTGTAAAGAGTGTATATTATGAAGGATTTATGCAAAACACGTTTTGCATAATTCCTCCCCAAGAGTAGCTGGTGGCATGTTTTGCATAAATCCTTCCCAAGAGTAACTCAATAAAGCTTGCATAATTCCTTCCCAAGAGTAACTCAAGGAAATTTTGGTACTTTTATGCAAATGTCTATTTGACCGTATTGCCATACAGTTCGTGGCGTTGATTGACTGGAAAGCCACCGATGTTTCAGCTGATGATGTCTCCCATTGCACTATGATGTCTCTGGTGTGTTATTTCTGTTTGTAAGCCACCTTTTTGTCTATATTGTGTGTAATATTTCTGTTTTGTGCAATGGGGTGGGTGGGAAGGCATGAATAAGCCAGATTTACAGCTGAATTTGTATGAATTAATAAGTTGCAGCTGCTGGGATACTCTTATACTTCATGTGGGTATGCAACTTTTTCTTGGAGAGAGTAACCAGAGAGTAACTGTGTAGCTTCATTCTAAGGCTGCCACCTGGCTTTCTGTTGCTTGCTGTGTCCATGGTATTAAAGCAACAGAAAGCTAGGCGCGGCCTGCATGGGAATGAGGCTACTAACACTGTGTGTAGCTGAAGGTTTGCAGCAGGGTATCACATCTAGTATTGTTCCCAGACCTTTGCACAGTTAGCTTTTTGATCATTTACAGCACAGAGAAGGCCTGGGAGATTTTCACATGAATTGCTAACAGAGGCAAAAGGGTCAGGAGATCTCAAGGTCTATCTGGTAGCAAGTGTCTGTTGTTGTTATTGTTCAGGACAAAAGAACGCATGCATGGGTAAAATACATCACTGTGTGATTTTCACTTTACACACTTTGCCTCTCCCCTCCGTACACTATCACAGGGCCAAAAATTGATGCTCTCGGCAGATGCTGACTAAGTCGACCATGAACTGTACAGTGTACAGACCCAAGAGACAATCCTCGAAGAGCTGCTTCTGTCCAAGAAGGAGCACAACTGAACTTGCATGATCAGTATTAAACTGTTGTTCTGTATGTACTACCATTTTATATCTCTAAAATATGGCATGGGACAGTGGCTAAACCATGGCTAAATCATGGAGGAGTGCATGTATGTGGGTGGGGCAGCTGGTCCTGCGCCTTCTACAGGATCTATTCAAGCAAAGTAAGTTATATAGCTCTGACACTGGCTCTAACTTGAGGTAACTGCAAGGGCAGTTGTAGCGATTATAATTGGGACCCTTGGGCGCCGTGCATAGCATTGCATGCTAGCCAAAACGTTGTGCAATGTCTGAAGCGCCTAGAAACTCTTCAGGCGATAGAACATTCTGCTGTGGTCAATGCATGCAAAAGAGCGGCAACAGCTACTATTGATCATAAGCTACAACAGTGTTTATCAGGAGGAGTACAAAATCTCCATACATTCTCTATGGCACGCCGTCCACCCAGCCCTCGTGCGTGATGTCATCATCTTTCTTTACCGCCATATATAGTTGGAAAATGGTTTCATACACTTTTATAATAGTATGTGTAAAAATAGCCAAGATGTTTGCAATACAAATAGCATCACATAATTATACAATCATCATTATCATAAAATCAAAGCGTAGATGATTTGCTTTCTGATAATGCAGACTCCAGCTCTTTAATCCTCTTTCTGAGATGCACCATTGTTTCCTTGTCCAGTGAGTCATCACTTATATTCAGTACGTTGTTGTGGTTGTCAAAGATGCTGTTACCCTGTGGATCTTTGTAGAGGGCCACCATCTGTGATGAGAATGAATAATTATACTACCATGCTGGATCTCTACCCAGCTAGTCCTCCACAACTACAAGTAGGTGAACTAACCACTGATATCGTCACAGACTGTCAGAAAGTAGAGGTTGTAGAATAAATACCCAGGACATGCTGTTAATGTAGTTGCCTTTCCATGAGTAGCTGCAGCAAATTCACTAGTAGTTGTACTTGTGTTCACAGATATCAGCACTACCATGGCACTCAAACAATTTACCAGGGTCTGAGCCTGGATAGATCTAGCCTAGTCCCAGGCTCTTTCTTAGAAGACTACCACTACTGCCCAACATTTGGTTCACTTTCTGTATACACTCATGCACCACACACTCGGTGTTGTACTCAAAAGCTGGTTTAGTGGAGATTCATTCTCAGTCTGTAACTAAATACCATTCAGGGCTAAGCTAGCCTAGCTTCACTCACAAGTACCTAAATCAGTTAAAAGAATTGGCTTCGCTTAACTATTAACCAATATATAAATGCATGGACTTGTCCCTTGAGTCACTAGCTATCTTGGGAACTAAGACAAATTCCAGGATAACAGTGGTATCAGTAAGAATTCCAGTGCAAAAGAGAGCAGCAACCCACTGACAACATCCTTCAGGGAGTAGGTAGCAACAACATGTGCTCAAGATCACCACAGAAAGTGTCCTGCTTTCTATACATTAACTTCAAGCATATTCTGGGTGGCATAATATAATTTCCCAACCCATGCCACTTCACATGATTACTGTACCTAGATTCCCTACCTTGGGAACAAAGACAAGTCCCAGGATCACAGTGGTGCCAATGAGGAACCCAGTGCAGAAGAGAGTAGGATACAAATCGACAAACTCTCTCAGGGAGTAGGTAGCAACAATAATGACTGCAAGCACAATGCTAGTCACATAGATTGCTGCTGCAATATACTTGGAATCATTAAGGCCCTTGACCTTCACCTTGCGAGTAGCAAAGGCAAAAACAAGGGCAACGACCTGCAGCACCATCTTGTAGCCATACAGGACACCCAGGAAAATATCTCTGGCTGTGGAGCTGCAGATGTATGTGAAGTAGAGAGTGACAATTTCACGTTCCTGGAAGAGAAATAGGTGCAGGGACAGAGAACACATCATGAAGTGCATAAGAAGCACAACTAAGAGTGAATAATACATGCATTTAGAGTCACATGCATCATCCTACCCCCTCTACAATCCTAGCGTTTTCTCTGTTGCCAACTCGGATGGCTGTTAGATTTCCCTGGACTCCCTCCACAATGGTATACACCAGGAGAATTATCACATCTATCAACACCAGTACCAGCACTCCTAGAGCTAGGTGCCTGTCCTTTAAGGGCTGTATATGCATTGTGTATGTGTATGTATGTGTGTTCACGATTGATTGATTGATTAATAGTAGCATTGTTCCAACTAAGTCATCATTTAGAATATGAGCAATACATGCATGCTAATACACAAACAATTCAGGAAAACAAATGCACAAATGTGGTATGATGGTAACAATTCTAAACTGCAGTGATTGTAGCATGAACTCACCTTACTGTGCATGGTTATTACAATGAAAGTCAACTTACATATTTTAACTTTTTAAAGTCAGGGTTATTGAAGATGAAGTACACTCTGGTCATTTTGGCAAGGATGGTGCCATAGCACAGGGAGTATCCCAGTGCAGTCAACCATGGATCAACCTAGGAGAAGTATGTGCACAAATAATTTACTTACTTTTTAGTTTCTAGCAGATCTTAGATCAACTCTAATAATTTCTTTACAACAAGCTCTCACAACAAGTTCTTACAAAGAACTGCAGGGATTCTCATGAGTATATACGATGTCCTCAACATGAATTGTTTCACTTGCCATCTCTAAGCATACCATGGCTTTGTATTTGAACACTCAATGGACAGGTTCCCAAATATCAGTGTACTTACATTTCTGAACCATCATCGCCGTAGCAGCTTTGGGAGGACTACCTTTTGTCAGAACTAATGAGCACATGCACTTATGTGGAATGCACGTTACTGTTTGAGTGATCACTAGCTATTGTTGTTGTTTTTTTGTTTAGATGTACCAGACTGTCCTCCACACCTTCACCAATCTTTAGTAGTATTATTCTTAACCTCAGGTTGACCTCAGAATTAATCTCAAAACTAGCCTCCTACAGCTGTGTGCATGCATGTACAACCTTCCCCAAACAGACAGAAGTGCTCTTACTTGTGAATCAAATGCTGCTGGCTAAGGTCATGATATAAGGTCAACTGTGCAGGATTTCTAAAAATGTTCATTGTTCTAATAACATGCACGATTCAATCAATTCAATTCTGAGAATCTATGGGTGGATCTAACTGAGCACAAGGCATGCCTGCAATACTTGGGTCGATCCAATGTAATGCAATACCAGGAATGAAGCCTCTCAGTTGTCACAGCCAGTGACACAAAAAGAGTGTTCAAGAAAATCAGCTAGTCCATAAAATGGTCTACTTAGCTTTAGTTGTCACTGCAGTTGTAGTTTTGGAATCAGGGTCTGGTTCCAAGACTACCATAGCTACTGCTATGTGCCAGGAACTTCACTACTTGACTGCAGGAAATCTGAAGACTGAGAACTGAAGATCAGTAACTTGTTCTGCATTTGTGCTTTGGCCAATTTTTCAGGTTCAATGCATGATCTAGTCTAGTGCAAGACAATTCAATTTATGAGTGGATCCAACTTACTGCATACCCAATCACTTAATTACTGTATTATAATAAACCCGGTAGCACACTAACTTCTGCAATGTGCTGAACATTGACTCATGATAAACTCCACAACATTGGTGTTAGGAACTCAGATTAACTAAATACACCTACAGTGCATAGTGCAGCCACAACTTGGGGGTTGGTGGTAGGGATGATGAAGAAATAGATGTCCATGTACAAGATGACTGCCCCACACCCTATCAAGTAGTTCAGGTTGTAGCTACTGAGACGAATCAGCCTGAGGGAGAGTAAAGTGAAGACCATATATATGCCTATGCCTTATGTATCAACAAGGAACTCACAAATTAACATACAAGTGATACCAAACGGCCGTACTTAGCCTCCTCCCACTTTGGCTGTCTAATAGATGGATCAGTAGTAACCATAACATACTTCCTGTTCCTGAACACGCAGTTGAATATGAGGCATGCCACTGCAAAGGAAATGCCTGCAGTAGCCAGGATGGAGAAGATGACAGTGAGGGAAAGATGTACTGACACATCTTCCTCCAAGGGAACACCATCATACGGAATTACACCACCTGGAAGTAAATGAAGAGGAAAAGAGTGTGAGTGTCACCAATTTCCTATGCACATGGTAGTAAACTATTATAATCGTAACAACTAAACAATATGATGCATGCAGTGAAGTGTTCTCCCAGCCCTCATAACCCACCTGGCCATATGTTCTCCTCCTCTCCATGGTACGTAAACTGATAGCTTCTGTTCACACTACCTATCTCCACAAATTCAAGACTTTCATCTGTGGCATAATGTGTGTGTTTGCATGGTTGCAGTCAGATTCAGTACCAGCACTTTTATACTGCAGCTGCCAGCAGATGGTTCAAGTACTGGTAGGGGATGCTTGTGTGAATAGTGGGGATCACATTATTAATCTGATTAAGGTTATGAATACTCGCATGATCACAGGCCAATTTGGAACTGGTAAAGAGAGTCAAACCATGCAGCCAATGACTGCAAGGAGAGTTGGATAAGAACACTGTATTTTGTCACTCCTATACACATTGTTCAAGAATGACAACAAATCTGAGCCACTCAGTCTAATTCATGAAGCTGGCACAGAACAGTTAAAAGTAGTCTATGAGCAAATGCTACATACATCCGAATCAACATTTACTGTGGTAGCTTTAACGGTGTACCTCTAATGAACCCATGGCAGTATGAACATGGGGTTTGTACTAGTGATACAACAATGTTTTCCAATTTGGACGATTAGAGTAATTTGTTGTCATGGCAACTAATTAACACCATGTAAACAAGCTACTATTTTTCAATAAAAACAGTAAAATATGGAACTGAAGCCATAGCCTGAGGTCTAAGCAAGTAGCCATTAATGCTACAGTTCGTGGTCTAACAGAAACCAGCTGGGATGAAACAATATTCCAGGATACTCGGCTACCCTTAACTTTTACACCATCCTCATCAGCAAGTTAGAAGATCAAGGATAGATATGCTACCTGGATATCAACATTTCAACCCTTCGTATACAAATTGCATATCTTGGCTCATGCATGTATCAATATTAGCTATTCATGTATTTGCCTGTTATATACCAAATCGTTCTATTGTGCCAGTCACTTCGTAAAACAGTACAATAAGTAATTACTGTATACTTAAGATCTCAACAGCTGGAGATCATGCGGTTGTACACGGTATCAAAAGTAAGCTTACTCTGAGATCTATATTGGTAAATCTGCAATCTTTTTATTGCTCGTATTCCATTGGAGCCAAATGACACCGAACCCTGCAAAGACGGAAAGATGATGACATGTTACTGCAGCTCATTCAGAGCAGACAAGAGGCTTTGAAAACTCACCAGAAATTACACCACTGAGGGAGATAAACAAACAAGCTTCTTCTCCGTCCCTCTACAGACTCCACCTTCTCTCTACCCCACTATGCTTCCCCTCACCTCCCTCCCCCTATTTCTTTTCCCTCCCATTCCCCCCCACCTCCTTCACTCACAGTGATTCCAGTAAAGTTTGTTGCCTGCACATGTCTGAATATCACCTCCAATAGTGCACTGTTATTGTAGGAGAAACGATCCAGGGGAAATGTGACATTGCCTTGGAGTCCAGCAGCTTCCCACACCTCGGCATTCAGAGTTGAGTTCTCTTCAAGTTCTAAAGAAACAAGCATGCACTTTGATTAGGTCTATTCTCCTCTCCCTCTCACAGTGAGCAATCAAACAATTGTCACTCATGTATCATTGACAAAGCACCACAGTTGATGTAGTATTGTAGTTGCTCTAACTATTGGAATGCACTATTTTTTCACTCTACTTCACGGAACAAGTTGTTTCCAAATTTCAAAAAGTCAACAGCATGCAGCTAGTGTGAGCAAAGTACACCACACACTTCCCTAGTAGTAGATAAAAACAGAGTACTCAGCTAGCTTACACGACATCACATAAGAGGGCTGAGGCAAATCTTCGGCAGCTGGCCATAGAGAAGGTATTGGGAATTCCAGATGCGTGTTGAGAAGATCCATCAGTTTGCTATGTAGAAATGCACTAATAATGGCTTCCATAAGAGGTGGTGTATTCATAAGTGAGTCCGATGGCTGTATTGGCCTATGGCATGCGTCGTTAATTGAATGGAAAGCCACTGATGGTTCGGCTGATGATGGCTCCCATTATGCTACTTCTGGAAACAGCTAAGATCTGTCTTGAAACTATTTGTAAGCCACCTTTACATCCATAATGTTGTATAATATTTATGTTCTGTGCAGTGGGGCGAGTGGAAGGGCATGATTTATAGCTGAATTTATATCATTTAATAAGTTGCAGCTGCTGGGATACTCTTGTACTTTGTGTGGGTATGCAACTTTTCTTGGAGAGAGCAGCCAGAGAGTAGACTGTGTAGCCTCTCTCTCAGACTGCTACCTGGCTTCCTGTTGCTTGCTGTATGGTAAGCGACAGAAAGCTAGTGCATGGGAATGAGGCTACAGATACTTTGTGCAGCTGAAGAGTTTGCAGCAAAGTATCACATGTAGCATGTCCCCAGACCTTCTCACAGGCAACTTTTTGATCATTCACTACATAGAGAAGGCCTGGGAGATTTTCACATGATTGATATGAAGAGGCAAAAGGGTTAAGAGATCTCAAGGTCTTTATGGTAGCTACTGTCCTTTGTTGTTGTTGTTGTTGTTGTTGTTGTTGGTGTTCAGAAACAAAAGGTGTATGGTGTGGGTAAACACACCACAATGAGTGGTGTTGTTCAAGTTACACATTTGGCCTCTTCCCCTCCAAACACTTTTGCAGGGCTGGAAATTGATGCTTTCCTTAGATGTCAACTAAGGTGACCATGAACTGTACAGTGTACGGACCCAAGAGACAATCCTGGAAGAGTTGCTTCTGTCCAAGAAGGAGTGCAACTGAACTTGCACAAACTGTTGTTCTGTACGTACTACCATTTTAGCTTTATTATATCTCAAAAATATCGCATGGCACAGTTTGGCTGAAACATGGCTAAACTATGGAGGAGTGCATGCATGTGGGCAGGCAGTGGGTTCTGCACCTTCTACAGGTTCCATTTAAGCAAAGTAAGTAGTTAAAACTGTTTCTGATGCTGACTGTAACTAGGGATAACTGTGAGGCAGTTGTAGTGATCACAATTCAGACTCTTGAGCACTGCTTTGCATGCTAGCCAAAATGTTGCATGACGTCTAAAGCACTTACAAACTATTCACTGACAGGTGATACAACATTCTGCTGTGGTCAATGCATGCAAAGAGAATGGCAACAGCTACTACGCCGCTGATTTAATATTTTGTCCTGGTACACATGCAGACTATGCTGCATGCAGCATTAGCAACAGTGTTTGTCAGCCAGGGCAGCTGTCAGGCATCAGCTAAGATTCACACACAAATCATGAGCTGAATCTCTGCCATGTATGAGCATCATTCATGCATGACCCTTTACTTGTAGTGACCTCAATCACCATGCATAATTTCAGTCTGCCATCTATGACTGAGTAGCTACTCTGTCATAGTATAGTTCAAGTATCTTTATGCAGACACAAGAATTAAGTTGCCATCCATGTTAAATTGTTATCGTCCAAGTCTCCAACTTCCACAGCGACACTACCGTCAAGTCTGTCACACTAAGCTAAAGTGAAGTGCGTGTGGGTGGATGTTCAATATCGATTGGGCAGTTAAATATTCATTTGAGATTTACAATAAGTGGCCACAAGCAAGCAAAGAAACATACCCACGCACTTGCACAATGCAGTTTTGCTAGTGTGGGGCACACTCAGTCTCACCCCAATAAAAGACAGTGGAAACAGCAATACACTAGAATAGATGGCTGTCTGAGTGTTCTGAGAAAAGTACAACGCAGTCCATACCTCATTCTTGCCTAACAACAAAACAACTCTAGTTTGCTAAAACAAGAACTTGAAACATTGCAATTTATGCCAAACACTAGCTCAAACAACTATTTTCGGCTGCTCCATAAATTAGAGCGACTATGGTGTATATACACACACATATATACAGACAGGCTAGGCTGTGTGCTCACAGACAGCAGCAAGAGGCCAGACTTAGCCTGTGGAATATACTAGTCAGCTATACTAACTGCCAAGACAAGGAGTTTCCAATTTAAAGTATCCTTGGTATAACAACTAGTAACGAGTAACTTTGGCTTCGATCTACAACTACGTGCATACATATATATCTGCCTACGCTGGGCGAGCAAGTTTACGAGGCTCCACAACTTACACTTTGCATAAAGATGTCAGTTAGTCTCGCGAGGCTTCCCACGAATAAACCTGCGGGAACACGTGGACTGACCCCCACCTGGCTTATTTCGACATCGTCCCTGCCCGTACGATCAAAACCAAGAGCCAAAAGAACGTGTCTATTCACACTTGTGGACGCTCACATCATATTTGCAGAATGCTTGTGCTCAAACACACTTCTGCTGTACGAGTATGTAAATTACTGTTTTTTCCCGGAAAAGTGGGATGTACGAATAATAGGGTGTCCAAAATTCTATGGTATCTTTGATTGAACACTCCGGGTACAATAAGACACTCAGACTCACAACCTTACCAGTGATGGTCCTATTGAGTGCAAAGGCTAGGGTCCACATGGCATCATAGCATTGCTGTGCATAACGATTTGTTTCATTCCTGTCCAAATTGAGCAAGGAAGAGTTTCTGTGAGCTGTGTAAGCATCTTGATACTCAGAGCCATTCTGGGAGGAGGAAAAGCAGAGCTAGAGAAGGTCCAGTAACAGGTCTATTGCTTGACTGAAGAAGTAGCTACTTAGAAAGTGTAGGAAAATTGTATACTACAAATAATTGCAACACACACTTTCTCTTAGGGGTGTAGAAGCCTTAGGCTGCTCAAAACATATCCAGCTGGGTGAGGTTTTAAGGTAAAGCTGAAACAAGTTTACTGAAACCTCACTGAGCTGGTCATGGAATATAACACACTGTCACATGCAAAGGTACACTCATGAAAATACTGACTCACAATGCCTGTGTCAGTGATAACACTAAAGTTTGTAAGGAATTCATCCAGCCGTACAGCTAGTGTGTATAGTAGAACACTCTCTCGCTGTGCTGGAGTACAGCCATCTTCCGGCACCTCCTCTGCAAACCATCTGTCTTCATACCAGCCATAAGTAAGGAACATGTAGCGAGGGTAGGTCATGTTGTATTTGTAGGCCTGTGCATTTGGGGAGGAGAGGAAGGTGGTGCATGATGTGTAAGTACAAAATGTATACAACTAGTATATCATACTGACTACCTTGTGGGTGTATCTCCGCACAGCTTCAGTAGCATATTGGTAATCAACTCTTTACTACATACAGTGGAACTCTACCCTAC
Organism: Agelas oroides; assembly: GCA_949130485.1. Classification (NCBI taxonomy): domain Eukaryota; kingdom Metazoa; phylum Porifera; class Demospongiae; order Agelasida; family Agelasidae; genus Agelas; species Agelas oroides. Next base: position 3,800,071 of record OX422204.1, on the reverse strand, counting down.
AGACACCCCTGAAAAGCAGCCATCTACGATATATTGCAGACGATCCAAATGCATTTTCATAGGTTTGTGTACAATCAAACTCCTGAAATGTGGAATCCCCCGTATTCTGGGTGACTGGGAGATGGGAACTGCTATCTCATGCAGAAAATGCAGTCAGATGGCTGGCCTTATCCACCTGTGAATCTCATAAATGGTAACATATGATTCCTACTGTGTACACACATGGGATGCCTCTCTGTTCATATCCCACAGATGCATTCTAGTGGTGTAACCAATGCAAGCTGTTCAAATCCAGACCACTGACCACAGCAAAAGTCAACCATCTCCAAATTAACACTATCACCTCACTGTAAACTTATGCCCCCTTCAAGCAAACACTCTCCCACAAGTTCTTACATCAGCAATTTTCACATGCCCCTTGGTGTGGGTGTGCCTTTTAGTGAACTTTTTTATAGAATGTCCACGTACACACAAACCACTTCATTTGCAGGCCAGGTCCCAGGTTTTATTGTCCATGGTACAAGCTTACACAGGTCATCCCCTATCACCACTGATGATGCAAGTTACTCGGACACCTTTCAGCTTAGCATCAACATAGATGCTGCTGATTTCCCATAGTACATCACCAGCGACGCTGCTGTTCTTCCGGAAAGCCATGGCAGTCATCATGAATGTATTGTCAACCTTGTGTGTATTAAACATTGTGTTGCAAGGGCTTATGGTCGAAGTAAACACCCCCTCCCCACTTTAACCTCAAAGTAGTGTAAAAAAAAGGAGGGCTTTTTATTGTGGGTTTTCAGTACAACGCACAACTGTGCCAGCTAGGGGCCAAATAAAGATTTGAACCATGCTGGCTCTACATGAATCAAGGAAAAGCCACAGAGCAAAAACCTCATGAAGAAATCCAGGAAAGTAGGAGTAGAGCTGAACAAATGTGTATACTTTGAACATTAAGATGCCGCACATAACTGAACCAAGAATATTCCACGTTACAGTTGTCAAGTCAACCCAATCCAGTGCTACCACAGAACAAACATGACTCCACTAATCATATTCTTGAGGACCCATGAACGGAATGTTGCCTAGGGGTGCCACACAGAGCTAGCTAAATTCAACCTATTAATATGCATGAGGGGAGGGATTGCCTGACTTCCAGCTGGAATTACATGCCTTTAATGAGATTCATTGATCTCAATTTGGACATTAACGACATTCACAAGTATCCAAGGAGGGTTAATTGGATTCATAGCCCGGTTCTGTTCGGGTTTGAGTCCATGAAAGGCTTAGGGCATATCATAAATATTCAACATCATTTACCCATTCCTTTCAACCCCAAGCCAAGCTGCCAATGCTTCAACAGAAGGTCAATAATGAGGTTCATGAGAGTCAACATACTCTAACCCTCCCATTGGACAGCTGACTGAATCCAGGGTTGTGTTGGGTAATGCTGAGGTCTAGTTAAAGCCAACTCATTAATATTCATAAGGTGGACAGAAACACTTCAGGTTTTAGAGCTCGGTGGGCTTTAATTAGATTCATAGGCTCAATTAGGGTTAGGGAGATTAGGGTTAATGAGATTAGGGTTAGGGATTTTAGGGTTAAGGCAAACTAGGGTTAGGGCTAGGGCTAGACTTAGGGTTAATGTTACATTCAAAAGTCATAGTTATAGTGGAAACAATGAGCCACTTCATCAAATATAACTTGCAGTACCCCCGAGACTACTTGGCAACATCATAATCAGAGACAGCTTCAAGTAGAATGTTTAGCCCACACACAGTAGCCAGGCACTCAGTCACATGTACATGCTGCTAGGTAGGTTTTTGACTGAAGCAGTTGTCCATCAACATTCCTTCTTGCAAAGCCTCTAGAACTCAAGCTGACACTGCAGTAGATCATCATATCATGGAATATGTTCATACACAACATGTTTCCGCTATTACTGCACTGAATATACGCTTGTAAGTCACAAACACATGCCAAGCATCACAGTATGGGGCCCACTCAAGCTAGCCCCAACAAATATCACAAAACTAGTACCTTGCATATGAGCTGCCTGGCATATCCAGCATATGTGGCAATGATAAAAATTCTTGCTTGAGGATCAAATGCCTATGTGTGTGTGTGTGTGTGTGTGTGTGTGTGTGTGTGTGTGTGTGTGTGTGTGTGTGTGTGTGTGTGTGTGTGCGTGTGTGTGTGTGTGTGTGCACACGTGCATGTGCGTGTGTGCGTGCGTGCGTGTGTGTGTGTGTGTGTGTGTGTGTGCGCACGTGCGTGTGCGTGTGTGTGTGTGTGTGTGTGTGCGTGTGTGTGTGTGTATGTGTGTATGTGTGTGTGTGTGGTTATGTGGGTGGTATGTGGGTGGGTATGTGTGTGTGGGTATGTGTGTGAGTATGTATGGGTACATGTGTGTGTGGGTATGTGTATGTGGGTATGTGTGTGTGGGTATGTGTGTGTGGGTATGTGTGTGTGGATATGTGTGTGTGGATACAGGTGTATATGTCATGCTAACTACGTTACTTGAAGAGTGGACTATAAACACAAAGATGCTATGTTACTTACAAAGGGCTGTTCACCAATGCCATCTTCAGTGTTAAATGTTGTGTCAGTGAAAGTTATATTGTTTTCCATCAGCATAGTTTTCAGTTCATCCATTGTCTATGGGTGTGTGTGTGTGTGTGTGGGGGGGGGGGGGGGGGGGGGAGGGGGGAGGTGAGAGAGATAAAATGACACAAAAAATAAGAGTAAGTGTTCTGCAGGGTACTCATCTGTCTTCCACAGGTCTGTCAGAGGATTTGCTTATGTATGTGATCCCTTCTACCAGATTATCCACTAATGTTACACTTGTTCCCAGATATCATATCATACAGGCATTCTCTGACATTCTGTTGAGTGAATTTTGACAAGTTTAGCATGCAGCAGTTTGGAAGATTGTTTTAAGCACAGATATAGGAAAGGCGTAGCAAAGGCTTGCTCTAAATTTATTCAAAGGTCTTTGAGTCATAACCATCATTCTTTAGTGTTTCAAGAGTACCGTATTTATACGACACCCAAAATTGTATAATTGTAGTCTCTAATAAAGTGCATGCATTTTCAGCACCAGTCGAATTCTTTTAATACACAGTTATTACTGCAGAGATCCAGTGATGGATGCAGTCAGTGCCGATCACAGACAGCCGTAATTTGTGTGGCTTTCATCGACTTCCCTGCCCTAGTGTAGCCTGTAGAGCTAATAATTGACTCACTAATACACTATTCCAACACAGCTCTGTAGACGTGGCATGCAGCTGCATACCAGTAGCTAGCGTAATTTTGACCACAAGGGTACATACCACAGCAGGTCAGCTAGTCAATGAACATGGATGCCTTTAATTATCAATAATTTGGCAAGGCAGAAATTTATAGCTGTCAAATTTTTGTAAAGAAATACGTAACAGGAATGCTTTATGTGGCTATGATCGATCAGCCTAAAAGTCTGTCACTAGACATTTGAAATAGTTTATTAACAGTGTACCTACCTTAGGCTTTATACAAGGTTTCAAAGCTACAAGTCTGGATGACATGTGGTCACTGAAGTTTCAACACTCTTGATCATAATACATGGTAGCAGTGATAATAATGGGCTGAGAACCAGTGTGGTCTAACCCATAAATCTTGAGTTAGCTCTTCCTATAACATGAGAATACTCTTAAAATGTGTTCAGAAGCTGCTGAAAATTAAGAGTTTTAAATTGCTGACCTTATCTCTGTAGGGTATGTATGTGCATTTTCGTACAATTCATGTAATTTCCAGTACTTGGCTGGTCTACTCTGGTTCTCCACCAACTTATTATTATTTCTTTAAAATTCTCAAGTTTCTAAAACAGAAGCATCTTCATGTCAAAATAGCTAGTTTGGTCACTGTAAAAATCCTTCATTGTGGTAAGGCCCACTTGTTGGTGTAAAGCTGTGATGTAGCTGTAAGGGCTTATCAAACCTCTGAAGGTGGCAAGTGGGTATATAACTCACACATCTAGCAATATGTAACCCTGAGTCAATGGAACTGTTTTCTTGTATGCAGATATGATGGACAGTAACATCCATTAATTATGTACATTGTTCCATGACATATATTTTGTCAGACTTTTGGTCGTCTGTATAACTAAAAAAGGTAATCCATTGTCTAGTGTGTTGTAAGTTGGTATCCCTTTTATCATACATCTAACTCACACGAATGTATGGGAATCAAGCCTTACAGCTGCATGCAGTTTATAAAAAGCAGTACTTTTTATTGCAAATTACGTAAAATCCGCATCAGTACTACAAGTCACACAAGAATCCACATCAGGTACTGCAAGTCACGTGCACTGACAAAATCATTATCACCATAGTACCAAGCTATACTGGAGAAATATAACTAGGAAAAAAATATTTAACTCGTTTGTTGCCATTGGTATTGTCACACGCGCTGCACACTCGTAACAATACAGACAGCAACAAATTCATGATATTTTCCGGTGTAGCTGTGATACTTATATATATTATTGATATCAGATCCAAAAGTGAACCAACATGATGAAATCCAAAGCCAGCGTAGAATCTTGGAGCAAGAGCGCTTTACACATGATCGATGTACTCATTTCATATGTTGTTGCTGCATTACACAATTATCCGAACTAGCTGGGACCAGGTAAAAACTTTCAGATAATTGAGGGTTCAGATAATTGAAGTCAGGGTAATCAAGAATAAAGTTCTAAAATAATTTAATTTGGTTGTTTGGCGACTGGCAACAGTGCCACCAAATAATTTCTACCAACTTAGTGGCATCAAACATGTCTAACAAAGCTGGAGAAAGTCAGTTTGTGAGGCAAGTTACAAAGACTACATGTCTGAGAAGAGGGCACAGAGTGGGAAATACACTTCCAGAGAATGACCTGAAATTCAAACTCTAATATCTGTGCTTGAGACACGCTCACTGATGAACATGTAGCTTTGGTGACTGTACAGCAAAAATCTTCCAGTTCTATGAAAGAATAGCAGGCAAGCTGCTTAGTTTACCCTTAAACTGCCACTACATGCAGACAGCTTCACTATATGCATACACGATTTATGTAATGACTTCATAATCACTAAATACAAAAAATGTTTTTTCAATTTTTATTTACAGCCAATTGAAGGCCACATTAGCTAATATAATTTCCCAGCTATATACAAATCTCAACTAGCAGGTAGCTCACCACAGTAAAGAGGTTTTCATCTTGTTCAATGAAGGCCACCCTCCTCCACTCAAACTGTTTGATAACACCAAAAAAACCTATTGCAAGGTCAGCTTCTGTGGCTAACATCTGGAAGTAGTAGCGGAACCTCTGGCGATCAGCAAGCTCAGCAGATGAGGACACACAGGAAATCTGAGGAGGAAGAATGCATGTGAAGTGGACAGATAGTTTCCAGCGTTCTAGTAATACACGCAATTTCACTGTTGAATTACCTGTGTGATATTGTAGTAGTGAGATACCTCAGCGGTGGGTTCTGTGGCAACTGAACATCCTGAGCCAATCCAGCTGATCTTGACTGGGTCCTGGACAATCTGCTTGAAGAATGCATCCAGTGCCACTGTCCTGTTACACTGCAGATGGATGTAAGTTCCAAATAGCATGTCAACATCAAAAGTAGTGAAGGCCTCTAGGTAGAAATAAAGCCAAGCTCCAGCGCTATAACCAGAAAAGCAAAATTTCAGCAGTGGCTGATTGCTGACTATGCCTGCATAGGGACATGCTGAAGCAGCACCTTTGGTGCCGCATTTTGCTATATGCAAATATTCAGGCTAGACCACTAGAACTCCAGATATGTACACAGACACTGGGCAAAATCATTTCTACATTACAACTACCTCAGACAAATATTAAAGCCAAACTTAATAGACTGTGAAGCACACTGCCAACTTAATGTACTCAATCCAAAGATGTGAATGAAAGGATTCACACAGTTAATGTAAGTGCCAGACCAGACCAGGGGAAGCAATGAACAATCTAAGTGCATACTATTAGTGTCATAGTACACCTACCGTGGGAATAAAACTTTGTTCAGCAACAAATGTAGGAAAGTGATGTTAGCGGGCATACTGGGGTCAGCATACCTCTGTTATACTCTAGACATAACAAAGGGTTCTTTTTTAAGCTAAGATACTACTGTTTCGGCCTCGTGGGGTGTAGTTTTGACTGATGATATGAAAAAGTAATAAACACATGTTTGATAGTATCAGGCAAAACAGAGGGGACAGTAAAGAATCGACAGTCACTCGAAATCTGGGGGTTATGTTCACAAAGTTACTTGCTGTCATTGCCTCCCTGGCCTAGAGGTGAGCAGGAATGAGCATATCTGCCTTTGTAGGAGGTGAGTTGAGCTTTCTGAAACTGGGCTAAGTTTCAGAGGAAGTGTGTTGAAGTTTTCTTGAAAGCCAACATAGCCAAATAGCTACGGCCATATGTCTATGAAGTCACCTGTAAAGTGGTGAGTCTGTAAACACTGGACTGGACTACTAGGCTGACCTTAATCTGAATTTAATGATCTTATCTGATCTCACTAGTAGACTTGAAAGTAGCTCCTTGGACTGTTTAGCACAAGGCTAGACTGAGATTAGGTCATTTGTTCATGTCTACATGCATATTCCAGGGGCAGATCCAGGGGTGTGCACAGCCCCCCCCCCCCCCCCCGATTTGAACCATAGTGGTTTCGTTGATCACCATGTGCTTAGTGTACGTAGCTATAGTACACAGACACTGAGCAGATGTCTATATTTCCCCTATGCGTGACCCAAACAAAGTCACGTGCAAAACTGACTACAATACCTCAAAGCAATGAACAATCTACATTAGACTTCCCACTATGAAAACAAACTTGTAACTTTAACAAATTATATGGTTACTGCAATTACTTTTCCAACCCTGCATTGATAAAATTTTCGGATAGTCACGTAATTGTAGTAACCTCTGAACAGATGCATAATATAGCTTTTCACACCTTATGTTGGTGCACATTAGTAGCCTGTAAGAAAAATGGAATAAGTATTATACCAGATACTTGGTCAGATTGCTCACTGTTGATGATACATTCGAGCATGACAGTGTATAGCAGGGCCGTAGCCACCGGTCCGGTTAGTCCGGTTTCAACCGGACCACTTTTTCCCTCACCCATGGCTTGCTTGGCGTCGCCAAATAGGGCCAATGCTCGGCAAACGCACATGGCACGCACACAGCGTGGTGACATGTTGCGAGATGGCTGCGAACAGTGCGAATGACCGAGTCTTCCAACAATTTTCCGTTCTTCATATCGAACGATTTGCGAAGGGTGTGGCTTGTGAGATTAGCGAACGATCGGAAAGCCGAAACCATGCAGTGCTATATGGCGCAACGGGCAGAAGGATAGATGTTCATGCATGTAAAACTCTGTCGTCTGGCCTCCGAGAAGCATCGTTTTGGCCCAAAAATGGTCTCAGAAGCAACCTCATAGCCTCTAAATTCCAAAAAATTTTTGGGGGGGCATGCCCCCAGACCCCCCTAGCTGTTGCGTGCTTACGCACGCACCACTAACCTGACCACTCCAAATTTGATGGCTACGGCCCTGTATAGTATACTAATATGGTGTAATGACAGCTGAACCGTTTATCTGATGGCAAACCTCATTAAATTGTAATCCTAGGACCTTCACTGAAGTTAGGTTGTCTATAACATACAGGAGAAGAATGCCAGGTACAAAGACCTTCACTATCCTCCCAAAAGGCTTCTGGATTTCTCCACAAACATAAAAACAATGTTGCCTGCCTGTCTAGACCACTATACTAGTCCACCCAAGTGATTGTAGACAGCCCAGTTAGAGCATACCTGTCTATGCTCTATGCTCTACTCAGTCACACACTCGTCTGCTGGCTATTGTCTGGTTCTGACCCCTTCATATAAGAGATGGCAGATGGATGCAAAATACATATTAGCCCAGTGAAGCTTGATAGAATTGTGAGCAAGATAATTAGCTTCGCAGTACTCACCTAAATTCAATGAACCCAGAAAACTGCAGTAATCACTCAGAGGTTATCTTAGTTGTTGAGTAACGTACCGTATAGCCAGAAAATTTGACGGGGAAGGCAGTTTGGCGACAGGGTTGAACTGCCAAATTAAAATATGCCAATATTATTAATTTTCACATGCAACACATAATGATGTAATGCATGCAGTAGTGCTCATGCCCCATCCAGCACCCCTCTATGTGAGCAGTACATGTAGCTAGCTCAGCACTAGCACGCTGCCAGTTTTATTTCTTGTAAATTTGCGAACTCATGGCATTGTTCAAGTACCTCAAGCGAGAGACGGCAATGCTCCTTGATAAATGGACCTGAGGCCCCACTGCCAAATTTAAAGCCCGCCAATATTTCTGGTTATACGGTATTTGGTTATTTTAAGAGTGCATGGCCAGATGAAAGCCACAACATAAGGAGTATTGCACCAGTGCCTATTTTTAAAACAAGCAGACAAATGGGTGTTTATAATGTAGGGCTGACAAACACATGTAATATTACACTAAGGTACAGTTGTTGGGGAACAAACTAGTTGAGATATATACTAGGAAATGCTTAGATAATAATTGTTTTAAGGTTACGAGTACAAGTTCATGAATAAAATTAGTATGTCAAAAACGTGCCTGTATAACTTTTCCTACAAAAAAGCTACTGGATATTTACAACAACCAGTCACTACAGAGGGCATTCGGCTATAGTTCAGCATAACACTAACTTCGCTACAGTACACAGTCGAGTGACAGTAGGCGGGTGCTCGGTGGAGTACGAGTACAAACTTCTACGTCAGTTCGCTCGCGTTGTTGCACACATAATGCCGTATACCAGCATTTTACCTATTTGTACGACATCACTGCAGGGCCACACGCAGGGAGGTTGGAAGCTAGTAATTAGTGATACGCGAATGACGTAATCATACTGACTGCCATAGAGGCCCATAGTGAAAGGTCAACTCGATTTACACAAACAGCTTTCGTTTGTTTGGGACGAAACTCGCTCAGTGGATACTGCCAGGTGAGCTCTAGATCGACCGCTATGGCATTTTATGACACGGAGAATTTTCCGTGGGGATTCCCAAGGAAACACTCAAATGCTTCGTGCGTAAGGAAGAGCTATAGCGGTCGATCTAGAGCGCACCTGGCAGTATCCACTGAGTGAGTTTCGTCCCAAACAAACGAAAGCTGCTTGTGTAAATCGAGTTGACCTTTCACTATGGGCCTCTATGGCAGTCAGTATGATTACGTCATCACGTAGCACTAATTACTAACTCGCGCGTATCACTAATTACTAGCTTCCAACCTCCTCTGGGCCACACGAAGCGTTTTTGAAAGAAAAATTTTCCAGTTCACCGTAGTTTGTTTTCGAAGTTACTGGGTACCCGTTTTTCGAGCATCCAGCAGCCTTTCAGCCACTGCCGCTCTGTTCTGTTCCGAGATATGAGCAAAAACGCTTCGTGTGGCCCTGCAGTGAGTTGCTCTGGCTCTGTTTAAGTCCATAGGCGCCTGCAGAGCTGTGTGGGAACCCGGGCAAGACTTGGCTCTTGGCTACGCCGCATTTGATGCGCAATTGCGGAAAGCGTGTTTTTGTCACTACACTGTACGCTATACGTACGTGTGTGCGTGCCTCACCTGTCCAGGAAAATTACATATCTTGCAGGCCCGGAGGAAGCAAATATGAAGTGGTACGGCTACCAGGCTGCGAAGCAGCCCTACTGCGCTTTGCGTGGAAAAATTTTGCAATTTACGGAGTTCAGGAAGCGCTCACATTGCTGTTCATGATCAGCTGACGAGTGACAGTAGTCTTTCCAAATGATCGATAGGGAAACTGTAAATTCCGAGGGTGATAGGGCTGACCTGGAGGGTCAAAAACTTCCTCCAGCTTTATAGGCATGTTGTCCAGACGTCGATTGGACGGACCCTAGTCTCGATCTCGTGCCCAGACCTACGCGCCCCCGTCTGGGCACCAGACTAGTGCTGCCCGGAAGTTACGGTGTCAGAGGGAATGAATGACCCCCCGGAGTGAGTGATCCCCCGGTCACTGATTCCTTAGGAAAAATTGACTTACGGTAGGGTTAAATGACCCCCCCCCCCCCCCCCCCCCCCCCCACTAGTTCACACCAAGATAGTGACAGCTGTTAATGGAAGGTTGATTGTCCTTCTTGTTCGTGAAAATGGTGAGTATAAAAGTGGTAGGTTGTCTAGGTGTATTCTATCATTCAAAATGGAACAAGAGAGACTGCAAGACATCAAGAACTATCTACGGAGAGAATACCCAGCTGGCACTGAGAAGAAAGACAAGCGAAGCTTTTGGAGAAGATGTAGAAACAACTAGCCTACAAGTTTGAAGGAGGCTGGATTCTCTACTACAAGAAATGCTCTGGAAAAAAGACTGCAACAAGCTCAGACCAATTCCCAGGAACTTCAGAATGGATGGTGTGTGTCAGGACTGAGGAAGAAAAGAAGAGGATCCTGGAGTCATGCCATGGGGGAGCAGCTTGGGGTCACTTTGGGAGGGATAGAACCCTGGAGAAGATTTGTTCCAGGTTTCATTGGAGAAACATGGTTGAGGAGAGACTTTTATTTGTGAAGAAGTGCCCACAGTGTCAGAGGATAAATGCCAATTTCATCAACACTGGGATACTGACACCCTTCCCAACGACGACTTCTGGGAAGAAAGTATGACTCCATGATGGTCCAATGTTTACGGATTTTTTTTCCTTTGTGCACTTTATACAATTCCTTTTTGCACTTCTTTTATATGCACCTCTTTGAATACTGTCGTACCTTTGACTGCAACTGTGCATGTGAGGGGGTCATTTTTTCCAGGGGTGGGTCTCTAGTTCCTAGGAGTTAGTGACCCAGGGGGTCATTTGTTCCTAGGCAGGAATGACTGGGGGTCATTCATTCCTAGAAATATTTGACCGGGGGGGGGGGGGGGGGGGGTCATTAAAGTGGGGGGTCACCCATTCCTGCAACAACGGTGTTAATTTATATTTGCGTATAGCGTAAAAAGTGGTACGGCTCTAGCCGTACCGGCTCCTCCGGCCCTGTCTTGTGATGGTTTCTGGGACCAATGCCTCTCCAGTCTCTGTCTCTCATAATGAAAGTCCATCACATTTTTTTGCCATGGTTGATGACCACGTGTCTTCGCGTCCGGTCCTCGTGATATGAGTACTCATGATTCAAAATAACCCGGGCAATGCCCGGGTATGCCCGGGCCTGCAGGCGCCTATGTTTAAGTCATAAATAGCACCTAGTTCCTCCTACCGTCGTAGTAAACTGACATAGAAGTTTGTACTCGTACTCCGCCGCCTACTGTCACTTGACTGTGTACTGTAGCAAAGTTAGTGTTATGCTGAAGTATAGCCAAATGCCCTCTGTAGCAGCTGGTGTTGTAAAAATCCGGTAGCTTTTTGGTAGGAAATGTTATACAGGCAAGTTTGTGACATACTAATTTAATTCATGAACATGCACCCGTAACCTTAACCAATATTGACTGCTTGAGTACAATCAAAGATAGATACTGGCAAAATTTAGCTATCTATAGGCAAAGTCTATATTTTATCCTGTGTTGATAGAGGGCGTGCATGTGATGTCATCAGCAGGCAATTACTGCATATTTTGCATACTTCCATATATGTGCCACCATCTTGAGAGGCAATGAATGTACAGCAAGGCTTATTCTACGAGCTCACTACGAGGTATGGAGCATGTATATATTTAGCTTCAACTTTGTATTATGCAGAGATCTAGTAATGACAGTTAACATACCTGTACAAGAAAGGAATAAAGGAATGCTGGCTTGTAGGATCGTTGCTAGCGCAGGCAGTTCAACATGCCAGTACGTAAGTCCCATTACAAACCGTCTATTTGCCTATAGTATGGTATTAGTACCTGCTAGGTACAAGGTATCCACTGACGCCAGACCAGGCCTCAGGCCAGGAAAGCAAGGCAAAGGTGTTTGTCATTTTTTAAGGCAACCAAAAGAAAAAAAAGAAATCCCATCCCTTGTCCCTGACCCTAACTGTAGCACTAAGCCATAACCATTTGGCCACGAGCAACTCCCAAGGACTACACACACTCTTCCATGTGATGTGTACCGCACAAACGTCATGCATGTGCTGTACCATCCTACGCATGCGCAATACAACATAAGTATGATGCACCGTACTCACTCGACATTACGCCCCCCCTTCTTTTGCCGATTAGATTTAGCTACAAGTATGGGGGGAGCTTATAATTGAATAATGGTAATTAGTCTCGTTTATACGCCCCATTTCCCCACTGTGGAGCGCGCGAGGGAAACAGCAATGGCAGAATTGTCCGTCACCGTCTCGTGCGGCTTGCGATGAAGCTCGTAGTGGCTCAGTTCTGCAGGGCAAAGGATCATGAAATTATCAATGAAGGCGCAGAGTGTGTGCGGTCAGAAAACGCGATGCAGTTTTTGCTCCACCACCAGCTAGCTACGAGCCTGCCGCCGCGTAGCCAATCGCTTGGTGGGTGTATCGCTGACTATATAGTAGGTAGCTAGACTCTATATAGGGTGGTACGGTGAGTTCTAACCTTCGTCGGAGTCGCAGAGTTCTTCCGTTCTTATTAAATTTTCCATGTATGGCCGAGGGGGCGTATAGATATACCTCCGCAGCAAATTTATGCAAATAGTAAGGTCGGGCTTATAATCGAAGGGGGCGTAATATCGAGTGAGTACGGTAATGCGACTTTTTATCCTGTACCTAGCAGGAACCTTTACCTACCAAGATGGCAGAGTAGCAACAGTTCCTACGATGCAATGACGTAAACGCACACCCTCTATTGCTTGCTTACAATCAAAGATAGGTGAAATTTAGTTGCTACTTTTGAAAAAAGCCAAATCAGCAGTTCACTCTTCCATTTAGAAAGGGGCAACTTTTTAGCAACCCTTCACACAAGTTTACCAACAGACGATGTAGCTAGCACAAACCTGGGAGTCTGTCAGAGTGTAGTGCAACTGGTAACCCGGGAGGAGGGTTGGGTCACTGTTGATTTGGTCCAGGGCTACTTGCACTCCAGGTATAGCTCCACTGCTTCTAAAATCCCCGCCAAAGGACATCATCAGAGCAAAATACAACGACTTGATCCCCACCGAAATCTCTTCTGAAGGATTGTTACTTGGGTACACTTGTAGGTAGTATGGCCAGGGGGGTAGTGAAGAGTCGACGAGGCTTTCGTTGTCAGTCTGAGCAGACATAACAGCAACCAGCGTTGCAAACACAAAGAAAGTGAACGAACGGCGCGACGCGTGTCGTTGATTAGCCAGTACATCCATAATTCGAGGCTGGTTGTCTTCTTGGTACCTACCTAAGATATTAAAGCTCTTGTACCATGCAGCTGGCCTCGTTCCCTAGTCTCGCGAAGCCTGACTCTCGCCGGAAATGGTACAACACCCAGGGCGATAAGTATAGGTACGCACCGCAGAGTTTGCGTTGCTTCACGCAAGAGCGCATGATCACTTCATTTTTTTTATATTGCGGAGGGAAGAGGAAGAGCTTGTTAACTGCCAAAAATTCGAAACAGGCAGAATCTCCCGCGTGTACTAAAAATAGAACACACCTTCCCTCAAGTTCGCAGTTCCACGATCTACGACCTCACAACGCAGTGTTAAGGTAAGTCGAGGTAATTCTAAATAAACTTACAAAAAGCCTTGCGTTAGCAAACCCTATTCTCAGATATTTCACACACGAGAGTTCTTTAGCCTTCAGACATTGAACAGCATAATTTTTTGATCGCTTTGTGTTTACAGACCTGTCCATGGAAAAATATTTTATCACCTATAATTAACACGTAATTTCCGCATTTATAGTATAAATGCGGAAATTACGTGATTTGGGTAACTATGAATAGTACACTGCAGATCGCTCAAGTCGGTTGTTTTTTGCCAAATTGTTATCGTAGGTTCATTGCTCTATCGTCAACATTGCTATGTTGTTTTGGTATCAGAATGCTGCAAAGTTACTGAAATATTGCTAGAGGTATGTGGTCTAGGCAAATTTTTGACTGTCCTGACGTTTTGTAGCAGTACGCTGTGTAAACTTCATCTGCACCAACAAGAATGGCTGTGGTAAAAGCTACCTACTAGACCTACCTGTGTGTGCAATACTGGAGGGCAGTTGTTTATAAAGCTGAAGTAGCGGTGAAATTTTCAGAATTACCCAGTATTCAGAATTACCCCGACTTACCTTAGTAACCCTCGTAGTCAACAAGATGTGAACGCTCCAAGCTTACCTGGCAAGCTCTAGCTATACACAGGAACACTTGTTGGCCCTTCCTGACGCAAGGAACTTTGTGTTACGATGCTATCCACGCCTGACAGTCGAAGAGGGCCGCGCAGCCTTTCAGTCAAACTCTTGAGCTTCTCCTTGGGTAACCCGCGGTCCTTCTCCAACCGATAACTTATGCCTCTAACTCGATTATTTTGCAGCTACTTTTACTCACGCTTCACCCGCACACTAGCTTACATCTCGACCGGATGTGCTATTTTATAGTAGACGCGCGAAAGATTCCGCTTTGTGCTAGGTGCAGATACAGGTGCAAGGTAAAAGTCGCATTACTTCAATATATTCATAGAGTACATATTCCCCATGTAGCATGGTGACAATGGTGTGAGAGGTGAAGCACTGTGAGGGATCTGCCAGACACTGTGACCACGTGAGACATGGGCTCTGGCAATCAGGTGTGGGTGAAGGGACAAGGGTGTGTGCTGTGAGGTCACTAGTACCAACTTGTGACTCACTCACCACACTAGCAACTGAAACACTGAGGACAATGACAGTAGAGTAAGAACATCTTTGAACACGACAACTTGCTACATGCACATAGCAACATCAGTTTAGACTGAACTAATGAATAGAGTACACTAGCAATTTTATTGATGACGTTACTACTTAACAGCTAGCAAACTATACATGTACTGCAGTGCTTATGGTTCATGCCATGTGACATCACAGTTGCCCACTGTCCAGTATTCTCAGTTGAAAGCACACACACTGTTTGCAATATTAGATTCACAGTTTATGCGCATGGTGTCATCAACTCAATAGTTGGTCTACCACTCTATGTAATGATTGTGGTAAGTCTAGCAATTTTGGGGGGGGAGCTGCTTTAAGTGTGTCACCTTCCATAGGATTAGTCAGTACTTTTGGGCAATACTAAAGAGGTAGATGCCTCAATGGCTAGACAGATTTGCTCAAAAAATTTGCACAAAAAGTGTGAGAAGACAGTGGTCCGTATAAAAATTCAGTTGTTTCAATTGACATTCTCAAATGGTTTTAGTTATGAAGGTACTTTCTATTATCTTAAGGTCTCTCTTGGTAAACCACAAACTGTTTACAGTTTCAAAAATTTGCACACAAAGTGTGAGAAGACAGTGGTCTGTATACGAATTCAGTTGTTTCAATTGACATTCTCAAAAGGTTTTAGTTGTGAAGGCACTTTCAGAGTTTTTATGATCTTAAGGTCTCTCTTGGTAAACCACAAACTGTTTACAGTTTCAAAAATTTGCACACAAAGTGTGAGAAGACAGTGGTCTGTATACAAATTCAGTTGTTTCAATTGACATTCTCAAAAGGTTTTAGTTGTGAAGGTACTTTCAGAGTTTTTATTATCTTACAGGTCTCTCTTGGTAAACCACAAACTGTTTACAGTTTCAAAAGTGTGAGAAGACAGTGGTCTGTATAAAAATTCAGTTGTTTCAATTGAATAACATTAATTCTCAAAAGGTTTTAGTTGTGAAGGTACTTTCAGAGTTGTTATCTTACAGGTCTCTCTTGGTAAACCACAAACTGTTTACAGTTTCTAAAATTTGCACACAAAGTGTGAGAAGACAGTGGTCTGTATAAAAATTCAGTTGTTTCAATTGAATAACATTAATTCTCAAAAGGTTTTAGTTGTGAAGATACTTTCAGAATTTTTATTATCTTACAGGTCTCTCTTGGTAAACCACAAACTGTTTACAGTTTCTAAAATTTGCACACAAAGTGTGAGAAGACAGTGGTCTGTATAAAAATGCAGTTGTTTCAATTGACATTCTCAAAAGGTTTTAGTTGTGAAGGTACTTTCAGAGTTTTTATTATCTTACAGGTCTCTCTTGGTAAACTTGTATCATGTAATTACTGCAACAACTCAACACAGGACTGGAGGCAGTGTAACTACCCAGGTAGCCAGATGGTCCATGAGCCAGCTACACAATCATGAGATAGTGTATTGAATGCTCCCTACACAAGCTAAACCACCTTCACTAACTACTAGAAACTCCAATTGATACAACTCTTCTATAGCTACCTACATGATTATTTGTATGATACAGTGGATTATGCATATAAATTAAATTCAGAGAGTGTCCCATTTACACTTAGTCTAGCACTTTACTGACTTTAGGTAGTTTAGGGCAGCTGTATGAACATCCTAGACTCGTTCCCAGGTCTTTCCACCATCCTGCTTTTGATTGCTTGCATTTTCCATATTGCAAACTGGACGGTTGGGAAGGCCTGGGAACGAGGCTATAAACATCCCTATAATGTGGCTTTGGAAACCACATTCTGTAAACCACATAATGGATGTAGTTTGGCCTAACTGGTTTAATTGTTTATGTGCTAGTGTAAGCGGGGCTTTAGTGTCACACAATCATTTAGTGCACATGAGCAGTTCTATTTTGTGCATTTTGCAGTACACACCCACATCATGCCGGTCATCACTATAATGATAGATGTTGTGTCCACATAATACTGAAATGTACACCTCTACCCTATGAAATAAACCTGCGCCTGTGTGCATCTGCTGAAATCATCCTCTTGTCCAGAAATTAGTTGACATATTTACGTGTGTTGGGTGGCTTATTTCCTTTAGAAACATGTTTTTCACATGTTGTACACATGTACATGTAGACTATATATACATGCTGAAATTATACGGCCAAAAGCAGCCTCTTTTAGTCTAGACAGACGTCTTCACTACAATTCCTGTAAACTCTTAGCATTTGTAGCCTCCAAAAATCCCTGTTTCTGCGTATTGCATCTGCTAAAATCATCAACCTGAGCAGGAATCATACAAAATGTTTGTACATGCATGTGTAGGATGCATGGCTTGCTATAATTTAGAAACATGATTACACTATGTTGGACACACAATGTTGTACACATGTATATCAGAACAATCATCACTAGCATACAATCTTTACGTTCCAGTTTCATGATGGGCAGCCTGCTTCTGTTCTGTGAGTGCTCGTGATGAATGAAGGAACACATTGAATGAAACTCCCTGCATGGGGAGGGTAGTGTGAAAGAATGAAACTCCCTACATGGGGAGGGTAGTGTGAAAGAATGAAACTCCCTACATGGGGAGGGTACTGTGAAAGAATGAAACTCCCTGCATGGGGAGGGTAGTGTGAAAGAATGAAACTCCCTACATGGGGAGGGTAGTGTGAAAGAATGAAACTCCCTACATGGGGAGGGTACTGTGAAAGAATGAAACTCCCTACATGGGGAGGGTAGTGTGAAGGAATGAAACTCCCTGCATGGGGAGGGTAGTGTGAAGGAATGAAACTCCCTGCATGGGGAGGGTAGTGTGAAAGGTGCATGTGAACAATTTTATACTGCTCTGTGGCATACACCTACTGTTACATTTTGGAAGTAGATCTTTGTGGTACTTGCTCTGACAGCACAATGTATAGCACAGGGTACAACATTAAATACACAAAAAAACTAAGTAGACACAAATAATTCTTTGTCACAAGTCATGTTCATACCTGGTGAGTTGCAGCTCGGACAAACGCTTCATTAGCAGTCAACGTCACTACCCGTAGTGCATCTCCAGTGCCAAATATTACCTTAAATATTGATTGAAATATCATGGCATAGGGAGATACGGGTATATGCCAATTGTAGGAACAGAAAGCATTCAAAATTACATGACCCCCACCCTATACTTGAATGTAAACCCTCAGAATCATACTGTAGTATACACTGACTATCTGATCAACACATGATTTAAGGTATATCGATATATACACCCACTCCCTATAAGTTTTTTTACACTTGTTGAGTAGTATCTTGACTGTTTCTATTAGCATGCACATGCTGCTTAGCCTCGTTCCCAGACCTTCCCCCATTTCTACCTTCCATTTTTGTGTTCAAAATAACACAAATGGAAGGTAAAAACAGGGGAGGCCTGGGAACAAGGCTACATGCTGCTGGGGAAAGTCTTATATTTTTCCTATCTGGTTGCTACACAGACAGCAATTTTTGTACTGCATTATATGAAAAATACAATGCATTCCATTCTATTCCATTCACATCATTCTGTTGCTTGGAGTCAATGCTGTAGTTGTACAAAGCAGTTACTTATGAAGGTACATATGCTGAGTCTGTAAATTGCTCAAACTCTGGGAGATCTTTTATACTTTCCATGACAAACAAGTTTTATAGTTTGCCAATGTGAACTACCAGTACTTGCTTCATTTACAAAATTAATGCAGTTCTTCCTATATAAATAGTTACCTTGGATCTTGGTTTGATCTTCCCACCTAGCTCTAGCTTCATCGCCCGATCAGATGGTGCATCTTCAACAACTTTTACCCTGGCTAAAAGATCTCTGCATGGAGGTAGGGGTATATACCAAACTGATCACTTACCATAGGATTCATGATGTATATATTGTGAGGCTAATGCTGCACACATAGTCACTTGGAGAAAAGCACACTTCACATTTAGTGTAGCCAACAACCTGCCTCTCCTTTTCTCCTCTGGTCCCCCCACAGTCTCAAGAATACTGGTAAAGTTGTGCACTGCAGTCTTACAAGCAATCAGTCCTTTTCCTGTAAACACCAATGAGAATTCTGCGCTGTATTACACTAATCTGCACAGAACAAGGATTGATGTATACATGCATATACCCTCTGTAGCAGCTTGCAGTTTAGGCCATAGTGGTTCTGACCGCTCCTGTTGCGCTTGCTCCTCCAATATTGGATCCTTGCACAAAAGAACAGATAACCTCAGTTGCATGTGCCAGACCTCATTTTCAATGTACTGTCATCAAGATTATCAAAACCAACTCCTTCTCATGATGAGTCTGTTCAGGTAACCATCTCTCTCCTGATCCGCTTCTATACAAAAGAACAATGATGCTCAAAAGCTCACATCAAGTTTGCTGCCAGCTCCACCATGGGTAAGGGTGGACACCCAGGCCAGCATGCAAGACACATCCAGATTGACTGTGGAGCTGAAGAGAAATAGCAAATGAGCAGGCAACAACTGAATGATTAGTAGCAAGTGTGCATGAACAATCAATAAATCACGTCTCCCTGAAAAAAGGATGCCTAGATGTTATACAACCTCCCCTCCCCCCCCTCCCCTCCCCTCCCCTCCCCCCCTCCCCTCCCCTCCCCCCCTCCCCTCCCCTCCCCCCCTCCCCTCCCCTCCCCCCCTCCCCTCCCCTCCCCTCCCCTCCCCTCCCCCACAGAACGACCACGAAGCACTCCGACCACTACAGCCCCACTCAGAATCCAGTCTGTAGCCACCACTGCTCTTCCTCTCCCTCTTCCTCCTATTACTGTGAACACACACCACTGGCAACATCATCCACCTACATCCTTCCCTACTCATTCCAGTGAAACACATTCACTTCACCCACCCCAACTAATGCTACACAGCAAAGGAAGAATAGTCCACCCACAGTTTGTTGAGTTTGTGATCCATCCTGAGGTGGACCCATATAAGGACATTCCCAAGCTCCCAGGGCAGTATGATCCCTCCTTCTCTCCTCCCCCTCACATTGGGTGGATATCCTGTGTGGATATGGATAGAGGCAAGTCAACATACAACTTTTAATATAACTTTATATAAGTAGGTGTGTAAGGAGCAGTCTGTAAGCTCAGCTCATTGCCATGCTGTGCAATATTATTTCACAAGGAACAACATATGTAGCTACAGTAGTTATACAGTTGTATTATCTATAGCATCATACATGAGTTGACTATATGCACTTCAATCATTTTGTTACACATGCACTGCAGGATGCCAGGACTTGTCTCTAACAGAGGAAGAACTGCAGCATATTATTGAAGACATATAACATTCAATTTTTGCAGCTTGTATGCTATAACATTATTATTTTTGTGCCATATAGACCTTAATTCTATACCCAGTCCGATCAGTATAATTATGCCAGTCCTTACTACCCCAGTTGGTCAAACGTTAACCAAGTGGGATTTTGACAAAAAGGGAATCTACATCCAAATTTGGAAGAAAGTCACGATACAGTCATGCAGAATGTATTTCATATCACCCCATGTTTCTGCAGAGCTTGCATTTTAGCTCAATTATAATTAAAGTCCGGATGTCATTTTGATTTATCAGGTGTGTCTACTGAAGTTTCCTCCCTGCTCTACACACTTGCTATATAAATATCACTGCATGCAGCTGCAAGGCTTCCTGATTTACTCCCATACATTCACGTGAGTTAGACGTATAAAAAGTGTATTTTTTTTTACTACAAGTCACATGAGAATCCATATCAGGTACTGCAAGTCACGCACTGCGTCTGAGAATGCAAAATGATAAATCATTGTCACCATAATACCAAGCTATACCAGAAAACATATCACTGGTTTGTTGCCGTTGACATTGTTACTCGTGTTGCGCACTTGTAACAATATAGACAGCATCAAACTCATGATATTTGTATACTTGCTATGGTGATACTCATATAATCACACCCACACACAACATTTACATACACAGCTATATATGACAGAACAAACACATAAAGACCTGTAACTAGTCAACAACAGTCAGTTTGTGAGGGGTCTTATGTGAAGCTCTAAAGCGTACAGGATTTCAAGTTGTGATTCCTGATCATTTTGTTCTCTGACTTGACGTTAGTGACAGACAGTAACATAGTTTCCTCTTATTGGTGGATAAATTCTACCAATAACTGTTATGTCAGCAGTGCAGTGACAGAGTGTGTAACATTCAACCAGAACTGTACAAGCCATCACAACTGAGATGGCAATGACCTCAGCACAACAAAGCTATCTTGCACTGGATTCTAACTGCAGTTTGTTCATTACAATGTCTCAGGTCTTGCTGAGAAGACCATTGAAATCAATGGAGTGACCATTCCTAAGGGAATGACAGTCCAACTGCCCATCCATGCATCTCATCCACCACAACCCAGAATTCTGGACCAAACATGAGAAATTTGACCCAGAACTTGTACATTCTGCCATGGCTCTGAACCCTAGGAATCTCCAGTAGCACAAGAAAGGTACCAAGTTGTAATCATAAGGAATAGCTACATGACAACTGAGAGGTGAGATTGCTACCAGTGAGCACAAGCTGAACCTCACGTTGAGACTACTCCTTGAAACACTGCATGCTACCAGTGAGCACAAGCTGAACCTCACGTTGAGACCACTCCTTGAAACACTGCATGCTACCAGTGAGCACAAGCTGAACCTCACGTTGAGACTACTCCTTGAAACACTGCATGCTACCAGTGAGCACAAGCTGAACCTCACGTTGAGACTACTCCTTGAAACACTGCATGCTACCAGTGAGCACAAGCTGAACCTCACGTTGAGACTACTCCTTGAAACACTGCATGCTACCAGTGAGCACAAGCTGAACCTCACGTTGAGACTACTCCTTGAAACACTGCATGCTACCAGTGAGCACAAGCTGAACCTCACGTTGAGACTACTCCTTGAAACACTGCATGCTACCAGTGAGCACAAGCTGAACCTCACATTGAGACTACTCCTTGAAACAATACATGGAAGTGACTGCACCTTACAATGAGGCATAAAGTGGATCTTATCTAGGTTTTTGGTCAAAAGGCACCAGCCACGGCTGCACCTACACCAGCACATTAATTTTGATACAGGGGTCCTACGTTGGTTGGGAAATCACTTTTGCTGCATATATATGTCTGTTTTAGCTTCACCTCCCACAGCTCAGGCTGCAGTTAAGACATCTCCTGATGCACCAATTTGGCTAGAAGGGGTGCTAAACCTTCGCCTTGGGACATGCTAGCTGCAACCACCAAAGTGGCTTTGAATTTGCTGTTTGATTGCATGTGGGCGATCTTCCCTGCTACAGATGCAGCTGGGGCTCTGAACCTCAGAGAACTCCACTAGCACAAATAATAGAATGCACTTCATTTCTGCTTTGGTATGCAGAACAGGTAAATCTGTTTGCATGCTTGCATGTAATGTAACAGCTCATAAGAGGAGTCTATAGGGACAAAGTAACTGTACATGTAACTACTAACAAGACAGTGGAGGAGGGTGGAGGGAGTCCTACAACGTCTGGCTTGCTGGGTTCTGGACTACTGTTTATTCAGCTGAACATAGTTGTAGTCCGAACTTCGCTGCAGATGTCTTCGGGGCAACAAATTTTAATACACAACGTTTCAACCAAGGCGGTCTTCTTCAGGACTACTAACAAGACAGGCAACTAGAAAACATAGGATAGTCTCCTTCATAAGTTACACTTTTCACTAGAGGCTAGCTACAAACTGACTTTCCTTCATACATGATTGTTTTCACAATAAGACATAGCATAAATGACATCCATCATATTTGCCCACTGCTTGTAGGATGTTGAGTGTTACAAGTGTATCTGTCAGCACTGTTACAGACATATCTGTACAGTCTGAATACCAAAATAAAGGGGGTCATGCGTGTTATATATCTTAAAACGTATGCAGAGTTAAAATTGATATGTACTAGCTACTTGGACTGGCTGCACCAGATATTCTATAACAATTTCACACAGTTCAGCACATATATGTACAAGATTATACTATATGGTACATTGTTTTGTGTGAGCGTCTAGCTAATCAGTGAGGAGGGGCTCTCTCAGCTCCACAAAGGTGACAGTGGGAAGTTGAGCAGGTACTGGAGCACAGCCTGAGCCCTGTCTCTCTCTCAACTCTGTCTCTCCAACATCATTAGTTGTTTCACTTTGTCTCTTGAGGAGGTGGAAGAGGTACCGAGGTATGCCCAGGTCTGCGATCTTCTTGCTAACATGGTAGACCAGGACAGCCATGAAGAGGACATAGAAGATGCTGATCATGGTGTAGGCTGTAGCTTGCTGCTGCTTTGTGAACTGGGCCTTGCTTCCATATGAACTGTAGTTGAAGAATGACCATAATACAAATACTATCATGTTTGTATTCAGTGCAGTCTCATGAAGATTCAGTAGCTTGTTCTTGTACACTCCACCATATGAAAGAAGAGCCAAAGGAAGGGCAGTCACACCCACTAACAGAGCACTGAGTCTTGGATCGTACTTTGTATTGGCAGTTAGTGCAATTAAGAGTATGATTCTTATAACCAGCATCAGTCCTGGCCACCAGTGAAACCTATCCTTGTAGGGTCCCTGGAAGGCATCCAGTAGAGGCTTCAACATCTGAACCAGCCTCACTATCCTGTGGTTATGTGCCTTCCGCAAGACTGGAGCAAACAGCAGGAGTAGGGTAAGAGGGATAATGTAGAATAGGGCAAACAGAATGGAGACCACAACCAAGGCTATGTGCTTTCCCTGCAGGAACCTCAAGTTCCCATCATGCAGCCACACAAGAGGACTAATCTTCTCTGCCTCTAGAGATGTGAATGAGAAGGCAACAATGATTGTGGCAAGGACTTTGGCATATGAGAGGAGGAAGAGGGTGGCTAGAACTGGGACTGAGTTGCTACCACTTAGTCTAGCTGCTACAGTTGAGTATCTACTGAGGAGAATGATGGCAGCAACCAGTAGCCAGATGTAGAGGGGGAAGGCAAACTGTAGGAAGACTTTCCAGAACATGTCAAGGTGACTAAAGAAGCAGGTTTCTATGCCCAAGTCAAGGTTCAGCCATGCAAAGAGGATCAAAAAGTATCTGGATACAGAGTTAGAAATGAGTGCATTGCTACTTGCCTTCACAACATTGGCATAGAATATCACTCCATTCATTGTTCCTGAGGCCACTGTGAGATTGACTCTGCCCAGTATTATGACCAGTAGCACACCAACGGCAAGAAATGGGAGTATTAAGAGCAGGTATATATTGGAGCAGTACTGACATTTGGATGAACCCAGCATCAAAGCTAAACCTGATTCACAACTTCCACAAAGAACTCCAGAGTGACCAAAGGCACACTGTACATCTGGACTAGTGAGGTTGAGATCAGTCTCTTGCAGTTTGCAGTATGCATTAGGACAGTGCATGTGAGTGAGGAGTCCCTCCTCATCAGACCCCATGCCAATCCACACAGAGCCTGACCTTGTGAATCTCTGAGTGTTGATGTCACATCGGACAGAGGCTGTTTGTAACATTTGATGGCACTCACATTTAAATCCTCGTAGAACAAAGCCCAGAGGACACCTGAGGGTGGTAACGTTAAGATTTTTTATCGTACCATAGTTAACATAATGTCCTCCTACCGTCAGCTGCACACGGATCCCAGATACGTTTTCAGGAGCCAGGATTGTGTAGTTGAGAGGTTCACATGCATTACCCAAGCTTTGAAGTTCAGGGAAGATGTTATGTTTGCCGCTGATCCTACTCCTAACAACTGCTGGTGAAATTCCAATCCCCATTCCTATTGCTGAGATGTTGAATGTCTGTCCAGGGTAGACACTAATACTAGGCACCACAGTCTCATCACATACAAGCTCTGGCCCAGGATAGCAAAAACAGATTTTAAATGGGCGTGAACTTATTTGATACCAAGTGCTGAAAGTTATGTTCGGGAATTTAAAACGAAACACACGTGAAAAGATTGCACGAGACCTATTAGACGTAATCCTGATTCTGGAATTGCCAATTATGGTATAGCAATCTGCCACACATCCAGCATATATTGCATATCCTGTTATCGGTGCTATGTTCCCTTCCAGATACACAAAAGTATCATTGTTATAAAGAATGTCAAGATCCGCTATTTGCCAGAAGCATACATCAAATGTTTCAGGAACTGAACCACCATCCACACATATTCCTCCTCCATACTTGAGTGCTGTGTTTTCTAAAATGTAAACTTGAGTACCTCGATGTAAGTAAATGTGACTGTTCATTCTGAGAACTAGTGCACCTCCACATTGTCTTCCTGTGTTGTTTTTGAAAACATTGGCTCCATGAAAATGCAGGTTGCTATTATAACCAAGTACCGCAGGCATACTGTTGTTGAACAATTTAGTCTGTTTAAAGTGCACTTCAATATTCATTATTGTTAAGGCACAAGTAGTTTCTAAATCCAAGAAAAGTTGCTGATTCCATGTGTTTTCATTTTCGAATACAAGAACATTGTTGCTTATTTCAACTGATTCTAGGGAGGTATACACACCACCAGCATTTATAGCACCCTTTTCAAACCGAACAACGAAACCATAAAGCCGGCGTTTATCTTGGAAATTATCTCGACCAAGGTAATTGTGTACTACTTCAACATTCTTCAGTTTCATTTGAATATAACTTTGAGGAAGCTGTGGAAGACAATTAACAAGCAGGCCACCTCCAACATTCTCAGCTATGTAAAGTTTATTCATAACAATTTCTACATTAATTGCAGCTGTATCATCATACTCATCAGAGACTTGAAGCGTTAATGTTCCAGCATTAGGATAAACCACAGGTACCAGTTCTAATGGGCCATCTTCTGTCAGTCTGTTTGCACAAGTAAAATTAGAGTCTGCGATCAGAACAGTAGAGTTACTACCAATTGCCATATATAAATTGGCAGTAGTCTTATCAATGTTGTTCATAATGTTGCACTTGGAAATGACAATGCGTACATCATAATCCAACCCTGAATGGAGGTGAACTACAATCCCTGCACTAACTGATAACCAGCTGTCTTGTGGTCTCAAGTTCACACCATAAGATATGTTTGTTCTTTCAACAATAAAGTTAGATCCAAAGATATTAGCACGAACAATGTCAATGGCCAATGGATTAAAAAACAGAACCAATACATTAGTGCCACGACATTCCCAGCTATCTGTGGAACACTCTGTTTCTCCCTGCATGTACTTCTCCAACAGTCTGTAATTACTGCGGGTGAACACAGAGTCCTGAATGCCTGATGTACCCAGTAGATTAATGCACAGCAGACCAATTTGAGTGCTGTTGGTAATGAATATAAAGCTGAGGCTGACGTTAATCCCTTCCTGTATATGCAGTGCGAAATATACAAATACTAAATCCCTGTCATCGAGGCGTCTGTCTACCCCCAGCACTCCACAGTAAACCATTGTTATTCCAGAGAGAGAAACGTTTGCCACAGCCGTGATCCCAATTCCACCCTCTCTGTACTCACAGTTAATGACCACCTGATTTTCCCTTGCACTACCATTCACTTCAGACTTATTTCCATATATGGAGAGTGACACAACACCATACACTTCGAGATATTCATGGAGGATATATTCCCCATCTAGCATGGTGACAGTGGTGTGAGAGGTGAAGCACTGTGCGGGGTCTGCCAGACATTGTGACCACGTGAGACATGATGGGCTCCAGCAATCAGGTGTGGGTGAAGGGACAATGATGCGTGCTCTGTATCCACCAACTTGTGACTCACTCACCACACTAGCAACTGAAACACTGAAGACAGTGATGACAGTCCAGTAGAGTAACTGCATCTTTGAGCACAGCAACCTGCTACATACATATGGCAACACCAGTTTAGTACACAGTTACATGAATTTGGACTACTGAGTTTGTGAAAGGGAGTACACTAGCAATTTTATAGTCGATGATGTATTACTTAACAGCTAGCAAAGTACATGTACCTCAGTGCTTATGGTTCATGCCATGTGACATCACAGTTGCCCACTGTCCAGTATTCTCAGTGGAAAACACACACACTGTTTGCAATATTACCAGTAGTTTGCAGTAGTAGTCACAGTTTATGTGCAGGTATGAGTGTGGTGTCATCAACTGTATAGTTGGTCTACCACTCTCTGATGAAAAACATTTGTGGTAAGTCTAACAACTTTTTGGCCACTACAGAGGAGGGGGGGGGGCTGCTTTAGGCGTGTCACCTTGCACAGGATTAGCCAGCACTTTTGGGCCATACTAAAGAGGTGGCTGCCTCAATGGCTGGACAGATTTGCTCCAATATTTGCACACGAAATGTGAGAAGACAGTGGTCTGTATATAAACTTCAGTCAATTGAATAACATGATATTCTCAAAAGGTTTTAGTTGTGAAGGTACTTTCAGAGTTTATATTATCTTACAGGTCTCTCTTGGTAAACCACAAACTGTTTACAGTTTCAATATTACTGTTGTTATGACAGCTTTTTATAATGTAATGTAACAACTCAACAGAGGACTGGAGGCACTGTAACTACCCAGGTAGCCAGATTGACCATGAGCCAGCTAGACAAACATGAGATAGTGTATTGAATACTCCCTACACAAGCTAAACCACCTTCACTTACTACTCAAAACTTATGACTCTTCTATAGCTAGATTATTTTAATGAGTATGATACAATCAGTGGATTATGCATAGAGATTAAATTCAGAGAGTGTCTTAAGCATTTACAATAGCACTTTAGGGTTTAGGGTAGCTGTATGAACACCCTAGCCTTGTTCCCAGGTCTTTCCACCATCCAGTTTTTGATTGCTTGCATTTTTGCATATTGCAAGTGATCAAAAACTGGACATTTGGGAAGGCCTGGGAACGAGGCTATAAACATCCCTATAATGTGGCTTTGGAAACCACATTCTGTAAACCACATAACGGATGTAGTTTGGCCTAACTGTTTATGTGCTAGTGTAAGCGGGGCTTTAGTGTCACACAATTATTTAGTGCAATCATTTTAGTGCACACTAGTACTTGAAGCAGTTCTATTTTGTGCATTTTGCAGTACACACCCACATCATGCCGGTCATCACTATAATGATCGATGTTGCGTCCACATAATGCTGAAATGTGCACCTCCACTCTATGAAATAAACCTGCGCCTGTGTGCATCTGCTGAAATCATCCTCTTGTCCAGAAATTTTCTGTTTAGTTGACATTTACAAGTGTGGGGTGGCTTCTTTCCTTTAGAAACATGTTTTTCACATGTTGTACACATGTAGACTATATATGTGGGCGGTTCAAGTAAATTTCAAACTTTATGTCACTTAACTCAAGTTGTATTAAAATTCATACAAAATGTTTGTACATGCATGTCTAGATGCATGGCTCGCTATAATTTAGATTATACTATGTTGGACACACAATGTTGTACACATGTACATCAGAACAATCATCACTAGCATACATGCAATCTTTACGTTCTAGTTTCATGATGGGCAGCCTGCTTCTGTTCTGTGAGTGCTCGTGATGAATGAAGGAACACATTGAATGAAACTCCCTACATGGAGAGGGTAGTGTGAAAGGTGCATGTGAACAATTTTATACCTGCTCTGTGGCATACACCTACTGTTACGTTTTGGAAGTAGATCTTTGTGGTACTTGCTCTGACAGCACAATGTATAGCACAGGGTACAACATTAAATACACAAAAAACTAAGTAGACACAAATAATTCTTTGTCACAAGTCATGTTCATACCTGGTGAGTTGCAGCTCGGACAAACGCTTCATTAGCAGTCAACGTCACTACCCGTAGTGCATCTCCAGTGCCAAATATTACCTTAAATATAGATTGAAATATCATGGCATAGGGAGATACAGGTATTTGCCAATTGTAGGAACAGAAAGCATTCAGAATTGCATGACCCCCACCCTACTTGAATGTAAACCCTCAAAATCATACACTTACTATCCGATCAAAACATGGTTTAAGGTATAAAAATATATCAATATATACACCCACTCCCTATAAGTTTTTTTACACTTGTTGAGTAGTATCTTGACAACTGTTTGTATTAGCATGCACATGCTGCTTAGCCTCGTTCCAAGGCCTCCCCCATTTTTACCTTCTGTTTGCGTTCACAATAATACACGTTCACAATAATTACCTTCCGTTTGTGTTCACAATAATACACGTGTATTATTGTGAACACAAACGGAAGGTAAAAATGGGGAGGCCTGGGAACAAGGCTACATTCTGCTGGAGAAAGTCTTAATTTTTCTCATCTGGTTGTTACACAGACAACAATTTTTGTACTGCATTATATGAAGAATGCAATGCAATGCTGTAGTTGTACAGAGCAGTTACTTATAAAGTTAGTAAAGGTACATATCCTGAGTCTGTAAATTGCTAGAGATCTTTTATACTTTCCATGTTATAGTTGGCCAATGTAAACTACCAGTACTTGCTTCATTTACAAAATTAATGCAGTTCTCCTATATAAATATAGTTACCTTGGATCTTGGTTTGATTTTCCCACCTAGCTCTAGCTTCATCGCCCGATCAGATGGTGCATCTTCAACAACTTTTACCCTGGCTAAAAGATCTCTGCATGGAGGTAGGGGTATATACCAAACTGATCACTTACCATAGGATTCATGATGCATATATTGTGAGGCTAATGCTGCACACATAGTCACTTGGAGAAAAGCACACTTCACATTTAGTGTAGCCAACAACCTGCCTCTCCTTTTCTCCTCTGGTCCTCCCACAGTCTCAAGAATACTGGTAAAGTTTTGCACTGCAGTCTTACAAGCAATCAGTCCTTTTCCTGTAAACACCAATGAGAATTCTGCGCTGTATTACACTAATCTGCACAGAACAAGGATTGATGTATACATGCATATACCCTCTGTAGCAGCTTGCAGTTTAGGCCATAGTGGTTCCAACCGCTCCTGTTGCGCTTGATCCTCCAATATTGGATCCTTGCACAAAAGAACAGATAACCTCAGTTGCATGTGCCAGACCTCAGTTTCAATGCACTGTCTACAAGATTATCAAGATCAACTTCTTCTCATGATGAGTCTGTTCAAGTAGCCATCTCTCTCCTGATCCGCTTCTATACAAAAGAACAATGATGCTCAAAAGCTCACATCAAGTTTGCTGCCAGCTCCACCATGGGTAAGGGTGGACACCCAGGCCAGCATGCAAGACACATCCAGATTGACTGTGGAGCTGAAGAGAAATATGAACAGGCAACAACTAAACGATTAGCAGCAAGTGTGCATGAACAATCAATGAACCACATCTCACTGAAAAAAAAGATGTTATACAAGGTCACCCACTGTGCATGTTCAGCCAATACCAGGCCTCATCAGCTGCACTGGGGTGACCGGGAGATGGGGACTGCTATCTCATGCACAAAATACAGTCAGTTGGCTGACCTTATCCTATAGCAACAGGTAGGCATGCATAACGTCTAGGCCTAGCTCTCTTCTTTTTAAGAAGATGTGGTTCATTGATTGTTCATGCATGTGTCTGTGTGTTAGCAACTAAACTAGTGCTGTACTGTTCACTGAATGCCTGGTAATAAATTGTAGCTAGCCATCTGTAGCCTGAAGTTTAGAAAACAACTTCACTTATTAATTAGCTTTGGGCCAAGAAATGAACATCAAATGACAACTTTACCAGTGTGGTAACTTTACTGTGGGTAGCTTCAGAGGCACAGGCTGGACAGCTCTGTTACCCTGTCTGAACATTGCAGCTACTTTTAGAGGGGTAGGGGCAGGTTCTGTGCTGTCATCACTGAACACTGGACCAACAATGACAATACCAAAAGTCTGCAACTCAGCTGAAGGGAAGAGGGGGATAACAACACCAGTAAAAAGTACAATGACTGCTTTTAAACATTCAACGATGAGGTACAATGTATACTGCACAATAATGCACTATATAAATATAGTGCATGTGTATTCGCCATACATTTTTATTTTAACTAATCCTATCCTCAGTTTTGCACATGTAATCAATATTGGCCCTTGTACACAGTGTTGAGTATGAAGCTACAAACATTACTGCAGAGATACACATGCTTAAGGTCTCCCATGCACCTGCCAAACTCTGTGTGACTCCATCAAAAAAGGCAAACATAACTTGTGGAGGCTCAAACAAGCAACGATTCTGCTGGCTTGCTTCTGAAAAGTTCTTGGCTAGATCTGTCACTGACTTGTCTCCAAAACTACCATCACCTGGAGAGGTGGAATCAAACTTGCTGTGAAACAGAATATGGCACACTTCTCAATGGAGCGTAGTTATAAGATGGTAGAGGTGCGTTCCTCAAGAACTTGGAGGGGAAACCGGAATAGATTACCAACCTAGCCATTTGCGGTGCAGGGCATGTCTATTTCTGGCAAACACCTTTACCCATGACCCTCCTTCACTGGCTACCACATCCGCTAGAATTGACTGAGAGTGACTGCCAGTGGAGGGTATGTAGCAGAAGGACTGTTGCACTGCTACCACCTAGAATGAATTAACAAACAACAAACGAATTATGTTAACATTGTCAAACATTGTGTGGGTTATTCAAAGTGCCACTTCATGCCACATTTGCCATACTAAAGTAAGGCAATTGTATCCATTACATGTGTCTGAAATACAGTTCTTCTGATGTTTACCATAGTTTAGATACAACGTGTAGATAGTAAAAACTATCTGAATTTCTGCCTTAGAATGCATATTGCTTTACCTGTAGCTGCATGTACAACAAGAACAAGGCACCAAAAACTACCAGAAGTTGCTTAGAACAAGTTCATTTTGCACATGCCACAATTTGTTACTGTATACTTGCCACTTGGCCAACATCTCAGATATAGCGAAACAGCAACCTTGTGAGATATTACCCTCATGCTCATACAAAGTCTACTTGTGTATAGCAACAGATGAAGATCTGAAAAGTCAAACCCACATACAGAAAGTTGCATTACCAACAGTCTCTTGTACAAGATATTCCTACACACCACTTTTCTGATTTACCAAGTGGAGGAAAATATAAGAAATGAATGGCTAAATGCTTGCTGCTCTATTAGTTTGGTGGCGCCTTTCGTCAAGATGTGTTTCAGTTGGTATTAAAGTAGAAGCTAAACCATACTTCCATATGCAGACAGCCAGGGACATATACCTGGGATGCTTGTTCACAGATGTGCAGTATAGCCTCCAGGTGCAACAGGTTACTGCTACTGACATGATGGTCTTTCACTTCCACACTGCCTGAGCGAAGCTGTCAATAAATGGAAGACATTTGTAGTCAATCTTCTGCAAACACAATGCATACATAATGAGATGCTTAGGACGTTGTCAAATCTAAAATCTGATGTTTCCATTTTTTTTTCTCTGCTGTATGAAGAATTAAAGCAAACATCCAACTCAAAACATGCATGCCACTAGAAAATACAAAGAATTAACCAGCTGAAATATCAGATGCCTCACTAGCATACCGACTCAAGGAAGCCCCTCTCTGCCCTTATCTTTCTCTCAATCCTCTGCATGCCATGAATGTGTCTTTCCTGCTTAAGCTGCAGGGCCTTCTCTAACAGGTGGCCTGCTAGCTCCCACTGCTGCTGGATAAAGTGTCTCAGAGTATCACCACAAGCAGAGGAAGGGGTAGAGGCACCAGATGCCATACCTACCACAGAGAGGATGGTAGTTGGTGTGTGCTCATGTCAACAATTTGATGACTCATAACTGAAGACAGCTGGTCGTACTTTTGCTGTCATATAGATTGTAGCAGTACCTTCCACTGCTAGCTTATTGAGTGGGGTAGCGAAATGATCATGGCACTGTTAACCATAATACGAACCAGATGACATGGCTGAAAACTTCCCATTCTTTATGACTGCTACCCATATTCGAATTAGCCCTTATAGTACATGTAGTACAGGACCTACGTAAAATAAAAATAATTTAGAAACTCGAGTTCCCGGTTGGCTAGATCTGTTCTCGTTCCCAGACCGCATTTTGGCAATCTCATGTCTCTCGGCGGAAAGTAGTCAAGAGGCTAGGCTAGACGCATGTAAAATAAAAATCGAAACAGCCCCTGTTGGTTGGTATAAGAGTACACCTGAGTACAAATCTGCTTACTTCGAATGGCCACCGCTGAGCCCTTGCTAACTCCTGAACTGCATGCCTACGCAATTACATCATCATCAACGTTGGCTGTCAGCCACACCCACGTTGCAGCCCGCCCCTCGACGGATCGGAGACAACAAACACTCATGAATACCTTTATGAACTAGGGCGTGAAGCGTTCTGATCGTCTACGAATAAACAGCTTTGGCTTTAGACATGCAGAAAGACGTGAAACCACTTGATATGGGTGAGCCAATAGTAACATAAGTAGAGCTATATACTGATATGTTATGAGCCCCACCCACTTTGTCCGGTGCTGCATAAAGGTTGTCATCACAACGATCTTCCCCTTGCTTATCATCGCCCTCCGTATTGCAAGTGTTATTGTTTACTGGTATGATCACTATTGTAGTAGCGTGTCACTTGAACCATTCACTGCCCAAATGTCTGCATTGTTGCTGATAGCATTTGTTTGGTGAGCTGCCTTCTTGCAGCTATGTCATGAGGTCGCAATGTCAATAGACCACTAGTAGAAACTTTCCTGTGCTACAGGTGGTCACCAAATCTACCTTGGGGGCAAAGTAAATGTGAGATGGCATGGAGTGTGGTATGAAGGAATGGTGGTGAAGCTTGGTCCTCAGGAAAAGCTCTGCAGGGTGAGGGAAGTATGACTCATACTCATAATCTCTTTACCAACCAGTGGTAGAAGATGTGACTTTCCATGAAATGCATGGCTGATATAGTGTCCTGTGATTAAACTCCTTCCAAATCCAATATTTTTATGACATGAATATCCTGTTGCTATGTAACCACAAACTATGACTACGTTTAGTGTTATTGTTTGTGTGAAATAAAATCTAGCCCAGTCTCATGCCCTCTTTCATGCATGGGATGAGAAGGGGCCTGGGCATGAGGCTGTGCTGAACTGTATTGGGAACAGTACTAGAATGTGTTTATACTACAAAACATTCAGCCTCAATCCCAGGCCCCTGGCCATGCAACTTCATGTCACTCTTCCATACTGGAAGCTGAGTAGTGGTCTGGGGAACAAGGCTAACAAAACACTTCCTGTGGTCTATGTAAAGTGATAGTTGCAACAATGTTTTGGATTTACTTTCATATGCTGTGTGTATGACTATAGTTAGTATATGCACCGAACCATAGCTACCATTTGTACACACACGATCCACTCCCCCTTCCCCACTCTTCAGAAAATATCCAGAAACTAAAGTATTTATATTATAAATACTTTAGTTTCTGGAAATTTTCTGAAGCAGCAGAGATTTATATTGCTCTTCTGCGTGCACTCAGCCTTACCTAAAATTTTGAGTAGAAGGTTTTACTTCCCCTCCTTTGGAGGAGACATTAAGCCGTCGGTCCTGGGGAACCCCTTATAATTAGCCTAAGTGCTATTGGGGATTTCCTCATTAACTGGGTCATCTCAGGTAAACAATTAATTATATATATATTAATGGTTCCCCACTCAAGTGGGACTCGAACCTTGGTCCTTTCGACCCGCAGTCCAGTGTTTAACCAGCAACCCCCTTAACATGAGCAGTAATTAATTACCTTTGCAGTTGTTATCAGAAA
Organism: Agelas oroides; assembly: GCA_949130485.1. NCBI lineage: Eukaryota > Metazoa > Porifera > Demospongiae > Agelasida > Agelasidae > Agelas > Agelas oroides. The sequence goes on along the minus strand of OX422204.1, from coordinate 3,765,490 downwards.
CACTCTTGTACTGCACTCTTCCAGGTAAGGAACATGGTGACCAACCACACAGAGTTGCTGGACCCCGGCCAGCTGAAACCCAAGGAGACTCATGCACTGCAGAAGCAGTTCTCCCCAGGCACAAGAGTGAACTACTACAGTACAACTGGCTGGGCACAGGGAGTGGTGGAAAACAACACAGCAACTGGGATTGCCTTTGTTAGGTATGTACTGATAATGAGTGGCACAGATTAGTATGTAAGCAACATTAGAGCAATAATCTTCATGTGCTTGAAAGTGTACTCATGAGAGTATGCAGTACAAGATTGAGTTTGCACTGTGTTTCAGGTGGCGGCACAAGGCTCTGTCTGATGAAAATGAGACATGGTTTGAGGCGAAGGATCTTGCACCGGTGATTGAAAACGAGGCCTACACTGCCAGTAATGAGGATTTGCTCTCAGCTGGGAAGAGTGGATTGATACAAAACGACATGATTGAACCAAGACCCCGAACTGTGGAAAACGTCCTGTATGAGTCAGGTTCAGAGCAAGGAGATGCAGAAAGTGATGTCCCAGTGTTACAAAGACCTCATGACTCAAGAAGACATGCATTCCAGCACCAGCAGTCACCACAACACATAACAGCATCCCCAACCTATGAGAGCATTCCTATAGTGAATGCTATTGATGCTCCAGGTCACCCACTTCCAGAGCCTCCGTCACAACTGCCCATCAGCTATCATCACATGGCTAGGCCAACAGGCATGCTGCACCCCATGTACACACCATTTGGCCAAATGTGGAGAAACCACAACCATTCTTTCAATAGTGCCTTACGTCCTCATCCATTGCACCGAGTCGGCCTCAGAAGAAACCTTGAGCAAGTCTCTGTACCGTGTGTGTGGTCATACTCCAATCAATCAAATGGAATCCCTCCACATCGCTCCTCCAAGTTCTTCAAACGACTACAAAGAAATTTCCCCAAGCTGAATCATCATCGTCTTGTTCAGACACATTCAGTTTCCACTATCAAACAGTCCCCAAGCATGGTCTCTGGAGCATACTCTGAGCCTACACCATATGCAGAGCGCTTGTTTGCACAACGACCAATACCCACCAGACTGGTTGGAAAAGCTAAACCGAGCCCAGCACCATTTGTTGCAAAGAGCAAAGGAGTGGAGAAACTTCAGTCACCGAAGCACAACAAACAAACAGTCTTTCCCCAGCCATATGAGATTCCAAAGCCAGCTGCAGCAGATAGAAAACAGCCCTTGACATCCCTCCCACTTCCTCCAACACCTACTGCAGAGAGCATTGGGGAAAGGGAAAGCAATCAAGGTGACTACTATATGGTGTCCTTTTTGAGTACGTATGTAGCTATATATAACAACAGGTACATTTATGTGCAAGTCCTTGCACAGGTAGTAACTCCACATACAGTGTAGTATGTCCATGTATAGTGAGCTTACATGTACGTAGTAAGCTTGTCTCAAGCTGGACTCCGTATGGGACTGGCTCCGCTCTTTCTGTAGCCAATCACAGGTCAATAGTTTAAAACCGAAACCTGTGGTTGTTTTGTGATCAGACTCCATGAAAACTCCCCTGATGACCAGCAAAGGAATGCTACAAGCATACCGTGTTGAATACTCATAAGATTTAATACTATGTCTAGCATGGATAAACTAAGACTTTACCCTAATACATATACAAATAGGTACTTCCAACAAAGAAAGACTGATAGTGTAATGGACATTTTCCCTGCTACCCTCATTAACAGGAAGACTCACACACACACACACACACACACACACACACACACACACATACACATGCGTAACATAAACAGGTGTCCCTGAAATTGTTTCTGCAAGCCCTTCCCATCTGAAAGTTTCTGCTGGGAGCTCTGTGCTACTCACCTGTCTGGCCGACACTAGGGATTCTCCCACATATGTGTGGTTCAAGGATGGCAAGAAGATCCCTGATAATGGTACAAGCAGCGGATATTAACTTAGAAGTGCAGAATCCCAATTATTAGTGTGTTGCACTGATGATATAAATCAAGCTATTAACTGATCCATAAGTTAAGCCTAGCACCAGGCAAAGCCATACCACTACATATATAAATGTGTATGTAACCTTGTACTGGATGAATACTGGGCAAATATGGATCAATAAGGGTCCAAAAACAAAACACAGCAGCTGCCTTCAGTCAGTTGATGACTATACGCTTGTAAATAGCCACTAGGGTTGGTCATGTCTGTTACTAAATTTGGGATAAACAGCTCATGTCAGATACATTCATTGGCTATTGTCATGAATATCTAAACTCCCTTAATAATCATTGCTTGAAAGTATGTAGAGATAAACAAAGTGTGAGTTACCTGCATTCCTTTGTCCACATGCTTTTTATGAAAACACTGTGCTTCCTATATTTCAATCATCACAGCTTCCAAAATCCTCTTGATCAGTTTTTCCCTCACTCCAATGTTGTCATTATCCAGCTCCCAACATGGCACATTCTGACCCAGGAATGCTGCAGATTCAGCAGGCCTCAGTGAACATGAGTGGGGAGTATTCATGCATTGTCACCAATGAGAATGGAAGGAAAAAACGCACCTTCCACGTTGTGGTTACTAAAGGTGGGTGACACAATCCATATTTAGACAATGATTACATAAGGGTGCCTGTAAACACTGGAGTGGACTACTGGACTACTGGACTGACCTGCAAATCTAAATCTAATAACATACCTTATCTCACTAGGAGACTTACTGAAAATATGGAGGCTTGATGTTATTTACTGTAAACAACAGTAGGCACGCATGAATACTGATGTTTAATGAATCCACGGAAAAAATAAATAAAAAATTCGGTTCGAATCCCAACTGCATCTCGGATTTTTTTCATTTCTCACTCTCTCACCAAAAACATCAGTATTTACTGAAAATAGCTGTTTGCACACAAGACTAGACTGAGACTTGGCCCTTTGTTTTGCATCTCTACCGAAGTGCAGTACTGGTTATCCAAGCAACAACTGGATATGGATATGGTTTACTTAAAGTGTCTGCGCTAGTCTTTAGAATATTGCTTCAAATTTTTCATTCAGGTACTGAAGCTTTCAAGTTCATTGTCACTCAAAAGCGGCACATGTGCAAATTATGTAGAGTCTGACATGTTTCCGATTGCCCCTGGCCATCCTCAGCATCCCTAGCTATCAATACCCCTGTGACAGTTCTCTCAACTGAGGCAGTGAAAAGTCAAAAAATGAACTGTTGTAGTGCGCATGTCATATTTGAATACTCCTGCCCAGGTAAGCCAATACTCCTGCATGAAAGTATCCATGAGTATAGAGCTGTTGGTTGTCACCAAAAATAGATAACCTTCTCTTCATATATACTAAGAGTTTTGTGCCCAGATCACTGACAATTGGGACATCCCCATGCTAAGTCCCCTTGTTAGACCCTTCCAGTTCTACCATACACCTATGTGTACATAATGTAGCTACTACTTGCTCTAGAATTCTAGACACAACATTTTGGTCATGAGAGTATCTCGTATGTAGATTATAGTAAGGCCAACTCTCAGTCTATTCTTGTGCTATACACTCCAAGGAGCTACTTTCATAAGATTTTTAGATTCAGATTTACAATATAAGGTCAGTCGAGTAGTCCAATAATCCAGTCCAGCAGCCCTGTTGAGTAGTCTAGTCCAGTAGTCTTGTCATGTAGTCCAGTGTTTACAGATTCACGATTTTAAAACCATGCCTACCACAGCCTGCACACGTAAATTTTGTCTACACATGTACTAAGGTGCTTTTTACTTGTGTTACTGCTCTACATGTCTATAGAATCATCCGCAGCTTCTGGGAGAAAGAAACCCCCATCTTCTATAGGTCCAGGATTTGCAAGCAAAGTTACCTATGCGTACGTTTGTGTGCTAGCTACGTAGTATTCTTCATGCATGACTACATTAATAAATACTAGCACAATATCCTTCCTCCATGCACGACTACCACTAGCACAGCATCCTCCATGCACGACTACCACTAGCACAGCATCCTCCATGCACGACTACCACTAGCACAGTATCCTCCATGCACGACTACCACTAGCACAGTATCCTCCATGCACGACTAGCACAGTATCCTCCATGCACGACTACCACTGGCACAGTATCCTCCATGCACGACTACCACTGGCACAGTATCCTCCATGCACGACTACCACTAGCACAGTATCCTCCATGCACGACTAGCACAGTATCCTCCATGCACGACTACCACTAGCACAGTATCCTCCATGCACGACTACCACTAGCATAGTATCCTTCATGCACGACTACCACTGGCACAGTATCCTCCATGCACAACTAGCACAGGCACAGTATCCTCCATGCACGACTACCACTAGCACAGTATCCTCCATGCACAACTACCACTGGCACAGTATCCTCCATGCACGACTACCACTAGCACAGTATCCTCCATGCACGACTACCACTAGCACAGTATCCTTCATGCACGACTACCACTGGCACAGTATCCTTCATGCACGACTACCACTGGCACAGTATCCTCCATGCACAACTAGCACAGGCACAGTATCCTCCATGCACGACTACCACTAGCACAGTATCCTCCATGCACAACTACCACTGGCACAGTATCCTCCATGCACGACTACCACTAGCACAGTATCCTCCATGCACGACTACCACTAGCACAGTATCCTTCATGCACGACTACCACTGGCACAGTATCCTTCATGCACGACTACCACTGGCACAGTATCCTCCATGCACAACTAGCACAGGCACAGTATCCTCCATGCACGACTACCACTAGCACAGTATCCTCCATGCACAACTACCACTGGCACAGTATCCTCCATGCACGACTACCACTAGCACAGTATCCTCCATGCACGACTACCACAGTATCCTCCATGCACGACTACCACTAGCACAGTATCCTCCATGCACGACTACCACTAGCACAGTATCCTCCATGCACGACTACCACTAGCACAGTATCCTCCATGCACGACTACCACTGGCACAGCATCCTCCATGCACGACTACCACTAGCACAGTATCCTCCATGCACAACTACCACTAGCACAGCATCCTCCATGCACGACTACCACTAGCACAGCATCCTCCATGCACAACTAGCACAGTATCCTCCATGCACGACTACCACTAGCACAGCATCCTTCATGCACGACTACCACTGGCACAGTATCCTCCATGCACGACTACCACTAGCACAGTATCCTCCATGCATGACTACCACTGGCACAGTATCCTCCATGCACGACTACCACTAGCACAGTATCCTTCAACGCCTTCTTCAGCTCGGAATAACTTTCCTTAACTTCCGCTGGTAAGCACCCATAAGCGGTTTGGGCTCCCCCAACCATATAGCACAGTATCCTCCATGCACGACTACCACTAGCACAGTATCCTCCATGCACGACTACCACTGGCACAGTATCCTCCATGCAAGCACAGCATCCTCCATGCACGACTACCACAATAGTAACACATAACACAGCATCCTTTCTGCACAACTACAAACCATGCTTACAGTACTTCTTAGTGAGTAATGTAAAAGTTCTCTATGTTGTGGCATGTTCACATGTTGGCCACATGCGAGATAGTAAACTGACTTTCTTCCTCTATGTGGCCTGGGTAGGAGGCTAGGTATTTACTTGATATGTGATTTGGTTTCCTTGTTGGTTTGCAGTGAGCTGAACATTGAAGTTCCAGACACAAAGTCAGAGCCCTCTGAACCGTATCATAGCACTGAAGCACTCAAAAAGCCTGAAGCACTCAAAAAGCCTGAAGCACTCAGAAAGCCTGAAGCACGCAAAAAGCCTGAAGCACGCAAAAAGCCTGAAGCACTCAAAAAGCCTGAAGCACTCAAAAAGCCTGAAGCCCAAATTCCTAACGCCCAAAAGCCTGAAGCCAAAACTTCTAACGCCCAAAAGCCTAAAGTTCAAGCACCTAAAGCCCAAACACCTAACGTCCAAGAGCCTGAAGCCCAAAAGCCTGAAGCCCAAAAGCCTGAAGCCCAAAAGCCTGAAGCAAGAAAGCCTGAAGCAAGAAAGCCTGAGTTCCCAATAATGCCAGAAACTCTTCTAAAGACTGGATCCCAATCTGCTCAAACACCTGAAGCCGAAATGCCTGAAGAGAGAATACCTGAGTTGCACCAAAACCCAGCACCTGAACAGCTTAAAAGCAAAACATCTGAAAGTCCTGCCGATACTAAAACATCTCCTCAAGAGGCTGTAAGGAGTGTGCCACATGTCACACATTGGTATCCATCTCCACTGCATGTCTACGGTACTGATGAACCAGATCAGTCCGTCTCACAAGATGAACAGCAAGATTCAGCAAATGGATGCCCTCCAGAATATGCACGAAACAATCAGAAGCTTCCTGCTGATGGAACCTCAACAGTGAGAGATAATGCTGCACAAGAAAGTGTAGAGGAGGAGAAGGCTTTGTTGCCTCCGATTCCAACAATTGTAGTAACAGGAGAGAAAAAACCCGCTAAAAAACGTGCCCTGCGAAGAGTCAGTAGTGTGCTAAAGAATGACATGGAACAGTATCTAGAAGGATATGGTGAAAACTATGGTGCCCTCTCTTCCACAACTGATCTAGATTTAGAGGGGCTCCACCCTTACAAGCCTTCAGAAATCAAGAAGAGCTTGACAACAAAGGGGGAGAGTACAACACAAAGCAAAACTAGCAAGGAACACAGAAGGAAAAGAGAAAAGAAGTCCAGAAAAAAGAAAGAAAAACCACCAAAAAATCATCCCCACTTTGGAAAGAAGAGCTTCAATGTGTCAGAAGATGTAAACACAGGGGACGATGGAGTAAATTCTGTCGGCACGGTCAAAACAATAGCAGAGCCAGGGGATTTAATAGCAGCACAACTACAGTCACAGAGAGACATGAACACTGAAACGTCACGGCAGGACAGTAGAAAGCAAGAGGATGCAGACAGTGTAGCTGTCAACACGTCCCTAGGGAGCTCAGGCTCTGAGAGTTCATTAGCCGATGTAGAAGAAAGTATGGGTGTGTCACTACCACTGGAAGAGGAGACCGTTAACGACCAAGTGAGAAGATTGCAACTCTCCTTGGAGACCTATAGCCCAGAAAGCTTAGGAGATGGCAAGGTATGCTGTCATATCATGGTGATTGGAAGTTTAATAAGGCATTGTAAAACCTAGGTATACATTTTCAAAGATGTGATTGGCTCAAAAAAGTGTGATAAAGCAATTTGCATGCATGTCCCAAACTATTGGGGCACTCACTGTATGAGTTGGAATGTGTTGCTCTTCACCTAGCTATATAGTGTAAAATTCAGTATACAGCAAGCACTATACCATTTTTCTCTTTGCAGGGGTCTCACAGCAAAAAGAAGGGCTTCAAATCACTGTTTACCTCTAAGCCGAAAGCAGTTGCTGGTACAACATAACACACACACATCATACCAATAGCATTTTTATTTCCTGCATGCATACTTATCACTTATATTAGTATTCTGAGATCCATGTGTGTACTACTTGTTCAACAAAACCAAAATCATAAAGGAATTTAGATGTTATGAGGCGAAAATAGAGGAAAGTGAAAAGGCCGGCAGTTGCCACGAGTCGAACCTAGGACACCTCTGGCTTGAGCCACCAGTGCTCTGCCACTGAGCCACGACAGCCAGACAACCACCAACCCTCATAATCCTCTATCTGTACTGCACATGCAGGTGTATGGTACTGAATGTCTCAGTCACACACCTGGCAGTCACTCAGTATATGTGCCGTCAGAACTCCATTAGGGGTTGACGGGAAAATTCTCTCCATCAGGAAAGAACCCATGCTGAGTGGTTTTCTCACTATTTAGAACCAAACATCTTCTCCACCATATATACCCATGCAGGGCCCTCTAGTTTCATTTCTATGCATGCAGGCACACCCCCCCCTCACAAAATGAGTTATGTTCCCAACTTACTCTTCATTCTGTGGAGAAGCCTGCATGGGAACAAGGCTGCCACAGCTCCTCATAATCAACATGTGCTCAAATAGGTGATTGTAGTGACAATAATGTTCACGGTATGCTTCAAGAGGAGTAGCCATTGCTGACCCACAATTGATACACAATCATAGATAGTACAGTAGTAGGATGTTAACTACCATGCTATTTATGACACAATCTTGTCTGTTACCTTGTGTTGGATTATCAGGCTCTTTGCTGGACTTAGTGTACCACTCAGCCCCAAACAAGCCAGTTTGAGGAGGTTCAACCATTACTTCCCACTCATGAACATAAAAGGTCACGTATAAATAACCATGCCATGATGGTGATGTCATATTAATAGTCACAATATAAAAATTACACCAATTAGTTGGTAACACTCTTCCATGATGTGATACATCAACATGTTAATATAGTGTGCTACTGTATGCCTGTGTAAATCCACACAACACATCAAAATTCACTTTCAGAGTGGGTGGTTTGTGTTATGTTAGTGCCTGGATCTTGCTTGGATTCTCCTTCTGCGTTCTGTTTATCCAAGATCAAGGCACTAGTCTCATCTCTAGGGGGACTCCCTGAGTCATTGGACGGTTGATCACGCTGAGAAAGGTCCACATACTTGTAGAAGTAGGCCATCACTGCAAATACTAGAGCCACCACCGCAATCAAAATTGCAAAGAAGAAAAATTCTATTGCCTGCATTAGAGAGACAATAGAATGTAAGACTGACTAATATTGAAGGAGTTTCCACACTTTGGATTCCTTTGTTCCCACTCTCAGCTCATTCTCAATTCTCATTTCCCAGTACACAGAACACATATACGCGGGTATGAGGAGTCAGCTATACAATTATGCATCTGTTTGACCAACAAAGGACAGCGCGTGACTGCTATAATATTGGTCTTGGAAGAGACATAACAAAATCATGCTACAGATTTGATAACACATAAACATGAACATGCCCACGTATGTGAGATAGCAGTGCCCATCTCCCAGTCACCCCAGTACAGTTGGTATTGGCTGAAATGTGTCCTGCGCAATGGGTGACTTTGCATGACATCTATAGCCTTTTTGCAGGAGATTGTTCATGCATAAAACATCCACATAGATACATCTGTCTACAGAGAAATAGTGCCTTATCAATAGTATTGCAAGAATGCAAAGCTGGTATTTGTCAAGTGGCATGTGGTATAATGGACTAAAATGGGCAGGGCTCATGCCACAACAGATCCCATCAAACTCACTCTGTCAGAGAAAGCGCTTGACTCTGCCACAATGATGACCACCAGATTCCCAAAGGCAACGGTGAGCAGCCAGGCTGCCTGACACATGGCCTTCATACTGACTGGAGCCTGGGAATAGGCAAACTCCAGGCCTGTAATTGAAAACATGACTTCTCCAGCTGTGATAAGGATGTACATGGGTGTTTGAAGAAAGAGAGAGACAGTGTTCGGAGGGTCAATTTCTACCACCGTGACATTATACTGGAGGAGTGTGTGTGTGTGTGTGTGTGTGTGTGTGTGTGTGTGTGTGTGTGTGTGTGTGTGTGTGTGTGTGTGTGTGTGTGTGTGTGTGTGTGTGTGTGTGTGTGTGTGTGTGTGTGTGTGTGTGTGTGTGTGTGTGTGTGTGTGAGGGATAACCACTGAACCATAACTGACAGAGGTTACAGTTTTTTTGAAATCCGAAACCCTTAACAGCCGGTATCTCGGGCCGAAGACTGTGATGCAGATACTATAAATCGTGGAAAGGTCGCTTTCGCGGATTCCGGAACAGTGCTTCAGCAAGAAAAGTTTGTAATAGCGAAGCACTGTTCCGGAATCCGCGAAAGCGACCTTTCCACGATTTATAGTAATGACAGAGGTTACAGAACAGACTACACACTGCAGTGACAGGCGAGACCAGTACAAGTCCCTACAATAATTATTGAAGTTAACAGTATTTGTAAGTTCTATTGCTCTCATGATGGTCAAGTACAGTTTCCAGAGTGAGATAGTGCATCCAACTTGCAGCCTGTTTACACTATGTACCAGTGGGATCGCTCCAGTTCGATCCGGAAAGTGCGTTTACACTGAGGGCGTTGTCAGTGCGCAACGGGATTTAAAACCGGAAAGTCTCCGCATCAGTCCAATTTGTAGCCCTTTTGACCAACACGTGCGTGGCAACCAGTCACGTGTGCCCAACGGGTTTGACCTCGTTGTTTGACTGCATTTACACCAGGAGCGGGATTGCTCTAGGTCGATCCAGTTCGACGGGGTTTGTAGGCCCTGTTTGGAGTGGTTCAGTGCAGTTCGGTTCGCATTTACATTATGAGATAACTCGAACCGAGGTGGAACCGTTTTGACCCAGAGCACTAGTATATAAACGGGCTGTAAGGTTCAGCGAGCTGCAACATGAGGAACAATGGGATAACATTTGTAGTAGGTGTGTGTGTAATTTGGTGATTTCAGTGGCAGTTATTTGGTGGTAGTAATTATTCTTAAGACGATAATGCATTGTAGACTCTGGTTAATAAACGTATATGTGGCAGTCCCATGTAGAAATCGAAGGTTATTCTGTTGCGTATTAAATCGCATCGCTGCGTTCAAAGCACCATATGCGCTTCATAGACTGATTAGATATTCATTAGATATCCATGCATCTACGAAGCACGTATGAGCCCCGCCCTTAACGGAAGTTCAGCGATAGGCGCTTCAAACACAGTGATGCGATCAAAATACACGACGGAATAATCTTTGATTTCTACACGGGACTGTCACACATGTAACATGTTCATTATGCAGTGTGACAGATAGCTGAAAGCCAACATACCAGTAGACATGCTACAATCTATCACCTGGAAAGCATAGAATCCGAAGACTCCATCTTTCTCAAGGAAAGTATGCCATTGTGTATTGAAGGTGATATGCAGGCTTCCATGGGTAGGAGAAATTCCACTCACACAAGCTGCAAACGGTGTGGCTTGCGAGACTAGAGAAACATCTTCATGATAGATACTCTTTTTTCTTACATGTAGGTTTTGCCTTCAGGATGACCGTTGTGTGTGCTACATGCCCGATGCCATAGCTTTCGTTCTATCTCTCACCGTCAATGTGTACTCTATGCGCACATGTGCATAATAAATGATGCTGTGTTCCATGAAGGAAACCTGCGCCTAATAAATAGTACATTCCTAATAAACTTCCTTGGCTCGTTCCCAGGCCACTCTCAGTTACAAGATAAAATCTGGGAGTGGCCTGGGAATGAGGCTGTAAATTTCCCATACTTAACCTTGGACCAATGTCCAACCAGTCTTCCTGTAACTCACAGTAACATTGGTGGATGAGCTCTCAAATGCCTGTGTGACCACCACTGTGTACACTGCCCCTCCTTGGAGTCTGACATTGAGATCCCCGCCCTGTGTAGTCATGGAATGGTACAACATTGGAAGTGATTTCATTATAATTATCAATACAGAGAACATACTGAAGCTTAATGCTATGATTGTACAATGAGTAGGGAGTTCTGCAGCTTGATATGATAGAAAAACTTCATACCAGGTGATTCAGGATGATACGTACATTAAAGAAACGGACTATATTGGCCATTTCTGATTGGTTCCTTTTGTACAGACTTCAGGTGCCTCCTAGATATTCATTTCCAGAGGTACAATTGCCAGAAATCTATATTCCAATTGAGCATCTACCTGAGTGTATGTAAGCTGCCCAGATCCTTCTGCTGACCCCACCATATCGTCTGGAAGCGAGGACAGGTTTGTGACAATGATATATTGGTACCTGTGGTGAGAGAGACAGCACAATGACCGGCACACACCATCCATTGTCATATCAAGGACAATCCTTTGGTGCTCATCTAAGGGTATACTGTAGGCGTGGGATGTTAAGCGCATGCGAGCTGGCAGCAAGAAACTATGCACTTAACAGGAAATAGGCACTTAATAGGAAGTAAATGCTTAATTAAGAAGTACAATATATGGGCGGAGTCACAGACCCACAGTTGTGCCTCAACTTGTGCAAAAACAAAATTACAGCGGTAGGGAGTCATGAGTCTAGTCTAGCCTATCTGTGCACACCACCCTGGTATTTTGCACTGTAGTGCTTGGGATTTACTTGTTTAGTACGAACAGCAGTATTTATTGTCAGCTCTGCTGTTAGAATATTGGGTGCTGCTTCTGAGGATGCTTGCTCATGTCTGATAGTACACTACTTGTTTGTACCATGCTCTAGCCTTGAATAGGATCAAAGAGCCTGGGTAAGAGACTACCTACATTCCAAATCATGAAACATATATTGTATAGCGGGTATTTTTCGTGATCGAGTAGGATCTGCGAAAATTTAGCCCACGAAAAATATATGTATGTCTAGGTGTAAGGTCCATGTGCATTCTTGTAGTTCTACAACAGTCAGTGCTGCAGTATTTTCGAGCTATTCCACGAGGACAGCTACCAAATGCGGAGGGCCCACTGTCTTCCTCGGTCCAGCCAATTGCTGTCCATGCTGCCAACGAATGTGTCCAGCTTGCTTGCTGCGAAAATTTACCCCCCGAACATTTTCTGTAATACAACTGATTGTGATTCCACGAAAATTTCGCCCCACGAAAAAAAACCCTGCTATACGGTACATGTACAAGCACATACGTACTTGCCCACTGTGATGTTACCCCGTCTTGTGACATCCATGAACCCAATGTTGTAGCCATCAAAAGATGCTGAACTGCACTCGTCCACAGTTTCCCCACCCTCAGGAGCCAGAGAGAAGTCAAAACCACCATAAGACTGATTCACAGCATTGATAACCCTGTCAATGTAGATCAAATATAGACTAAATTGCATGTGGAGAAATATATACTCTGCATTTGAATACACGTTTTACGATGGCAACAGATACAGTGGAAACCCTCTTAAAGGAAACCACTGAAATAAGGACACCTAGTTAATCACAACACTTGACTGTCGAGTCCCAACTTTATATAAACAAGAAAAGAAAAATCATTAAAAATGAAAAGAGATGTAGGGATGGCATGACAAAAAATAACACAAACAAGGGAGGATATAAAAGTGAAGGTAACTATACAAAGCCTTATCCACCCCTACATCTTTTTACACTACAGTTGCACTTTAATGTGAGAAAGATGCAGGGATGGGGCTTTGTATATTTACCTTCACTTTTATATCCTCCCTTGTTTGTGTTATTTTTTGTCATGCCATCCCTACATCTCTTTTCATTTTTAATGATTTTTAATGATTTTTCTTTTCTTGTTTGTGTACTTTTTTGGTGATGTTTTTTAATCTGACCTCAGTTAGATGTGAAGTGAACACTATATCAAGTGCAACCACAACCCCATAACTTGAAACAGTACTCATAGTTAAGTAATTGTTCATGTAAGTCCAAGCATGTAACCATGGCACGTACAGGTAGTTTGGACTCCAGACCCTACAGTACAGGCTTTAATCCACCTTGCTTTCAATGTTCCAGAGCTTCATTCTAGCTTTTAAAAGCTTGGAGTACACTATTCTTATAAACTGTTAAGGCCTAGGCTTTTATACAGTGAAACAAATACTGTTACTGAAGCGGACCTAGCCTCGTCCCCAGGCAGGCCCCTCCCACCCCGAGAAGCAAGGCTATACTGCAAGTGACGGAAAGCTGAGCAGGGGCCTGGGAACGCTCTATGATATAGCAGTCAGCTGCGCCTTACCTACTCAGTGTCAATAGCACTGTGCATCATCCTCTGTCTTGGGGGCTGCAAATTGCAGAATCACGTGCGCTAGTCTCGCTCTCAGACCAAATGCAGTAATCCGTGGTCTCGGAACAAGACTACGTGTATGCATGCGTACAAAATCACAAAATGGCATCCTACGCAACGGACAGCAGCTGCAGTGTGTCTAGAGTTCAGCATAGCTTTGCTATGAAGACACTATGGATCAGGGGAACTTCGCGCTGAGGTATGAATCGTTTTCGTGCTACGACCACGGTGAGTACTTAAGCCATTCTCAAGATATTTTGGTTGACGAAAGAAAGAAAGAAAGAAAGAAAGAAAGAAAGAAAGAAAGAAAGAAAGAAAGAAAGAAAGAAAGAAAGAAAGAAAGAAAGAAAGAAAGAAAGAAAGAAAGAAAGAAAGAAAGAAAGAAAGAAAGAAAGAAAGAAAGAAAGAAAGAAACAATAACAAAAATGGCACTTTCGTTACCGCACACTTTTGTGTTTAGCTTTCAGCATAATTGTGGTCAAGTTATACGGCTTTTGCTTAAGTATTGCATATATTGCGCATCGGCGCCATCCCTACATAGAGAGTCTACCGACTCTCTGATACATATCATTCTCCACCTAAAATAAGGACACCTAACTAATCATGACAATTACTTTGGTCCCAGAGGTGTCCGTATTACAGAGGTTCAACAGATGCTAATGCAAGGAGATAGTTCCTATCTTCATACAAAGTGAAGCCACCATGCTGTATACAGCTCTAGTTATAGCCGATTTGCTAGTAATGTGAACAATAACATTACACATGTAAAAATGACATTAGATAAAACTACACCGTTTACACGTAGGTGTCTTTGCACACACTATATAGGGGATAAATACAGGGTACGCAGTTTGTCTCATATATGTGGCAGTCCCGTGTAGAAATTGAAGGTTATTCCATCGCGTATTTCGACTGCATCGCTGCGTTCGAAGCGCCGTATCGCTGAACTTCCGTTAAGGGCAGGGCTCATATGCGCTTCGTAGATTCATTAGATATTCATGCATCTACGAAGCATGTATGAGCCCCGCCCTTAGCGGAAGTTCAGCGATACGGCGCTTCGAACGCAGCAATGCGGTTGAAATACGCGACGGAATAACCTTCGATTTCTACATGGGACTGCCACATATGGTACTAGAGGAGAGTGTGTAGTTACAACCAGGAGTCAAGGACTGTAGATGATGTGTGTAACCATGCATTGTCAGAATGAAGCAACCAGTGAAAGAATAGCTACTACTCTACTTGAAGCTCCCTGTACCCATGATTCAGCCACTTACTGAATGGTGGCATTCCCACCAGCAGGAGCAAAATCCGGATACTCACTCTATGGAGGAAAACATTTGGTAACAGAGTAGTACAGTCACAAGAAGCCACCACAGCCAATACCATACAATATCTACTGCAATAGTTGCACATCCTCTCTCCGCTTCATAGATCTATATTGTAGCTGGTTAGTAGCATGTAGTCGCTTCATAGATCTATATTGTAGCTGGTTAGTAGCATGTAGTATTGTGGCTGGTTAGTAGCATGTAACATTGTGGCCGGTTAGTAGCATGTAACATTGTGGCTGGTTAGTAGCATGTAGCATTGTGGCTGGTTAGTGGCATGTAGCATTGTGGCTGGTTAGTGGCATGTAACATTGTGGCCGGTTAGTAGCATGTAACATTGTGGCTGGTTAGTGGCATGTAACATTGTGGCTGGTTAGTAGCATGCAACATTGTGGCTGGTTAGTAGCATGTAACATTGTGGCTGGTTAGTAGCATGCAACATTGTGGCTGGTTAGTAGCATGCAGCATTGTGGCCGGTTAGTAGCATGTAGCATTGTGGCCGGTTAGTAGCATGCAACATTGTGGCTGGTTAGTAGCATGCAACATTGTGGCTGGTTAGTGGCATGTAACATTGTGGCTGGTTAGTAGCATGTAACATTGTGGCTGGTTAGTGGCATGCAACATTGTGGCTGGTTAGTAGCATGTAACATTGTGGCTGGTTAGTAGCATGCAACATTGTGGCTGGTTAGTAGCATGTAACATTGTGGCTGGTTAGTAGCATGTAGCATTGTGGCCGGTTAGTAACATGTAGCATTGTGGCCGGTTAGTGGCATGTAACATTGCGGCTGGTTAGTGGCATGTAGCATTGTGGCTGGTTAGTGGCATGTAGCATTGTGGCCGGTTAGTGGCATGTAACATTGTGGCTGGTTAGTGGCATGTAACATTGTGGCTGGTTAGTAGCATGTAGCATTGTGGCCGGTTAGTAGCATGTAGCATTGCGGCTGGTTAGTAGCATGCAACATTGTGGCTGGTTAGTAGCATGCAACATTGTGGCTGGTTAGTAGCATGCAACATTGTGGCTGGTTAGTAGCATGCAACATTGTGGCTGGTTAGTAGCATGCAACATTGTGGCTGGTTAGTAGCATGCAACATTGTGGCTGGTTAGTAGCATGCAACATTGTGGCTGGTTAGTAGCATGCAACATTGTGGCCGGTTAGTAGCATGTAGCATTGCGGCTGGTTAGTAGCATGCAACATTGTGGCTGGTTAGTAGCATGCAACATTGTGGCTGGTTAGTAGCATGCAACATTGTGGCTGGTTAGTAGCATGTAGCATTGTGGCTGGTTAGTAGCATGTAACATTGTGGCTGGTTAGTAGCATGCAACATTGTGGCTGGTTAGTAGCATGTAGCATTGTGGCTGGTTAGTAGCATGTAGCATTGTGGCTGGTTAGTAGCATGTAGCATTGTGGCTGGTTAGTAGCATGTAACATTGTGGCTGGTTAGTAGCATGCAACATTGTGGCTGGTTAGTAGCATGCAACATTGTGGCTGGTTAGTAGCATGCAACATTGTGGCTGGTTAGTAGCATGCAACATTGTGGCTGGTTAGTAGCATGTAACATTGTGGCTGGTTAGTAGCATGTAACATTGTGGCTGGTTAGTAGCATGTAACATTGTGGCTGGTTAGTAGCATGTAACATTGTGGCTGGTTAGTAGCACTTTCTAGTAAATGTATGGCAATGCTGCAATATTACACTTAGCGCTATACCAACCTGTATGAAGGCCAAACTGCCATTGTTGTATGAGGCCAGGACAATGTGTGTGACATTTTCATCTTCCAGTGGCAACTGGTACGTATACACTTGATCTGATAAATCATTGATAGTGACTGTCAGATTGTACTCCCCCAACTCATCCGTCCTAAACTGATGGGACTGCAGAACAAGAAATATCATCCTTTGCTTCACACTGTCTACCAACCACAGTGGTGGCAACCATTACTGCTAGAAATGTGTGATACAAGTACATTGAGTACCACAATTGGGAAAAGTTGAATAATTGTGAGATTCAATGTATTCACAAAATCAAACATATACAACTCATGGCAATACGCCAGTCACAAACAGTGTCAGTTGGTAGCGGAGTTTGATCCGAAAGAGAAGGCAAAAAAAAAAAGCAACCACTGCAGTGGCTGCCACCAGTTTAGACAGTCAGTAAGAGAGAGACCAACCAGAGGCACACACAAAGCAGTAAGAATTAAACTCTTACACAAAGTCGCCATTTTTTAGTAGCTTCTCTCGAACCACAACATGGTTTCTGCACATGCGCGTCGGGGTAAAAGATTGCGCGCTATAGTTGGCAATCTCGAGATCGCGCAAGTGTATTGTGCAATCTCGAGATCACACAACTATAGTACACAATCTCGGGATTCTGAAAATGCGCAACGCAATCTCAAGATTGCACAAATTATCAGATTGCGCAGAACATACACACATTGCAGATGATATTCTTGTTTTGGAGACCTATCAATGTACCTGTCCGTAGGCAAGAGTTGCGTTGAAGTCATGTCCCTCCAGTTGCAGCTGCAAGGTGTCGGGGTAGGTGTTTGTGAAGACCACCTTTGCCTCCCCCGGAGTCAAGTTGTCTAAAGAATCCTGGACCTGCAGCTGTACTATCCCTGCCACCACAAATGCCAAACTACCCAGGAACATTCCCACCACCATCCGCTGCAGAGGCCTGGAGTATGAAACAAAGGACTTCCATTTGATACACACGTGCAAATATAATTATACTCAGGCTCTTCTCAGTCTCACATATCTTTTAAGACAGTGTGGTAGGTTTTTCAAGCTGTTTAGCTGTAGCAAATTGACAACAAGTAGTTGCGAATGTTTCAATCTAAGGACCTTCATCACTGCGGCTGAATAGCTTGAAGAACATACTGCACTGACTGTCTGATTGTGACATAGCAGTTAACCCCTTATGGATCAGTATTCAAATAGTTCACACATTTCAACGTCAGGCTGGTAGGTTACATGTATTATTTCATCCTACAACTCATGTGCTTAACACCCATCTCTTTGTGACAAAAATACCAGGCTTTCCCTACATTTTCAGAAACGCTTCCACAGAAGAAGGAGCCTGGTTGTGCTGACAAAAGTGTTGGATACAAAATTAGTGAGAGTCAAGGTAGCATGTGGTGCATGTGTGTCAGTTGTGAGCATACATATTGATACAACAACATGTACATACAGTGGACTAGAGAATGGACTTGTGGGCCCACCAATAATACTGTTTTACGTACTTAGCATTAAAAGGCACACCCACCTCTTTAACAGGTGGCACTTGGCAAAGAGCGGGTAGACGATGAGCTCAAAGATGGGGATAAAGACCAGGATGAGGATGGGGTTGAGGGCCTGCATCTGGTCCGGCTGGATCTGGAGCTCCCCTAGCTGACCATTCATGCGTAATGCCTGCAATGTCCACCGCGAACCCTGCATGTGCAGAGGTGGAGAGGGGAGTGAGAGGGGAGGATGGGTATCTGCAACACCTTGTTTGGTGCACAAAGTATGCAAGAAATATAATTATGTATAATTGAGGTATAGTTGGCCATAGGCAATACACGGAAAGCTATTTATGTTCATGCATTTTGCACAGGCATGTACATTAATAACACGTGATCGTTACAGTTGCTCGTAGCAACGATTTGCGAAGGACAGCTCACAAAGAGATATAGTCTATCAAGCAAGACCATCTCTCACCCTCCACTTTTCTGGAGGGTGAGAGATGGTCTGGCTAAGACTGGCTCGATGGGATACCACTTTCAAGGTGTAGTTCCCATATCCTCCTGATATTGGTCAAAATGCATCCTGTGCAGTGGGTGACTTCATACATAACATCTAGGCTTACATAGTTTGGTCAATACCAGATATAACATGCAATACGTAAGATGGTCTTTGTTCATGACGTGAGCTGGGTTGAAAGGGATAACAGGAAGATGTGGTTCACGGATTTTTCCACAATACTAGAATCCACTGAGTTAGTAGACATTATTCACAGCAAAAAATACATTAATCCACAAACAGTAATGATCTAGTTCAGTTAGTACAACGAGCGTATACTAGGATGGAATTAGCATCACCTGCTGGTCAAAGAGGGCCCAGAACACTGGCAGCGGAAGCAGCATCACCACAACACGAAGCAACAGCCACACATCCTCAATGAATGTGTCCTGCAGGAGGAAGCAGACAAACAGGCTATTCTATCAGCTGAGTATGGAAAGTACACAATCATATTGCTTATTAGTATACGTAGCTTAAATGTGAACACTTGAACTGGGTGCATGTCTCATTGACCTGACCCTGTATACTAACAGATTTTCTATCATCCAGTCCAAAACAAGTGTGCATACAAGTGGTAGGAGGAGACAATACCTCATCACCACTTCTCTTGTGCACACCTACCGTAGTATAAAGCATCAGCTATACATATTGTACAACTGGAGTCCTGCAATAGCAAGACTGTCAGTGTGTGCATGATACTGTTACCAACTCACAGGGTACTTTGGGCTGGCATACTGGAGGAAGTTCTTCTTGTCAGGCAGTTTGCCAAGCTTGATCCGCCGGTAGAGTGCAGTCTAGAAGGTACACGGAGGATCCCAGTATCATAACACAGCTATAATCTCTTTACAATATGAAAAAAAAGAGTGAGTGATGTCAATGTCTATGCAGGTAGACGGAAGGTGGGGGAGGGGGGTCTGAACGAGCTTGAGGCCTTTTCAGAACAAAGAAAGCATGCATGAAATGCTACCTAGGAAGGCATTGATGTCACTTATATGATAAATTCTGCGAGGCTTTCCCCCTCCAATACTGCAAAAACAAAAAGGTGGGAATGAGCCTAGATACATTTCACATTACCACAGGAAACTGAATACAAGTCTAAGAAACAATTTCAAATTTCATAACACTGGTTAACAATTCTATGGTATAGTCCTTTCCTTCTATCTCTCCTGGATCTCCCCCTCCTCTCCCTACCCCCACTTCCTCCCCTCCTCTCCCCACCCCCACTTCCTCGCCCCCTCTCCTTTCTCAACTTCCTCCCTATCATCTTCTCCTTCTCCCCTTCCTTCCTTCGTTTTTTTCCTATTCCCCCTTCACTCTTCTCCAACTCCCCTCTTCTTCTTCCCTTTCTCCACTTCCCTTATTCTCCCTCCCCAGCTTCTCCCTCTCCCCCCTCCCATACCATGACGCAGAGAGGTACTTTCAGATAGAGAAGAGCAGCTTCCTTCTTTGGCTTATTGATGATATAGAACCTTGTCCCAGCCACAAAAACAACTGCAGGGGAGAAACAAATGTATAGATCACATGATACATACTCTTGACTGGAAGAAGCATACTTCACTGTGGCAGTGTTTGCTGTGTTACACACGTGTGCCCACCACATGCAGCAGTCTCACTGCTCCATACAACACGGATGATCGTGTGCCCACCACATGCAGCAGTCTCACTGCTCCATACAAGACAGACGATCGTGTGCCCACCACACGCAGCAGTCTCACTGCTCCATACAACACAGACGATCATGTGCCCATGCACCACATGCAGCAGTCTTACTGCTCCATACAACACGGATGATCGTGTGCCCACCACACGCAGCAGTCTTACTGCTCCATACAACACGGATGATCGTGTGCCCACCACACGCAGCAGTCTCACTGCTCCATACGACACGGATGATCGTGTGCCCATGTACCACATGCAGCACTACAACACATATTTAGTCTTTATGCACAGGTAAACAAGTATAAAATCAACAAGGCATGTGTATACCTCCCACACCACCCATACAAACATCCTCCACGTCTACCTCCCTCATACATACATACATACATACATACATACATATAATAGTTACATTCCCCAGACGGAGTAGCATGAGCCCGAAGGGCGAATGCTGTTCTGTCTGGGGAATGTAACTTATTTGTTAGATGTTACCCCTAGCAACCCACTGCCACACCCATAATCACCTCCACCCATTCTACTCCGTGTTATTCAAGTACAAAGTTTTGGTTGCTAAGCAACATCTAACAAACATACATACATACACACATACATACATACATACATACATACATACATACATACATACACACACATCCTCACTCACAAATTGAGACCACCATTAGGACAGCTGGAACTCCAAATGCCAATGCAAAACACTGGCAGGTTCCAAAGCAGTTGATGTAGTCTACAGGTAGGAGAAGACAAGAGACATGGAGGTAACTCTAACAAGACAGACACTTTTCCTCCAAAATTTCCTTCCTTCAAAATTCAGTGGGTGCTGTTTTCATGACTGTGAAAGACAGCAGATTTCAGTTGTGTCCATATCCTCTGTGTTTCATTCGGGATTCCACAGAACACACAGTCAAATTTCAGTACAATAGCTAATGTGGAGAGACTTGACCACATTTTCTGTGAGATTCGATACTGAAAACAAAGATTTGAACGCACTGTACAGTGCATGCTACCACACTATGAAATATGGCACATGTACATTGTTTAGCGGTACACATGAGAGCATAGGTAGTCAATACGGAACGGCATAAGGCATAGGTAAATGGTTTGAAACAGTGCAGACATTAGTGATAGCATGATGATGTACTGGAACATTGTGGGGGCAAGCCTGAGCAAGCTGATACAGGATATTATGTCACTGATGAGTGATGTAATACATCAAGTCAATCATCCTCCTACATGCACATCCATTTACCATTCACAGGGGGCTTTGAAAGTGCTTTTGCTTGCTGGTTTACTACTTTGTTATGGCATATAGCAGGATTTGTCCCTATAGCCAAATTTCAAAACACCCAAGTAGCTAAGTCCTCACCCGAGATAGCCAAGTATCACATATGCCAGCCATTTCTCCAGCCAGGGCAGCTAATGTAGCTACACATGCATGGACTAAGCTTTACGATGAAATCATGAGCAACACACTTCCGCAATGCAGTCCAGCTAGTGTGGGGCTCGCTCAGGCTCGCCCCAATGATGTTGTGTAACAGATGTAGTGATCCAACTTACACTATACATGAATGTGCGAATCCTCAAATTTGAATGATATTATCTAATGTCATATTGTGGATGCCCATTTACTAGGAACTATTTACTGGACTGGGTTAGACTGGGTTAGACTGTCACACTGCAACAAGTCAGAATGTTGACAAAAGCAAACACAGTTATCAGAGTGAGTGTGGTACTTGGGCAGTCTTGCGTGTTGCTATTACATTTTCTTGGATTAGCACGCTCTTGTTTCCAGAAGAGTTTGTCACCTGCAGAAAAGTACTTCTTCGCCTGAACCAACGAGCGAGATCTTAAAGCTTCTTTCTTCTAATAAAATACACAAAGTTTGTTGTCAGCAACTAACAAACATAAATTTTGATCATTCAGTTTAGCCCAGTCCAGTGACAATGGTCAACAGTAACTATCCTGTGACCCTTGACCTGTTACACAGCTTTGTGTTAACAAAGCTCTCCTCCCTAGCATATGTCATGCTGGCTCCTTACTTCTGAGCACTGGTGTGAGCAGAGTGGAGATGACACTGCCAGCATTGATGGAGAAGTAGAAGAGGGAGAAAAACCGCCTCAGGAGATCTTTCTGCAGTCAAAAGAACAGTGTGTATTGGGTACAGTACAATTCAGAGTTTTCACAAACTGTCACCATGGAAACACATCTAGTGTTCCACTGGCACCTCTTCAGTGAACATGTGCAGCAAAAGTTGAAAGATCATATTAGACCTCTCCACTGTGACTTCTGAAGAGATTTTCTTACATGACCTTATGCTCCTATGCCTATTTATAGTCTAATGTATTGAAGTGTATGTTGCTATGTACAAATGGCTGTGTCACAAGTATGTGTACTGTGCTTAGACAGCCACACTCTGAAAGAAGACTGGGCAGTGAAGTGGGTAAGACAGGTCGTGACTGAAGTGATAATAAACTCATGCTGCATGCAAGTAAAGCACTTTAGCAAAGGCAGAACTAAATGCTGGGTTCTGTTGCATCTTTGGAATGACTTGTCAATGACTTATTGTGCAAAGTGGGTCTCATACGTGTACACATTATCGTAATGCTATAGTGTTTTGCATGAATTTTACTTTTGTGAATATAGCGAGTGTTGACTGCGAGATCGCAAAAATTAGTTTGTGAGAGTGACTCCTGGTAGGTTAACAGATACGCTTCTCAAACCACTGAACTATTCCAAGAGAAGCAGTTTATGAGCGTTTTCGACAGTGAAGGTGGCAGAACAGTTTCAGTATTCATCGGTCAAACTAAGCGACTCCTGAGTCACAAGGACATCAGAGCGGTTACAACTTGCAAATCAAACAGAAGTGTGAAGTGAAGCAGGCCGGCCAATAGAACACTGGAAGAGTAAGAGACATACTTTTCTGATGCCGACAAAGCCACAATCAGCCGCTTCACAGCCAAGGGTTGTTATTCATGACTCATATTGTGAGCATGTAAAGATTGAGGGAGGGGCTAAGATAGTCATTCACAACCATTATAGCATTACGGCATACTCTGCCACTTGTGCACATGATCCAGCACCTTACCTGGTCACCTTTGAACTGGTCTCCTCCAAAGGCAGACACACACGGTTTGATTCCACCCGTACCAAGAGCAATAATCACCAAACCAAGGGCTGCTAGCGCTCTGGAGGAGAAACATTGACTATACACTCAACGTTCAGCTTTGGCTGGACACCATATGCATACATGTTAGATTTCCAATGGCTATATATACACTAGCCAAACATTCACTTTCACAGCAAATGTTTCAACAGTGCAATATGACAAAAACAGAATGCAATGAAACCTCACAAGTGACATCTTGATAGAACACTGAACATGACATGTGTATGGAAACTATGGATGTTGAAACACTTGCTGCAAAAAGTGCCAGTGTAGTCAGATAAATTCTAGCATGAATCCTCCTAGCCATATAGGCTTCGTCACGTGTACACATAAGTACTTGGGGTTTTGAGGTAATGGTCTTAGCAGCACTCTGTGCAAGTGAGATTATGTTGCTCCAAAGAAATGTTTTCTGTTCATCGACAAGGGTTCAATACTTCTACAGTCAATGCACACATAACTGCATATGTATTGGCTCAGTCCCTCACATGTTGATTCCCCTCAGGAAGGGGATGGCTGAGATGGACACAAGAACATTCCCCAGGGAGTACACAACAGAGAGACTCAGTATGGTCCTGAGGGGAGGAGAGAGAGAAACACTTATCCATGTACGTAGGTATGCATGAACAATCAACGAACCACATCTCCCTTATAAAACAGACCTAGATGTTATGCAAAGTCACCCACTGCATGAACAGTCAATGAACCCCAGTTCTCTGCTACATGCAGGCTAGTCTCGTGCCCAGACCTCCGCGTGCGAAAAATAGTCTGGGCACGAGACTACATGCAGGCCTAGATGTTATATAGTCACCAATTGTGAACAACGTGTTTTAGGCAATATCAGGTGAGCAGAAAATGATACAAGCTTGAGTATCCACACACACATATGCATGCTTAAAATAGCAGTTATAGGAGGAGACTTGAGTTGAGTTCACTTTTAAATTCACAAGTAAAGTTTGGTACTGTGCACAGTCAAGTTTGCTAGAAGGGCGCCTTTGATTGGGTGCTGTAAAAACCTGCTGACTTGCATGTATGACAGCCTAACAAGACTTATGAGACGCAATCTATGTGCACATTATGGTTGTTGCTGGTGTTTCCAACAGATATGCTTTATGCACTGTCCAAACAAATGGAATGAGCGTCCTTCCTGGAATGTTTCTGACCAGTGTTGCAGGCAGAATCCTGGCTTGTCACACAAGCTTGAGCAGTCACATTAGAACAATGTACAAGGTCTCTAAGTATTAAGAACAGTCCCTATGTTCTGCTACACTTGACACCTGCTGACTCAAGTAATGCTACTATCTTCATCTAGCTAATCAACTGATGGATATCAGCTGAAATGTACATGCTGGAGGAGAACACCTCCCCTTTGCATGAACAATCAGTGAATCACATCTTCCTAAAGGCGGCTAGATGTCATGCAAATTGACCAACAGCATGTATTCATTATACATATGTACAACACACACAGTCTCTGTACTGAAGCAACTACATTCACCAGTGAGCACTACCTAATACTCCTCCACAATGTTAGCATTATTCATGACGCTATTGTGTACACATGTGATTCATGATGTGGTGCTAAACAGTCATGTGATGATCACTATGTAGTCCAGAGCACATACAGGTGCTACACAGAAATAATTATGCCACTATTGCATTGTGTCTTGCGTAAGTGTCTTACCTAGCCACATACCCAGCCTATGTGGCATGGATACGAGGCTACAATGCCTTTACTTACCGTATAGCGGAAAACTTTCGAGGGAGAAAACTTTCGCGAATTTCAAGGTTTTGTAGCTATTCGCGAAAGTTTTCTCCACGAAATTTGAGGGCGTGGTGTCTTTTGGCGGCAATACCAGCGAGCAATCCGTGAAAGTTTTCCGTGCGAAAATCTTATTTTCCGCCAATTCGCGAAAGTTTTGTCCCTCGAAAGTTTCCCGCTATACGGTACACTTGCACAGTAATAATGCAATAGAGGATCACTTATATCTTAGTAACTGGAATCTGTGTACAGTGTACAATTAAGGCTTGTTTAAAATGAGGCTAAGATAGTCTGTCTTTACAGACACCATTATTAGCATAAAAGCTATGAATATGCAACAATCTTGTTGTGGTCACATGATACTGTTGTGGAAGAGGAGGCTTCTCTAAACTGACTAGGAATTACTATTGGCACTTGGCACAAACACTAATTAATGCATACATAACTGTACATTCTTAGTACTAAGTTTAACACCAAGTAGTCAGTGAGATTAAGAAATCAGTACGATAGACTGCAAATGAAACTGGTCACAAGCAGACTACCGTTCTTGTGGTGTGCAGTTTCAAGAAGACATTGCATGCAGTAAATTATTTCCTGGACTCCTCAAATTTACTATTTACTAAGCAGTGGCTGTCCCTAATGCAGGCTCTTCCCAAATTGTAAACTCTAAAAACATGTGGTCACTAGGAAGCTAGTTGGAACAGTGACTGTGATGCAGAGGAGACAATTAGAAACATGAGACAGAAAGCTACTAGGGGCATGAAGCTTGTCTGGTACAGTGGCTGCAACGTACACATATTTTCCCAGACAGCTGTCAGAGATGATGGCTCCGAGGAGCGGGAGGAGATAGCAGAGCATGATGAAGGCATGGTAGATAGCAGTGGCACTGTCCTCAGTGAAGAGCAGCTGCTGGTTCAGAAACAGGACAAGTACAGCTGTGTGTGTGTGTGTGTGTGTGTGTGTGTGTGTGTGTGTGTGTGTGTGTGTGTGTGTGTGTGTGTGTGTGTGTGTATGTGCGTGTGTGTGTGTGTGCATGCATGTATGTGTGTGTGCGTGTGTGTGCATGCATGCGTGCGTGTGTGTGTGCATGCATGCATGTATGTGTGTGTGCACATGTGTGTATGCATGTGTGTGTGTTGTGTGTGTGTGTTGTGTGTGTGTGTGCATGCATGCGTGCGTGTGTGTGTGCATGCATGCATGTGTGTGTGTGCATGCATGCGTGTGTGTGTGTGTGTGCACGTTTGTGTGTGCATGTGTGTGTTGTGTGTGTGCGTGTGTGTGTGTCCGTGTGTGTGCGCATGCGTGTGCGCATGTGTGTGCGTGCATGCGTGTGTGCATGCGTGTGTATGTGTATCTTCATAAATGCATGCATAGTGTACATAAACAGTATACAACATATCTACATACACTGGAACTAACACCGCCACCAGGCTCTGTATCAGAGCGTTAGGTACAGTTGCAGTGGACATACCTCTCATCCCATAGTAGGAGAACCGTTCACAGAACTCATTCCCCACAATAAACAGCACAGAAAAGGGGAATGAACGCAGCTTGCTGAATTGCTGAAACAGAACATAACAGTACTGAAATATCAAGGAAATGCACTATTAGCATAGCCTATGATATAAATATGGAGGAAGGGTTTTGTACATTAACCATAGCATTGGCGGTGGCTACTTTAGACTTGAGACAGCAAGTTGGCTGCTTACTACGTACTGGACCAGTAAATATACCAGCTTCAAGGACACCAGGCACATAAATATAATGCACAGCTTAAATTCATCAACTGTTACATAGTGTATATATGGCTTGGTGGAGAAATGTACGTACTTCCCAAAGCTAGACCCTCCCTCCCTTACCCTTTGTAAAGTGGTAAAGGTGGAAACTGACCTAACAGACACACAGCCAGCTCTGAAGATTGCTACATAACAACGTACCAGTGTCTCACTCTTCCCGGACCCGCTCTTTCCCTCCAGATTACCATGCTCCGGTTGACCTCCATCACCTAATGAACACACACCCAAGCTCTTAATACTTGACCAGCACTACCAACAACCTTGGTGAAATCAGTGCTGAGAAAGACTTACCATTAGCAGTCGTTTTCTTC
The DNA here is from genome assembly GCA_949130485.1 of Agelas oroides. Taxonomy (NCBI): domain Eukaryota; kingdom Metazoa; phylum Porifera; class Demospongiae; order Agelasida; family Agelasidae; genus Agelas; species Agelas oroides. Next base: position 3,737,925 of record OX422204.1, on the reverse strand, counting down.
AGTCCACCTAGCCCATCCTCGTCACTAAAATCATTACAGATACCTACATGTATATAACAAACAATTGCTGGTTAATTAATTAATATACAACCATTCTATTGGTAGCTTGTCAGTTGGTTCATTTCACTGACTCTCATTTCATCTACTAAATACCATATTTCGTCATAATTCAACAAATATCATTACAGGAGAGTAGGTTAGTTATGGACAATGTGACATAAACACCCAATGACATTCTGTGGTTTGACTATGCGTATGATTATCATTGATAATCATAAATGGTGAAACCACCTGCCTCGTATGCCACAATCATGCACTAAGATGAAATGAAGGGTTCAGAACCATAGTGGGCTAACTCACCAAACACTGCATGAGTTTGTTGCATAGTATTTGAGACCTTTAAGTATGTTGGCTACTAAGCTACGTTCAAGGGCCACTAAGCTTCCTGTGTTGTTCCAGCCATAAATGCTACAGGTCATATATATGACATTTCAATACCTGACAGTTTCATGTATACCTGCTATAGGTCATATATATGACATTTCAATACCTGACAGTTTCATGTATACCTGCTATAGGTCATGTATATGACATTTCAATACCTGACAGTTTCATGTATACCTGCTATAGGTCATGTATATGACATTTCAATACCTGACAGTTTCATGTATGCCTGCTATAGGATAATTATGTACCTAACATAGGTATGGGCATTTATTGATAGTAGCTGACATTTTGTGGTGGGTAAGATATATATAGCTACCCTGAAATTTATCATGAACTGCAGCTGACATTTTGTGGCATGTACCTAGTACGGTACCATGACATTGATTGTAGATTGCATTTCATGGTATTGTACCTAGATAAGATACCTATCACTTCCATGTATAATTTTTCTTGGCAGAAGAAGATTCCAAGGCCTTCAATTTTGAGGATGAATGAGAAGGCAAGTAGAAGATGGAAATGACAAGAAACCCACTACTGCCATTGCCTGAATCAAAAGATTCAGCAGATAGTCTTTCAAGTTGCCTACTGAGTAACACCAAAACCACAACCAATCTGTGAGGAAGCCACAGGGTTTGACAAGGCAGACAAGGCAGACTGAGGTTTGACGCTCCTCATCTTCTTACAGTGCAGGAATCATCCTTTAAATAAACATGGCTACTGTGGGAAACTGGAATGCCTTCAACAGCAGCTCTGTATGAACTAACAACCACACATAGCCATCTGGAAAAGGTGGTTGAGAAGAAACGTTTTAAAAAGGAACAAGCCCCAACTGAGGTATTCTTGGTGCAGCTTGCTGCCAGAGATCTTCCTCAACAACACCACAGTAGAGTTGTCCAGAGGAACCAAATGGTTGATGAGCTGAAGCAGAGGTTCAGTTTCCATTGAAGAACACAGTATCTCTCGTGTGCACCTGCACATACTGTTCTGGTGTAATCTTACCTTAGTGACTGTTATTATTGAGCATTGGCTGTGTAATTATCCCGTACAACGTGCATGAGTGTGGTTAAGCTGTTGTGTGTGTTAGTTGCCAATATTTAGACCTGTTAGATATGAAATGTTATGATTTAATGATTTCTAAATGTGAAATAGACCTGTATACTTGGCTCAATTCTCTGTATTCTTGTTTGAGTTCAACATCATAGTTACCACTGAATGTAGCTATGTAGACACACACTTGATACATGGGCCTGGGTATGTATTCTTACAACTCTACCCTGAAGTCAAAAGTCAACCATGCTGCTTACAGAGAAAAGCCACTTGCATAGTTCAATCAAAGAAATGGAATCTCCAAAGGAGAAGGAGAGAAAGAAGTTAAAGTGGCTCAGGCAGTCAAACGCCAGGTAGAGTCTTGAAGCTGGAGAGAAGACCTTGGCACTGACCATGCAAATTCATTGGAAGGGAAACAAGAGAGGAAAACAAGAAAAGAAACAGGTTACCAAATGTCATGTAGAATCTTTGTAGATGAAAACGAAGCCCTGGCACAGGTGGCCAAATGCCAAGAAAGAAGACAACTAGGCAACGAGCAAGATGGCTTCAATAGTGATACGTACCTCAGGTGCAGTTGTGTGGTGGTAAGGTTTGGTGCTGACCAGGTGCGTTGATCTTCAGTCACACCCAAATGGGGTGTGGTCTGCTACACTACTAGATCTTCACTTGAAGTACACATCTTCTACTTTTGAATCACTCTATTGCACATTCAACACAAGTCAATTGTTACATTGGGCCCACATGGGATTGATCGTAGCAACAATATGAGAGTAGGTGAAATGCCGAGAGGTTTGGCACAAAAGCTCTGAAGTGTATGTGATTTTAGTTGCAACTTTTGATCACTCCGCTGCTGATTGTAAACAACCCATACCCAACCTGATTTCTTGTTTGATTCAAGTATACAGCATACAGCACAAGTGACTTCAACCATGTCAAACCTTTCAACATAGCTGGGTACAGGACACCTAGCAAGCTATGTCTTGTAGGGAACTGAGTGGCCACTCCACAATTTCACAACACCACCCATGTACCATAAATTATGGTACATGGGTGGTGTTGTGAAGCACCACTTCTCTACCTCCCACCGGAAAATAAGGAAAAATACGGCTGGCTCATGAGACTGGCACAAGGGTAAGCACAGAGCAAGTGATACAGAACTACAAGCTCCTCGATCTCACACAATTTGAAAACACATCTGCAGCAATCAACTTAAACAGTCTCAGATCTAGACACAGACAGCTCAAGGTATTCAGTTCATACAGTCCTGCGGACCTATATTATTACCTGAAGAGGAGAGCAACGGCGCCTCTGCCTCCTTTTCCTTGTCGGTCATAGCAGCCTAGTGTCCACCACAGGAGATCGGTGTTCATAGGCTAGACGTAGGCGTAGCCCTTGTTTTGAAGGTCACGAGGAAGTGGGATTTAATTAGAGTGCCAGAAAAAAATCATTAGCCGCACCCTGACAGACATCAAGGGGGCACGGGTTGATTGACTAACCCAGGGCAACGCCACAGCCGGAGCCCAAGCGACAGAGATACATCTGTTATTGTGTAGAATGTCTGCAGCAAAGTCAGTACCATCAGGGTTCCAGTGGCCTTGGCAGTACCACTTCCCTCCATTCTTCACGATCCAGCCCAACAGTGACACCCAAGCCAAGCAGATAGAGGCCTGGTGTGAGCTCGTGCTGGCCTACCACAAGGCTGCCAAGGCTTATGTTCTGGACGTGAATGAGGCACAATCCAGCCCTCTCTTTTACAACAGGAAGATTAACCGTATCCTTCACTCATTTAATTCTAATGGCTACTTTAGAAGATGTTGTCAGATTTGATCTTTCTGCAGTGTGCTTGGGAGAAAGGTTTTGTTGTAGTCTTGTACACAGCTGCCAGCTCACACAAAAATAAAAAGGGTCTGGTGACACAAGTCCATGTTGACATTGTAGGGTTGTTACTGTCTGCAAAGATCCTTCTGGACTGAAATGTTGCTATAGTATGACGAAGTTCCACATCCACACAACCTTTGGCCCAAGAGATTAGTTGTTTGAGATGCACACTATCATCAACTGTTTGTGTCTCACTTGAAGTGGTTTAGACAGTAATGTTGTAGGAGATTCATTTTAGAGGTGTATTTGTGTAGTACCTTAACTGACTGCACAGGAAGACTATCTCCAGAAGGAGTCAGCTTGGTCCTGAGGACATTAGAATCCAGAGGTACGTGCAGTGTATTATTGTGTGAGAATCATTTAGAGCAGGAGAGTATGAAAGGCAGTACAACTAGTTCCAACACAAACCACAAAGAGCTTACTGATCTATTCACTGCAGGTCCCATGGTAAGATTGGTGCATACAACTGTCTAGTCATAGTACCATAATTATGATATGGTGGAGGATTGGATCCCTCCCTCCAGGTAATGTCGAGTGGCAGGACAGGAACAGGTCAAGGTGTCTGGTGATGTGGAGGTCTCCACAAGAGTGGGGACAGCTCATCTTTCAGTGGGTAGGGAGATTTGATGGCATGTATCATTTGGCAGGCACAATCATATTGCACTGTCCTATGTCCTGTCATCTTTCAGTGGGTAGGGAGATTATTATGATGTGATGTATTATTTGGAGTGAGTCCTACCAGGCACAATCATATTGCACTGTCCTATGTCCTGTCATCTTTCAGTGGGTAGGGAGATTATTATGATGTGATGTATTATTTGGAGTGAGTCCTACCAGGCATGATCATATTGCACTGTCCTGTGGAGGGTTTGCCAGAATGGTAGCAAACAACAGCAGAAGATGGCAGAACTAGATAAAGCATGTCTTTCCAGACAGATTAGTATGCTTGTCCAGGAATGGATAGGTATGGTTTGCAGAAGCCTTGCTGTATTGTTGTACTGCTTTCAACATTGTAGTACTCAGTGGCATAATTATTCTCCCAGTCTTTCTGTGAGAGCTGATCCACAATCATGAAGGCTGCTCAGAGCAATGTATAATGTGTGATTGTTGGTTTCAACAGGCTCAGACGAGTGGACTAGGCACCAGCGTCTGCACACTGTATGAGATACACACAGGAGAAGATAGCTCAGAGGAAGGTTAGCTCATATAGCATGGCTCTGTGTATAGTTATTAACTGTTGGTGAACATGGCTTAGGTCTTTTATACATAGCTGTACCATCATACATTGAAATTTTTGCACAGGTAACATATTATTCTGAAATATTGTTCTGAAAAGCAGCAACAAACGAGTGACATTTTTTTCTGGTATAGCTTGGTACTGTGGTGATAATGATTTTATCATATGAACCTTCACAGATTTTCCAGTATAGCTTTGTAGTATTATGACAGCTATGTAGATATTGTGTTGTTTCACGAATGATTGTGTGACTACGTGCCCACACAGAGTTCTATGGCATGGAGTTATGGATGTTGAAGAAGGCTATTGAAGCTCTAGCCAAGGAGGGAAAAGCAGAGCTCATTCCTGGGTCCAACCCTGATGACTCTGATGCTGGAGTGAAATTTTTCTCATGACAGCAACATTTACAATAGAGTATAATAAATGTCTATGTTTGTTGCATGGCAGTTCGATTAATGTCGTGCTCTGACACAGAAAATGACCCATGAACTACTGCTGAGCAGATATGTATCATTGTCACTGGAGTGCTGATGAACTCAGAAACGGCTTGGAAACATAAAAGAAGGGCTCAGAATCAGATTGGACTAACCATAAACAGGGGAATATTTCACATCCACCAAGAAATGTTTAGTGATATGCAACTGGCCTACAAATGTCCCTGAAATGTTCACTAACTAATGTTCCTCCTTCTCTACTATCTATGGTGCTCTGAACCATTCAATTGTGCAACAACAGGATTTTGGTGCAAATTAATCCTGGGAAAGTGGGACAAGACTTGTTTCCAGGCCCTATCTAGGGAGAGCTTTGAAATAAAGTTATCACTTTTGCTTCAAGCTGCTATAATCATGCTATTTTGCTGTTCATTACTTATTAGCAAGTGAGAAGATATCATTGCAAGTATTAAGGATAATGTTAATTAGAGAATCATTACATGCAGAAACCTGCAAGATATTTGCTGCGTCAAGTTCAAAGGAACTACTAACATGAGCACATAGCGTTTGCAACTACGATGATACCTATGTGAGTTAAATATGTAGCTACTTGAATTTCGCCTTCTCATTTGCGAGGGCTAGATGGCGTATATTGTTGATGCACCCTGCAGCAGCCTCCTGCAACACTGCATCTGAGGAGCCCACCATCTGAAGTAAGGACTGCATTGCAGGGGAAAAGGAGGGAAGAAAACAGACTCATGGACATGAATACAACAAATCCTTTCAGTTTTCTTGGGTTAACATGTTTACCTTTTATGAAAGCAGTGTTGAAGTATATTTGGGAATGAGGCTTTGTTTGATTTTTAGTTTCTCATCAGGTGCTTTACCTGCACACCACACAGTGCGGGCAGGCGGGTATTACCATTATGTTTTTATTCATAACCTGGCAGTTTATTTCTTACAAACAAACATGATGCCAGGAGGATCATCACTTGCCATACGCCATTGTAAAAGGCTTCTTTTGGATTCTGTGCAGCACAGAGACACGTTTGTCAGTGTTGCATTCATCGATATGCTTATCCTGTTTGTTCCTACGTCATTAGTACACGAAAATAAAAAGTATATATCACAGAAAATCCATGCAATGCCCATGATGATCAAAACCAGGGAGATCTTTGTAATCATTAGCTAATGACAAAACTGGGCCCACATTACATAGAAATACATGATTTTTCATGATTTTACTGATGTCATTATTACCTGCACCACACCGGCATTGTGCATAGTGATGCAGTTGTCGGGGTCCTTGGAGAGCTGATGGAGAGCACAGGCTGTGGCACGGTGGACCTCCAGGTCTGGGGACTGCAGATAGCTCACAAGAGGGGCCACCGCAGATGCCTCACCGAATGCCACACGATTGTTACGCCACATACAGCACCTAGCATAAAATGCATACAAGTTCACAAAAACTATTTTGATGCCCTTTAGCAAGGATCAAACACAGATGGTTTGTTTGGTGGTAAAGTATCATAACAGACCAAGCTGCATGTACGTACATGTATGGTCCTAGACAACAAAACCACATTTCAAACCAAATGATGAACAGGTGCACACCTTGCGATAGCATCAGCCAGATGTTTTCGCAGATGGTCGTCAGTCTGATAAGGATGAGAGAGGGCAACACTAAAAAACAACACTATTCTCTAGTCTGTACTTGTTTTACTTCATACTTCCTTATAGACCTTGATCTTCCAGTATTATACTAAACGCACACATCTACACATGCAGTTGCATGACTTGATTCATACCAGACCACTATGGCAAGTATTCAGTATATCTCACAATACATGTGTATCTCACAGTACAGTATTGTCCAAGCAAGCTACCACAAAAGGTTTACTACTTACTGTATTAGTGAGTTTGGCAAGGAGTGGTACCACCCCGTGGTCAGTGATCACACCCAGGTTCTCCTCATCTTTGGCTATCTTGGCAATAGCGGCACACACACTAGCCAGAACCTCGCGATCAAAGGACTTGAGCAGACCTACAATGAGCTCCAGACCACCCACAAAAGACCGCACCAGTTCACCAGCATCTTTGGCATTCTCAATACAAGGGCAGATAGCCCAGGCAGCACATGCTTGCACCTGTGGGGCATGGAAGCAGCAATGAATGAAGAGCTACAGTACATGCTGTGCATGTCACATCGGTGTACATGTGTGTGTGTGTGTATGTATGCAACAAGCGATATTGGCAAGTGAGGACTTTTAGCACACAGCTTTATAAGACAAGTATCTACTGTTGTAATTACAGCAAAGTATCATACCAGATACCTCACATACGTACCTCAGGATTGTGTGATTTCAGCAGTGACCATAGCAGTCTCACGCCATCTTGCTTATCAATTGCACTGTAGAAAGTGAACCAGCGCAACTATAGTAGATCCTGTTACCTAGGCAACACTTACTAATGTTAATCATATTGATCTTCATTGGCCCTGGTAACAGGTTATATTCTTCTCCACACCAATTTGTAAAACAACAATCCCTCAGGGACCTACATGAAGGCAATACCACTGTACGAGTTAGACATCAGAGAGATTCCTATGTGTTGCCTATGTAACAGGTTATATCTAGCACAATCTCTCCAAACTCTCATAATTGCAGGTCTTTATTTGGGGCTTGGATTATCAATGCATGTCCTAGCCTAAGGCTAGAAAATAACTGGTACTCTCAATGAGCTTGTACAATATAATTATATGCACATCAAGAGCACATAAGAACAGGCGGCTTGAGTAAGAGTGTGTAACTCCGTAAAATTTGAAACCAGTCAGAATTTACCGCTGTACTAAAAATAGTAACACATGTGCACATGCTGCGTAGACATAAGCCATTGTTGCTAAGCACATGACCGGGTGTTCTATTTGTAGTATGGTTCAATAATTTTGACCGGACTATGGGTTTCTATTCGAGTTACATGCTCTTACTCAAGCCGCCCGTTCTTATGCACTCTTGATGCACATACATGCACAATGGGTCTCAAATGAACTCCTACAAAATAAAGGATAGTTATACAGTATGCGTACACCATGCTGTCTGCCTCAAGAGCGCAGGCTCCCACAGCCTTAGTAGTATTGATGAGTAGAGCCTGGTTGGTTCCTGTTAGCAGCTGAACAAGAGGGGTCACCCCGCCAGCTTTCCTGATGGTGACCCTGTTGTCTGGATCTCGCGCTGCACACTCTCCCAGTGCCCCCACTACGTTCACCAGCACCTACAAATCACATTCATTTCAGAAATCATATGTAGATACGTACTTGTAGCATACATACTTATTCATGCTTCAATCTGTTATGCATCTGGACAACAACTCTCTTCAGTGCATGAGTCACATATTTTCACAACACAAACACCATGGTCAGTACATATACACACAGACAAAGTGGGACTGAAACTAGGTGCACTATCTGACCGTATAGTCCCACAGTTTCACTTAGTAATAACAGCAAAGAAGGGGCCTGGCTAGTGGTCTCCATCTCCCGGTCACCCTAGCGCAGCTGATAAGCACTGGTATTGGCCGAAACATGTCCTGTGCAGTGGGTGACTTTGCACAACATCTAGGCCTGCTTTTTTTTTTAGGGAGATGTGGTTCATTGATTGTTCATGTACAGTGTCAAAGTAACTTCCCCTCATCAGAGAAACGAGGTATACTGTAGGCTGGGACCGAGGCTAGGATACCTATCTAGTATGACACATGTACATACACACATAGACATGAGCGGCTGCACTATGGCTCACTGGTCACACAGACACATGCACATGTGTACACAAGTGTACTGTGCTCACCTCCTCTGGTTGGTGTGATAGAAGACTCACCAGCTGGTCAAGGGCTTTCAGTTCCTTGAACCTACAGGCATAAATGTACAGGTCAACACATAATACCATTGCATAGTTCAGTCCTAGTATAACATATGTGTTTTTGTAATACCCATCTGGGACAACTAATGAACTGTAAATTCAACATCGAGAGTTTGTAATACTCAGTCAGTTAATTGTAAGCCATAAACGCATGATGCTAACTCAGAACATATAAAGTGACCAGGCGATTTTCTTGGGGGGTCTGGGAATGAGGCTAAAATTCAGTCATCACAGGGTGTGATGCTAAATTGAAATATGAATGATTGACTGAAGTTTTAACACAATGGGAAAAAAACACTCCCTGAGCTCAAGGTCTGTACAGGTCAGGTATACTTAGGCCAGAACTAGCAGACAGCCCAAGCTATTAGCTCTCTTCAGATCTAGGAACTGCTTCCTGAATAAAATATGGACGTACATCTAAACAAATGATGGAGAGAATAAACAACTCAAAATAAAATATGGACGTACATCCAAACAAATGATGGAGAGAATAAACAACTCAAAATAAAATATGGACGTACATCTAAACAAATGATGGAGAGAATAAACAACTCAAAATAAAATATGGACGTACATCTAAACAAATGATGGAGAGAATAAACAACTCAAAATAAAATATGGACGTACATCTAAACAAATGATGGAGAGAATAAACAACTCAAAATAAAATATGGACGTACATCTAAACAAATGATGGAGAGAATAAACAACTCAAAATAAAATATGGACGTACATCTAAACAAATGATGGAGAGAATAAACAACTCAAAATAAAATATGGACGTACATCTAAACAAATGATGGAGAGAATAAACAACTCAAAATAAAATATGGACGTACATCTAAACAAATGATGGAGAGAATAAACAACTCAAAATAAAATATGGACGTACATCTAAACAAATGATGGAGAGAATAAACAACTCAAAAAAACTTCCAGTATTTGTATACTTACTTTATCACATTCTCACGACTCTTGCTACACTTCCACACAGCCCCGGTAGCTGCACAAAGCAGATCTTTGTCATCCCTGCACTTTAGCAGGGAAGCCAGCGGCTCTAGGCCATCATGCTCACGCACAAGTGTTCGGGTTGCCTCTTCCTCTGCACACTGAAAGAAGGTGGGCAGTATCAGTGGGGGGGAATTATCACACATAACAGTCGCTTGTAGAAATCAATGATCGTCCCATTGCGTATTTCAAGTGCACCACTGCATTCAAAGTGTCGAATTGCTGAGCTTCCATTAATGGTGGGGATCAAATGCTCTTTGTATGTAGATACATCAGATATCCGTACATCCACAAAGCACGTATGACCCCTTCCTTTTACGGCACTTTGAACGCAGTGATGTAATTGAAATACATGATGGAATAATCTTTGATTTCTACACGGAACTGTCACACAGAATTATTATGAGCAAATGTAGCCATACATACGCTGTATTTGTACACATGGTTACTAGTGAACTACTGCAGGCAATCAACAGTTAGACTTTCCCAGCAGCCTCATTAACACTGTCTCCTACTGCAGAACAAGAGGAGGTTAGGGCAGGGAACCAGGGAACGAGGTTGCTCCCAAGTACAAGGTCCATGGGTGTATGGAGGTGTCCCGATCTCATACCTTGAAGATCGCAGAGGCGCAGTGTTTCTGTAGTTCCTTGTCTTTGGTTTTGAGGCCACGCACCAGATGTTTCACCATCCCTTCAGAATGGATGAGCTCCTGGTACGTGCGCTGGAGAATAACAAGAGAAAGGTGTCTCCAGTTTAGACAGATTGATGTACAATTGTGACCTCTTCATGTTTACTCTGGTGAGACCAGCACTAGGATGAGGGGATGAAAGCATAAGTGAGAATTTGGTTCACCTAAAATTCTCCATTAGAATGTCCAGTTCTATTCCTTTAGCAAACCACTCACAAAATGTGTGTGGTTTGTGTGGTTTGTGTGTCTATGTGAGAAGCGCCTGGATTTGATGATCCTTTCTAGCTTTTACTGCATACTGTGCTAAAAACAGCTGGAGTTGTGGGGACCACAGCACTCTAACCTATCAAACTCACATGTGTGGTGTGCATGTGCGTGTGTGTATGTGTGTGTGTGTGTGTGCATGTGTGTGTGTGTGTATGTGTGTATGTGTACATGTGTGTGTGTGTGTGTTGTGTGTGTGTGTGTGTGTGTGTGCATGCATGTGTGTGTGTGTGTGTGTGTGTGTGTGCATGCATGTGTGTGTGTGTGTGTGTGTGTGTGTGCATGCATGTGTGTGTGTGTGTGTGTGTGTGTGTGCATGCATGTGTGTGTGTGTGTGTGCATGCATGTGTGTGTGTGTGTGTGTGTCCATGCATGTGTGTGTGTGTGTGTGTATGCGTACATGTGTGTGTGTGTGTGTGTGTGTGTGTGTACATGTGTGTGTGTGTGTGTGCGTGTGTGTGCAGTTTGTGGCAGACTCACCTCAGATGCACACTCCTGCAGTGTGCCCACTACAGGAATGAGGACATCCACTTCTTCTGTGGACAGCAGCTTCCCAAGCAGGTGAACTGCCCCTGTCTTCAACAGGGCCTGTTGGGAGGAACATATAGCCACTAGAACACTAACTACTGTATCTGCTTGTCTCCTACCTTATTTATAATGGAAACAGTAAGAGTGTACTACTTGAGTATACGTAGTACATAGTGTGGCTAGACCCTCCCCTACTCTAGCCTCGTACCCAGTCCTACACCACAGCTATCGTGAAACAAGAGCGAAGTTAACAGTTGCAGAGCGCTAGAAGCTGTATGACGAACCTGGAGCGCGACCAGCTGTTGCTAACGGTTCCAGAGGTTGGTTTTGAAGTCGCTATAACACTAGCTTGCTCTTTGTTCTTCGCGCTTTACATTGTACATATTTTATTTCTTTCCTATCGATCGATATCGTGGCTACTGCTGCATAATAATTCCAGTCTCGTTCCCAAGATATCGTTCGCCTGGGTACGAGGCTACAAAATTTACTAACTAGCATGTGTGACGTAGACGGTGGCATACATCACGTGATAATTTTTACCAGGCCTCGTACTGCAAGCGACGATAGCTGTGGTGGAGGACTGGGAACGAGGCCACCCCTACTCCACAGCTACGTAGATCTAGTACATAGTGTGGTAGTCTCGGAACCAGACCCTCGAAAAATTTTTCGAGGATCTGGTTCCGAGACTAATAGTGTGGCTAGACCCTCTCCCCTACTCCACAGCTAGACACTGTCACTGGATGAATGGCAACAAGTCAGAAAAGGTCTTAGTGCTACTTTTTTGAAACTCATTTTATCAAAACTGACGAATGAGAATGCACTACTCAAAGAAGGTGCTTCCACCCTTGTCCACTGGAAGATGTAGATTCAGGTATTTGATCTACAAAAGCTCCCACCATCGCGCCTAAACACTGTATCCACACCAGCACATCTGTTACTGGGACCCCACGTTGCTTGGAAAACACTTCTTCTTGCCTGCCTATTTCACATCCCCTCAGCTGTAAGCCACAACTCAGGCTGCAGCTCAGGCATCTCAACCACTTCCAAACTGACAACCTGATGCACCAACTCAGCTGGAAGGAGCACCAAACCTTACCCTTGAAACATGCCAGCTGAAACTTCCACCTGTCGCTCTGCACTAGTTGCAACAGGGCTAGCAAGCCCCAACAGCATCACCATCAAGACCAGCTCTGACATTCACCCCAACGGTCCAGGTCGTGGTTCACTCTGGGAAACCCATGGCACTAAGCTCTCAGACACCATTGAACTTGAAACACAGAAGTGTGTTGTGGCACAGTGACCTGCCCTTAAATTTCAAGACTGGTTCTAATATTTGAACCTGATGGCTTGAGTTGAAGTTCACACACCAAGTTTGGTTCCTTCACTGTCTCATACGCAGTCCCAGTTTACTCAGTTGAACAATGAACACTACCTAGACACTCTTCTCACCATTCATCCCGGAAAATAAGAGAGCCACCAAGTAATAAGCTAGTGTGTATATCACAGTCTACTACTTGTATGAAGAGTATCACTCTATCGTAACATGCACACACTCACAATCTTGTTGCTTCTGCTCTTGGAACAGCTCCACAAGCCCAGTGATGCACTCCTGGCCACCTCCAAGTTTGTCCTTTCCCCAGTCACAGGAGTCCCCGGCTGGCCTGAGTCCTCAATCATGTTCACCTGTAATAGACCAGACACTTACTACGTACATGTACAAGTACAGTACCATAATCTCTTGAAAATGCATCTACTCTCAAAAATGAGCCTACCACCATTTTGAATGAAGTTACTGCAAAGAGTTTTTTATCTCAATATAGTACACCCATCTATTTATGCTGTACTAGAATCCAACAAGAAGGCATTAGAGAAGTAGTACTGTGAAAGAGGTGGGACTAACAATCAAGGCGGGCACCAGTTGCTGCTACATTAGCTGATGACATGAGAGACTGCACTAAGTCATTGCATGAGTACAACTAGAGTTGTAACAATATCGTGTGTACATTGGATGAGTGGGTGAATTTTCATATCAAAACTCTCAAGAGCTACACTCATGCCTCTCTTTGAGACTCCACTCAAGTTCATCACATGTAGCCGTATTTCCAGAGGTTATGGTAATACATAGTTCACTGGGAGCTAGATGTTTTACACAGTGGTGTCGGCCTAACTCATACACAACCTGTCAAATACATGTACGGGTACTTAATATGTAGGCAACACAACTGTACAGTGATGAGGAACATTTTTATGTGTTACACAGGAGAGTTTTCTCGGTTGTCAATATTAAGTTGATAACAGAAGACCCTCTTTTCGTTTATGCAGGAGCCAACTGAGAAGACACCATTTCAATACTGTAATGGCTGGAAACACAAGTAGTTCAATCAATAGAAAACACCTACCAGTTTCCGAATGCCTCCACTTTGTCTGACAATGCGTCTTGCTCTCTTGAACTTGGCAACATTAGCTATGGTCTCAGCAGCCAGGCACTTCAGCTCACGGTTTTGGGAATCCAGGATCTGTACTAGTGTTGGCAGACCTAAAACAACAAACACTTGACAGTAATCTTCAGGGCAAAAATACCAAGGTTGATAACATATGGTGACTACTAGGCTTAATCTATAGATTTACCTCCAAGGTCCACAATGGCTTTGCGTGTCTGGTTATTTTCTGAGATCTTCCTGAGAATTCTGAGGGTACCAATCTTGCACTTGAGGTCATCTGTCTCAAGCATGTTGATGAGGAGGTCCAGTCCCCCAGAATCCCGGATGGCCAGCTGGGAGGACTCCTGGCTAAGGTCAAAGTCCATTATGGAGCACAGTGCAATCACTGTTGCTGTCTGGTTACCACCCTGCATCAGAATGTGATAATGTGTAGTGACTTAATTACCACACATTTTATATGCACCTGGTGGAGAGGGAAGGCCTGGTGCGTATTTTGGCATGTGAATGACATGTGATAAAATTTCCTTTAGCGCACACTCATTGCAAGAGTGATAGCTAGCATTCTCTTAGCAGTACGTACATGTATTTCTGTACACTGACAAGTTTTACCCTTGCTCCATAGAAGTTATCATTGTTGCCACCCACAGTCAATAGACCTTCTAATAATGTGTATCACCTGGTGGGTTGGTACATGCACTGCCGCTTCACTCTATTACATGTACTTAACGATCATTTCCAGCGGTCCTTACTCCGCCATTAAAGCAAACAGTGTTTGTCAGCTCAGCTGAAGCAAGCAGGGTGGCAGATTCGATAAACATTTGCTAAAACACGCATGTGCGCTTTTTTGTGGAAACAATGTTGATGAGTACCCCCTCCCCACATGGTTGGCAAATATGTAAAGTGTGCTGCCCATGGGCACTCTATTAGGAGATCATATTACATAAGAATTACCTTGAGGTACTTGATCAATTTCTGAATCTGCCAATACTCACTTGGCAGGTCTGCATTGGACTCCTGGATAAGAAAAAAAATGGACGTAAGCCTAAAAATTTAGGTTATGTATTACATGCAATTCCAAGTATCCACGTATTTATTAAGTCTTTCATGTACCATAAACGTAAGCTGGCTTATACATAGAAAAAAGGCTAAAGCAGGAGTAATTACTTCATGCATAGTCAGACTGTCAGAATATGTATTGCTGGTTTGTGCATAGTATGTGACTGTCGTCTAGTAATCTCTGTAATCAATTCCACCTTCCCCTCGACATGACTCCCTCCCCCACTTCTTACTGGTCGCCTTTCTTGCTGCTCCTCCTCCTCACTAGTCTCTGAGCTACTCTCACTCTCTTCCACCTCTGGTGACAGGTGCATTGACCCCCGACTCATGCTAGCAAGGAAAGAGTGACTCGTAGTGAAAACAAAAAAAAAATTGTGTCCCCTCAATGTCAGCTATAGATCTATAGATGTCAGCAAAAATGAGTGAAATAATTCTGCACTACAGAGCTGATATTGTAGTAGTGAGAGGAGAGAGCCTGGTGTTGGAAGCAGCATTCTGTTTTGTTGTTGGTCGTGCCTAAGGTGTGCGTGCAGCTGCTCACCGGGACTTGGACTTCATTGAAGAGGCTGACTTGGTCTTGGCTTCAGGAAGGGACAATGTCTCTACCCTCAGCTTCTTGGAGCTGAACAAAAGAACAAAAACAGGTATACAGACACTCAAAAAGTTACCCTTTCTATATACTATGCACTGTTACACATTCAGAATTGAAAACATCCTGCAGGCAGTATAATGGTCAGCCAATGTGGCTATGTAGATACATAGGTGTGTAAGCAGACTGTAGCCAAGAGTTTGATGCAGCCAAAACGCAGTTACTCATTGACTTTGACATTGACGCAGCTATTTCTGAAGGTCCTATATTTCTCAGCAGTTATTATAAACAGCCATATCAACTGGTGAAGCAATACAGAAATTCATATTTCAAACACATCACAAGTTCAAGACATGAGTGCATCTTACCCAGTCTTAGGTGGGCTTTGAGATGCACTCTTCTCATCAGTGAGTTCAAGAGACTTCCATTTCTGGGAAGGCTCCAGGCTGCTCCGTGCACTCTCGAATGTGCTCTTTGGAATCTTCTTCTGTTCAACACTACCAGGTTTCTTTTGGGGTGTTCTGTAAGGTAATGGAGAAACCTACATTATAATACATACGCATGTAAGTGTGTTTTGTCACTGATACAGATTAAAGGTAAAGAGTGCTAGCACGAGTTGTCAAGACAGATCAATCAGCAAGCAGTAGCAGCACAGGGCTAACAAAATTCAAAGGTCATTGTTGCTTCTTGGTATACACGTCATTCCTAGTATATGTACTTTGCAACTTGAAACTTTCTAGTAGAGTACTATGTCTTTCATACATGTACATGCTGTTGCAGGCAATATGAGCTTGACTGTAGAGATCTAAAGGGGCTGACAGCCACATTGCTGGCTTGCATAACAAACACTAAAACTTTTGGCATGCACACCTTGCAGGTATAGTTGACTTTCGCTCCTGTCGAGACTGCGGGGTGCGTTTGGTGGAGTCTGGTATCTCGTGAAGGGTAACTTCTTGGGGTCCAGGCTCTACAGGCTCCCCATCATCAACTCTCTCAGTGTAGATGAACTCCTGTACACAACAAAAGTGTATGCATGGAGTCGCACAATACATATGTGTAGGTAGTCTTTCTGTGGACTACACTAGGATTGGAAGGTGGGTTACATAACATGGATTGGAATCAGGATTACAGCATTTACATAAGCCCGGATTAGTTTAATCTGGATTGAAACAGCACTTATGACCTATACGTACATGTAGTACTGGTGCAGCTAGCTGAAGTCAAGCACAAGAGTGTGTGGGGTAATCACATCTTGATCTCCAAGTTGGAACACATGCAGCCATGTGACATGTCACTGGCTTCACTTTGAATCCTCCAGGTACTCATTGTAGAGTCACTCTTGGCATACCTGTTTGCCAATGGTGGTAGCAAAATGTTCACTTTTGGCCTTGAGCAATCCGACAAGGGTTGTGTACACCTCCCCAACACGCTCGTGTTCAACTTCACCTGATGCCTTCATACCCTATAAAGACGTGGATATCAACTCATATAATAGTGCAGATATATAGCCTTGTTCCCAAGCCTTCCCCGGCTCCAGTTTTTGATCGCTCGCAGTATGTGTAAAAAGATAAAAATTTGCATACTGCAAGCGATCAAAAACTGGAGCCGGGGATGGGGCAAGTGCAGATATGCTCGGGTTTAAATAATCTGCTGAGAATCCTTAGTATCAAACTTACAAATACGTAGTTAGATGTTGAGATCTAGGGATCTATGTGATTTAGAAACCCAAGAGTCGGAAAGCTAGTAATATACCTTGTTGACATAGTAGCCTTCTGTGCTGGCAGTGACACAAAATGGGTCTCCTTGAAATGGGAGTACCTGGATGTAGCAAATGTCTCCCAGCACCTGCCTCCAAGGAGGGGCTCGACAGCCATTGGAGAATACCATCTCTAGCAAGAGTAGAAGTGTACATGTTTCAGACTACCATTCGAAGACAGGGGTTAAACCAAAAAAAAAACAACTGACTGAGATACACAGATATTAGAAATCATCATAAGCACAGTTATTAATGTACGTAGAATCCATCAAAAGCAAGAGCTTAACCTGATTGCTCACAACAGAACTGTATCATTTCACTATGACTGAAAGTATGCACCAAATATTAGCCTCATTCCCAGACCTAAAATTGAGCTTGGGAATGACACTACACCAAATACAGCCTCAGCCTGTACATCACATTCAATGTAAATACAATACATTGTGTTGGGGTCATTATGACCTATCCTGCTCCTTAAGCCAAGTGACAGCAGTGAGAAGGATAAACATTCATGGACGTTGATGTAACAGTAACTAAAGATGGAGAGAAGCAAACTGAGCGAGTCATGTTGCCTGTTCAGGAGGAGAGGAAGCAGCTCAGTTAGTATCTCTACACACATGACAATGTGCTTTAAGCATGTTAAACTGGATTATCACTGTGAGGAGCAGAAGTAAAAGAGAAAGTGAGAGAGTGATCAATCTGTGTCTCAAATAGGGGTATGTATACATGTATGGCAGTATTCATGGCCAGAGTGGAAAGGGCAAAGGATGAGGAACATATGACGACATTTGAGTGTGGGCCAGCTGTGTTAGAATGGATTCCAGGTCACATTCTGACCATGGTATTATATGTAACATCTTCATACCAAAGGCAAGCCATCCCTTGACTTCTGCAAGGACCCTGAATATCCAAGCAACAAAATGAAGCGACTACAGGGAGGCTCTAAATGTAAACAAGCGAGAAGAAGTGGAGATACTGTGGGAAAAGGGGCTGCTAGGAGACACAAACCCTCAGTCCGTAGTAGACATCATGGTCTTTACAAACGCATCGTTTTTGTTTTCCCCTCGGGATCACCAACTCCGGTTTGAACTGCCACAAATCCAGGTTTTTGAGAGGCCAGGAGAGAGACTATACTTGCAGTACACCCAAGATATCTCTAGAAATCATTGAGAAGGTTTCAGCTTCTTATACCATGCAAATCTGGAAAAGCCATTAAGATGCTTTGTGGTCTGTAAAAGCTCTACATGAGCCACTGTCCTCCTATTGCCTAAGAGATGCATTCTATTTTCTCAATGCTATATACAGGAAAATTTATTGGCCTCTGCAAACTTGATAGAACCATCAGTAGAATGTGTGAGCATGTAGGAATTCATGGCTTCAAGACCAGTCATTCACTTTTCACCACAAATGCCACTTGGTTTCATCGAGCAGGTGTTGATGAGCAGCTCATTACAGGACACAGAAGTTGGGAAGGTGTCAGAAGCTACAAGAGAACATCGTCAGCCCAGAGAGAGCTAGATGCTGTCCTACATACTGAATACCAGGGACAATTGGGCATTTCCAAGCTGTTATTCCTGCACACACACCACAAGAGCAATGCCATAAACTCCTCACTTTCGGCCCTGCCAGTTCATGCCCCATCAAGAGAATCAACTCACTATGCAATCCTCATTCACATCTACCATACCGAGTACGCAGCCACAACAAAATCAAGTTATTTTTCTAACTACCTAGTACAGTTCGAGTCAACGGAATGCTTGCAAGCTAACTCTGATCTTCAATTTATGTTTCTCTCAATAGCCATAAACAAACTAACAAGTAACTTGGTTAATTACGTGATCAGTTAAAGCACTTTAACTCATGATTGTACTGTTAGCAACTGCTAAGCATTAGCCTTGTTCCCAGGCCTTCCCTGCCTCCAGTTTTGATCACTTGCAGTATTGCAAGTGATCAAAAACTGGAGGCCCGGAAGGCCTGGGAACAAGGCTAGCTAAACATACCTGAGGTGAAGGAGATATCTTTGAGGCAGCTATCCTCTCCCTCCCCATGGAACTGCTGCAGCAGTTCCATCTCAGTCTGTGAGGACAGCAACACACTAGACTTTAATACTAGTCATATCGATCATGAAATATATGTGCACTATCTGGTGTGCATTACCTGCACTGCTTCTGGTGAAAGACGCACTTCCCTGCAAAACAACGACACATGATGTATGTACAGGCATGTTCATACAAAGTGTATAGACTTGTTCTTGAGGTACACGTAATACTAAGTACATGTTATACCAGCGGTTCATATACTCCTGGTTATACATATCTACTCAATGTGTAAGCAGAGAGTCGATTTATTGTTGCAAACTGTGAGTGCTTCAATGAGGGGAAGAGGATTTTTGCTCCAGCAAATCAACACATTCATTTTGATTCACTCTGCCCTTCCCTCATTGCCTCACAGCAGAAGTACCACACAATGCACAATGGCATTGAAAAGCTTCATGCATCACATACATACAGTAGGAAGTCACTTGTCTGGGACTAGAGGGTGCTTGGGTAACTGAAAGGTTCAGATGCGTGAAACAACGCTACTTTGAATACAAAGCAGATTACTTTCCATTTATTGCACAGCAACATGCGTATCATTATTAGAGGATTCGAGTAAGTGAAGATTTAGATAACTGAAGTTCAGATAAGCGACTTGCTACTACGTAAGTATACATACTTTCCCATCTGTTTAACAGAGGAATGCAGCAGCTTCAAGTCCAAGTTGTTGATCAGCAGCATTAGCCGAAAGGAGGAGTCTAGCTCATCTGTGGTCTCTCCTGCACCACCAAGAGCCTTCTCCCTGGCTAGTTGCTTGTGGACCTCCAGCAGAGTGTTATTGCCCCCTGGTACTCCTCCCACTGATGCAAATGCTGGTCCCATGATCACTGCAATTGGGTCCTGGTTGGCTGCAGCAGACAGAAAGAATATCATATCACTGAATAATTTTTGTGGAAGTGGGTCTGGCTCGCAAGACTAGTAATATATGGTGTGTAGGCTCAACATTGGTCTGGTGAACCATGGTACAAGCTGTGTTCTGCCGCACTGTATAATGTGGTCTAATCACATTACAGTATTCTGTAATATGACACAATACATTGCTGTTCCAGTAGCGATAACTGTCTTGATAATGGCGGAGAAAGTCCACAAGTTGAACAGTGCAGCAGTCAAAATCAGACATCGATCTTTATTGACAAAACTTACCAACAGAGTAACTCATTGACTTGAAACTGGACTACTGATACCACTCAATAAGAATGTTTTTCATTGTGGGACTGTGTTGAGATTTCACCTGTCTGGTGATGGCTTATATCCTCAGCTGGATAATTTGGTGATTGGTTTACAAACTTGGACTCTGAAAAGATCCATTGAGGCTCAGTAAATTCCTTACCTTGTGAACTACGGTGAGACAGTATGGTTCTTACCTACTTGAGGATTAGTAGGACAGTTTCAGTTGAACTATAGGTAATGAATTCTACTGGTTCTAGGGTTATACCCAGGTTAGGTCTCTCCGCAGGTTGTGCGATCATCTTGGAGTTGGCTTGTTACAACAAAACACCTTACCCACTGTGCAGTACCTTCTAGGCACCGCTGCGCTTCCTTTAGTTTCTTGTCTCCTGCACAACTGAGGACCTTGTGCAACTGCTTGAAGTTCAAAGCTCTGATCTCCAGCCCATCGTCAGCCTGAAACATAGCATATACAAAATGTACAATTAGGTATGCACTAGTCTACAGCACATGACTTAGTTATATAAAAAATAAACATAGCATCATCCCCAGGCCATTCCTCTCGGTTTCAAGATTTATGTTTCCTTAAATTTGTATTGTTATTTATATCTTGTGGGCACGAAGGAAATGGAGCATGCATGTAGACAGCCATTTACAAATATGCAGACTAGATCTGGGAATAGCCTAGAAACATACTCAGTGTAGTGACACATGCACCTGTACCTTTGCCACACTCAGGTGGGGATCACCACTGTCTTCTTTGGCAGCTGACACAAAACCTGTTTCACTAAATAAAATCAGCAAACATAGTCATTTCAGGCATCATGTAATATATACGTACAAGCCTGGATGAGCCTGTACGTATCTGTATAGGAACAGGAAATGGTCACTCTCATTGGCAATACTTACAGTGATGACCAGACTACTATGTGGTCACAAATAAGAATTGAGATGCTGAGTCCGAGGGATCTACACAATCTAGATACCCGAGGGCCTGAGGCTGAAGCAACTAGAGCACAGTGAGGGCACTACTCAAGACTCAAGAGTTTCTGAATCAACATAGATCCCATGGACTTATTTAGAGTGTAGCAACTACGATCACCGAGTTTCTTTTTTTTTTCAGTCAGACAGGGTAGCCTCGTTCCCAGGCCATTCCCGCCTCCAGTTTTGATCGGTTGCAGTATAAAAATGGAGGGGAAGGCCTGGGAGAAAGAGTCATGTGCGTGACGTCAGGTAGACGTGAGGGTAGATGTGAGGGTAGACATGAGGGGGGCGGTGCCCGACGAAGAATCTCGAGGTCCTTCTTGTAATATCTTGTCCAAGAACTTGAGACTGTAACATTCGAAAGACAGCGTCAATACAGCTCGTTGTTTGGTAGATTCGAGGCTGATCAACGCAAAGTTTGTGAATTACAACGATCGGGCACCGCCCCCCTCACGTCTACCTGACGCCACGCACGACAGTTTCAGTTGAACTAGGTGGCTAGGTAATGTAGAAAGTATGCCAAATCATGCCCGGTTAGGATATATGAGTCAAATTTAGAGTACTTGAATAGTAGTGCAGGGTCACGCCCTTTTCTACGCTTAAATTGGGTGTTGTCAGCATGGCTAGTGCATGCTATGAAACAGATCTGGGATTGTGATTATGAATGTTCATATACAAGGCTTCGCTCCATGCATACACAGTACGGTAGGGGGCTAGTGGTACTAAAGCGCCGAACCGTCCCAGTTAGTGCACACCAAGCTAAACCCACAGATTTAGGAGATTATGGTGTAGACATGTTACAGCCTAGTTCTTACGTGAAGATGTAATCCTCTCCATGCTTCATGCCATCAAACGCAGTCAGGCTGAGCGAGGTCTTCCAGACGAAAGGGCGTTTAAATGTAACTGAAGCCTCCCGGGGATGCTCCTTGCATAATGTCTCTATGTATTGCAGGATTTCCAGGAGAAGTCCTTCGTTTGCTTTGCTGAAGTCAAGCTTTCCACCCTTTTCGCTTGCAGATGTCCACTCGGCGCGACTTGACAACGCTGCGCCCATCTCGTCCTCGACAGCTGCAGCCTTGGCTTTCTTGGCGTACAAGGTTTCTATGGTAACTATTCACGTGAGCCAAGCGCTGTTCGAAAGCGGCGCGCGCACAAGCAGCAGCAGCTTCCCAGCTATCCTGCAAACCTATTTTGGAATGGCAGCTCAGGTAAATTTCACTGGCGTCTCTGCATGGCCTCAACGGTAATCTTGACTGTGTGTTCACATGTAGGCAGAGCAAAGCACTGAGACCAGTAAGTGGTTGGTGATTCTGAACAAGTCACTTGCAGAAAGTGAAATTCATCATTTGTTGAACACCCAACAACACAGAGTGAGAGGTAGGAGAGAACAACTTGCTAATATTTGGAACCAACCATTCAGTATTGACCATATGGATGAACCATTTTTTGTATGCATGGAAATATAAAGGCAACAACACCTGCAATTTATGGCACATATGGTATTTGAATGTTTAAGAACAACACTTTGTAATTACTTTGGGAGTTGGCTAGACAGAAGTGCTCTTCTGTAGCTAAATTTAGAGTTTTGTTGGGCCCAACTGGAAATATTTTGGGATGAAGAGTATTAGCCCCTATTCGAGTTCACGGAGTAACTTGACTGGTATAGTGGAATTAGGAATTACACAACTACCAGGGCTCAACTGAGATTGGAACGGTGATGGAAGATAGGATTTGAAATAGCTGAAACTCCTAGTACACATGTATAAAAAAAGCAATGTGAATGTCATGCTGTGGAAAGCTGCTCTCCTGACTGTATTGAGAGGAAGTGTGTATATCTTCCTAGTCTTCCAGGCATCAGGGTTAGCTGGATACTTATTAGCCTCGAAACTGACTGCACTTGCAAAACAGACTCTTAAATTGAGAATGCATGTCAATTAAATGTCTCCTTTGTTTCAGTGTCTGCAGGGACCTTAACCCACACCTGCATTTTCCCTCAATCATCCGTGGCATTCATGGTCATTCCAGTTGCTGAAGCCCTTACGCAATGCCCTCCAAAGGAAGTTTCCGAGATCGAGAAACAGCTATCTCAAACACTTACTAAATTTTCTGAGCTTCATCAGAGATGCTATGTTCTTCTTTGTGCTCCACTGTTAGGTAGCAGTGAGCAGCAACTGTTTATGCTATTGCAGCAACGTTTCATATCATGCAACTTGCATTTCCTTCCAGTGCATAATGCTAACGAGTGCACTGAATGCATGATCAGTATTGCAAGAGTGATGTGTAAGCCACTCTGCACTGTGATCCAGGAGCGAATGGGAAATATACAAGAACAGTTTCTTAAGGAAGAGAAACTGCTTGATGTCATTCAACAAATGGGAGCTGGAGAACACGAAAGCTTACTCCTATTGGATGGATGTGGCAGCCTATCAAATATAGCAAAGTCATCAGTGAGTGACTTACTGGAGTGTGGCCTGGACACACCTTCAGCACAGATATTGTACACAGCTTTACATTCTCAGTGATCTACACTTATTTTGGGGGATTTGTGACACTTTATTACATCACAATCATATGCCAATGCAACCATGCATTGTCCTGTTGTGTTGAGTGACTGTAAACTATAGATTAGCGCGCATGCAGAGTATAGTCGTGAAGATCTACGTTACTTGCCGAGTTGCTTACATGGTTTTGGAATCGGAAATGGCGTTGTGTGCGGCGGGAAATCGCGAGACCCCATGGACTGTGCCTGTGGGAAGATCTGGAAAATTATACGAGGCTACCAGACTGAGTACACAGAAAATACGGTAGGACACTGTCAGTATGAAGAGTTATAAACTGATATTTGTTCTAGTGTCAGGTATCAAAGCACCAACTTATCTGAATACTTGAGCTGATATTCCCTACTCCTTTGTGCCTTTTGCAGCACGTGTGCATAGTGTGTGTAGCAACTAAAGTAGAGGTCATGGTGTGTAGCTACTGCATGGCTGTAGTTGGTGATATGTTACCCGTTGCAGAACAGGACCATACTTATTGTTAGTCTCATTCCTGGACCACATTTTTTGTGCCCACTGGAAAAATGGATCTGGTCAACTGCCTATTCATTCAAGTGTGCCAGAATACAGGCGCATTGTTCTTTTCTAATTTAATGTTTGATGCCATCGAAGATTGCATTCCACATTGCATGTCAACGATCTACTTGCAAAATGGACATTGATCAGGCAACCCTAGCTGCCGCATGTAGAATAGGCTATTGTATCTATCGAAAGAAGCACAAGTAGGCTGTTTCAGAGTTTGCTGTTTACTAGAGCCTTTTTGAATTCACAATCCAGTTGACGTGACATCACTGCGATTTCAAAATATTAGAACCAAAATGGTATAGGCAGTTTAATTGCCAGACTGTTTTCCCACTCGGTGAAAAGTAGTCTAGGCATGCACGAGCCTAACTTATTGACAGAAACTGCATGGCTGGCTAGCTCATGCACTAGATTTTTTGCCCAGAGTTAAGTTAAAACAATTAAGTTGTCTGTGTACATTCACAGACTCATTGACAGACTAACTAGCGTACTGTATGTGTAGAGAGAGATGAAGTACTGCATGAGATTGCAGGTGGGGGAAAAGCTGTTATGGAACAACCTGCATGACTGATAGGAGCCAGGATGTGCATGCGTATGGTCATCAGAGGGAAAGGATCTGTATCTCATTACTTGTCAGCTAGGATCCATAATTATATATCCCCTCCCAATCTAATGTATACATGCCTTATCTGTTCTCAGGAAGATCCCAGGGTATTAATACACCCATGCATCAATGTGTTCCATGAGTACTAATTAGTCTACAACCTTTAAATTCGATGAAGATGTGACACATTCTGCAACACTAGCTACTGTATGAAACTGTGTAGATTGTTAAGAAAAGCAGTCCCTTGATTATCTGTTGACATCTATGTTGGAACTGAAGGTGTAGGTGTAGGTACAGATACAGCAAAGAGGTACTGTACAGACTGAAATTAGGTGGGACTTAATAAAGTTTATAGGATGTGCAAAGAAATAGCAGAGTTTTGCTGTTGTCAGATGCATAACAGTATTAGCAGGTATATGTTGACCGCTGAACTCACTCCAAACAATAGTGTTATCCCTCGACCAAAGGGCAAGTCAGTGAAACTATAACTTACCCTTGATAACCCATTTGGACTTCTTGATTACGCTTCTCAAGGAATGGGGCTTAGAATGATGGACTTGTATATAGTAGGACTAAGCCGTAGGTGGAGCTATTTGGTTTCACTGTCTCAGCTTTTGGTACTAAGTATACAAACTGAAGTGTATGAGTATGATCTTGCAGCAAAACTAGCTAGCACTTGAAAAGCAGCATAATATATAATTATTAATGTCAGCCTCTGAAATACAATTAGCATTGGTAAAGAAAAACAAACTTCTAACACAGTGTATGCATATAGTCAACAGTGATTAGAGCTATGTGTATACAGCAGGTAAGCAAAGTTTATCGGTGTAAGCTAATATCATGAGCTAAAGTTAATAACATAGTCAGGTTGAGTCTTCATAGCATGGTGACAAGTTCACAGATTGCTTTATGCCGGTTATGGAGTAGCTACCTTCTACACTTAGGCGAACCTGTAGTATGCAAAACAAAACATGTGCAGACTGTAACACAAAATTTGTGTGCATGTGTTTACTGTAATCTCCCAAAAATAGGCCCAACCTCAAAAACAAGCCCACCCCCTTTTTGAATGAAGTTATAGCAAAGGGTGCTTTCCTCTCAAAAGTACACTCACCTATTTATGCTGTAGCACATGTTGTTACATTAAACAAAAAGCATTGAAGTAGCACTACTGTGAAGAGGTGACTAACAAATGAAGGCAGGCACATTTGCTGCTTGTGTACAAGCAGCCACACGATGAGAGGCATTGAAGAACTACTGCATGTGTATGTACATCTATAAGGGCAGACTAATTGCATGTGAGGTGCATGTATTTTTGAGAGAAGTTACTTCAAAAATATGCCCACCACCTCCTTGAGTAGCCACTCAAGTTCATCGACAATGGGCGTATTTTTGAGAGATTACGTTACTCTATGTACAATGCCTCCACACAATGCTAATTTATACTTGGAATGCTGAATAATGTACACCATGGTAGAGGCGAGTGTGAGTGAGCAGTGTCTGCAGAATGGCATATTACAGGGTTTGCTTAGTTTAGCTCCACCTAAGCAGTTTTAGATCATAGCACAAATTTATAAGGTCGCACAATATAGCTACATAGCAGCAGGGTTTATCACTGTCTACTCTCTGTAATCAACCCAAGCTGCCAAAGACAGTATGACCACTAGTAATGTGGCAGGCTAGTACTTAAAATGTTACTCATCAACATACCCTTTCTATGCAGCCCACAAAACCAGAATTGTCAGTAGCTGCAGCTAAGCTTGATAGGTCTTGTCTGACAGGAATCTTGCCTAGGTAAGCAAACCCACTTGATAGCCGTATTGCTGTTCCTCTCTGTGAAGAGAAATTACACATAGAATGTGAATGCCAATGACATGCATTTCTATTGCATTAGTAAAATCCACAGTGCATGTGACCTGGATAGCAAAGCCCACATTCATTTATGCTAGATGCATTATAGTAGACTCTTACTCATCCAAATAGGTTGGCAACATCACTCTTTGTTTCAAAATTCGAATATTACTGCATTTCTATGGTACATATACTATCCACAATACACTTGGGTACTCTTACAGAGTGGAAAAGAACAAGAAGATGAGATAAAACAAAAAGGCACCATTTTTTGTAAACACCATCTTCAGTTCATATGCATAATTATTTTGCTATGGCTTATCAACCCTCATGGGTAGTACAACATGTGTAATTCAAGGCCATTGATTTAAACTTTCATTGAAAACATACCTTCCCTACTATAATCATCAAGTGCAAGATTTGAAAATGGCCATACCCATCCATGTTTTTGCAAATATAGTGTAGCTGGAATTTGTTTTGGGCTGTGACTGATGGATTATATTCACGGCAACTACATTCTGCAAGGGAGGACTCATGCAAACAGCACGACATGTTTGCGTGAGTCCTCTCTTGAAGAACTGTTTCTATAAAAACCCCACGAAATAAGCACAACGTTCAACCGGAACTGCAATTCATGATATTATCACAAGATGAGTGAAAGCTTAAGGCAGGGCCGTAGCCACTGGTCCGGTTAGTCCGGTTTCAACCGGACCACTTTTTCCCTCACCCATGCCTTGCTTGCCGTCGCCAAATAGGGCCAATGCTCGGCAAACGCCCATGGCACGCACACAGCATGGTGACATGTTGCAACATAATACGAGATGGCTGCGAACAGTGCGAAAGACCGAGTCTTCCAACAATTTTCCGTTCTTTCAACCGAACAATCTGCGAAGGGTGTGGCTTGTGGGAAAGCCAAAACCATGCAGTGCTATATGGCGCAATGGGCAGAAAGGGTAGATGTTCATGCATGTAAAACTCTGTCGTCTGGCCTCCGAGAAGCATCGTTTTGGCCCAAAAATGGTCTCAGAAGCAACCTCATAGCCTCTAAATTCCAAAAATTTTCTGGGGGGCATGCCCCCAGACCCCCCTAGCTGTTGCGTGCTTACGCACACACCACTAACCTGACCACTCCAAATTTGATGGCTATGGCCCTGTAAGGTCAATACATAATTAGACTACTCACCATCTGGACATCACTCTATATACATCTTGAGTAGTTGAAAGTTCTGCTAGATCATCCTACACACCATTTCAATCATTGTGTTTTTTTGCATGTAAGCAGCTTGTTTAGTTTGCTCTGGGCACTTGTATATAAATCTACCATCATGCTGCATGCAGTGCTAACACAAGTGGTAAAGAGCATTACAACAACTACAAACTTACTCGAATGTTGGTATTCAGAAGTTCATACCCATCCAAGTTTAGTGTAGCCCTTCCTGTGTCCACGGCATAGAATGCAACTATCTTGTGCCACTGATTTGTCCTGATTGCTGGAGTGCTATACATGTGAATGATGGGATAATACAGAGTTGTCAGTTATATAATGGACAAGGAGCCCATTACATACAAAACAGTCTCCCGACTCATTTATTTCTAGTGCATGATTAAATTATACCTGATGGTGACTGGTCCTGCTCCAGCATCAAGGCCTACGATGAACTGGTAATTTTGAAGTTGTGCTAAAAGATAAGATCCACTTCCGTTCCTGTATTGTGAACTGTAGAATATCAGGCCATTAGCTGCTTGTGGCTTGAAGGTGACCTCCACTCGTACATGTGTGATGTAGCTAGTACCACCGGTGCTGTACACAACATAGGTTGTTCCATTGTATCTAGAACCACGGCGAGAGCGTCCTGTGTGATATGATGGAGATATGAGTATATGCCTATTCAAAGGATGTCAATTCAAGGGTGTACCCAATACTGCAGGTGTTCTCATAGTTGCAATGGTTAAGCCCAGTGATGCTTATGTATGATGTCTTCTATTCATCTGGCCAGATGTCCAAGCAGCTTAGTGGCAATTGCATCTGACTATAGTATTCTAAATTCTTGGGTTTGAACCTCAGCTGGATCCCAGCACACCAATTAAGGCCACTAACCAATAATTATGTACATAGTTACCCATAGCTCTTAGTTGTGAAAAGAAGTTTGTACATGCATGTGGCAAATGCCACTCAATTGAGACATGTAACATTAAGACAATTTTGCTCTTTTTAGTAACACAAAGTAGCTTACTAGTACAGCATTTAGGACCAGTATATCCTTCACGGCAGCGGCACTGTCCTGTGATCTGTGAAAGGTGGGAGGGTTAGCTTTGATTAAGGCATTCTGCTACAAGACATGACAGATTGAAATAAATAATGTTTTCTCTAAACAACTAAGGAGTACACTTGCAGATGGTGTGGAAGCAACAGTAGCACAAGCTATAGCTGTTTGCATGTAGCACTTAAGTTTCACTCCGTTTATGCCAAATCTAAACCACACACCAACATGCTCACAGAACCCAGAGTTTAGTGCTGCAGATTCACCTCAGCTATAACACTTTACAGTTGAGTGCTACTTTGCTACAAGCTTTAATCAGTATCCTTTATAAAAGCTTAGTGATACTTATCACAAGGCTTCTTCAAAGTGACAAGCTGATGTATTGGGAGTGTAAAGACATGCCTTGCTATCCAAGAGAGGAGCCAGACAATAGTTCATGTATCATGGATACATTAGAGCCCCCAAAGGGCACAGTGCCCTTTGGAAAAGGTCTAGCGTGAACCATGTTCCCGTATAAAATGGAGATGGAGTAGTTACATGCTAGGCACCATGCTCATCAGTACAAACTGCTTATGTGTAGTGTAGCCATGCTGCATATCAGGTGTTAATGATGTGCAGTGCTGTCAGCTGCTGCTGATCTCGCTTTACAATCATGACAAGTGGTTTCATGTCAGTCTCAGCTCAAGAGCTAGCCTCGTTCCCAGGCCTTCCCACCGTCCAGTTTTCGATCACTTGCAGTATGCAAAAACGGAGGGGGAAGGCCTGGTATATTTTATCACGTGTATGACGCCAGTGTCTACCTTAGGTAGACAGAGGGGGGAGGGGTCTTCCATCGAAAGAACGAGCTTGAGGCCTTATCTTGTAGTTTCTGCCCCAAGCACTGGAGTTTCGAACGTTCGTGAAGCGAAAAACGTACCACTCCAGGTTAGAAATGAAGAACGTGTGCGCAAAATGCGATAGGGAACCCCTCTCCCCCTCTGTCTACCTAGGTAGACACTGACGTCATTCACGTGATAAAATATACCATTTTTGTATACTGCAAGTGATTGAACTGGATGGTGGGAAGGCCTGGGAACAAGGCTACTCAAGAGCTACATTAACCATTTTTAAGTAAATTTCTAGGACAACCCTGTTACATAACTACGGTGGACTACTTCTAGTGTAAGCACCCATACAACCAAAAAATGTGTTCTGATTGGCTAGATGTCCTCATTTCATAGAGAAATAGCATATATTTAGGAGCTTCAAATGGATGTCTTTGATTCAAGGTGTCCTTAAAGATGGTTCCATACACATGCAA
Source organism: Agelas oroides (assembly GCA_949130485.1). NCBI lineage: Eukaryota > Metazoa > Porifera > Demospongiae > Agelasida > Agelasidae > Agelas > Agelas oroides. Next base: position 3,707,307 of record OX422204.1, on the reverse strand, counting down.
GGCTTTTCGTAAAAGCTTTCACAAACCTAGTAGTAATAGAACATACACTGATGTGATACTAACATACTATGTACCTGATTACACTGAGTTGTGATGGATCCATCTGGGCAACATTCACATGGTGTACAGCCGTTTTGATTTAAGATACCCCAATAGCCATGCTTGCAACTGGAACAGGACCTTCCTACAACATTTTCCTTACAATCACATTGCCCACTGTTGTTGTCACATGTTGTTGTATTCATAGACCCAAGTGGGTTGCACAAGCATTCTGCAGAATAGAAGGTCACCAAAACTCATCAGTCTGGACATAACATGCACTCACAGATAGATTATTAACTTCATTATGTTTCTGAGTATGTCAGAAACCACAACATTACACACTTACTCCTGCATGTTCCCGTGACAGCATCACCCCAATATCCATCTCTGCACAGCTCACACCTAAATCCCTTTGTGTTATTGATACATTTCAGACACACTCCAGTTTCCACATCACAGTTTCCAGCTTCATTCTCATCAATGTTTCCACTGCAATCACACTTCTGGCATAAAATACTCAGTGAAGGTACACGATAGTACCCATCCGTGCACTGGTTACACCTAAGACCACCATAACCTTCCGTACAGTTCAGACATAATTGCTTCCCAATAACTTCTGTGCAACTCTCGCTAAAGCTTTCATTAGATCCAGGCAGACCAGGACATAAACAAGGCTGACAACCTCTAGACATATTTTGTGAATCAACAGGGTAATACCCAGGAATGCAGCTTTCACACCTAACTCCTGAAGTAAACAGCTGACAATCTAAACATTCTCCAGTTACAGGATTACATTTCTCTGTAAGGTTATTACACATACAGATTGAAGGTGTTGAAACAGAGGATCTGGTAGTGAAGGAAATTATGCTTGAGTCATTAATAGACATCACCAGAGTATCAATCAGCTCAATGGTTAATAGAAGTGCACGGGAGGAAGCATCTAGATTCACAGGACTATAGCTGAGGCTAAAAAACACTGTAATATTTCCCATTAGCACTTGCTCTACACGAACAAGACCAGCAGCGCCTTCCTGCAGAAACAGTGCGAGTCTAAGCAGCTGGGAGGCATCAAAGTCTTGTGGATAGGAGCCGGAAACTTGGGCATTATACTCTAGAACTGGGGGCTGTGCAGCAGTCACGCCACCAGGAGAGAAGATGTCTACTCTCAGTTGCTCTCCAGAGGGGAATCTCAGCAGCACGGTAGCGTTGAGGTTTCCATCGCCACTGGACTCCAAGCCATCTCTCAGCTCTTCTGGTCTCTCTTCTGCGGTCAGCCAGCTAGCTGGTAACACAAGGGCTGGTAGCAGGGGCAGGTAGGTCTGCGCATTCTCTCCACCTGGAACACTGACGTTCCATCTCAGCTGTCCATCTACCTCGGGGTCAATAGTGACCCTGACCTGGCTTGTTGGAAGGTTTTCTTCATTGACTCTACCTCCAAGACCTCCTGCCACTGTGGGCTGCTGCAGAGTGGAGATGCTATTGAAAGTGATTTGTCTGCTGTCAGTGGACAAGTCTCGCTGCTCCAGAGTCAGGATGACTGCCGGTCTGGGAGCCCTAGCATTGACAGGCTGGTAGGTGATGCTGATATTTAGTGTGACTGAAGCTTGTGTTGCAGTGCCCTGTACATTGCCTGGAGTCTGCTCTGTCAGGATGATTGCCAGTGGGAGCAAGCTGGAGGCATCAAAACCTTGTGGATGGGAGCCAGATACCCGAGAGCTGAAGGTCAGACGGCCAGGCCGCTGTGGACTTAGTCCTTGTGAGGTGTGCTGCAGTGTCAGCTCCTCTCCACTTTCAAAGCTGAGAGTAACACTGGCATTGAAGCTGCCGTTTCCAGTCTTTTCCAGCCCATTCAGAAGCTCTGCGGGGGTTTCTGAGGCTGTCAACCAGCCATAGGGGAGGGCGAGTGAGGGCAGAAGTGGCAAGTAGGTGTTGGCTTGTGCTCCATCACCGAGGATGATGTTCCAGTCGAGCTGTCCATCTCGTGATGCATTGACTGTGGCTGAGATTCGAGTCTGTGCAAGAGGTTGCTGGTTGAGCGTGCCTTCCACACTTCCTTCCACCTCCTCCACTATGGCTGGTGCGGTCAGAGTGGCACGAGTGGTGAAGGTGATGCTCCTACCATCGCTGCTCACCTGGGCTTGAGTTCGTTCAAGTGTGAGACGGAGTGCAGGTCTTGGAGCCTGTGGGTCAACGGGGTTGTAGTTTATCTGGACAGAGATGGTGACATTCCCTGACAGAACTTGTTGTCCTTGCAGCATGCCAGCAGGGTCTTCCTGCAGAGACAGTGCGAGTCTAAGCAGCTGGGAGGCATCAAAGTCTTGTGGATAGGAGCCGGAAACTTGGGCATTATACTCTAGAACTGGGGGCTGTGCAGCAGTCACGCCACCAGGAGAGAAGATGTCTACTCTCAGTTGCTCTCCAGAGGGGAATCTCAGCAGCACGGTAGCGTTGAGATTTCCATCGCCCCTGGACTCCAAGCCATCTCTCAGCTCTTCTGGTCTCTCTTCTGCGGTCAGCCAGCTAGCTGGTAACACAAGGGCTGGTAGCAGGGGCAGGTAGGTCTGTGCATTCTCTCCACCTGGAACACTGACGTTCCATCTCAGCTGTCCATCTACCTCGGGGTCAATAGTGACCCTGACCTGGCTTGTTGGAAGGTTTTCTTCATTGACTCTACCTCCAAGACCTCCTGCCACTGTGGGCTGCTGCAGAGTGGAGATGCTATTGAAAGTGATTTGTCTGCTGTCAGTGGACAAGTCTCGCTGCTCCAGAGTCAGGATGACTGCCGGTCTGGGAGCCCTGGCGTTGACAGGCTGGTAGGTGATGCTGATATTTAGTGTGACTGAAGCTTGTGTTGCAGTGCCCTGTACATTGCCTGGAGTCTGCTCTGTCAGGATGATTGCCAGTGGGAGCAAGCTGGAGGCATCAAAACCTTGTGGATGGGAGCCAGATACCCGAGAGCTGAAGGTCAGACGGCCAGGCCGCTGTGGACTTAGTCCTTGTGAGGTGTGCTGCAGTGTCAGCTCCTCTCCACTTTCAAAGCTGAGAGTAACACTGGCATTGAAGCTGCCGTTTCCAGTCTTTTCCAGCCCATTCAGAAGCTCTGCGGGGGTTTCTGAGGCTGTCAACCAGCCATAGGGGAGGGCGAGTGAGGGCAGAAGTGGCAAGTAGGTGTTGGCTTGTGCTCCATCACCGAGGATGATGTTCCAGTCGAGCTGTCCATCTCGTGATGCATTGACTGTGGCTGAGATTCGAGTCTGTGCAAGAGGTTGCTGGTTGAGCGTGCCTTCCACACTTCCTTCCACCTCCTCCACTACGGCTGGTGCGGTCAGAGTGGCACGAGTGGTGAAGGTGATGCTCCTACCATCGCTGCTCACCTGGGCTTGAGTTCGTTCAAGTGTGAGACGGAGTGCAGGTCTTGGAGCCTGTGGGTCAACGGGGTTGTAGTTTATCTGGACAGAGATGGTGACATTCCCTGACAGAACTTGTTGTCCTTGCAGCATGCCAGCAGGGTCTTCCTGCAGAGACAGTGCGAGTCTAAGCAGCTGGGAGGCATCAAAGTCTTGTGGATAGGAGCCGGAAACTTGGGCATTATACTCTAGAACTGGGGGCTGTGTAGCAGTCACGCCACCAGGAGAGAAGATGTCTACTCTCAGTTGCTCTCCAGAGGGGAATCTCAGCAGCACGGTAGCGTTGAGGTTTCCATCGCCACTGGACTCCAAGCCATCTCTCAGCTCTTCTGGTCTCTCTTCTGCGGTCAGCCAGCTAGCTGGTAACACAAGGGCTGGTAGCAGGGGCAGGTAGGTCTGCGCATTCTCTCCACCTGGAACACTGACGTTCCATCTCAGCTGTCCATCTACCTCGGGGTCAATAGTGACCCTGACCTGGCTTGTTGGAAGGTTTTCTTCATTGACTCTACCTCCAAGACCTCCTGCCACTGTGGGCTGCTGCAGAGTGGAGATGCTATTGAAAGTGATTTGTCTGCTGTCAGTGGACAAGTCTCGCTGCTCCAGAGTCAGGATGACTGCCGGTCTGGGAGCCCTGGCGTTGACAGGCTGGTAGGTGATGCTGATATTTAGTGTGACTGAAGCTTGTGTTGCAGTGCCCTGTACATTGCCTGGAGTCTGCTCTGTCAGGATGATTGCCAGTGGGAGCAAGCTGGAGGCATCAAAACCTTGTGGATGGGAGCCAGATACCCGAGAGCTGAAGGTCAGACGGCCAGGCCGCTGTGGACTTAGTCCTTGTGAGGTGTGCTGCAGTGTCAGCTCCTCTCCACTTTCAAAGCTGAGAGTAACACTGGCATTGAAGCTGCCGTTTCCAGTCTTTTCCAGCCCATTCAGAAGCTCTGCGGGGGTTTCTGAGGCTGTCAACCAGCCATAGGGGAGGGCGAGTGAGGGCAGAAGTGGCAAGTAGGTGTTGGCTTGTGCTCCATCACCGAGGATGATGTTCCAGTCGAGCTGTCCATCTCGTGATGCATTGACTGTGGCTGAGATTCGAGTCTGTGCAAGAGGTTGCTGGTTGAGCGTGCCTTCCACACTTCCTTCCACCTCCTCCACTACGGCTGGTGCGGTCAGAGTGGCACGAGTGGTGAAGGTGATGCTCCTACCATCGCTGCTCACCTGGGCTTGAGTTCGTTCAAGTGTGAGACGGAGTGCAGGTCTTGGAGCCTGTGGGTCAACGGGGTTGTAGTTTATCTGGACAGAGATGGTGACATTCCCTGACAGAACTTGTTGTCCTTGCAGCATGCCAGCAGGGTCTTCCTGCAGAGACAGTGCGAGTCTAAGCAGCTGGGAGGCATCAAAGTCTTGTGGATAGGAGCCGGAAACTTGGGCATTATACTCTAGAACTGGGGGCTGTGCAGCAGTCACGCCACCAGGAGAGAAGATGTCTACTCTCAGTTGCTCTCCAGAGGGGAATCTCAGCAGCACGGTAGCGTTGAGGTTTCCATCGCCACTGGACTCCAAGCCATCTCTCAGCTCTTCTGGTCTCTCTTCTGCGGTCAGCCAGCTAGCTGGTAACACAAGGGCTGGTAGCAGGGGCAGGTAGGTCTGCGCATTCTCTCCACCTGGAACACTGACGTTCCATCTCAGCTGTCCATCTACCTCGGGGTCAATAGTGACCCTGACCTGGCTTGTTGGAAGGTTTTCTTCATTGACTCTACCTCCAAGACCTCCTGCCACTGTGGGCTGCTGCAGAGTGGAGATGCTATTGAAAGTGATTTGTCTGCTGTCAGTGGACAAGTCTCGCTGCTCCAGAGTCAGGATGACTGCCGGTCTGGGAGCCCTGGCGTTGACAGGCTGGTAGGTGATGCTGATATTTAGTGTGACTGAAGCTTGTGTTGCAGTGCCCTGTACATTGCCTGGAGTCTGCTCTGTCAGGATGATTGCCAGTGGGAGCAAGCTGGAGGCATCAAAACCTTGTGGATGGGAGCCAGATACCCGAGAGCTGAAGGTCAGACGGCCAGGCCGCTGTGGACTTAGTCCTTGTGAGGTGTGCTGCAGTGTCAGCTCCTCTCCACTTTCAAAGCTGAGAGTAACACTGGCATTGAAGCTGCCGTTTCCAGTCTTTTCCAGCCCATTCAGAAGCTCTGCGGGGGTTTCTGAGGCTGTCAACCAGCCATAGGGGAGGGCGAGTGAGGGCAGAAGTGGCAAGTAGGTGTTGGCTTGTGCTCCATCACCGAGGATGATGTTCCAGTCGAGCTGTCCATCTCGTGATGCATTGACTGTGGCTGAGATTCGAGTCTGTGCAAGAGGTTGCTGGTTGAGCGTGCCTTCCACACTTCCTTCCACCTCCTCCACTACGGCTGGTGCGGTCAGAGTGGCACGAGTGGTGAAGGTGATGCTCCTACCATCGCTGCTCACCTGGGCTTGAGTTCGTTCAAGTGTGAGACGGATTGCAGGTCTTGGAGCCTGTGGGTCAACGGGGTTGTAGTTTATCTGGACAGAGATGGTGACATTCCCTGACAGAACTTGTTGTCCTTGCAGCATGCCAGCAGGGTCTTCCTGCAGAGACAGTGCGAGTCTAAGCAGCTGGGAGGCATCAAAGTCTTGTGGATAGGAGCCGGAAACTTGGGCATTATACTCTAGAACTGGGGGCTGTGCAGCAGTCACGCCACCAGGAGAGAAGATGTCTACTCTCAGTTGCTCTCCAGAGGGGAATCTCAGCAGCACGGTAGCGTTGAGGTTTCCATCGCCACTGGACTCCAAGCCATCTCTCAGCTCTTCTGGTCTCTCTTCTGCGGTCAGCCAGCTAGCTGGTAACACAAGGGCTGGTAGCAGGGGCAGGTAGGTCTGTGCATTCTCTCCACCTGGAACACTGACGTTCCATCTCAGCTGTCCATCTACCTCGGGGTCAATAGTGACCCTGACCTGGCTTGTTGGAAGGTTTTCTTCATTGACTCTACCTCCAAGACCTCCTTCCACTGTGGACTGCTGCAGAGTGGAGATGCTATTGAAAGTGATTTGTCTGCTGTCAGTGGACAAGTCTCGCTGCTCCAGAGTCAGGATGACTGCCGGTCTGGGAGCCCTGGCGTTGACAGGCTGGTAGGTGATGCTGATATTTAGTGTGACTGAAGCTTGTGTTGCAGTGCCCTGTACATTGCCTGGAGTCTGCTCTGTCAGGATGATTGCCAGTGGGAGCAAGCTGGAGGCATCAAAACCTTGTGGATGGGAGCCAGATACCCGAGAGCTGAAGGTCAGACGGCCAGGCCGCTGTGGACTTAGTCCTTGTGAGGTGTGCTGCAGTGTCAGCTCCTCTCCACTTTCAAAGCTGAGAGTAACACTGGCATTGAAGCTGCCGTTTCCAGTCTTTTCCAGCCCATTCAGAAGCTCTGCGGGGGTTTCTGAGGCTGTCAACCAGCCATAGGGGAGGGCGAGTGAGGGCAGAAGTGGCAAGTAGGTGTTGGCTTGTGCTCCATCACCGAGGATGATGTTCCAGTCGAGCTGTCCATCTCGTGATGCATTGACTGTGGCTGAGATTCGAGTCTGTGCAAGAGGTTGCTGGTTGAGCGTGCCTTCCACACTTCCTTCCACCTCCTCCACTACGGCTGGTGCGGTCAGAGTGGCACGAGTGGTGAAGGTGATGCTCCTACCATCGCTGCTCACCTGGGCTTGAGTTCGTTCAAGTGTGAGACGGAGTGCAGGTCTTGGAGCCTGTGGGTCAACGGGGTTGTAGTTTATCTGGACAGAGATGGTGACATTCCCTGACAGAACTTGTTGTCCTTGCAGCATGCCAGCAGGGTCTTCCTGCAGAGACAGTGCGAGTCTAAGCAGCTGGGAGGCATCAAAGTCTTGTGGATAGGAGCCGGAAACTTGGGCATTATACTCTAGAACTGGGGGCTGTGCAGCAGTCACGCCACCAGGAGAGAAGATGTCTACTCTCAGTTGCTCTCCAGAGGGGAATCTCAGCAGCACGGTAGCGTTGAGGTTTCCATCGCCACTGGACTCCAAGCCATCTCTCAGCTCTTCTGGTCTCTCTTCTGCGGTCAGCCAGCTAGCTGGTAACACAAGGGCTGGTAGCAGGGGCAGGTAGGTCTGCGCATTCTCTCCACCTGGAACACTGACGTTCCATCTCAGCTGTCCATCTACCTCGGGGTCAATAGTGACCCTGACCTGGCTTGTTGGAAGGTTTTCTTCATTGACTCTACCTCCAAGACCTCCTGCCACTGTGGGCTGCTGCAGAGTGGAGATGCTATTGAAAGTGATTTGTCTGCTGTCAGTGGACAAGTCTCGCTGCTCCAGAGTCAGGATGACTGCCGGTCTGGGAGCCCTGGCGTTGACAGGCTGGTAGGTGATGCTGATATTTAGTGTGACTGAAGCTTGTGTTGCAGTGCCCTGTACATTGCCTGGAGTCTGCTCTGTCAGGATGATTGCCAGTGGGAGCAAGCTGGAGGCATCAAAACCTTGTGGATGGGAGCCAGATACCCGAGAGCTGAAGGTCAGACGGCCAGGCCGCTGTGGACTTAGTCCTTGTGAGGTGTGCTGCAGTGTCAGCTCCTCTCCACTTTCAAAGCTGAGAGTAACACTGGCATTGAAGCTACCGTTTCCAGTCTTTTCCAGCCCATTCAGAAGCTCTGCGGGGGTTTCTGAGGCTGTCAACCAGCCATAGGGGAGGGCGAGTGAGGGCAGAAGTGGCAAGTAGGTGTTGGCTTGTGCTCCATCACCGAGGATGATGTTCCAGTCGAGCTGTCCATCTCGTGATGCATTGACTGTGGCTGAGATTCGAGTCTGTGCAAGAGGTTGCTGGTTGAGCGTGCCTTCCACACTTCCTTCCACCTCCTCCACTACGGCTGGTGCGGTCAGAGTGGCACGAGTGGTGAAGGTGATGCTCCTACCATCGCTGCTCACCTGGGCTTGAGTTCGTTCAAGTGTGAGACGGAGTGCAGGTCTTGGAGCCTGTGGGTCAACGGGGTTGTAGTTTATCTGGACAGAGATGGTGACATTCCCTGACAGAACTTGTTGTCCTTGCAGCATGCCAGCAGGGTCTTCCTGCAGAGACAGTGCGAGTCTAAGCAGCTGGGAGGCATCAAAGTCTTGTGGATAGGAGCCGGAAACTTGGGCATTATACTCTAGAACTGGGGGCTGTGCAGCAGTCACGCCACCAGGAGAGAAGATGTCTACTCTCAGTTGCTCTCCAGAGGGGAATCTCAGCAGCACGGTAGCGTTGAGGTTTCCATCGCCACTGGACTCCAAGCCATCTCTCAGCTCTTCTGGTCTCTCTTCTGCGGTCAGCCAGCTAGCTGGTAACACAAGGGCTGGTAGCAGGGGCAGGTAGGTCTGCGCATTCTCTCCACCTGGAACACTGACGTTCCATCTCAGCTGTCCATCTACCTCGGGGTCAATAGTGACCCTGACCTGGCTTGTTGGAAGGTTTTCTTCATTGACTCTACCTCCAAGACCTCCTGCCACTGTGGGCTGCTGCAGAGTGGAGATGCTATTGAAAGTGATTTGTCTGCTGTCAGTGGACAAGTCTCGCTGCTCCAGAGTCAGGATGACTGCCGGTCTGGGAGCCCTGGCGTTGACAGGCTGGTAGGTGATGCTGATATTTAGTGTGACTGAAGCTTGTGTTGCAGTGCCCTGTACATTGCCTGGAGTCTGCTCTGTCAGGATGATTGCCAGTGGGAGCAAGCTGGAGGCATCAAAACCTTGTGGATGGGAGCCAGATACCCGAGAGCTGAAGGTCAGACGGCCAGGCCGCTGTGGACTTAGTCCTTGTGAGGTGTGCTGCAGTGTCAGCTCCTCTCCACTTTCAAAGCTGAGAGTAACACTGGCATTGAAGCTGCCGTTTCCAGTCTTTTCCAGCCCATTCAGAAACTCTGCGGGGGTTTCTGAGGCTGTCAACCAGCCATAGGGGAGGGCGAGTGAGGGCAGAAGTGGCAAGTAGGTGTTGGCTTGTGCTCCATCACCGAGGATGATGTTCCAGTCGAGCTGTCCATCTCGTGATGCATTGACTGTGGCTGAGATTCGAGTCTGTGCAAGAGGTTGCTGGTTGAGCGTGCCTTCCACACTTCCTTCCACCTCCTCCACTACGGCTGGTGCGGTCAGAGTGGCACGAGTGGTGAAGGTGATGCTCCTACCATCGCTGCTCACCTGGGCTTGAGTTCGTTCAAGTGTGAGACGGAGTGCAGGTCTTGGAGCCTGTGGGTCAACGGGGTTGTAGTTTATCTGGACAGAGATGGTGACATTCCCTGACAGAACTTGTTGTCCTTGCAGCATGCCAGCAGGGTCTTCCTGCAGAGACAGTGCGAGTCTAAGCAGCTGGGAGGCATCAAAGTCTTGTGGATAGGAGCCGGAAACTTGGGCATTATACTCTAGAACTGGGGGCTGTGCAGCAGTCACGCCACCAGGAGAGAAGATGTCTACTCTCAGTTGCTCTCCAGAGGGGAATCTCAGCAGCACGGTAGCGTTGAGATTTCCATCGCCCCTGGACTCCAAGCCATCTCTCAGCTCTTCTGGTCTCTCTTCTGCGGTCAGCCAGCTAGCTGGTAACACAAGGGCTGGTAGCAGGGGCAGGTAGGTCTGCGCATTCTCTCCACCTGGAACACTGACGTTCCATCTCAGCTGTCCATCTACCTCGGGGTCAATAGTGACCCTGACCTGGCTTGTTGGAAGGTTTTCTTCATTGACTCTACCTCCAAGACCTCCTGCCACTGTGGGCTGCTGCAGAGTGGAGATGCTATTGAAAGTGATTTGTCTGCTGTCAGTGGACAAGTCTCGCTGCTCCAGAGTCAGGATGACTGCCGGTCTGGGAGCCCTGGCGTTGACAGGCTGGTAGGTGATGCTGATATTTAGTGTGACTGAAGCTTGTGTTGCAGTGCCCTGTACATTGCCTGGAGTCTGCTCTGTCAGGATGATTGCCAGTGGGAGCAAGCTGGAGGCATCAAAACCTTGTGGATGGGAGCCAGATACCCGAGAGCTGAAGGTCAGACGGCCAGGCCGCTGTGGACTTAGTCCTTGTGAGGTGTGCTGCAGTGTCAGCTCCTCTCCACTTTCAAAGCTGAGAGTAACACTGGCATTGAAGCTGCCGTTTCCAGTCTTTTCCAGCCCATTCAGAAGCTCTGCGGGGGTTTCTGAGGCTGTCAACCAGCCATAGGGGAGGGCGAGTGAGGGCAGAAGTGGCAAGTAGGTGTTGGCTTGTGCTCCATCACCGAGGATGATGTTCCAGTCGAGCTGTCCATCTCGTGATGCATTGACTGTGGCTGAGATTCGAGTCTGTGCAAGAGGTTGCTGGTTGAGCGTGCCTTCCACACTTCCTTCCACCTCCTCCACTACGGCTGGTGCGGTCAGAGTGGCACGAGTGGTGAAGGTGATGCTCCTACCATCGCTGCTCACCTGGGCTTGAGTTCGTTCAAGTGTGAGACGGAGTGCAGGTCTTGGAGCCTGTGGGTCAACGGGGTTGTAGTTTATCTGGACAGAGATGGTGACATTCCCTGACAGAACTTGTTGTCCTTGCAGCATGCCAGCAGGGTCTTCCTGCAGAGACAGTGCGAGTCTAAGCAGCTGGGAGGCATCAAAGTCTTGTGGATAGGAGCCGGAAACTTGGGCATTATACTCTAGAACTGGGGGCTGTGTAGCAGTCACGCCACCAGGAGAGAAGATGTCTACTCTCAGTTGCTCTCCAGAGGGGAATCTCAGCAGCACGGTAGCGTTGAGGTTTCCATCGCCACTGGACTCCAAGCCATCTCTCAGCTCTTCTGGTCTCTCTTCTGCGGTCAGCCAGCTAGCTGGTAACACAAGGGCTGGTAGCAGGGGCAGGTAGGTCTGCGCATTCTCTCCACCTGGAACACTGACGTTCCATCTCAGCTGTCCATCTACCTCGGGGTCAATAGTGACCCTGACCTGGCTTGTTGGAAGGTTTTCTTCATTGACTCTACCTCCAAGACCTCCTGCCACTGTGGGCTGCTGCAGAGTGGAGATGCTATTGAAAGTGATTTGTCTGCTGTCAGTGGACAAGTCTCGCTGCTCCAGAGTCAGGATGACTGCCGGTCTGGGAGCCCTGGCGTTGACAGGCTGGTAGGTGATGCTGATATTTAGTGTGACTGAAGCTTGTGTTGCAGTGCCCTGTACATTGCCTGGAGTCTGCTCTGTCAGGATGATTGCCAGTGGGAGCAAGCTGGAGGCATCAAAACCTTGTGGATGGGAGCCAGATACCCGAGAGCTGAAGGTCAGACGGCCAGGCCGCTGTGGACTTAGTCCTTGTGAGGTGTGCTGCAGTGTCAGCTCCTCTCCACTTTCAAAGCTGAGAGTAACACTGGCATTGAAGCTGCCGTTTCCAGTCTTTTCCAGCCCATTCAGAAGCTCTGCGGGGGGTTCTGAGGCTGTCAACCAGCCATAGGGGAGGGCGAGTGAGGGCAGAAGTGGCAAGTAGGTGTTGGCTTGTGCTCCATCACCGAGGATGATGTTCCAGTCGAGCTGTCCATCTCGTGATGCATTGACTGTGGCTGAGATTCGAGTCTGTGCAAGAGGTTGCTGGTTGAGCGTGCCTTCCACACTTCCTTCCACCTCCTCCACTACGGCTGGTGCGGTCAGAGTGGCACGAGTGGTGAAGGTGATGCTCCTACCATCGCTGCTCACCTGGGCTTGAGTTCGTTCAAGTGTGAGACGGAGTGCAGGTCTTGGAGCCTGTGGGTCAACGGGGTTGTAGTTTATCTGGACAGAGATGGTGACATTCCCTGACAGAACTTGTTGTCCTTGCAGCATGCCAGCAGGGTCTTCCTGCAGAGACAGTGCGAGTCTAAGCAGCTGGGAGGCATCAAAGTCTTGTGGATAGGAGCCGGAAACTTGGGCATTATACTCTAGAACTGGGGGCTGTGCAGCAGTCACGCCACCAGGAGAGAAGATGTCTACTCTCAGTTGCTCTCCAGAGGGGAATCTCAGCAGCACGGTAGCGTTGAGGTTTCCATCGCCACTGGACTCCAAGCCATCTCTCAGCTCTTCTGGTCTCTCTTCTGCGGTCAGCCAGCTAGCTGGTAACACAAGGGCTGGTAGCAGGGGCAGGTAGGTCTGCGCATTCTCTCCACCTGGAACACTGACGTTCCATCTCAGCTGTCCATCTACCTCGGGGTCAATAGTGACCCTGACCTGGCTTGTTGGAAGGTTTTCTTCATTGACTCTACCTCCAAGACCTCCTGCCACTGTGGGCTGCTGCAGAGTGGAGATGCTATTGAAAGTGATTTGTCTGCTGTCAGTGGACAAGTCTCGCTGCTCCAGAGTCAGGATGACTGCCGGTCTGGGAGCCCTGGCGTTGACAGGCTGGTAGGTGATGCTGATATTTAGTGTGACTGAAGCTTGTGTTGCAGTGCCCTGTACATTGCCTGGAGTCTGCTCTGTCAGGATGATTGCCAGTGGGAGCAAGCTGGAGGCATCAAAACCTTGTGGATGGGAGCCAGATACCCGAGAGCTGAAGGTCAGACGGCCAGGCCGCTGTGGACTTAGTCCTTGTGAGGTGTGCTGCAGTGTCAGCTCCTCTCCACTTTCAAAGCTGAGAGTAACACTGGCATTGAAGCTACCGTTTCCAGTCTTTTCCAGCCCATTCAGAAGCTCTGCGGGGGTTTCTGAGGCTGTCAACCAGCCATAGGGGAGGGCGAGTGAGGGCAGAAGTGGCAAGTAGGTGTTGGCTTGTGCTCCATCACCGAGGATGATGTTCCAGTCGAGCTGTCCATCTCGTGATGCATTGACTGTGGCTGAGATTCGAGTCTGTGCAAGAGGTTGCTGGTTGAGCGTGCCTTCCACACTTCCTTCCACCTCCTCCACTACGGCTGGTGCGGTCAGAGTGGCACGAGTGGTGAAGGTGATGCTCCTACCATCGCTGCTCACCTGGGCTTGAGTTCGTTCAAGTGTGAGACGGAGTGCAGGTCTTGGAGCCTGTGGGTCAACGGGGTTGTAGTTTATCTGGACAGAGATGGTGACATTCCCTGACAGAACTTGTTGTCCTTGCAGCATGCCAGCAGGGTCTTCCTGCAGAGACAGTGCGAGTCTAAGCAGCTGGGAGGCATCAAAGTCTTGTGGATAGGAGCCGGAAACTTGGGCATTATACTCTAGAACTGGGGGCTGTGCAGCAGTCACGCCACCAGGAGAGAAGATGTCTACTCTCAGTTGCTCTCCAGAGGGGAATCTCAGCAGCACGGTAGCGTTGAGGTTTCCATCGCCACTGGACTCCAAGCCATCTCTCAGCTCTTCTGGTCTCTCTTCTGCGGTCAGCCAGCTAGCTGGTAACACAAGGGCTGGTAGCAGGGGCAGGTAGGTCTGCGCATTCTCTCCACCTGGAACACTGACGTTCCATCTCAGCTGTCCATCTACCTCGGGGTCAATAGTGACCCTGACCTGGCTTGTTGGAAGGTTTTCTTCATTGACTCTACCTCCAAGACCTCCTGCCACTGTGGGCTGCTGCAGAGTGGAGATGCTATTGAAAGTGATTTGTCTGCTGTCAGTGGACAAGTCACGCTGCTCCAGCGTCAGGATGACTGCCGGTCTGGGAGCCCTGGCGTTGACAGGCTGGTAGGTGATGCTGATATTTAGTGTGACTGAAGCTTGTGTTGCAGTGCCCTGTACATTGCCTGGAGTCTGCTCTGTCAGGATGATTGCCAGTGGGAGCAAGCTGGAGGCATCAAAACCTTGTGGATGGGAGCCAGATACCCGAGAGCTGAAGGTCAGACGGCCAGGCCGCTGTGGACTTAGTCCTTGTGAGGTGTGCTGCAGTGTCAGCTCCTCTCCACTTTCAAAGCTGAGAGTAACACTGGCATTGAAGCTGCCGTTTCCAGTCTTTTCCAGCCCATTCAGAAGCTCTGCGGGGGTTTCTGAGGCTGTCAACCAGCCATAGGGGAGGGCGAGTGAGGGCAGAAGTGGCAAGTAGGTGTTGGCTTGTGCTCCATCACCGAGGATGATGTTCCAGTCGAGCTGTCCATCTCGTGATGCATTGACTGTGGCTGAGATTCGAGTCTGTGCAAGAGGTTGCTGGTTGAGCGTGCCTTCCACACTTCCTTCCACCTCCTCCACTACGGCTGGTGCGGTCAGAGTGGCACGAGTGGTGAAGGTGATGCTCCTACCATCGCTGCTCACCTGGGCTTGAGTTCGTTCAAGTGTGAGACGGAGTGCAGGTCTTGGAGCCTGTGGGTCAACGGGGTTGTAGTTTATCTGGACAGAGATGGTGACATTCCCTGACAGAACTTGTTGTCCTTGCAGCATGCCAGCAGGGTCTTCCTGCAGAGACAGTGCGAGTCTAAGCAGCTGGGAGGCATCAAAGTCTTGTGGATAGGAGCCGGAAACTTGGGCATTATACTCTAGAACTGGGGGCTGTGCAGCAGTCACGCCACCAGGAGAGAAGATGTCTACTCTCAGTTGCTCTCCAGAGGGGAATCTCAGCAGCACGGTAGCGTTGAGGTTTCCATCGCCACTGGACTCCAAGCCATCTCTCAGCTCTTCTGGTCTCTCTTCTGCGGTCAGCCAGCTAGCTGGTAACACAAGGGCTGGTAGCAGGGGCAGGTAGGTCTGCGCATTCTCTCCACCTGGAACACTGACGTTCCATCTCAGCTGTCCATCTACCTCGGGGTCAATAGTGACCCTGACCTGGCTTGTTGGAAGGTTTTCTTCATTGACTCTACCTCCAAGACCTCCTGCCACTGTGGGCTGCTGCAGAGTGGAGATGCTATTGAAAGTGATTTGTCTGCTGTCAGTGGACAAGTCTCGCTGCTCCAGAGTCAGGATGACTGCCGGTCTGGGAGCCCTGGCGTTGACAGGCTGGTAGGTGATGCTGATATTTAGTGTGACTGAAGCTTGTGTTGCAGTGCCCTGTACATTGCCTGGAGTCTGCTCTGTCAGGATGATTGCCAGTGGGAGCAAGCTGGAGGCATCAAAACCTTGTGGATGGGAGCCAGATACCCGAGAGCTGAAGGTCAGACGGCCAGGCCGCTGTGGACTTAGTCCTTGTGAGGTGTGCTGCAGTGTCAGCTCCTCTCCACTTTCAAAGCTGAGAGTAACACTGGCATTGAAGCTGCCGTTTCCAGTCTTTTCCAGCCCATTCAGAAGCTCTGCGGGGGTTTCTGAGGCTGTCAACCAGCCATAGGGGAGGGCGAGTGAGGGCAGAAGTGGCAAGTAGGTGTTGGCTTGTGCTCCATCACCGAGGATGATGTTCCAGTCGAGCTGTCCATCTCGTGATGCATTGACTGTGGCTGAGATTCGAGTCTGTGCAAGAGGTTGCTGGTTGAGCGTGCCTTCCACACTTCCTTCCACCTCCTCCACTACGGCTGGTGCGGTCAGAGTGGCACGAGTGGTGAAGGTGATGCTCCTACCATCGCTGCTCACCTGGGCTTGAGTTCGTTCAAGTGTGAGACGGAGTGCAGGTCTTGGAGCCTGTGGGTCAACGGGGTTGTAGTTTATCTGGACAGAGATGGTGACATTCCCTGACAGAACTTGTTGTCCTTGCAGCATGCCAGCAGGGTCTTCCTGCAGAGACAGTGCGAGTCTAAGCAGCTGGGAGGCATCAAAGTCTTGTGGATAGGAGCCGGAAACTTGGGCATTATACTCTAGAACTGGGGGCTGTGTAGCAGTCACGCCACCAGGAGAGAAGATGTCTACTCTCAGTTGCTCTCCAGAGGGGAATCTCAGCAGCACGGTAGCGTTGAGGTTTCCATCGCCACTGGACTCCAAGCCATCTCTCAGCTCTTCTGGTCTCTCTTCTGCGGTCAGCCAGCTAGCTGGTAACACAAGGGCTGGTAGCAGGGGCAGGTAGGTCTGCGCATTCTCTCCACCTGGAACACTGACGTTCCATCTCAGCTGTCCATCTACCGCGGGGTCAATAGTGACCCTGACCTGGCTTGTTGGAAGGTTTTCTTCATTGACTCTACCTCCAAGACCTCCTGCCACTGTGGGCTGCTGCAGAGTGGAGATGCTATTGAAAGTGATTTGTCTGCTGTCAGTGGACAAGTCTCGCTGCTCCAGAGTCAGGATGACTGCCGGTCTGGGAGCCCTGGCGTTGACAGGCTGGTAGGTGATGCTGATATTTAGTGTGACTGAAGCTTGTGTTGCAGTGCCCTGTACATTGCCTGGAGTCTGCTCTGTCAGGATGATTGCCAGTGGGAGCAAGCTGGAGGCATCAAAACCTTGTGGATGGGAGCCAGATACCTGAGAGCTGAAGGTCAGACGGCCAGGCCGCTGTGGACTTAGTCCTTGTGAGGTGTGCTGCAGTGTCAGCTCCTCTCCACTTTCAAAGCTGAGAGTAACACAGGCATTGAAGCTGCCGTTTCCAGTCTTTTCCAGCCCATTCAGAAGCTCTGTGGGGGTTTCTGAGGCTGTCAACCAGCCATAGGGGAGGGCGAGTGAGGGCAGAAGTGGCAAGTAGGTGTTGGCTTGTGCTCCATCACCGAGGATGATGTTCCAGTCGAGCTGTCCATCTCGTGATGCATTGACTGTGGCTGAGATTCGAGTCTGTGCAAGAGGTTGCTGGTTGAGCGTGCCTTCCACACTTCCTTCCACCTCCTCCACTACGGCTGGTGCGGTCAGAGTGGCACGAGTGGTGAAGGTGATGCTCCTACCATCACTGCTCACCTGGGCTTGAGTTCGTTCAAGTGTGAGACGGAGTGCAGGTCTTGGAGCCTGTGGGTCAACGGGGTTGTAGTTTATCTGGACAGAGATGGTGACATTCCCTGACAGAACTTGTTGTCCTTGCAACATGCCAGCAGGGTCTTCCTGCAGAGACAGTGCGAGTCTAAGCAGCTGGGAGGCATCAAAGTCTTGTGGATAGGAGCCGGAAACTTGGGCATTATACTCTAGAACTGGGGGCTGTGCAGCAGTCACGCCACCAGGAGAGGAGATGTCTACTCTCAGTTGCTCTCCAGAGGGGAATCTCAGCAGCACGGTAGCGTTGAGGTTTCCATCGCCACTGGACTCCAAGCCATCTCTCAGCTCTTCTGGTCTCTCTTCTGCGGTCAGCCAGCTAGCTGGTAACACAAGGGCTGGTAGCAGGGGCAGGTAGGTCTGCGCATTCTCTCCACCTGGAACACTGACGTTCCATCTCAGCTGTCCATCTACCTCGGGGTCAATAGTGACCCTGACCTGGCTTGTTGGAAGGTTTTCTTCATTGACTCTACCTCCAAGACCTCCTGCCACTGTGGGCTGCTGCAGAGTGGAGATGCTATTGAAAGTGATTTGTCTGCTGTCAGTGGACAAGTCTCGCTGCTCCAGAGTCAGGATGACTGCCGGTCTGGGAGCCCTGGCGTTGACAGGCTGGTAGGTGATGCTGATATTTAGTGTGACTGAAGCTTGTGTTGCAGTGCCCTGTACATTGCCTGGAGTCTGCTCTGTCAGGATGATTGCCAGTGGGAGCAAGCTGGAGGCATCAAAACCTTGTGGATGGGAGCCAGATACCCGAGAGCTGAAGGTCAGACGGCCAGGCCGCTGTGGACTTAGTCCTTGTGAGGTGTGCTGCAGTGTCAGCTCCTCTCCACTTTCAAAGCTGAGAGTAACACTGGCATTGAAGCTGCCGTTTCCAGTCTTTTCCAGCCCATTCAGAAGCTCTGCGGGGGTTTCTGAGGCTGTCAACCAGCCATAGGGGAGGGCGAGTGAGGGCAGAAGTGGCAAGTAGGTGTTGGCTTGTGCTCCATCACCGAGGATGATGTTCCAGTCGAGCTGTCCATCTCGTGATGCATTGACTGTGGCTGAGATTCGAGTCTGTGCAAGAGGTTGCTGGTTGAGCGTGCCTTCCACACTTCCTTCCACCTCCTCCACTACGGCTGGTGCGGTCAGAGTGGCACGAGTGGTGAAGGTGATGCTCCTACCATCGCTGCTCACCTGGGCTTGAGTTCGTTCAAGTGTGAGACGGAGTGCAGGTCTTGGAGCCTGTGGGTCAACGGGGTTGTAGTTTATCTGGACAGAGATGGTGACATTCCCTGACAGAACTTGTTGTCCTTGCAACATGCCAGCAGGGTCTTCCTGCAGAGACAGTGCGAGTCTAAGCAGCTGGGAGGCATCAAAGTCTTGTGGATAGGAGCCGGAAACTTGGGCATTATACTCTAGAACTGGGGGCTGTGCAGCAGTCACGCCACCAGGAGAGGAGATGTCTACTCTCAGTTGCTCTCCAGAGGGGAATCTCAGCAGCACGGTAGCGTTGAGGTTTCCATCGCCACTGGACTCCAAGCCATCTCTCAGCTCTTCTGGTCTCTCTTCTGCGGTCAGCCAGCTAGCTGGTAACACAAGGGCTGGTAGCAGGGGCAGGTAGGTCTGCGCATTCTCTCCACCTGGAACACTGACGTTCCATCTCAGCTGTCCATCTACCTCGGGGTCAATAGTGACCCTGACCTGGCTTGTTGGAAGGTTTTCTTCATTGACTCTACCTCCAAGACCTCCTGCCACTGTGGGCTGCTGCAGAGTGGAGATGCTATTGAAAGTGATTTGTCTGCTGTCAGTGGACAAGTCTCGCTGCTCCAGAGTCAGGATGACTGCCGGTCTGGGAGCCCTGGCGTTGACAGGCTGGTAGGTGATGCTGATATTTAGTGTGACTGAAGCTTGTGTTGCAGTGCCCTGTACATTGCCTGGAGTCTGCTCTGTCAGGATGATTGCCAGTGGGAGCAAGCTGGAGGCATCAAAACCTTGTGGATGGGAGCCAGATACCCGAGAGCTGAAGGTCAGACGGCCAGGCCGCTGTGGACTTAGTCCTTGTGAGGTGTGCTGCAGTGTCAGCTCCTCTCCACTTTCAAAGCTGAGAGTAACACTGGCATTGAAGCTGCCGTTTCCAGTCTTTTCCAGCCCATTCAGAAGCTCTGCGGGGGTTTCTGAGGCTGTCAACCAGCCATAGGGGAGGGCGAGTGAGGGCAGAAGTGGCAAGTAGGTGTTGGCTTGTGCTCCATCACCGAGGATGATGTTCCAGTCGAGCTGTCCATCTCGTGATGCATTGACTGTGGCTGAGATTCGAGTCTGTGCAAGAGGTTGCTGGTTGAGCGTGCCTTCCACACTTCCTTCCACCTCCTCCACTACGGCTGGTGCGGTCAGAGTGGCACGAGTGGTGAAGGTGATGCTCCTACCATCGCTGCTCACCTGGGCTTGAGTTCGTTCAAGTGTGAGACGGAGTGCAGGTCTTGGAGCCTGTGGGTCAACGGGGTTGTAGTTTATCTGGACAGAGATGGTGACATTCCCTGACAGAACTTGTTGTCCTTGCAGCATGCCAGCAGGGTCTTCCTGCAGAGACAGTGCGAGTCTAAGCAGCTGGGAGGCATCAAAGTCTTGTGGATAGGAGCCGGAAACTTGGGCATTATACTCTAGAACTGGGGGCTGTGCAGCAGTCACGCCACCAGGAGAGAAGATGTCTACTCTCAGTTGCTCTCCAGAGGGGAATCTCAGCAGCACGGTAGCGTTGAGGTTTCCATCGCCACTGGACTCCAAGCCATCTCTCAGCTCTTCTGGTCTCTCTTCTGCGGTCAGCCAGCTAGCTGGTAACACAAGGGCTGGTAGCAGGGGCAGGTAGGTCTGCGCATTCTCTCCACCTGGAACACTGACGTTCCATCTCAGCTGTCCATCTACCTCGGGGTCAATAGTGACCCTGACCTGGCTTGTTGGAAGGTTTTCTTCATTGACTCTACCTCCAAGACCTCCTGCCACTGTGGGCTGCTGCAGAGTGGAGATGCTATTGAAAGTGATTTGTCTGCTGTCAGTGGACAAGTCTCGCTGCTCCAGAGTCAGGATGACTGCCGGTCTGGGAGCCCTGGCGTTGACAGGCTGGTAGGTGATGCTGATATTTAGTGTGACTGAAGCTTGTGTTGCAGTGCCCTGTACATTGCCTGGAGTCTGCTCTGTCAGGATGATTGCCAGTGGGAGCAAGCTGGAGGCATCAAAACCTTGTGGATGGGAGCCAGATACCCGAGAGCTGAAGGTCAGACGGCCAGGCCGCTGTGGACTTAGTCCTTGTGAGGTGTGCTGCAGTGTCAGCTCCTCTCCACTTTCAAAGCTGAGAGTAACACTGGCATTGAAGCTGCCGTTTCCAGTCTTTTCCAGCCCATTCAGAAGCTCTGCGGGGGTTTCTGAGGCTGTCAACCAGCCATAGGGGAGGGCGAGTGAGGGCAGAAGTGGCAAGTAGGTGTTGGCTTGTGCTCCATCACCGAGGATGATGTTCCAGTCGAGCTGTCCATCTCGTGATGCATTGACTGTGGCTGAGATTCGAGTCTGTGCAAGAGGTTGCTGGTTGAGCGTGCCTTCCACACTTCCTTCCACCTCCTCCACTACGGCTGGTGCGGTCAGAGTGGCACGAGTGGTGAAGGTGATGCTCCTACCATCGCTGCTCACCTGGGCTTGAGTTCGTTCAAGTGTGAGACGGAGTGCAGGTCTTGGAGCCTGTGGGTCAACGGGGTTGTAGTTTATCTGGACAGAGATGGTGACATTCCCTGACAGAACTTGTTGTCCTTGCAGCATGCCAGCAGGGTCTTCCTGCAGAGACAGTGCGAGTCTAAGCAGCTGGGAGGCATCAAAGTCTTGTGGATAGGAGCCGGAAACTTGGGCATTATACTCTAGAACTGGGGGCTGTGCAGCAGTCACGCCACCAGCAGAGAAGATGTCTACTCTCAGTTGCTCTCCAGAGGGGAATCTCAGCAGCACGGTAGCGTTGAGGTTTCCATCGCCACTGGACTCCAAGCCATCTCTCAGCTCTTCTGGTCTCTCTTCTGCGGTCAGCCAGCTAGCTGGTAACACAAGGGCTGGTAGCAGGGGCAGGTAGGTCTGCGCATTCTCTCCACCTGGAACACTGACGTTCCATCTCAGCTGTCCATCTACCTCGGGGTCAATAGTGACCCTGACCTGGCTTGTTGGAAGGTTTTCTTCATTGACTCTACCTCCAAGACCTCCTGCCACTGTGGGCTGCTGCAGAGTGGAGATGCTATTGAAAGTGATTTGTCTGCTGTCAGTGGACAAGTCTCGCTGCTCCAGAGTCAGGATGACTGCCGGTCTGGGAGCCCTGGCGTTGACAGGCTGGTAGGTGATGCTGATATTTAGTGTGACTGAAGCTTGTGTTGCAGTGCCCTGTACATTGCCTGGAGTCTGCTCTGTCAGGATGATTGCCAGTGGGAGCAAGCTGGAGGCATCAAAACCTTGTGGATGGGAGCCAGATACGCGAGAGCTGAAGGTCAGACGGCCAGGCCGCTGTGGACTTAGTCCTTGTGAGGTGTGCTGCAGTGTCAGCTCCTCTCCACTTTCAAAGCTCAGAGTAACACTGGCATTGAAGCTGCCGTTTCCAGTCTTTTCCAGCCCATTCAGAAGCTCTGCGGGGGTTTCTGAGGCTGTCAACCAGCCATAGGGGAGGGCGAGTGAGGGCAGAAGTGGCAAGTAGGTGTTGGCTTGTGCTCCATCACCGAGGATGATGTTCCAGTCGAGCTGTCCATCTCGTGATGCATTGACTGTGGCTGAGATTCGAGTCTGTGCAAGAGGTTGCTGGTTGAGCGTGCCTTCCACACTTCCTTCCACCTCCTCCACTACGGCTGGTGCGGTCAGAGTGGCACGAGTGGTGAAGGTGATGCTCCTACCATCGCTGCTCACCTGGGCTTGAGTTCGTTCAAGTGTGAGACGGAGTGCAGGTCTTGGAGCCTGTGGGTCAACGGGGTTGTAGTTTATCTGGACAGAGATGGTGACATTCCCTGACAGAACTTGTTGTCCTTGCAGCATGCCAGCAGGGTCTTCCTGCAGAGACAGTGCGAGTCTAAGCAGCTGGGAGGCATCAAAGTCTTGTGGATAGGAGCCGGAAACTTGGGCATTATACTCTAGAACTGGGGGCTGTGTAGCAGTCACGCCACCAGGAGAGAAGATGTCTACTCTCAGTTGCTCTCCAGAGGGGAATCTCAGCAGCACGGTAGCGTTGAGGTTTCCATCGCCACTGGACTCCAAGCCATCTCTCAGCTCTTCTGGTCTCTCTTCTGCGGTCAGCCAGCTAGCTGGTAACACAAGGGCTGGTAGCAGGGGCAGGTAGGTCTGCGCATTCTCTCCACCTGGAACACTGACGTTCCATCTCAGCTGTCCATCTACCGCGGGGTCAATAGTGACCCTGACCTGGCTTGTTGGAAGGTTTTCTTCATTGACTCTACCTCCAAGACCTCCTGCCACTGTGGGCTGCTGCAGAGTGGAGATGCTATTGAAAGTGATTTGTCTGCTGTCAGTGGACAAGTCTCGCTGCTCCAGAGTCAGGATGACTGCCGGTCTGGGAGCCCTGGCGTTGACAGGCTGGTAGGTGATGCTGATATTTAGTGTGACTGAAGCTTGTGTTGCAGTGCCCTGTACATTGCCTGGAGTCTGCTCTGTCAGGATGATTGCCAGTGGGAGCAAGCTGGAGGCATCAAAACCTTGTGGATGGGAGCCAGATACCTGAGAGCTGAAGGTCAGACGGCCAGGCCGCTGTGGACTTAGTCCTTGTGAGGTGTGCTGCAGTGTCAGCTCCTCTCCACTTTCAAAGCTGAGAGTAACACAGGCATTGAAGCTGCCGTTTCCAGTCTTTTCCAGCCCATTCAGAAGCTCTGTGGGGGTTTCTGAGGCTGTCAACCAGCCATAGGGGAGGGCGAGTGAGGGCAGAAGTGGCAAGTAGGTGTTGGCTTGTGCTCCATCACCGAGGATGATGTTCCAGTCGAGCTGTCCATCTCGTGATGCATTGACTGTGGCTGAGATTCTAGTCTGTGCAAGAGGTTGCTGGTTGAGCGTGCCTTCCACACTTCCTTCCACCTCCTCCACTACGGCTGGTGCGGTCAGAGTGGCACGAGTGGTGAAGGTGATGCTCCTACCATCACTGCTCACCTGGGCTTGAGTTCGTTCAAGTGTGAGACGGAGTGCAGGTCTTGGAGCCTGTGGGTCAACGGGGTTGTAGTTTATCTGGACAGAGATGGTGACATTCCCTGACAGAACTTGTTGTCCTTGCAACATGCCAGCAGGGTCTTCCTGCAGAGACAGTGCGAGTCTAAGCAGCTGGGAGGCATCAAAGTCTTGTGGATAGGAGCCGGAAACTTGGGCATTATACTCTAGAACTGGGGGCTGTGCAGCAGTCACGCCACCAGGAGAGAAGATGTCTACTCTCAGTTGCTCTCCAGAGGGGAATCTCAGCAGCACGGTAGCGTTGAGGTTTCCATCGCCACTGGACTCCAAGCCATCTCTCAGCTCTTCTGGTCTCTCTTCTGCGGTCAGCCAGCTAGCTGGTAACACAAGGGCTGGTAGCAGGGGCAGGTAGGTCTGCGCATTCTTTCCACCTGGAACACTGACGTTCCATCTCAGCTGTCCATCTACCTCGGGGTCAATAGTGACCCTGACCTGGCTTGTTGGAAGGTTTTCTTCATTGACTCTACCTCCAAGACCTCCTGCCACTGTGGGCTGCTGCAGAGTGGAGATGCTATTGAAAGTGATTTGTCTGCTGTCAGTGGACAAGTCTCGCTGCTCCAGAGTCAGGATGACTGCCGGTCTGGGAGCCCTGGCGTTGACAGGCTGGTAGGTGATGCTGATATTTAGTGTGACTGAAGCTTGTGTTGCAGTGCCCTGTACATTGCCTGGAGTCTGCTCTGTCAGGATGATTGCCAGTGGGAGCAAGCTGGAGGCATCAAAACCTTGTGGATGGGAGCCAGATACCCGAGAGCTGAAGGTCAGACGGCCAGGCCGCTGTGGACTTAGTCCTTGTGAGGTGTGCTGCAGTGTCAGCTCCTCTCCACTTTCAAAGCTGAGAGTAACACTGGCATTGAAGCTGCCGTTTCCAGTCTTTTCCAGCCCATTCAGAAGCTCTGCGGGGGGTTCTGAGGCTGTCAACCAGCCATAGGGGAGGGCGAGTGAGGGCAGAAGTGGCAAGTAGGTGTTGGCTTGTGCTCCATCACCGAGGATGATGTTCCAGTCGAGCTGTCCATCTCGTGATGCATTGACTGTGGCTGAGATTCGAGTCTGTGCAAGAGGTTGCTGGTTGAGCGTGCCTTCCACACTTCCTTCCACCTCCTCCACTACGGCTGGTGCGGTCAGAGTGGCACGAGTGGTGAAGGTGATGCTCCTACCATCGCTGCTCACCTGGGCTTGAGTTCGTTCAAGTGTGAGACGGAGTGCAGGTCTTGGAGCCTGTGGGTCAACGGGGTTGTAGTTTATCTGGACAGAGATGGTGACATTCCCTGACAGAACTTGTTGTCCTTGCAGCATGCCAGCAGGGTCTTCCTGCAGAGACAGTGTGAGTCTAAGCAGCTGGGAGGCATCAAAGTCTTGTGGATAGGAGCCGGAAACTTGGGCATTATACTCTAGAACTGGGGGCTGTGCAGCAGTCACGCCACCAGGAGAGAAGATGTCTACTCTCAGTTGCTCTCCAGAGGGGAATCTCAGCAGCACGGTAGCGTTGAGGTTTCCATCGCCACTGGACTCCAAGCCATCTCTCAGCTCTTCTGGTCTCTCTTCTGCGGTCAGCCAGCTAGCTGGTAACACAAGGGCTGGTAGCAGGGGCAGGTAGGTCTGCGCATTCTCTCCACCTGGAACACTGACGTTCCATCTCAGCTGTCCATCTACCTCGGGGTCAATAGTGACCCTGACCTGGCTTGTTGGAAGGTTTTCTTCATTGACTCTACCTCCAAGACCTCCTGCCACTGTTGGCTGCTGCAGAGTGGAGATGCTATTGAAAGTGATTTGTCTGCTGTCAGTGGACAAGTCTCGCTGCTCCAGAGTCAGGATGACTGCCGGTCTGGGAGCCCTGGCGTTGACAGGCTGGTAGGTGATGCTGATATTTAGTGTGACTGAAGCTTGTGTTGCAGTGCCCTGTACATTGCCTGGAGTCTGCTCTGTCAGGATGATTGCCAGTGGGAGCAAGCTGGAGGCATCAAAACCTTGTGGATGGGAGCCAGATACCCGAGAGCTGAAGGTCAGACGGCCAGGCCGCTGTGGACTTAGTCCTTGTGAGGTGTGCTGCAGTGTCAGCTCCTCTCCACTTTCAAAGCTCAGAGTAACACTGGCATTGAAGCTGCCGTTTCCAGTCTTTTCCAGCCCATTCAGAAGCTCTGCGGGGGTTTCTGAGGCTGTCAACCAGCCATAGGGGAGGGCGAGTGAGGGCAGAAGTGGCAAGTAGGTGTTGGCTTGTGCTCCATCACCGAGGATGATGTTCCAGTCGAGCTGTCCATCTCGTGATGCATTGACTGTGGCTGAGATTCGAGTCTGTGCAAGAGGTTGCTGGTTGAGCGTGCCTTCCACACTTCCTTCCACCTCCTCCACTACGGCTGGTGCGGTCAGAGTGGCACGAGTGGTGAAGGTGATGCTCCTACCATCGCTGCTCACCTGGGCTTGAGTTCGTTCAAGTGTGAGACGGAGTGCAGGTCTTGGAGCCTGTGGGTCAACGGGGTTGTAGTTTATCTGGACAGAGATGGTGACATTCCCTGACAGAACTTGTTGTCCTTGCAGCATGCCAGCAGGGTCTTCCTGCAGAGACAGTGCGAGTCTAAGCAGCTGGGAGGCATCAAAGTCTTGTGGATAGGAGCCGGAAACTTGGGCATTATACTCTAGAACTGGGGGCTGTGCAGCAGTCACGCCACCAGGAGAGAAGATGTCTACTCTCAGTTGCTCTCCAGAGGGGAATCTCAGCAGCACGGTAGCGTTGAGGTTTCCATCGCCACTGGACTCCAAGCCATCTCTCAGCTCTTCTGGTCTCTCTTCTGCGGTCAGCCAGCTAGCTGGTAACACAAGGGCTGGTAGCAGGGGCAGGTAGGTCTGCGCATTCTCTCCACCTGGAACACTGACGTTCCATCTCAGCTGTCCATCTACCTCGGGGTCAATAGTGACCCTGACCTGGCTTGTTGGAAGGTTTTCTTCATTGACTCTACCTCCAAGACCTCCTGCCACTGTTGGCTGCTGCAGAGTGGAGATGCTATTGAAAGTGATTTGTCTGCTGTCAGTGGACAAGTCTCGCTGCTCCAGAGTCAGGATGACTGCCGGTCTGGGAGCCCTGGCGTTGACAGGCTGGTAGGTGATGCTGATATTTAGTGTGACTGAAGCTTGTGTTGCAGTGCCCTGTACATTGCCTGGAGTCTGCTCTGTCAGGATCATTGCCAGTGGGAGCAAGCTGGAGGCATCAAAACCTTGTGGATGGGAGCCAGATACCCGAGAGCTGAAGGTCAGACGGCCAGGCCGCTGTGGACTTAGTCCTTGTGAGGTGTGCTGCAGTGTCAGCTCCTCTCCACTTTCAAAGCTGAGAGTAACACTGGCATTGAAGCTGCCGTTTCCAGTCTTTTCCAGCCCATTCAGAAGCTCTGCGGGGGTTTCTGAGGCTGTCAACCAGCCATAGGGGAGGGCGAGTGAGGGCAGAAGTGGCAAGTAGGTGTTGGCTTGTGCTCCATCACCGAGGATGATGTTCCAGTCGAGCTGTCCATCTCGTGATGCATTGACTGTGGCTGAGATTCGAGTCTGTGCAAGAGGTTGCTGGTTGAGCGTGCCTTCCACACTTCCTTCCACCTCCTCCACTACGGCTGGTGCGGTCAGAGTGGCACGAGTGGTGAAGGTGATGCTCCTACCATCGCTGCTCACCTGGGCTTGAGTTCGTTCAAGTGTGAGACGGAGTGCAGGTCTTGGAGCCTGTGGGTCAACGGGGTTGTAGTTTATCTGGACAGAGATGGTGACATTCCCTGACAGAACTTGTTGTCCTTGCAGCATGCCAGCAGGGTCTTCCTGCAGAGACAGTGCGAGTCTAAGCAGCTGGGAGGCATCAAAGTCTTGTGGATAGGAGCCGGAAACTTGGGCATTATACTCTAGAACTGGGGGCTGTGCAGCAGTCACGCCACCAGGAGAGAAGATGTCTACTCTCAGTTGCTCTCCAGAGGGGAATCTCAGCAGCACGGTAGCGTTGAGGTTTCCATCGCCACTGGACTCCAAGCCATCTCTCAGCTCTTCTGGTCTCTCTTCTGCGGTCAGCCAGCTAGCTGGTAACACAAGGGCTGGTAGCAGGGGCAGGTAGGTCTGCGCATTCTCTCCACCTGGAACACTGACGTTCCATCTCAGCTGTCCATCTACCTCGGGGTCAATAGTGACCCTGACCTGGCTTGTTGGAAGGTTTTCTTCATTGACTCTACCTCCAAGACCTCCTGCCACTGTGGGCTGCTGCAGAGTGGAGATGCTATTGAAAGTGATTTGTCTGCTGTCAGTGGACAAGTCTCGCTGCTCCAGAGTCAGGATGACTGCCGGTCTGGGAGCCCTGGCGTTGACAGGCTGGTAGGTGATGCTGATATTTAGTGTGACTGAAGCTTGTGTTGCAGTGCCCTGTACATTGCCTGGAGTCTGCTCTGTCAGGATGATTGCCAGTGGGAGCAAGCTGGAGGCATCAAAACCTTGTGGATGGGAGCCAGATACCCGAGAGCTGAAGGTCAGACGGCCAGGCCGCTGTGGACTTAGTCCTTGTGAGGTGTGCTGCAGTGTCAGCTCCTCTCCACTTTCAAAGCTGAGAGTAACACTGGCATTGAAGCTGCCGTTTCCAGTCTTTTCCAGCCCATTCAGAAGCTCTGCGGGGGGTTCTGAGGCTGTCAACCAGCCATAGGGGAGGGCGAGTGAGGGCAGAAGTGGCAAGTAGGTGTTGGCTTGTGCTCCATCACCGAGGATGATGTTCCAGTCGAGCTGTCCATCTCGTGATGCATTGACTGTGGCTGAGATTCGAGTCTGTGCAAGAGATTGCTGGTTGAGCGTGCCTTCCACACTTCCTTCCACCTCCTCCACTACGGCTGGTGCGGTCAGAGTGGCACGAGTGGTGAAGGTGATGCTCCTACCATCGCTGCTCACCTGGGCTTGAGTTCGTTCAAGTGTGAGACGGAGTGCAGGTCTTGGAGCCTGTGGGTCAACGGGGTTGTAGTTTATCTGGACAGAGATGGTGACATTCCCTGACAGAACTTGTTGTCCTTGCAGCATGCCAGCAGGGTCTTCCTGCAGAGACAGTGCGAGTCTAAGCAGCTGGGAGGCATCAAAGTCTTGTGGATAGGAGCCGGAAACTTGGGCATTATACTCTAGAACTGGGGGCTGTGCAGCAGTCACGCCACCAGGAGAGAAGATGTCTACTCTCAGTTGCTCTCCAGAGGGGAATCTCAGCAGCACGGTAGCGTTGAGGTTTCCATCGCCACTGGACTCCAAGCCATCTCTCAGCTCTTCTGGTCTCTCTTCTGCGGTCAGCCAGCTAGCTGGTAACACAAGGGCTGGTAGCAGGGGCAGGTAGGTCTGCGCATTCTCTCCACCTGGAACACTGACCTTCCATCTCAGCTGTCCATCTACCTCGGGGTCAATAGTGACCCTGACCTGGCTTGTTGGAAGGTTTTCTTCATTGACTCTACCTCCAAGACCTCCTGCCACTGTTGGCTGCTGCAGAGTGGAGATGCTATTGAAAGTGATTTGTCTGCTGTCAGTGGACAAGTCTCGCTGCT
Source organism: Agelas oroides (assembly GCA_949130485.1). Lineage (NCBI taxonomy): Eukaryota > Metazoa > Porifera > Demospongiae > Agelasida > Agelasidae > Agelas > Agelas oroides. The sequence goes on along the minus strand of OX422204.1, from coordinate 3,678,419 downwards.
CCAGAGTCAGGATGACTGCCGGTCTGGGAGCCCTGGCGTTGACAGGCTGGTAGGTGATGCTGATATTTAGTGTGACTGAAGCTTGTGTTGCAGTGCCCTGTACATTGCCTGGAGTCTGCTCTGTCAGGATGATTGCCAGTGGGAGCAAGCTGGAGGCATCAAAACCTTGTGGATGGGAGCCAGATACCCGAGAGCTGAAGGTCAGACGGCCAGGCCGCTGTGGACTTAGTCCTTGTGAGGTGTGCTGCAGTGTCAGCTCCTCTCCACTTTCAAAGCTGAGAGTAACACTGGCATTGAAGCTGCCGTTTCCAGTCTTTTCCAGCCCATTCAGAAGCTCTGCGGGGGGTTCTGAGGCTGTCAACCAGCCATAGGGGAGGGCGAGTGAGGGCAGAAGTGGCAAGTAGGTGTTGGCTTGTGCTCCATCACCGAGGATGATGTTCCAGTCGAGCTGTCCATCTCGTGATGCATTGACTGTGGCTGAGATTCGAGTCTGTGCAAGAGATTGCTGGTTGAGCGTGCCTTCCACACTTCCTTCCACCTCCTCCACTACGGCTGGTGCGGTCAGAGTGGCACGAGTGGTGAAGGTGATGCTCCTACCATCGCTGCTCACCTGGGCTTGAGTTCGTTCAAGTGTGAGACGGAGTGCAGGTCTTGGAGCCTGTGGGTCAACGGGGTTGTAGTTTATCTGGACAGAGATGGTGACATTCCCTGACAGAACTTGTTGTCCTTGCAGCATGCCAGCAGGGTCTTCCTGCAGAGACAGTGCGAGTCTAAGCAGCTGGGAGGCATCAAAGTCTTGTGGATAGGAGCCGGAAACTTGGGCATTATACTCTAGAACTGGGGGCTGTGCAGCAGTCACGCCACCAGGAGAGAAGATGTCTACTCTCAGTTGCTCTCCAGAGGGGAATCTCAGCAGCACGGTAGCGTTGAGGTTTCCATCGCCACTGGACTCCAAGCCATCTCTCAGCTCTTCTGGTCTCTCTTCTGCGGTCAGCCAGCTAGCTGGTAACACAAGGGCTGGTAGCAGGGGCAGGTAGGTCTGCGCATTCTCTCCACCTGGAACACTGACCTTCCATCTCAGCTGTCCATCTACCTCGGGGTCAATAGTGACCCTGACCTGGCTTGTTGGAAGGTTTTCTTCATTGACTCTACCTCCAAGACCTCCTGCCACTGTTGGCTGCTGCAGAGTGGAGATGCTATTGAAAGTGATTTGTCTGCTGTCAGTGGACAAGTCTCGCTGCTCCAGAGTCAGGATGACTGCCGGTCTGGGAGCCCTGGCGTTGACAGGCTGGTAGGTGATGCTGATATTTAGTGTGACTGAAGCTTGTGTTGCAGTGCCCTGTACATTGCCTGGAGTCTGCTCTGTCAGGATGATTGCCAGTGGGAGCAAGCTGGAGGCATCAAAACCTTGTGGATGGGAGCCAGATACCCGAGAGCTGAAGGTCAGACGGCCAGGCCGCTGTGGACTTAGTCCTTGTGAGGTGTGCTGCAGTGTCAGCTCCTCTCCACTTTCAAAGCTGAGAGTAACACTGGCATTGAAGCTGCCGTTTCCAGTCTTTTCCAGCCCATTCAGAAGCTCTGCGGGGGTTTCTGAGGCTGTCAACCAGCCATAGGGGAGGGCGAGTGAGGGCAGAAGTGGCAAGTAGGTGTTGGCTTGTGCTCCATCACCGAGGATGATGTTCCAGTCGAGCTGTCCATCTCGTGATGCATTGACTGTGGCTGAGATTCGAGTCTGTGCAAGAGGTTGCTGGTTGAGCGTGCCTTCCACACTTCCTTCCACCTCCTCCACTACGGCTGGTGCGGTCAGAGTGGCACGAGTGGTGAAGGTGATGCTCCTACCATCGCTGCTCACCTGGGCTTGAGTTCGTTCAAGTGTGAGACGGAGTGCAGGTCTTGGAGCCTGTGGGTCAACGGGGTTGTAGTTTATCTGGACAGAGATGGTGACATTCCCTGACAGAACTTGTTGTCCTTGCAGCATGCCAGCAGGGTCTTCCTGCAGAGACAGTGCGAGTCTAAGCAGCTGGGAGGCATCAAAGTCTTGTGGATAGGAGCCGGAAACTTGGGCATTATACTCTAGAACTGGGGGCTGTGCAGCAGTCACGCCACCAGGAGAGAAGATGTCTACTCTCAGTTGCTCTCCAGAGGGGAATCTCAGCAGCACGGTAGCGTTGAGGTTTCCATCGCCACTGGACTCCAAGCCATCTCTCAGCTCTTCTGGTCTCTCTTCTGCGGTCAGCCAGCTAGCTGGTAACACAAGGGCTGGTAGCAGGGGCAGGTAGGTCTGCGCATTCTCTCCACCTGGAACACTGACGTTCCATCTCAGCTGTCCATCTACCTCGGGGTCAATAGTGACCCTGACCTGGCTTGTTGGAAGGTTTTCTTCATTGACTCTACCTCCAAGACCTCCTGCCACTGTGGGCTGCTGCAGAGTGGAGATGCTATTGAAAGTGATTTGTCTGCTGTCAGTGGACAAGTCTCGCTGCTCCAGAGTCAGGATGACTGCCGGTCTGGGAGCCCTGGCGTTGACAGGCTGGTAGGTGATGCTGATATTTAGTGTGACTGAAGCTTGTGTTGCAGTGCCCTGTACATTGCCTGGAGTCTGCTCTGTCAGGATGATTGCCAGTGGGAGCAAGCTGGAGGCATCAAAACCTTGTGGATGGGAGCCAGATACCCGAGAGCTGAAGGTCAGACGGCCAGGCCGCTGTGGACTTAGTCCTTGTGAGGTGTGCTGCAGTGTCAGCTCCTCTCCACTTTCAAAGCTGAGAGTAACACTGGCATTGAAGCTGCCGTTTCCAGTCTTTTCCAGCCCATTCAGAAGCTCTGCGGGGGGTTCTGAGGCTGTCAACCAGCCATAGGGGAGGGCGAGTGAGGGCAGAAGTGGCAAGTAGGTGTTGGCTTGTGCTCCATCACCGAGGATGATGTTCCAGTCGAGCTGTCCATCTCGTGATGCATTGACTGTGGCTGAGATTCGAGTCTGTGCAAGAGGTTGCTGGTTGAGCGTGCCTTCCACACTTCCTTCCACCTCCTCCACTACGGCTGGTGCGGTCAGAGTGGCACGAGTGGTGAAGGTGATGCTCCTACCATCGCTGCTCACCTGGGCTTGAGTTCGTTCAAGTGTGAGACGGAGTGCAGGTCTTGGAGCCTGTGGGTCAACGGGGTTGTAGTTTATCTGGACAGAGATGGTGACATTCCCTGACAGAACTTGTTGTCCTTGCAGCATGCCAGCAGGGTCTTCCTGCAGAGACAGTGCGAGTCTAAGCAGCTGGGAGGCATCAAAGTCTTGTGGATAGGAGCCGGAAACTTGGGCATTATACTCTAGAACTGGGGGCTGTGCAGCAGTCACGCCACCAGGAGAGAAGATGTCTACTCTCAGTTGCTCTCCAGAGGGGAATCTCAGCAGCACGGTAGCGTTGAGGTTTCCATCGCCACTGGACTCCAAGCCATCTCTCAGCTCTTCTGGTCTCTCTTCTGCGGTCAGCCAGCTAGCTGGTAACACAAGGGCTGGTAGCAGGGGCAGGTAGGTCAGCGCATTCTCTCCACCTGGAACACTGACGTTCCATCTCAGCTGTCCATCTACCTCGGGGTCAATAGTGACCCTGACCTGGCTTGTTGGAAGGTTTTCTTCATTGACTCTACCTCCAAGACCTCCTGCCACTGTTGGCTGCTGCAGAGTGGAGATGCTATTGAAAGTGATTTGTCTGCTGTCAGTGGACAAGTCTCGCTGCTCCAGAGTCAGGATGACTGCCGGTCTGGGAGCCCTGGCGTTGACAGGCTGGTAGGTGATGCTGATATTTAGTGTGACTGAAGCTTGTGTTGCAGTGCCCTGTACATTGCCTGGAGTCTGCTCTGTCAGGATGATTGCCAGTGGGAGCAAGCTGGAGGCATCAAAACCTTGTGGATGGGAGCCAGATACCCGAGAGCTGAAGGTCAGACGGCCAGGCCGCTGTGGACTTAGTCCTTGTGAGGTGTGCTGCAGTGTCAGCTCCTCTCCACTTTCAAAGCTGAGAGTAACACTGGCATTGAAGCTGCCGTTTCCAGTCTTTTCCAGCCCATTCAGAAGCTCTGCGGGGGGTTCTGAGGCTGTCAACCAGCCATAGGGGAGGGCGAGTGAGGGCAGAAGTGGCAAGTAGGTGTTGGCTTGTGCTCCATCACCGAGGATGATGTTCCAGTCGAGCTGTCCATCTCGTGATGCATTGACTGTGGCTGAGATTCGAGTCTGTGCAAGAGGTTGCTGGTTGAGCGTGCCTTCCACACTTCCTTCCACCTCCTCCACTACGGCTGGTGCGGTCAGAGTGGCACGAGTGGTGAAGGTGATGCTCCTACCATCGCTGCTCACCTGGGCTTGAGTTCGTTCAAGTGTGAGACGGAGTGCAGGTCTTGGAGCCTGTGGGTCAACGGGGTTGTAGTTTATCTGGACAGAGATGGTGACATTACCTGACAGAACTTGTTGTCCTTGCAGCATGCCAGCAGGGTCTTCCTGCAGAGACAGTGCGAGTCTAAGCAGCTGGGAGGCATCAAAGTCTTGTGGATAGGAGCCGGAAACTTGGGCATTATACTCTAGAACTGGGGGCTGTGCAGCAGTCACGCCACCAGGAGAGAAGATGTCTACTCTCAGTTGCTCTCCAGAGGGGAATCTCAGCAGCACGGTAGCGTTGAGGTTTCCATCGCCACTGGACTCCAAGCCATCTCTCAGCTCTTCTGGTCTCTCTTCTGCGGTCAGCCAGCTAGCTGGTAACACAAGGGCTGGTAGCAGGGGCAGGTAGGTCAGCGCATTCTCTCCACCTGGAACACTGACGTTCCATCTCAGCTGTCCATCTACCTCGGGGTCAATAGTGACCCTGACCTGGCTTGTTGGAAGGTTTTCTTCATTGACTCTACCTCCAAGACCTCCTGCCACTGTTGGCTGCTGCAGAGTGGAGATGCTATTGAAAGTGATTTGTCTGCTGTCAGTGGACAAGTCTCGCTGCTCCAGAGTCAGGATGACTGCCGGTCTGGGAGCCCTGGCGTTGACAGGCTGGTAGGTGATGCTGATATTTAGTGTGACTGAAGCTTGTGTTGCAGTGCCCTGTACATTGCCTGGAGTCTGCTCTGTCAGGATGATTGCCAGTGGGAGCAAGCTGGAGGCATCAAAACCTTGTGGATGGGAGCCAGATACCCGAGAGCTGAAGGTCAGACGGCCAGGCCGCTGTGGACTTAGTCCTTGTGAGGTGTGCTGCAGTGTCAGCTCCTCTCCACTTTCAAAGCTCAGAGTAACACTGGCATTGAAGCTGCCGTTTCCAGTCTTTTCCAGCCCATTCAGAAGCTCTGCGGGGGGTTCTGAGGCTGTCAACCAGCCATAGGGGAGGGCGAGTGAGGGCAGAAGTGGCAAGTAGGTGTTGGCTTGTGCTCCATCACCGAGGATGATGTTCCAGTCGAGCTGTCCATCTCGTGATGCATTGACTGTGGCTGAGATTCGAGTCTGTGCAAGAGGTTGCTGGTTGAGCGTGCCTTCCACACTTCCTTCCACCTCCTCCACTACGGCTGGTGCGGTCAGAGTGGCACGAGTGGTGAAGGTGATGCTCCTACCATCGCTGCTCACCTGGGCTTGAGTTCGTTCAAGTGTGAGACGGAGTGCAGGTCTTGGAGCCTGTGGGTCAACGGGGTTGTAGTTTATCTGGACAGAGATGGTGACATTCCCTGACAGAACTTGTTGTCCTTGCAGCATGCCAGCAGGGTCTTCCTGCAGAGACAGTGCGAGTCTAAGCAGCTGGGAGGCATCAAAGTCTTGTGGATAGGAGCCGGAAACTTGGGCATTATACTCTAGAACTGGGGGCTGTGCAGCAGTCACGCCACCAGGAGAGAAGATGTCTACTCTCAGTTGCTCTCCAGAGGGGAATCTCAGCAGCACGGTAGCGTTGAGGTTTCCATCGCCACTGGACTCCAAGCCATCTCTCAGCTCTTCTGGTCTCTCTTCTGCGGTCAGCCAGCTAGCTGGTAACACAAGGGCTGGTAGCAGGGGCAGGTAGGTCTGCGCATTCTCTCCACCTGGAACACTGACGTTCCATCTCAGCTGTCCATCTACCTCGGGGTCAATAGTGACCCTGACCTGGCTTGTTGGAAGGTTTTCTTCATTGACTCTACCTCCAAGACCTCCTGCCACTGTTGGCTGCTGCAGAGTGGAGATGCTATTGAAAGTGATTTGTCTGCTGTCAGTGGACAAGTCTCGCTGCTCCAGAGTCAGGATGACTGCCGGTCTGGGAGCCCTGGCGTTGACAGGCTGGTAGGTGATGCTGATATTTAGTGTGACTGAAGCTTGTGTTGCAGTGCCCTGTACATTGCCTGGAGTCTGCTCTGTCAGGATCATTGCCAGTGGGAGCAAGCTGGAGGCATCAAAACCTTGTGGATGGGAGCCAGATACCCGAGAGCTGAAGGTCAGACGGCCAGGCCGCTGTGGACTTAGTCCTTGTGAGGTGTGCTGCAGTGTCAGCTCCTCTCCACTTTCAAAGCTCAGAGTAACACTGGCATTGAAGCTGCCGTTTCCAGTCTTTTCCAGCCCATTCAGAAGCTCTGCGGGGGTTTCTGAGGCTGTCAACCAGCCATAGGGGAGGGCGAGTGAGGGCAGAAGTGGCAAGTAGGTGTTGGCTTGTGCTCCATCACCGAGGATGATGTTCCAGTCGAGCTGTCCATCTCGTGATGCATTGACTGTGGCTGAGATTCGAGTCTGTGCAAGAGGTTGCTGGTTGAGCGTGCCTTCCACACTTCCTTCCACCTCCTCCACTACGGCTGGTGCGGTCAGAGTGGCACGAGTGGTGAAGGTGATGCTCCTACCATCGCTGCTCACCTGGGCTTGAGTTCGTTCAAGTGTGAGACGGAGTGCAGGTCTTGGAGCCTGTAGGTCAACGGGGTTGTAGTTTATCTGGACAGAGATGGTGACATTCCCTGACAGAACTTGTTGTCCTTGCAGCATGCCAGCAGGGTCTTCCTGCAGAGACAGTGCGAGTCTAAGCAGCTGGGAGGCATCAAAGTCTTGTGGATAGGAGCCGGAAACTTGGGCATTATACTCTAGAACTGGGGGCTGTGCAGCAGTCACGCCACCAGGAGAGAAGATGTCTACTCTCAGTTGCTCTCCAGAGGGGAATCTCAGCAGCACGGTAGCGTTGAGGTTTCCATCGCCACTGGACTCCAAGCCATCTCTCAGCTCTTCTGGTCTCTCTTCTGCGGTCAGCCAGCTAGCTGGTAACACAAGGGCTGGTAGCAGGGGCAGGTAGGTCTGCGCATTCTCTCCACCTGGAACACTGACGTTCCATCTCAGCTGTCCATCTACCTCGGGGTCAATAGTGACCCTGACCTGGCTTGTTGGAAGGTTTTCTTCATTGACTCTACCTCCAAGACCTCCTGCCACTGTGGGCTGCTGCAGAGTGGAGATGCTATTGAAAGTGATTTGTCTGCTGTCAGTGGACAAGTCTCGCTGCTCCAGCGTCAGGATGACTGCCGGTCTGGGAGCCCTGGCGTTGACAGGCTGGTAGGTGATGCTGATATTTAGTGTGACTGAAGCTTGTGTTGCAGTGCCCTGTACATTGCCTGGAGTCTGCTCTGTCAGGATGATTGCCAGTGGGAGCAAGCTGGAGGCATCAAAACCTTGTGGATGGGAACCAGATACCCGAGAGCTGAAGGTCAGACGGCCAGGCCGCTGTGGACTTAGTCCTTGTGAGGTGTGCTGCAGTGTCAGCTCCTCTCCACTTTCAAAGCTGAGAGTAACACTGGCATTGAAGCTGCCGTTTCCAGTCTTTTCCAGCCCATTCAGAAGCTCTGCGGGGGTTTCTGAGGCTGTCAACCAGCCATAGGGGAGGGCGAGTGAGGGCAGAAGTGGCAAGTAGGTGTTGGCTTGTGCTCCATCACCGAGGATGATGTTCCAGTCGAGCTGTCCATCTCGTGATGCATTGACTGTGGCTGAGATTCGAGTCTGTGCAAGAGGTTGCTGGTTGAGCGTGCCTTCCACACTTCCTTCCACCTCCTCCACTACAGCTGGTGCGGTCAGAGTGGCACGAGTGGTGAAGGTGATGCTCCTACCATCGCTGCTCACCTGGTCTTCAGTTCGTTCAAGTGTGAGACGGAGTGCAGGTCTTGGAGCCTGTGGGTCAACGGGGTTGTAGTTTATCTGGACAGAGATGGTGACATTCCCTGACAGAACTTGTTGTCCTTGCAGCATGCCAGCAGGGTCTTCCTGCAGAGACAGTGCGAGTCTAAGCAGCTGGGAGGCATCAAAGTCTTGTGGATAGGAGCCGGAAACTTGGGCATTATACTCTAGAACTGGGGGCTGTGCAGCAGTCACGCCACCAGGAGAGAAGATGTCTACTCTCAGTTGCTCTCCAGAGGGGAATCTCAGCAGCACGGTAGCGTTGAGGTTTCCATCGCCACTGGACTCCAAGCCATCTCTCAGCTCTTCTGGTCTCTCTTCTGCGGTCAGCCAGCTAGCTGGTAACACAAGGGCTGGTAGCATGGGCAGGTAGGTCTGCGCATTCTCTCCACCTGGAACACTGACGTACCATCTCAGCTGTCCATCTACCTCGGGGTCAATAGTGACCCTGACCTGGCTTGTTGGAAGGTTTTCTTCATTGACTCTACCTCCAAGACCTCCTGCCACTGTGGGCTGCTGCAGAGTGGAGATGCTATTGAAAGTGATTTGTCTGCTGTCAGTGGACAAGTCTCGCTGCTCCAGAGTCAGGATGACTGCCGGTCTGGGAGCCCTGGCGTTGACAGGCTGGTAGGTGATGCTGATATTTAGTGTGACTGAAGCTTGTGTTGCAGTGCCCTGTACATTGCCTGGAGTCTGCTCTGTCAGGATGATTGCCAGTGGGAGCAAGCTGGAGGCATCAAAACCTTGTGGATGGGAGCCAGATACCCGAGAGCTGAAGGTCAGACGGCCAGGCCGCTGTGGACTTAGTCCTTGTGAGGTGTGCTGCAGTGTCAGCTCCTCTCCACTTTCAAAGCTCAGAGTAACACTGGCATTGAAGCTGCCGTTTCCAGTCTTTTCCAGCCCATTCAGAAGCTCTGCGGGGGGTTCTGAGGCTGTCAACCAGCCATAGGGGAGGGCGAGTGAGGGCAGAAGTGGCAAGTAGGTGTTGGCTTGTGCTCCATCACCGAGGATGATGTTCCAGTCGAGCTGTCCATCTCGTGATGCATTGACTGTGGCTGAGATTCGAGTCTGTGCAAGAGGTTGCTGGTTGAGCGTGCCTTCCACACTTCCTTCCACCTCCTCCACTACGGCTGGTGCGGTCAGAGTGGCACGAGTGGTGAAGGTGATGCTCCTACCATCGCTGCTCACCTGGGCTTGAGTTCGTTCAAGTGTGAGACGGAGTGCAGGTCTTGGAGCCTGTGGGTCAACGGGGTTGTAGTTTATCTGGACAGAGATGGTGACATTCCCTGACAGAACTTGTTGTCCTTGCAGCATGCCAGCAGGGTCTTCCTGCAGAGACAGTGCGAGTCTAAGCAGCTGGGAGGCATCAAAGTCTTGTGGATAGGAGCCGGAAACTTGGGCATTATACTCTAGAACTGGGGGCTGTGCAGCAGTCACGCCACCAGGAGAGAAGATGTCTACTCTCAGTTGCTCTCCAGAGGGGAATCTCAGCAGCACGGTAGCGTTGAGGTTTCCATCGCCACTGGACTCCAAGCCATCTCTCAGCTCTTCTGGTCTCTCTTCTGCGGTCAGCCAGCTAGCTGGTAACACAAGGGCTGGTAGCAGGGGCAGGTAGGTCTGCGCATTCTCTCCACCTGGAACACTGACGTTCCATCTCAGCTGTCCATCTACCTCGGGGTCAATAGTGACCCTGACCTGGCTTGTTGGAAGGTTTTCTTCATTGACTCTACCTCCAAGACCTCCTGCCACTGTGGGCTGCTGCAGAGTGGAGATGCTATTGAAAGTGATTTGTCTGCTGTCAGTGGACAAGTCTCGCTGCTCCAGAGTCAGGATGACTGCCGGTCTGGGAGCCCTGGCGTTGACAGGCTGGTAGGTGATGCTGATATTTAGTGTGACTGAAGCTTGTGTTGCAGTGCCCTGTACATTGCCTGGAGTCTGCTCTGTCAGGATGATTGCCAGTGGGAGCAAGCTGGAGGCATCAAAACCTTGTGGATGGGAGCCAGATACCCGAGAGCTGAAGGTCAGACGGCCAGGCCGCTGTGGACTTAGTCCTTGTGAGGTGTGCTGCAGTGTCAGCTCCTCTCCACTTTCAAAGCTCAGAGTAACACTGGCATTGAAGCTGCCGTTTCCAGTCTTTTCCAGCCCATTCAGAAGCTCTGCGGGGGTTTCTGAGGCTGTCAACCAGCCATAGGGGAGGGCGAGTGAGGGCAGAAGTGGCAAGTAGGTGTTGGCTTGTGCTCCATCACCGAGGATGATGTTCCAGTCGAGCTGTCCATCTCGTGATGCATTGACTGTGGCTGAGATTCGAGTCTGTGCAAGAGGTTGCTGGTTGAGCGTGCCTTCCACACTTCCTTCCACCTCCTCCACTACAGCTGGTGCGGTCAGAGTGGCACGAGTGGTGAAGGTGATGCTCCTACCATCGCTGCTCACCTGGTCTTCAGTTCGTTCAAGTGTGAGACGGAGTGCAGGTCTTGGAGCCTGTGGGTCAACGGGGTTGTAGTTTATCTGGACAGAGATGGTGACATTCCCTGACAGAACTTGTTGTCCTTGCAGCATGCCAGCAGGGTCTTCCTGCAGAGACAGTGCGAGTCTAAGCAGCTGGGAGGCATCAAAGTCTTGTGGATAGGAGCCGGAAACTTGGGCATTATACTCTAGAACTGGGGGCTGTGCAGCAGTCACGCCACCAGGAGAGAAGATGTCTACTCTCAGTTGCTCTCCAGAGGGGAATCTCAGCAGCACGGTAGCGTTGAGGTTTCCATCGCCACTGGACTCCAAGCCATCTCTCAGCTCTTCTGGTCTCTCTTCTGCGGTCAGCCAGCTAGCTGGTAACACAAGGGCTGGTAGCATGGGCAGGTAGGTCTGCGCATTCTCTCCACCTGGAACACTGACGTACCATCTCAGCTGTCCATCTACCTCGGGGTCAATAGTGACCCTGACCTGGCTTGTTGGAAGGTTTTCTTCATTGACTCTACCTCCAAGACCTCCTGCCACTGTGGGCTGCTGCAGAGTGGAGATGCTATTGAAAGTGATTTGTCTGCTGTCAGTGGACAAGTCTCGCTGCTCCAGAGTCAGGATGACTGCCGGTCTGGGAGCCCTGGCGTTGACAGGCTGGTAGGTGATGCTGATATTTAGTGTGACTGAAGCTTGTGTTGCAGTGCCCTGTACATTGCCTGGAGTCTGCTCTGTCAGGATGATTGCCAGTGGGAGCAAGCTGGAGGCATCAAAACCTTGTGGATGGGAGCCAGATACCCGAGAGCTGAAGGTCAGACGGCCAGGCCGCTGTGGACTTAGTCCTTGTGAGGTGTGCTGCAGTGTCAGCTCCTCTCCACTTTCAAAGCTGAGAGTAACACTGGCATTGAAGCTGCCGTTTCCAGTCTTTTCCAGCCCATTCAGAAGCTCTGCGGGGGGTTCTGAGGCTGTCAACCAGCCATAGGGGAGGGCGAGTGAGGGCAGAAGTGGCAAGTAGGTGTTGGCTTGTGCTCCATCACCGAGGATGATGTTCCAGTCGAGCTGTCCATCTCGTGATGCATTGACTGTGGCTGAGATTCGAGTCTGTGCAAGAGGTTGCTGGTTGAGCGTGCCTTCCACACTTCCTTCCACCTCCTCCACTACGGCTGGTGCGGTCAGAGTGGCACGAGTGGTGAAGGTGATGCTCCTACCATCGCTGCTCACCTGGGCTTGAGTTCGTTCAAGTGTGAGACGGAGTGCAGGTCTTGGAGCCTGTGGGTCAACGGGGTTGTAGTTTATCTGGACAGAGATGGTGACATTCCCTGACAGAACTTGTTGTCCTTGCAGCATGCCAGCAGGGTCTTCCTGCAGAGACAGTGCGAGTCTAAGCAGCTGGGAGGCATCAAAGTCTTGTGGATAGGAGCCAGAAACTTGGGCATTATACTCTAGAACTGGGGGCTGTGCAGCAGTCACGCCACCAGGAGAGAAGATGTCTACTCTCAGTTGCTCTCCAGAGGGGAATCTCAGCAGCACGGTAGCGTTGAGGTTTCCATCGCCACTGGACTCCAAGCCATCTCTCAGCTCTTCTGGTCTCTCTTCTGCGGTCAGCCAGCTAGCTGGTAACACAAGGGCTGGTAGCAGGGGCAGGTAGGTCTGCGCATTCTCTCCACCTGGAACACTGACGTTCCATCTCAGCTGTCCATCTACCTCGGGGTCAATAGTGACCCTGACCTGGCTTGTTGGAAGGTTTTCTTCATTGACTCTACCTCCAAGACCTCCTGCCACTGTGGGCTGCTGCAGAGTGGAGATGCTATTGAAAGTGATTTGTCTGCTGTCAGTGGACAAGTCTCGCTGCTCCAGAGTCAGGATGACTGCCGGTCTGGGAGCCCTGGCGTTGACAGGCTGGTAGGTGATGCTGATATTTAGTGTGACTGAAGCTTGTGTTGCAGTGCCCTGTACATTGCCTGGAGTCTGCTCTGTCAGGATGATTGCCAGTGGGAGCAAGCTGGAGGCATCAAAACCTTGTGGATGGGAGCCAGATACCCGAGAGCTGAAGGTCAGACGGCCAGGCCGCTGTGGACTTAGTCCTTGTGAGGTGTGCTGCAGTGTCAGCTCCTCTCCACTTTCAAAGCTCAGAGTAACACTGGCATTGAAGCTGCCGTTTCCAGTCTTTTCCAGCCCATTCAGAAGCTCTGCGGGGGTTTCTGAGGCTGTCAACCAGCCATAGGGGAGGGCGAGTGAGGGCAGAAGTGGCAAGTAGGTGTTGGCTTGTGCTCCATCACCGAGGATGATGTTCCAGTCGAGCTGTCCATCTCGTGATGCATTGACTGTGGCTGAGATTCGAGTCTGTGCAAGAGGTTGCTGGTTGAGCGTGCCTTCCACACTTCCTTCCACCTCCTCCACTACAGCTGGTGCGGTCAGAGTGGCACGAGTGGTGAAGGTGATGCTCCTACCATCGCTGCTCACCTGGTCTTCAGTTCGTTCAAGTGTGAGACGGAGTGCAGGTCTTGGAGCCTGTGGGTCAACGGGGTTGTAGTTTATCTGGACAGAGATGGTGACATTCCCTGACAGAACTTGTTGTCCTTGCAGCATGCCAGCAGGGTCTTCCTGCAGAGACAGTGCGAGTCTAAGCAGCTGGGAGGCATCAAAGTCTTGTGGATAGGAGCCGGAAACTTGGGCATTATACTCTAGAACTGGGGGCTGTGCAGCAGTCACGCCACCAGGAGAGAAGATGTCTACTCTCAGTTGCTCTCCAGAGGGGAATCTCAGCAGCACGGTAGCGTTGAGGTTTCCATCGCCACTGGACTCCAAGCCATCTCTCAGCTCTTCTGGTCTCTCTTCTGCGGTCAGCCAGCTAGCTGGTAACACAAGGGCTGGTAGCAGGGGCAGGTAGGTCTGCGCATTCTCTCCACCTGGAACACTGACGTTCCATCTCAGCTGTCCATCTACCTCGGGGTCAATAGTGACCCTGACCTGGCTTGTTGGAAGGTTTTCTTCATTGACTCTACCTCCAAGACCTCCTGCCACTGTGGGCTGCTGCAGAGTGGAGATGCTATTGAAAGTGATTTGTCTGCTGTCAGTGGACAAGTCTCGCTGCTCCAGAGTCAGGATGACTGCCGGTCTGGGAGCCCTGGCGTTGACAGGCTGGTAGGTGATGCTGATATTTAGTGTGACTGAAGCTTGTGTTGCAGTGCCCTGTACATTGCCTGGAGTCTGCTCTGTCAGGATGATTGCCAGTGGGAGCAAGCTGGAGGCATCAAAACCTTGTGGATGGGAGCCAGATACCCGAGAGCTGAAGGTCAGACGGCCAGGCCGCTGTGGACTTAGTCCTTGTGAGGTGTGCTGCAGTGTCAGCTCCTCTCCACTTTCAAAGCTGAGAGTAACACTGGCATTGAAGCTGCCGTTTCCAGTCTTTTCCAGCCCATTCAGAAGCTCTGCGGGGGTTTCTGAGGCTGTCAACCAGCCATAGGGGAGGGCGAGTGAGGGCAGAAGTGGCAAGTAGGTGTTGGCTTGTGCTCCATCACCGAGGATGATGTTCCAGTCGAGCTGTCCATCTCGTGATGCATTGACTGTGGCTGAGATTCGAGTCTGTGCAAGAGGTTGCTGGTTGAGCGTGCCTTCCACACTTCCTTCCACCTCCTCCACTACGGCTGGTGCGGTCAGAGTGGCACGAGTGGTGAAGGTGATGCTCCTACCATCGCTGCTCACCTGGGCTTGAGTTCGTTCAAGTGTGAGACGGAGTGCAGGTCTTGGAGCCTGTGGGTCAACGGGGTTGTAGTTTATCTGGACAGAGATGGTGACATTCCCTGACAGAACTTGTTGTCCTTGCAGCATGCCAGCAGGGTCTTCCTGCAGAGACAGTGCGAGTCTAAGCAGCTGGGAGGCATCAAAGTCTTGTGGATAGGAGCCGGAAACTTGGGCATTATACTCTAGAACTGGGGGCTGTGCAGCAGTCACGCCACCAGGAGAGAAGATGTCTACTCTCAGTTGCTCTCCAGAGGGGAATCTCAGCAGCACGGTAGCGTTGAGGTTTCCATCGCCACTGGACTCCAAGCCATCTCTCAGCTCTTCTGGTCTCTCTTCTGCGGTCAGCCAGCTAGCTGGTAACACAAGGGCTGGTAGCAGGGGCAGGTAGGTCTGCGCATTCTCTCCACCTGGAACACTGACGTTCCATCTCAGCTGTCCATCTACCTCGGGGTCAATAGTGACCCTGACCTGGCTTGTTGGAAGGTTTTCTTCATTGACTCTACCTCCAAGACCTCCTGCCACTGTGGGCTGCTGCAGAGTGGAGATGCTATTGAAAGTGATTTGTCTGCTGTCAGTGGACAAGTCTCGCTGCTCCAGAGTCAGGATGACTGCCGGTCTGGGAGCCCTGGCGTTGACAGGCTGGTAGGTGATGCTGATATTTAGTGTGACTGAAGCTTGTGTTGCAGTGCCCTGTACATTGCCTGGAGTCTGCTCTGTCAGGATGATTGCCAGTGGGAGCAAGCTGGAGGCATCAAAACCTTGTGGATGGGAGCCAGATACCCGAGAGCTGAAGGTCAGACGGCCAGGCCGCTGTGGACTTAGTCCTTGTGAGGTGTGCTGCAGTGTCAGCTCCTCTCCACTTTCAAAGCTGAGAGTAACACTGGCATTGAAGCTGCCGTTTCCAGTCTTTTCCAGCCCATTCAGAAGCTGTGCGGGGGTTTCTGAGGCTGTCAACCAGCCATAGGGGAGGGTGAGTGAGGGCAGAAGTGGCAAGTAGGTGTTGGCTTGTGCTCCATCACCGAGGATGATGTTCCAGTCGAGCTGTCCATCTCGTGATGCATTGACTGTGGCTGAGATTCGAGTCTGTGCAAGAGGTTGCTGGTTGAGCGTGCCTTCCACACTTCCTTCCACCTCCTCCACTACGGCTGGTGCGGTCAGAGTGGCACGAGTGGTGAAGGTGATGCTCCTACCATCGCTGCTCACCTGGGCTTGAGTTCGTTCAAGTGTGAGACGGAGTGCAGGTCTTGGAGCCTGTGGGTCAACGGGGTTGTAGTTTATCTGGACAGAGATGGTGACATTCCCTGACAGAACTTGTTGTCCTTGCAGCATGCCAGCAGGGTCTTCCTGCAGAGACAGTGCGAGTCTAAGCTGCTGGGAGGCATCAAAGTCTTGTGGATAGGAGCCGGAAACTTGGGCATTATACTCTAGAACTGGGAGCTGTGCAGCAGTCACGCCACCAGGAGAGAAGATGTCTACTCTCAGTTGCTCTCCAGAGGGGAATCTCAGCAGCACGGTAGCGTTGAGGTTTCCATCGCCACTGGACTCCAAGCCATCTCTCAGCTCTTCTGGTCTCTCTTCTGCGGTCAGCCAGCTAGCTGGTAACACAAGGGCTGGTAGCATGGGCAGGTAGGTCTGCGCATTCTCTCCACCTGGAACACTGACGTACCATCTCAGCTGTCCATCTACCTCGGGGTCAATAGTGACCCTGACCTGGCTTGTTGGAAGGTTTTCTTCATTGACTCTACCTCCAAGACCTCCTGCCACTGTGGGCTGCTGCAGAGTGGAGATGCTATTGAAAGTGATTTGTCTGCTGTCAGTGGACAAGTCTCGCTGCTCCAGAGTCAGGATGACTGCCGGTCTGGGAGCCCTGGCGTTGACAGGCTGGTAGGTGATGCTGATATTTAGTGTGACTGAAGCTTGTGTTGCAGTGCCCTGTACATTGCCTGGAGTCTGCTCTGTCAGGATGATTGCCAGTGGGAGCAAGCTGGAGGCATCAAAACCTTGTGGATGGGAGCCAGATACCCGAGAGCTGAAGGTCAGACGGCCAGGCCGCTGTGGACTTAGTCCTTGTGAGGTGTGCTGCAGTGTCAGCTCCTCTCCACTTTCAAAGCTGAGAGTAACACTGGCATTGAAGCTGCCGTTTCCAGTCTTTTCCAGCCCATTCAGAAGCTCTGCGGGGGTTTCTGAGGCTGTCAACCAGCCATAGGGGAGGGCGAGTGAGGGCAGAAGTGGCAAGTAGGTGTTGGCTTGTGCTCCATCACCGAGGATGATGTTCCAGTCGAGCTGTCCATCTCGTGATGCATTGACTGTGGCTGAGATTCGAGTCTGTGCAAGAGGTTGCTGGTTGAGCGTGCCTTCCACACTTCCTTCCACCTCCTCCACTACGGCTGGTGCGGTCAGAGTGGCACGAGTGGTGAAGGTGATGCTCCTACCATCGCTGCTCACCTGGGCTTGAGTTCGTTCAAGTGTGAGACGGAGTGCAGGTCTTGGAGCCTGTGGGTCAACGGGGTTGTAGTTTATCTGGACAGAGATGGTGACATTCCCTGACAGAACTTGTTGTCCTTGCAGCATGCCAGCAGGGTCTTCCTGCAGAGACAGTGCGAGTCTAAGCAGCTGGGAGGCATCAAAGTCTTGTGGATAGGAGCCGGAAACTTGGGCATTATACTCTAGAACTGGGGGCTGTGCAGCAGTCACGCCACCAGGAGAGAAGATGTCTACTCTCAGTTGCTCTCCAGAGGGGAATCTCAGCAGCACGGTAGCGTTGAGGTTTCCATCGCCACTAGACTCCAAGCCATCTCTCAGCTCTTCTGGTCTCTCTTCTGCGGTCAGCCAGCTAGCTGGTAACACAAGGGCTGGTAGCAGGGGCAGGTACGTCTGCGCATTCTCTCCACCTGGAACACTGACGTTCCATCTCAGCTGTCCATCTACCTCGGGGTCAATAGTGACCCTGACCTGGCTTGTTGGAAGGTTTTCTTCATTGACTCTACCTCCAAGACCTCCTGCCACTGTGGGCTGCTGCAGAGTGGAGATGCTATTGAAAGTGATTTGTCTGCTGTCAGTGGACAAGTCTCGCTGCTCCAGAGTCAGGATGACTGCCGGTCTGGGAGCCCTGGCGTTGACAGGCTGGTAGGTGATGCTGATATTTAGTGTGACTGAAGCTTGTGTTGCAGTGCCCTGCACATTGCCTGGAGTCTGCTCTGTCAGGATGATTGCCAGTGGGAGCAAGCTGGAGGCATCAAAACCTTGTGGATGGGAGCCAGATACCCGAGAGCTGAAGGTCAGACGGCCAGGCCGCTGTGGACTTAGTCCTTGTGAGGTGTGCTGCAGTGTCAGCTCCTCTCCACTTTCAAAGCTGAGAGTAACACTGGCATTGAAGCTGCCATTTCCAGTCTTTTCCAGCCCATTCAGAAGCTCTGCGGGGGTTTCTGAGGCTGTCAACCAGCCATAGGGGAGGGCGAGTGAGGGCAGAAGTGGCAAGTAGGTGTTGGCTTGTGCTCCATCACCGAGGATGATGTTCCAGTCGAGCTGTCCATCTCGTGATGCATTGACTGTGGCTGAGATTCGAGTCTGTGCAAGAGGTTGCTGGTTGAGCGTGCCTTCCACACTTCCTTCCACCTCCTCCACTACGGCTGGTGCGGTCAGAGTGGCACGAGTGGTGAAGGTGATGCTCCTACCATCGCTGCTCACCTGGGCTTGAGTTCGTTCAAGTGTGAGACGGAGTGCAGGTCTTGGAGCCTGTGGGTCAACGGGGTTGTAGTTTATCTGGACAGAGATGATGACATTCCCTGACAGAACTTGTTGTCCTTGCAGCATGCCAGCAGGGTCTTCCTGCAGAGACAGTGCGAGTCTAAGCAGCTGGGAGGCATCAAAGTCTTGTGGATAGGAGCCGGAAACTTGGGCATTATACTCTAGAACTGGGGGCTGTGCAGCAGTCACGCCACCAGGAGAGAAGATGTCTACTCTCAGTTGCTCTCCAGAGGGGAATCTCAGCAGCACGGTAGCGTTGAGGTTTCCATCGCCACTGGACTCCAAGCCATCTCTCAGCTCTTCTGGTCTCTCTTCTGCGGTCAGCCAGCTAGCTGGTAACACAAGGGCTGGTAGCAGGGGCAGGTAGGTCTGCGCATTCTCTCCACCTGGAACACTGACGTTCCATCTCAGCTGTCCATCTACCTCGGGGTCAATAGTGACCCTGACCTGGCTTGTTGGAAGGTTTTCTTCATTGACTCTACCTCCAAGACCTCCTGCCACTGTTGGCTGCTGCAGGGTGGAGATGCTATTGAAAGTGATTTGTCTGCTGTCAGTGGACAAGTCTCGCTGCTCCAGAGTCAGGATGACTGCCGGTCTGGGAGCCCTGGCGTTGACAGGCTGGTAGGTGATGCTGATATTTAGTGTGACTGAAGCTTGTGTTGCAGTGCCCTGTACATTGCCTGGAGTCTGCTCTGTCAGGATGATTGCCAGTGGGAGCAAGCTGGAGGCATCAAAACCTTGTGGATGGGAGCCAGATACCCGAGAGCTGAAGGTCAGACGGCCAGGCCGCTGTGGACTTAGTCCTTGTGAGGTGTGCTGCAGTGTCAGCTCCTCTCCACTTTCAAAGCTCAGAGTAGCACTGGCATTGAAGCTGCCGTTTCCAGTCTTTTCCAGCCCATTCAGAAGCTCTGCGGGGGTTTCTGAGGCTGTCAACCAGCCATAGGGGAGGGCGAGTGAGGGCAGAAGTGGCAAGTAGGTGTTGGCTTGTGGTCCATCACCGAGGATGATGTTCCAGTCGAGCTGTCCATCTCGTGATGCATTGACTGTGGCTGAGATTCGAGTCTGTGCAAGAGGTTGCTGGTTGAGCGTGCCTTCCACACTTCCTTCCACCTCCTCCACTACGGCTGGTGCGGTCAGAGTGGCACGAGTGGTGAAGGTGATGCTCCTACCATCGCTGCTCACCTGGGCTTGAGTTCGTTCAAGTGTGAGACGGAGTGCAGGTCTTGGAGCCTGTGGGTCAACGGGGTTGTAGTTTATCTGGACAGAGATGGTGACATTCTCTGACAGAACTTGTTGTCCTTGCAGCATGCCAGCAGGGTCTTCCTGCAGAGACAGTGCGAGTCTAAGCAGCTGGGAGGCATCAAAGTCTTGTGGATAGGAGCCGGAAACTTGGGCATTATACTCTAGAACTGGGGGCTGTGCAGCAGTCACGCCACCAGGAGAGAAGATGTCTACTCTCAGTTGCTCTCCAGAGGGGAATCTCAGCAGCACGGTAGCGTTGAGGTTTCCATCGCCACTGGACTCCAAGCCATCTCTCAGCTCTTCTGGTCTCTCTTCTGCGGTCAGCCAGCTAGCTGGTAACACAAGGGCTGGTAGCAGGGGCAGGTAGGTCTGCGCATTCTCTCCACCTGGAACACTGACGTTCCATCTCAGCTGTCCATCTACCTCGGGGTCAATAGTGACCCTGACCTGGCTTGTTGGAAGGTTTTCTTCATTGACTCTACCTCCAAGACCTCCTGCCACTGTGGGCTGCTGCAGAGTGGAGATGCTATTGAAAGTGATTTGTCTGCTGTCAGTGGACAAGTCTCGCTGCTCCAGAGTCAGGATGACTGCCGGTCTGGGAGCCCTGGCGTTGACAGGCTGGTAGGTGATGCTGATATTTAGTGTGACTGAAGCTTGTGTTGCAGTGCCCTGTACATTGCCTGGAGTCTGCTCTGTCAGGATGATTGCCAGTGGGAGCAAGCTGGAGGCATCAAAACCTTGTGGATGGGAGCCAGATACCCGAGAGCTGAAGGTCAGACGGCCAGGCCGCTGTGGACTTAGTCCTTGTGAGGTGTGCTGCAGTGTCAGCTCCTCTCCACTTTCAAAGCTCAGAGTAACACTGGCATTGAAGCTGCCGTTTCCAGTCTTTTCCAGCCCATTCAGAAGCTCTGCGGGGGTTTCTGAGGCTGTCAACCAGCCATAGGGGAGGGCGAGTGAGGGCAGAAGTGGCAAGTAGGTGTTGGCTTGTGCTCCATCACCGAGGATGATGTTCCAGTCGAGCTGTCCATCTCGTGATGCATTGACTGTGGCTGAGATTCGAGTCTGTGCAAGAGGTTGCTGGTTGAGCGTGCCTTCCACACTTCCTTCCACCTCCTCCACTACGGCTGGTGCGGTCAGAGTGGCACGAGTGGTGAAGGTGATGCTCCTACCATCGCTGCTCACCTGGGCTTGAGTTCGTTCAAGTGTGAGACGGAGTGCAGGTCTTGGAGCCTGTGGGTCAACGGGGTTGTAGTTTATCTGGACAGAGATGGTGACATTCCCTGACAGAACTTGTTGTCCTTGCAGCATGCCAGCAGGGTCTTCCTGCAGAGACAGTGCGAGTCTAAGCAGCTGGGAGGCATCAAAGTCTTGTGGATAGGAGCCGGAAACTTGGGCATTATACTCTAGAACTGGGGGCTGTGCAGCAGTCACGCCACCAGGAGAGAAGATGTCTACTCTCAGTTGCTCTCCAGAGGGGAATCTCAGCAGCACGGTAGCGTTGAGGTTTCCATCGCCACTGGACTCCAAGCCATCTCTCAGCTCTTCTGGTCTCTCTTCTGCGGTCAGCCAGCTAGCTGGTAACACAAGGGCTGGTAGCAGGGGCAGGTAGGTCTGCGCATTCTCTCCACCTGGAACACTGACGTTCCATCTCAGCTGTCCATCTACCTCGGGGTCAATAGTGACCCTGACCTGGCTTGTTGGAAGGTTTTCTTCATTGACTCTACCTCCAAGACCTCCTGCCACTGTGGGCTGCTGCAGAGTGGAGATGCTATTGAAAGTGATTTGTCTGCTGTCAGTGGACAAGTCTCGCTGCTCCAGAGTCAGGATGACTGCCGGTCTGGGAGCCCTGGCGTTGACAGGCTGGTAGGTGATGCTGATATTTAGTGTGACTGAAGCTTGTGTTGCAGTGCCCTGTACATTGCCTGGAGTCTGCTCTGTCAGGATGATTGCCAGTGGGAGCAAGCTGGAGGCATCAAAACCTTGTGGATGGGAGCCAGATACCCGAGAGCTGAAGGTCAGACGGCCAGGCCGCTGTGGACTTAGTCCTTGTGAGGTGTGCTGCAGTGTCAGCTCCTCTCCACTTTCAAAGCTCAGAGTAACACTGGCATTGAAGCTGCCGTTTCCAGTCTTTTCCAGCCCATTCAGAAGCTCTGCGGGGGTTTCTGAGGCTGTCAACCAGCCATAGGGGAGGGCGAGTGAGGGCAGAAGTGGCAAGTAGGTGTTGGCTTGTGCTCCATCACCGAGGATGATGTTCCAGTCGAGCTGTCCATCTCGTGATGCATTGACTGTGGCTGAGATTCGAGTCTGTGCAAGAGGTTGCTGGTTGAGCGTGCCTTCCACACTTCCTTCCACCTCCTCCACTACGGCTGGTGCGGTCAGAGTGGCACGAGTGGTGAAGGTGATGCTCCTACCATCGCTGCTCACCTGGGCTTGAGTTCGTTCAAGTGTGAGACGGAGTGCAGGTCTTGGAGCCTGTGGGTCAACGGGGTTGTAGTTTATCTGGACAGAGATGGTGACATTCCCTGACAGAACTTGTTGTCCTTGCAGCATGCCAGCAGGGTCTTCCTGCAGAGACAGTGCGAGTCTAAGCAGCTGGGAGGCATCAAAGTCTTGTGGATAGGAGCCGGAAACTTGGGCATTATACTCTAGAACTGGGGGCTGTGCAGCAGTCACGCCACCAGGAGAGAAGATGTCTACTCTCAGTTGCTCTCCAGAGGGGAATCTCAGCAGCACGGTAGCGTTGAGGTTTCCATCGCCACTGGACTCCAAGCCATCTCTCAGCTCTTCTGGTCTCTCTTCTGCGGTCAGCCAGCTAGCTGGTAACACAAGGGCTGGTAGCAGGGGCAGGTAGGTCAGTGCATTCTCTCCACCTGGAACACTGACGTTCCATCTCAGCTGTCCATCTACCTCGGGGTCAATAGTGACCCTGACCTGGCTTGTTGGAAGGTTTTCTTCATTGACTCTACCTCCAAGACCTCCTGCCACTGTGGGCTGCTGCAGAGTGGAGATGCTATTGAAAGTGATTTGTCTGCTGTCAGTGGACAAGTCTCGCTGCTCCAGAGTCAGGATGACTGCCGGTCTGGGAGCCCTGGCGTTGACAGGCTGGTAGGTGATGCTGATATTTAGTATGACTGAAGCTTGTGTTGCAGTGCCCTGTACATTGCCTGGAGTCTGCTCTGTCAGGATGATTGCCAGTGGGAGCAAGCTGGAGGCATCAAAACCTTGTGGATGGGAGCCAGATACCCGAGAGCTGAAGGTCAGACGGCCAGGCCGCTGTGGACTTAGTCCTTGTGAGGTGTGCTGCAGTGTCAGCTCCTCTCCACTTTCAAAGCTCAGAGTAACACTGGCATTGGAGCTGCCGTTTCCAGTCTTTTCCAGCCCATTCAGAAGCTCTGCGGGGGTTTCTGAGGCTGTCAACCAGCCATAGGGGAGGGCGAGTGAGGGCAGAATTGACAAGTAGGTGTTGGCTTGTGCTCCATCACCGAGGATGATGTTCCAGTCGAGCTGTCCATCTCGTGATGCATTGACTGTGGCTGAGATTCGAGTCTGTGCAAGAGGTTGCTGGTTGAGCGTGCCTTCCACACTTCCTTCCACCTCCTCCACTACGGCTGGTGCGGTCAGAGTGGCACGAGTGGTGAAGGTGATGCTCCTACCATCGCTGCTCACCTGGGCTTGAGTTCGTTCAAGTGTGAGACGGAGTGCAGGTCTTGGAGCCTGTGGGTCAACGGGGTTGTAGTTTATCTGGACAGAGATGGTGACATTCCCTGACAGAACTTGTTGTCCTTGCAGCATGCCAGCAGGGTCTTCCTGCAGAGACAGTGCGAGTCTAAGCAGCTGGGAGGCATCAAAGTCTTGTGGATAGGAGCCGGAAACTTGGGCATTATACTCTAGAACTGGGGGCTGTGCAGCAGTCACGCCACCAGGAGAGAAGATGTCTACTCTCAGTTGCTCTCCAGAGGGGAATCTCAGCAGCACGGTAGCGTTGAGGTTTCCATCGCCACTGGACTCCAAGCCATCTCTCAGCTCTTCTGGTCTCTCTTCTGCGGTCAGCCAGCTAGCTGGTAACACAAGGGCTGGTAGCAGGGGCAGGTAGGTCTGCGCATTCTCTCCACCTGGAACACTGACGTTCCATCTCAGCTGTCCATCTACCTCGGGGTCAATAGTGACCCTGACCTGGCTTGTTGGAAGGTTTTCTTCATTGACTCTACCTCCAAGACCTCCTGCCACTGTGGGCTGCTGCAGAGTGGAGATGCTATTGAAAGTGATTTGTCTGCTGTCAGTGGACAAGTCTCGCTGCTCCAGAGTCAGGATGACTGCCGGTCTGGGAGCCCTGGCGTTGACAGGCTGGTAGGTGATGCTGATATTTAGTGTGACTGAAGCTTGTGTTGCAGTGCCCTGTACATTGCCTGGAGTCTGCTCTGTCAGGATGATTGCCAGTGGGAGCAAGCTGGAGGCATCAAAACCTTGTGGATGGGAGCCAGATACCCGAGAGCTGAAGGTCAGACGGCCAGGCCGCTGTGGACTTAGTCTTTGTGAGGTGTGCTGCAGTGTCAGCTCCTCTCCACTTTCAAAGCTGAGAGTAACACTGGCATTGAAGCTGCCGTTTCCAGTCTTTTCCAGCCCATTCAGAAGCTCTGCGGGGGTTTCTGAGGCTGTCAACCAGCCATAGGGGAGGGCGAGTGAGGGCAGAAGTGGCAAGTAGGTGTTGGCTTGTGCTCCATCACCGAGGATGATGTTCCAGTCGAGCTGTCCATCTCGTGATGCATTGACTGTGGCTGAGATTCGAGTCTGTGCAAGAGGTTGCTGGTTGAGCGTGCCTTCCACACTTCCTTCCACCTCCTCCACTACGGCTGGTGTGGTCAGAGTGGCACGAGTGGTGAAGGTGATGCTCCTACCATCGCTGCTCACCTGGGCTTGAGTTCGTTCAAGTGTGAGACGGAGTGCAGGTCTTGGAGCCTGTGGGTCAACGGGGTTGTAGTTTATCTGGACAGAGATGGTGACATTCCCTGACAGAACTTGTTGTCCTTGCAGCATGCCAGCAGGGTCTTCCTGCAGAGACAGTGCGAGTCTAAGCAGCTGGGAGGCATCAAAGTCTTGTGGATAGGAGCCGGAAACTTGGGCATTATACTCTAGAACTGGGGGCTGTGCAGCAGTCACGCCACCAGGAGAGAAGATGTCTACTCTCAGTTGCTCTCCAGAGGGGAATCTCAGCAGCACGGTAGCGTTGAGGTTTCCATCGCCACTGGACTCCAAGCCATCTAACAGCTCTTCTGGTCTCTCTTCTGCGGTCAGCCAGCTAGCTGGTAACACAAGGGCTGGTAGCAGGGGCAGGTAGGTCTGCGCATTCTCTCCACCTGGAACACTGACGTTCCATTTCAGCTGTCCATCTACTTCGGGGTCAATAGTGACCCTGACCTGGCTTGTTGGAAGGTTTTCTTCATTGACTCTACCTCCAAGACCTCCTGCCACTGTGGGCTGCTGCAGAGTGGAGATGCTATTGAAAGTGATTTGTCTGCTGTCAGTGGACAAGTCTCGCTGCTCCAGAGTCAGGATGACTGCCGGTCTGGGAGCCCTGGCGTTGACAGGCTGGTAGGTGATGCTGATATTTAGTGTGACTGAAGCTTGTGTTGCAGTGCCCTGTACATTGCCTGGAGTCTGCTCTGTCAGGATGATTGCCAGTGGGAGCAAGTTGGAGGCATCAAAACCTTGTGGATGGGAGCCAGATACCCGAGAGCTGAAGGTCAGGCGGCCAGGCCGCTGTGGACTTAGTCCTTGTGAGGTGTGCTGCAGCGTCAGCTCCTCTCCACTTTCGAAGCTGAGAGTAACACTGGCATTGAAGCTGCCGTTTCCAGTCTTTTCCAGCCCATTCAGAAGCTCTGCGGGGGTTTCTGAGGCTGTCAACCAGCCATAGGGGAGGGCGAGTGAGGGCAGAAGTGGCAAGTAGGTGTTGGCTTGTGGTCCATCACCGAGGATGATGTTCCAGTCGAGCTGTCCATCTCGTGATGCATTGACTGTGGCTGAGATTCGAGTCTGTGCAAGAGGTTGCTGGTTGAGCGTGCCTTCCACACTTCCTTCCACCTCCTCCACTATGGCTGGTGCGGTCAGAGTGGCACGAGTGGTGAAGGTGATGCTCCTACCATCGCTGCTCACCTGGGCTTGAGTTCGTTCAAGTGTGAGACGGAGTGCAGGTCTTGGAGCCTGTGGGTCAACGGGGTTGTAGTTTATCTGGACAGAGATGGTGACATTCCCTGACAGAACTTGTTGTCCTTGCAGCATGCCAGCAGGGTCTTCCTGCAGAGACAGTGCGAGTCTAAGCAGCTGGGAGGCATCAAAGTCTTGTGGATAGGAGCCGGAAACTTGGGCATTATACTCTAGAACTGGGGGCTGTGCAGCAGTCACGCCACCAGGAGAGAAGATGTCTACTCTCAGTTGCTCTCCAGAGGGGAATCTCAGCAGCACGGTAGCGTTGAGGTTTCCATCGCCACTGGACTCCAAGCCATCTCTCAGCTCTTCTGGTCTCTCTTCTGCGGTCAGCCAGCTAGCTGGTAACACAAGGGCTGGTAGCAGGGGCAGGTAGGTCTGCGCATTCTCTCCACCTGGAACACTGACGTTCCATCTCAGCTGTCCATCTACCTCGGGGTCAATAGTGACCCTGACCTGGCTTGTTGGAAGGTTTTCTTCATTGACTCTACCTCCAAGACCTCCTGCCACTGTGGGCTGCTGCAGGGTGGAGATGCTATTGAAAGTGATTTGTCTGCTGTCAGTGGACAAGTCTCGCTGCTCCAGAGTCAGGATGACTGCCGGTCTGGGAGCCCTGGCGTTGACAGGCTGGTAGGTGATGCTGATATTTAGTGTGACCGAAGCTTGTGTTGCAGTGCCCTGTACATTGCCTGGAGTCTGCTCTGTCAGGATGATTGCCAGTGGGAGCAAGTTGGAGGCATCAAAACCTTGTGGATGGGAGCCAGATACCCGAGAG
The DNA here is from genome assembly GCA_949130485.1 of Agelas oroides. NCBI lineage: Eukaryota > Metazoa > Porifera > Demospongiae > Agelasida > Agelasidae > Agelas > Agelas oroides. The sequence goes on along the minus strand of OX422204.1, from coordinate 3,652,143 downwards.
CTGAAGGTCAGGCGGCCAGGCCGCTGTGGATTTAGTCCTTGTGAGGTGTGCTGCAGTGTCAGCTCCTCTCCACTTTCAAAGCTGAGAGTAACACTGCCATTGAAGCTGCCGTTTCCAGTGTTTTCCAGCCCATTCAGAAGCTCTGCGGGGGTTTCTGAGGCTGTCAACCAGCCATAGGGGAGGGCGAGTGAGGGCAGAAGTGGCAAGTAGGTGTTGGCTTGTGCTCCATCACCGAGGATGATGTTCCAGTCGAGCTGTCCATCTCGTGATGCATTGACTGTGGCTGAGATTCGAGTCTGTGCAAGAGGTTGCTGGTTGAGCGTGCCTTCCACACTTCCTTCCACCTCCTCCACTACGGCTGGTGCGGTCAGAGTGGCACGAGTGGTGAAGGTGATGCTCCTACCATCGCTGCTCACCTGGGCTTGAGTTCGTTCAAGTGTGAGACGGAGTGCAGGTCTTGGAGCCTGTGGGTCAACGGGGTTGTAGTTTATCTGGACAGAGATGGTGACATTCCCTGACAGAACTTGTTGTCCTTGCAGCATGCCAGCAGGGTCTTCCTGCAGAGACAGTGCGAGTCTAAGCAGCTGGGAGGCATCAAAGTCTTGTGGATAGGAGCCGGAAACTTGGGCATTATACTCTAGAACTGGGGGCTGTGCAGCAGTCACGCCACCAGGAGAGAAGATGTCTACTCTCAGTTGCTCTCCAGAGGGGAATCTCAGCAGCACGGTAGCGTTGAGGTTTCCATCGCCACTGGACTCCAAGCCATCTCTCAGCTCTTCTGGTCTCTCTTCTGCGGTCAGCCAGCTAGCTGGTAACACAAGGGCTGGTAGCAGGGGCAGGTAGGTCTGCACATTCTCTCCACCTGGAACACTGACGTTCCATCTCAGCTGTCCATCTACCTCGGGGTCAATAGTGACCCTGACCTGGCTTGTTGGAAGGTTTTCTTCATTGACTCTACCTCCAAGACCTCCTGCCACTGTGGGCTGCTGCAGGGTGGAGATGCTATTGAAAGTGATTTGTCTGCTGTCAGTGGACAAGTCTCGCTGCTCCAGAGTCAGGATGACTGCCGGTCTGGGAGCCCTGGCGTTGACAGGCTGGTAGGTGATGCTAATATTTAGTGTGATTGAAGCTTGTGTTGCAGTGCCCTGTACATTACCTGGAGTATGCTCTGTCAGGATGATTGCCAGTGGGAGCAAGTTGGAGGCATCAAAACCTTGTGGATGGGAGCCAGATACCCGAGAGCTGAAGGTCAGGTGGCCAGGCCGCTGTGGACTTAGTCCTTGTGAGGTGTGCTGCAGTGTCAGCTCCTCTCCACTTTCAAAGCTGAGAGTAACACTGGCATTGAAGCTGCCATTTCCAGTCTTTTGCAGCCCATTCAGAAGCTCTGCGGGGGTTTCTGAGGCTGTCAACCAGCCATAGGGGAGGGCGAGTGAGGGCAGAAGTGGCAAGTAGGTGTTGGCTTGTGCTCCATCACCGAGGATGATGTTCCAGTCGAACTGTCCATCTCGTGATGCATTGACTGTGGCTGAGATTCGAGTCTGTGCAAGAGGTTGCTGGTTGAGCGTGCCTTCCACACTTCCTTCCACCTCCTCCACTACGGCTGGTGCGGTCAGAGTGGCACGAGTGGTGAAGGTGATGCTCCTACCATCGCTGCTCACCTGGGCTTGAGTTCGTTCAAGTGTGAGACGGAGTGCAGGTCTTGGAGCCTGTGGGTCAACGGGGTTGTAGTTTATCTGGACAGAGATGGTGACATTCCCTGACAGAACTTGTTGTCCTTGCAGCATGCCAGCAGGGTCTTCCTGCAGAGACAGTGCGAGTCTAAGCAGCTGGGAGGCATCAAAGTCTTGTGGATAGGAGCCGGAAACTTGGGCATTATACTCTAGAACTGGGGGTTGTGCAGCAGTCACGCCACCAGGAGAGAAGATGTCTACTCTCAGTTGCTCTCCAGAGGGGAATCTCAGCAGCACGGTAGCGTTGAGGTTTCCATCGCCACTGGACTCCAAGCCATCTCTCAGCTCTTCTGGTCTCTCTTCTGCGGTCAGCCAGCTAGCTGGTAACACAAGGGCTGGTAGCAGGGGCAGGTAGGTCTGCGCATTCTCTCCACCTGGAACACTGACGTTCCATCTCAGCTGTCCATCTACCTCGGGGTCAATGGTGGCTCTAATCTGGCTTGTGTTGAGGTTCTCCTCATTTACTCTACCTCCAAGACTTCCTGCCACTGTGGGCTGCTGCAGAGTGGAGATGCTATTGAAAGTGATTTGTCTGCTGTCAGTGGACAAGTCTCGCTGCTCCAGAGTCAGGATGATTGCCGGTCTGGGAGCCCTGGCGTTGACAGGCTGGTAGGTGATGCTGATATTTAGTGTGACTGAAGCTTGTGTTGCAGTGCCCTGTACATTGCCTGGAGTCTGCTCTGTCAGGATGATTGCCAGTGGGAGCAAGTTGGAGGCATCAAAACCTTGTGGATGGGAGCCAGATACCCGAGAGCTGAAGGTCAGGCGGCCAGGCCGCTGTGGATTTAGTCCTTGTGAGGTGTGCTGCAGTGTCAGCTCCTCTCCACTTTCAAAGCTGAGAGTAACACTGGCATTGAAGCTGCCGTTTCCAGTCTTTTCCAGCCCATTCAGAAGCTCTGCGGGGGTTTCTGAGGCTGTCAACCAGCCATAGGGGAGGGCGAGTGAGGGCAGAAGTGGCAAGTAGGTGTTGGCTTGTGCTCCATCACCGAGGATGATGTTCCAGTCGAGCTGTCCATCTCGTGATGCATTGACTGTGGCTGAGATTCGAGTCTGTGCAAGAGGTTGCTGGTTGAGCGTGCCTTCCACACTTCCTTCCACCTCCTCCACTACGGCTGGTGCGGTCAGAGTGGCACGAGTGGTGAAGGTGATGCTCCTACCATCTCTGCTCACCTGGGCTTGAGTTCGTTCAAGTGTGAGACGGAGTGCAGGTCTTGGAGCCTGTGGGTCAACGGGGTTGTAGTTTATCTGGACAGAGATGGTGACATTCCCTGACAGAACTTGTTGTCCTTGCAGCATGCCAGCAGGGTCTTCCTGCAGAGACAGTGCGAGTCTAAGCAGCTGGGAGGCATCAAAGTCTTGTGGATAGGAGCCGGAAACTTGGGCATTATACTCTAGAACTGGGGGCTGTGCAGCAGTCACGCCACCAGGAGAGAAGATGTCTACTCTCAGTTGCTCTCCAGAGGGGAATCTCAGCAGCACGGTAGCGTTGAGGTTTCCATCGCCACTGGACTCCAAGCCATCTCTCAGCTCTTCTGGTCTCTCTTCTGCGGTCAGCCAGCTAGCTGGTAACACAAGGGCTGGTAGCAGGGGCAGGTAGGTCTGCACATTCTCTCCACCTGGAACACTGACGTTCCATCTCAGCTGTCCATCTACCTCGGGGTCAATAGTGACCCTGACCTGGCTTGTTGGAAGGTTTTCTTCATTGACTCTACCTCCAAGACCTCCTGCCACTGTGGGCTGCTGCAGAGTGGAGATGCTATTGAAAGTGATTTGTCTGCTGTCAGTGGACAAGTCTCGCTGCTCCAGAGTCAGGATGACTGCCGGTCTGGGAGCCCTGGCGTTGACAGGCTGGTAGGTGATGCTGATATTTAGTGTGACTGAAGCTTGTGTTGCAGTGCCCTGTACATTGCCTGGAGTCGGCTCTGTCAGGATGATTGCCAGTGGGAGCAAGTTGGAGGCATCAAAACCTTGTGGATGGGAGCCAGATACCCGAGAGCTGAAGGTCAGGTGGCCAGGCCGCTGTGGACTTAGTCCTTGTGAGGTGTGCTGCAGTGTCAGCTCCTCTCCACTTTCAAAGCTGAGAGTAACACTGGCATTGAAGCTGCCATTTCCAGTCTTTTCCAGCCCATTCAGAAGCTCTGCGGGGGTTTCTGAGGCTGTCAACCAGCCATAGGGGAGGGTGAGTGAGGGCAGAAGTGGCAAGTAGGTGTTGGCTTGTGCTCCATCACCGAGGATGATGTTCCAGTCGAGCTGTCCATCTCGTGATGCATTGACTGTGGCTGAGATTCGAGTCTGTGCAAGAGGTTGCTGGTTGAGCGTGCCTTCCACACTTCCTTCCACCTCCTCCACTATGGCTGGTGTGGTCAGAGTGGCACGAGTGGTGAAGGTGATGCTCCTACCATCGCTGCTCACCTGGGCTTGAGTTCGTTCAAGTGTGAGACGGAGTGCAGGTCTTGGAGCCTGTGGGTCAACGGGGTTGTAGTTTATCTGGACAGAGATGGTGACATTCCCTGACAGAACTTGTTGTCCTTGCAGCATGCCAGCAGGGTCTTCCTGCAGAGACAGTGCGAGTCTAAGCAGCTGGGAGGCATCAAAGTCTTGTGGATAGGAGCCGGAAACTTGGGCATTATACTCTAGAACTGGGGGTTGTGCAGCAGTCACGCCACCAGGAGAGAAGATGTCTACTCTCAGTTGCTCTCCAGAGGGGAATCTCAGCAGCACGGTAGCATTGAGGTTTCCATCGCCACTGGACTCCAAGCCATCTCTCAGCTCTTCTGGTCTCTCTTCTGCGGTCAGCCAGCTAGCTGGTAACACAAGGGCTGGTAGCAGGGGCAGGTAGGTCTGCGCATTCTCTCCACCTGGAACACTGACGTTCCATCTCAGCTGTCCATCTACCTCGGGGTCAATGGTGGCTCTAATCTGGCTTGTGTTGAGGTTCTCCTCATTTACTCTACCTCCAAGACCTCCTGCCACTGTGGGCTGCTGCAGAGTGGAGATGCTATTGAAAGTGATTTGTCTGCTGTCAATGGACAAGTCTCGCTGCTCCAGAGTCAGGATGATTGCCGGTCTGGGAGCCCTGGCGTTGACAGGCTGGTAGGTGATGCTGATATTTAGTGTGACTGAAGCTTGTGTTGCAGTGCCCTGTACATTGCCTGGAGTCTGCTCTTTCAGGATGATTGCCAGTGGGAGCAAGTTGGAGGCATCAAAACCTTGTGGATGGGAGCCAGATACCCGAGAGCTGAAGGTCAGGCGGCCAGGCCGCTGTGGACTTAGTCCTTGTGAGGTGTGCTGCAGTGTCAGCTTCTCTCCACTTTCAAAGCTCAGAGTAACACTGGCATTGAAGCTGCCGTTTCCAGTCTTTTCCAGCCCATTCAGAAGCTCTGCGGGGGTTTCTGAGGATGTCAACCAGCCATAGGGGAGGGCGAGTGAGGGCAGAAGTGGTAAGTAGGTGTTGGCTTGTGCTCCATCACCAAGGATGATGTTCCAGTTGAGATGTCCATCTTGTGATGCACTGACTGTAGCTGTGATACTAGATATGTTAGGAGAAATGTCTCCAAGTGTTCCCGTTAGAGTTCCTGTTATTGAAACTGGGAATGGTGTAGCTGTTGGAATAACTGTATAAGGCGAAAAAAATGTCAAGCGTGATATCATTTGATTTTGTTATCATAATATGTTGTAAAAATTAAAAATGTGTCGGTGAACAACATATGAGAAGGAGTAACACAATCCATCATATATTTGTAGCATAGTAAACAATGTATTCACCAAATGATTCACTGCTTTATTATGTAAGTATATAGACTCAGCAAAGTAAACTTTAACACTCTATATTGTAAGAGTAATACAAGATACACCTCCGGATAGAGGATCCACAGAAGATCAGTCACATCAAGCAATGGTCATCCAATCTGAATGCATAGTGGTTATTGCCAGACCCAAAAGTTTACTTCCATTTTTTGGATGCTTCATTACAAATGTTGCTTACCATTTTTGTTCAAGGATTGTTGTTGAGATGGGTCTCTTGTATAAATCATTCCAGTCCTCAAATGTACATATGTACCTACCCTAGATATAAGTGTTGGCACTGATACATCAATCCAAACAAGCTACCTTTCAGTTTGGTGCCCGGTACATGTCTCATAGTCAAGCTGGAAAGTTTTTGTGGAAACTATGGTGTGACCAGCTACATTGCACACTTTATTTGTTGCAATTGCCTGATTATTCTGTCTTGGATGTCTTGCTTCCATGTGATTTATTTAATGTCTTTCTGCTGCTTTTTCTCTGTCTTTGTCTGCAACCATTTTGAAACACTTGCACATGAGGCTTCGCAAAAAGTGTATGAAAATGTTCAAGAGTCTGACACACTCAGTCCAGATTGCAGGTATTAAGGATAGTTTCTTCAATTCCAACCATGCTTTTCAAACATTTGACTACAATGCTGTAGTCTTCATCTAAGGAATACTAAGCATGGTAATCACATTCACAGAAACATGCTTCAAAAGGCAACGTTTAATAAAGGTAGGTGGCCATACATGCAGGCAATGCAGCCACTTGTGCAGACAGAGGAGCAGTTACTGTGGCTACACAGGCATGGGCTAAACTTGACACTCAAACCATGAGAAGCATCACTGATTGAGCAACTAGTGAAGCTTGTCCATGCATGACCTATACTTGAAGCAATCTCTACTGTGTGTGAGCAGCCTGCCTTAATTGTTGGTCATAGTCTATACTTTCATGAGGTAGCTCATTTCGTATAGAGCCCTGACTCCAAACCTGAACTCACGTGTTTTTGCAGCAAGAATGAGCCCACTTGTAACCCTAGCCATGCCTACTCATTAGCAAACTTGCAATAGTCAGTGCTCTCAGTAGGCAATTCACTGCCATTCAAAGCCAAAACCACCCTTCTTGCTGGAAATGAAGCACCTACTATGTGAGAATAGTGTTTTCTAAGCCTATCTGTGCAGCCAAGGCAAGAATTAGCCCATTCCAGAGCCAACAAGGTCATTTTACAGCCAAGCTCAGCAGCCACCTTGTGCACAGCACCCTGTGTGTAAACCCATCCACTTCCCCCTGCAGTATGAAGTAACCAAAAGTGTACTATAGGGTTTAATGAGTTTCAAAGAAGACCCCCCCCCCCCCACAGTTGTAAGTATTCACTCTTTACAAGCCAGCAGATAACACATTGCTGTTATAACCAGTGAGCTTCACAAAGTGTGTCTGTTTGAAAACAGTCCATTTCTACTCTTACACTTGGGAATCTTTTATATGCAATCTGAATTGGAAATTATCTTAACTTCAATTTTGTCTCTTGTACTACATAGCATATCAAGCACATCAGTAAAATCATGCAGTTTTAAACTGCTTGTCAGATAGAACAGTAATGGTGAATTTCATTCAAACTCCGTGTGTGGCGTGTGCCAACTTTATGTGCAATGGTGAATCATTATGCACATTGCATCTGCCTGGGTGAGCTGAAAGCTTCCAGATTTAGAAGATTAGACAATGTCAGTGGACATGCAGTTCAAATTACCAGTTGGTGGTAGTTGTGTTGGAAACACCGAAGTGGTAGGACTTGGTATAGGGGTGGGTGAAGCTGCAGGCAAATTAAATACTGTAATTAAACAACAAACACAAAAACAGTAATCAAATGTGTAAAGTGATATTCATTAAGTTAACTGTGTGTGCATGTTTGAATTTTGGAATTATCTGATGTGTAGGGCCAATATGGACAGTACAATTTAACAAGCGGTATATTTATTTGTGAAACGTGTATGCATACACTTTCAATCGCAGAATATATGTAATGGTTTACAGTACTAGCTACAGTAGCAAATTTGTAGAAAAGGAATAAACACATATTTAAGTCCATATTCGCTTCATGTTATCTTGGCCAGCCTAGACAGTGGCACAAAAACAATTACGCATATTATTCTGTTCTTAGTTGCATAACAATACGCTAACATAATCAATTTACCTGTTGGTGGTGGACGTGTTGGAAACACTGAAGTGGTAGGACTTGGTAAAGCGCTGGGTGGAGCTGTATGTAATAACAGATACTGCAGTTAACAACAAACACATCAATTCCAGTGATTAATGTTCACAATTTCACAAGACAGTACTTAACAAAGAGTTACGGTTTACTGTAGTTGGTGTAATCTATAGAATTGCCAAACCTAAAGTATTTCCTTTTGTGGTATTGAAACCTTTAAATAGCATATGTGCTATAGCACTCAGAGGTTTATTTGCACTAGTGTACCCCTGGATGCTGTATTTTGGCTTTTGTGTAGTGTGAATGGATTGGCAAGACAACTTGGCAGCAGTACAAAACATAATTTTGCACATTCCAAATGATTGTTTTTGTTCTATCAAAATTTTAACATATTGGTTCATTTGCATGTTGTTGGTGGTTGTGTTAGAAACACTAAAATGGTAGGACTTGGTATAGGACTTGGTGAAGTTGTGTATAATAATACATACTGCAGTTAACAGTAAACACATGCATACAACCCGGTGATCAATGTTCAACATTTACCAGAAGTAAGTACTGGAATCAATTGAGAAAATGAGAGTGTGTCAAACTGATTAAGAAATCTGTGTCTACATACTTGCGTACAAGCTGTTGTTTCAAATCAACATACCTAGACAGCAGCACAAAAATGCTATTCTGCACATTCCAAATGTTGCACTTTCTGCTCTTGGTTGACATTCATCAATCCCAATCATGCTCCTCACTCGCTGACCAAGCTTACAACATTGACAACACGAGCTGTCATCACCACGACAACTATCCCCACTTTGTGTGCTATTAGCGCATTCTGACAGATTTCCTGGCATTCCTGATAAGGCACGTATAACCCCAATTCTGCAGCATCCTACAAAGAAACAAAGCAAGCACACTCAACCCCATGAACAATCAAACCCTTTTACAACAACTTCATGAAGTAAAAATGAATAAAAACACACACAGTTCTTCCCTTACCTCCTACTAGAGGACAAATTGGAGAAACACTTGGGGTAACAATGGGAGTAGGAAGAAGACTGAAAGAGGATGTCATTGTCACCACTGGTACAACAGTTACGCTAGGATTTACCACAAAACCCCGAGCTAACTTGGAAATTGTAGAGAAATCAATCTGTAGTCTGTTTATCAACAGATCCTGCTGTTCAAGAGTCAGGTTGATTAGGGGTCTCAAAGCACTGACATTGAGAGGCTGGTAGGTGATGCTGATATTTAGTGTGACTGAAGCTTGTGTTGCAGTGCCCTGTACATTGCCTGGAGTCTCCTCTGTCAGGATGATTGCCAGTGGGAGCAAGCTGGAGGCATCAAAACCTTGTGGATGGGAGCCAGATACCCGAGAGCTGAAGATTAGACGGCCAGGCCGCTGTGGACTTAGTCCTTGTGAGGTGTGCTGCAGTGTCAGCTCCTCTCCACTTTCAAAACTCAAAACAACACTGGCATTGAAACTACCATTTCCAGTCTTTTCCAGCCCGTTCAGAAGCTCTTGGTGTGTTTCTGAGGCTGTTAACCAGCCATAGGGGAGGGTGAGTGAGGGAAGAAGTGGCAAATAGGTGTTGGCTTGTGCCCCACCAAGGATGATGCTCCAGTCGAGCTGTTCATCTCGTGATGCGTTGACTGTGGCTGAGATTCGAGTCTGTGCAATAGGTTGTTGGTTGAGTGCACCTTCCACACTTCCTTCCACTTCCTCCAATATGGTGGGTGCAGTCAGAGCGGCTTGAGTGGTGAAGGTGATGCTTCTACCATCGCCGCTAACCTGCGTTTGGGTTCGTTCAAGTGTGAGACGGAGTGCAGGTCTCGGGGCCTGTGGGTCCACAGGGTTGAAGTTTATCTGGACAGAGATGGTGACAATGCCTGCCAGGACTTGTTGCCCTTGCAGCATCCCAGCAGGGTCTTCCTGCAGCGACAGTGCAAGTGTAAGTAGCTGTGAGGAATCAAAACCTTCTGGATGCGAGCCTGAAACTCGGGCATTGTACTCTAGAACTGGGGGCTGTGAGGCAGTCACACCACCAGGAGAGAAGATGTCTACTCTCAGCTGTTCTCCCGAGGGGAAGCTCAGAAGCACTGTAGCATTGAGTTTTCCATTGCCACTGGATTCCAAGCCATCTCTTAATTCTTCTAGCCTCTCCTCTGCGGTCAGCCAGCTAGCTGGCAATACAAGGGCTGGCAGCAGGGGCAGGTAGGTCTGTGCATTCTCTCCATCTGGAACACTGACATTCCAGCTCAGGTGTCCATCCACCTCGGGGTCAATGGTGGCTCTGATCTGGCTTGTGGTGAGGTTCTCTTCGTTGACTCTACCTCCAAGACTTCCTGCCACTGTGGGACCGTACAGAGTGGAGATGCTACTGAAGGTGATTTGTCTGCTGTCAGTGGACAAGTGTTGCTGCTCAAGAGTCAGGCTAATTGCCGGTCTTGGCGTACTGGCATCGACAGGCTGGTAGGTGATGCTTACATTTAGTGTGAGTGAAGCTTGTGTTGTAGTGCCCTGAACATTGCCTGGAGTCTGCTCTGTCAGGATGATTGCCAGTGGGAGCAAGCTGGAGGCATCAAAATCTTGTGGATGGGAGCCAGATACCCGAGAGCTGAAGGTCAGGCGGCCAGGCCGCTGTGGACTTAGTCCTTGTGAGGTGTGCTGCAGTGTCAGCTCCTCTCCACTTTCAAAACTCAGAACAACACTGGCATTGAAACTACCATTTCCAGTCTTTTCCAGCCCATTCAGAAGCTCTTGGTGTGTTTCTGAGGCTGTTAACCAGCCATAGGGGAGGGTGAGTGAGGGAAGAAGTGGCAAATAGGTGTTGGCTTGTGCCCCACCAAGGATGATGCTCCAGTCGAGCTGTCCATCTCGTGATGCGTTGACTGTGGCTGAGATTCGAGTCTGTGCAATAGGTTGCTGGTTGAGTGCACCTTCCACACTTCCTTCCACTTCCTCCAATATGGTGGGTGCAGTCAGAGTGGCTTGAGTGGTGAAGGTGATACTTCTACCATCGCCACTAACCTGCGTTTGGGTTCGTTCAAGTGTGAGACGGAGTGCAGGTCTCGGGGCCTGTGGGTCCACAGGGTTGAAGTTTATCTGGACAGAGATGGTGACAATGCCTGCCAGGACTTGTTGCCCTTGCAGCATCCCAGCAGGGTCTTCCTGCAGCGACAGTGCAAGTGTAAGTAGCTGTGAAGAATCAAAACCTTCTGGATGCGAGCCTGAAACTCGGGCGTTGTACTCTAGAGCTGGAGGCTGTGTGGCTGTCAGGCCACCGGGAGAGAAGATGTCTACTCTCAGCAGCTCTCCCGAGGGGAAACTTAGAAGCACTGTAGCATTTAGTTTTCCATTGCCACTGGATTCCAAGCCATCTCTTAATTCTTCTAGCCTCTCCTCTGCGGTCAGCCAGCTAGCTGGCAATACAAGGGCTGGCAGCAGGGGCAGGTAGGTCTGTGCATTCTCTCCATCTGGAACACTGACATTCCAGCTCAGGTGTCCATCCACCTCGGGGTCAATGGTGGCTCTGATCTGGCTTGTGGTGAGGTTCTCTTCGTTGACTCTACCTCCAAGACTTCCTGCCACTGTGGGACCGTACAGAGTGGAGATGCTACTGAAGGTGATTTGTCTGCTGTCAGTGGACAAGTGTTGCTGCTCAAGAGTCAGGCTAATTGCCGGTCTTGGCGCACTGGCATCGACAGGCTGGTAGGTGATGCTTACATTTAGTGTGAGTGAAGCTTGTGTTGTAGTGCCCTGAACATTGCCTGGAGTCTGCTCTGTCAGGATGATTGCCAATGGGAGCAAGCTGGAGGCATCAAAATCTTGTGGATGGGAGCCGGACACTTGAGAGTTGAAGATTAGACGGCCAGGCAGCTGTGTACTGAGTCCTTGTGAGGTGTGCTGCAGTGACAGCTCCTCTCCACTTTCAAAACTCAGAACAACACTGGCATTGAAACTACCATTTCCAGTCTTTTCCAGCCCGTTCAGAAGCTCTTGGTGTGTTTCTGAGGCTGTTAACCAGCCATAGGGGAGGGTGAGTGAGGGAAGAAGTGGCAAATAGGTGTTGGCTTGTGCCCCACCAAGGATGATGCTCCAGTCGAGCTGTCCATCTCGTGATGCGTTGACTGTGGCTGAGATTCGAGTCTGTGCAATAGGTTGTTGGTTGAGTGCACCTTCCACACTTCCTTCCACTTCCTCCAATATGGTGGGTGCAGTCAGAGTGGCTTGAGTGGTGAATGTGATGCTTCTACCATCGCCGCTAACCTGCGTTTGGGTTCGTTCAAGTGTGAGACGGAGTGCAGGTCTCGGGGCCTGTGGGTCCACAGGGTTGAAGTTTATCTGGACAGAGATGGTGACAATGCCTGCCAGGACTTGTTGCCCTTGCAGCATCCCAGCAGGGTCTTCCTGCAGCGACAGTGCAAGTGTAAGTAGCTGTGAGGAATCAAAACCTTCTGGATGCGAGCCTGAAACTCGGGCGTTGTACTCTAGAGCTGGAGGCTGTGTGGCTGTCAGGCCACCGGGAGAGAAGATGTCTACTCTCAGCAGCTCTCCCGAGGGGAAACTTAGAAGCACTGTAGCATTTAGTTTTCCATTGCCACTGGATTCCAAGCCATCTCTTAATTCTTCTAGCCTCTCCTCTGCGGTCAGCCAGCTAGCTGGCAATACAAGGGCTGGCAGCAGGGGCAGGTAGGTCTGTGCATTCTCTCCATCTGGAACACTGACATTCCAGCTCAGGTGTCCATCCACCTCGGGGTCAATGGTGGCTCTGATCTGGCTTGTGGTGAGGTTCTCTTCGTTGACTCTACCTCCAAGACTTCCTGCCACTGTGGGACCGTACACAGTGGAGATGCTACTGAAGGTGATTTGTCTGCTGTCAGTGGACAAGTGTTGCTGCTCAAGAGTCAGGCTAATTGCCGGTCTTGGCGCCCTGGCATTGACAGGCTGGTAGGTGATGCTGACATTTAGCGCGACTGAAGCTTGTGTTGTAGAGCCCAGTATCATGCCTGGAGTCGGTTCTGTGAGGATGATTGCCAGTGGGAGCAAGCTGAAGGCATCAAAACCTTGTGGATGGGAGCCGGACACTTGAGAGTTGAAGATTAGACGGCTTGGCTGCTGCAGACTGAGTCCTTGTGAAGTGTGCTGTAGTGTCAGCTCCTCTCCACTTTCAAAACTCAGTAAAACACTGGCAGTGAAATGTCCATTGCCTGTCAGTTCAAGTCCATCTTGTAACTCTGGGGGAGTTTTTGAAGCGGTTAGCCAGCCATAAGGGAGGGTGAGTGAGGGAAGCAATGGGAGGTAGATGTTGGCTGGAACTCCATCACCAAGAATGATGCTCCAGTTTAGCTGGCCATCCACTGATGTATTTACAATGCCTGTAATCTGGGTCTGTGCAAGAACTTGCTGGTTTAATGTTCCTCGCAGAGTGCCTTGTAGCTCCTGCACTGCATCAGCTCGTGTCAGAGTGCTGTGAGTAGAGAAAGTGATGATTCTACCATTGTCGTGGAACTGGGCCTCAGTCTGTTCAAGTGTGACAACGAGTGCGGGTCGAGAAGCCTCTGGGTTGATAGGGAAGTAATTTATGCTGATGGAGATGGTGACATTGCCAGCCAGCACTTGTTCTCCTCGCAGCACACCAACAGTGTCTTCATACACAGGCAGTGCAAGTGGGAGTAGCTGAGAAGCATTAAAGCTGTCAGGACGGGAGCCAGAAATTTGAGCACTATACTCCAGAAGTAGAGGTTGTGTGGAGGTCACACCATTAGTCGAGGACACTTCAACTTGCAATGTCTCTCCTGAGGGAAAGCTGAGCTGAATAGTGGCGTTCATTCTTCCATCACCACCAGATTCAAGACCATTTCTCAACTCATTAGGTCGCTCATCTGCAGTAAGCCAACCTGCAGGTAGTGTTAGAGCTGGCAAGAAAGGTAAGTATCTATGTGCTTCTCCTTGTTCCCTCGCACTGATGTTCCATGTAAGCCGCCCATCAATGTCAGGGTCCACAATTGCTCTGATTGAGCCTTCTGGAACAGCAACAGAGTTGATACTGCCTTGTAGAGTTCCAGCTAATGTGACCTGCTGTACAGTAGAGACACTGGAGAAGGTGATTTGTTCACTGTTGCTGGACAGGTCTTGGTGCTCCAAAGTCATACCAATTGTTGGTCTAGGTGTAGCAATATCTGCAGGTTGGTAGGTGATGCTGATGTTTAGTGTGACTGAAGCTTGTGTTAGAGTGCCCTGTACATTGCCAGGAGTCTGCTCTGTCAGGATGATTGCCAGTGGGAGCAAGCTGGAGGCATCAAAGTCTTGTGGGTGGGAGCCAGATACCTGAGAGTTAAAGATCAGACGGCCTGGCTGCTGCAGACTGAGTCCTTGTGAAGTGTGCTGCAGTGTCAGCTCCTCTCCACTTTCAAAACTCAGTAAAACACTGGCAGTGAAATGTCCATTGCCTGTCAGTTCAAGTCCATCTTGTAACTCTGGGGGAGTTTTTGAAGCGGTTAGCCAGCCATAAGGGAGGGTGAGTGAGGGAAGCAATGGGAGGTAGATGTTGGCTGGAACTCCATCACCAAGAATGATGCTCCAGTTTAGTTGGCCATCCACTGATGTATGTACAGTGCCTGTAATCTGGGTCTGTGCAAAAACTTGCTGGTTTAATGTTCCTCGCAGAGTGCCTTGTAGCTCCTGCACTGCATCAGCTCGTGTCAGAGTGCTGTGAGTAGAGAAAGTGATGATTCTACCATTGTCGTGGAACTGGGCCTCAGTCTGTTCAAGTGTGACAACGAGTGCGGGTCGAGAAGCCTCTGGGTTGATAGGGAAGTAATTTATGCTGATGGAGATGGTGACATTGCCAGCCAGCACTTGTTCTCCTCGCAGCACACCAACAGTGTCTTCATGCACAGGCAGTGCAAGTGGGAGTAGCTTGGAAGCATTAAAGCTGTCAGGATGGGAACCAGAAATTTGAGCACTATACTCCAGAAGTAGAGGTTGTGTGGAGGTCACACCATTAGTCGAGGACACTTCGACTTGCAATGTCTCTCCTGAGGGAAAGCTGAGCTGAATAGTGGCGTTCATTCTTCCATCACCACCAGATTCAAGACCATTTCTCAACTCATTAGGTCGCTCATCTGCAGTAAGCCAACCTGCAGGTAGTGTTAGAGCTGGCAAGAAAGGTAAGTATCTATGTGCTTCTCCTTGTTCCCTCGCACTGATGTTCCATGTAAGCCACCCATCAATGTCAGGGTCCACAATTGCTCTGATTGAGCCTTCTGGAACAGCAACAGAGTTGATACTGCCTTGTAGAGTTCCAGCTAATGTGACCTGCTGTACAGTAGAGACACTGGAGAAGGTGATTTGTTCACTGTTGCTGGACAGGTCTTGGTGCTCCAAAGTCACACCAATTGTTGGTCTAGGTGTAGCAATATCTGCAGGTTGGTAGGTGATGCTGATGTTTAGTGTGACTGAAGCTTGTGTTAGAGTGCCCTGTACATTGCCTGGAGTCTGCTCTGTCAGGATGATTGCCAGTGGGAGCAAGCTGGAGGCATCAAAGTCTTGTGGGTGGGAGCCAGATACCTGAGAGTTAAAGATCAGACGGCCTGGCTGCTGCAGACTGAGTCCTTGTGAAGTGTGCTGCAGTGTCAGCTCCTCTCCACTTTCAAAACTCAGTAAAACACTGGCAGTGAAATGTCCATTGCCTGTCAGTTCAAGTCCATCTTGTAACTCTGGGGGAGTTTTTGAAGCGGTTAGCCAGCCATAAGGGAGGGTGAGTGAGGGAAGCAATGGGAGGTAGATGTTGGCTGGAACTCCATCACCAAGAATGATGCTCCAGTTTAGCTGGCCATCCACTGATGTATGTACAGTGCCTGTAATCTGGGTCTGTGCAAGAACTTGCTGGTTTAATGTTCCTCGCAGAGTGCCTTGTAGCTCCTGCACTGCATCAGCTCGTGTCAGAGTGCTGTGAGTAGAGAAAGTGATGATTCTACCATTGTCGTGGAACTGGGCCTCAGTCTGTTCAAGTGTGACAACGAGTGCGGGTCGAGAAGCCTCTGGGTTGATAGGGAAGTAATTTATGCTGATGGAGATGGTGACATTGCCAGCCAGCACTTGTTCTCCTCGCAGCACACCAACAGTGTCTTCATACACAGGCAGTGCAAGTGGGAGTAGCTTGGAAGCATTAAAGCTGTCAGGATGGGAACCAGAAATTTGAGCACTATACTCCAGAAGTAGAGGTTGTGTGGAGGTCACACCATTAGTCGAGGACACTTCGACTTGCAATGTCTCTCCTGAGGGAAAGCTGAGCTGAATAGTGGCGTTCATTCTTCCATCACCACCAGATTCAAGACCATTTCTCAACTCATTAGGTCGCTCATCTGCAGTAAGCCATCCTGCAGGTAGTGTTAGAGCTGGCAAGAAAGGTAAGTATCTCTGTGCTTCTCCTTGTTCCCTCGCACTGATGTTCCATGTAAGCCGCCCATCAATGTCAGGGTCCACAATTGCTCTGATTGAGCCTTCTGGAACAGCAACAGAGTTGATACTGCCTTGTAGAGTTCCACCTAGTGTGACCTGCTGTACAGTAGAGACACTGGAGAAGGTGATTTGTTCACTGTTGCTGGACAGGTCTTGGTGCTCCAAAGTTACACCAATTGCTGGTCTAGGTGTAGTAATATCTGCAGGTTGGTAGGTGATGCTGATGTTTAGTGTGACTGAAGCTTGTGTTAGAGTGCCCTGTACATTGCCAGGAGTCTGCTCTGTCAGGATGATTGCCAGTGGGAGCAAGCTGAAGGCATCAAAGTCTTGTGGGTGGGAGCCAGATACCTGAGAGTTAAAGATCAGACGGCCTGGCTGCTGCAGACTGAGTCCTTGTGAAGTGTGCTGCAGTGTCAGCTCCTCTCCACTTTCAAAACTCAGTAAAACACTGGCAGTGAAATGTCCATTGCCTGTCAGTTCAAGTCCATCTTGTAACTCTGGGGGAGTTTCTGAAGCGGTTAGCCAGCCATAAGGGAGGGTGAGTGAGGGAAGCAATGGGAGGTAGATGTTGGCTGGAACTCCATCACCAAGAATGATGCTCCAGTTTAGCTGGCCATCCACTGATGTATTTACAATGCCTGTAATCTGGGTCTGTGCAAGAACTTGCTGGTTTAATGTTCCTCGCAGAGTGCCTTGTAGCTCCTGCACTGCATCAGCTCGTGTCAGAGTGCTGTGAGTAGAGAAAGTGATGATTCTACCATTGTCGTGGAACTGGGTCCCAGTCTGTTCAAGTGTGAGAATGAGGGCGGGTCGAGAAGCCTCTGGGTTGATAGGGAAGTAATTTATGCTGATGGAGATGGTGACATTGCCAGCCAGCACTTGTTCTCCTCGCAGTAGGCCAGCAGTGTCTTCATACACAGGCAGTGCAAGTGGGAGTAGCTGAGATGCATTGAAACTGTCAGGATATGAGCCAGAAATTTGAGCACTATACTCTAGAAGTAGAGGTTGTGTGGAGGTCACACCATTAGTCGAGGACACTTCAACTTGCAGTGTTTCTCCTGAGGGAAAGCTGAGCTGAACAGTGGCGTTCATTCTTCCATCACCACCAGATTCAAGACCATTTCTCAACTCATTAGGTCGTTCATCTGCAGTAAGCCAACCTGCAGGTAGTGTTAGAGCTGGCAAGA
Organism: Agelas oroides; assembly: GCA_949130485.1. Taxonomy (NCBI): domain Eukaryota; kingdom Metazoa; phylum Porifera; class Demospongiae; order Agelasida; family Agelasidae; genus Agelas; species Agelas oroides. The sequence goes on along the minus strand of OX422204.1, from coordinate 3,634,779 downwards.
AAGGTAAGTATCTCTGTGCTTCTCCTTGTTCCCTCGCACTGATGTTCCATGTAAGCTGCCCATCAATGTCGGGGTCCACAATTGCTCTGATTGAGCCTTCTGGAACAACAACAGAGTTGATACTGCCTTGTAGAGTTCCAGCTAATGTGACCTGCTGTATAGTAGAGACACTGGAGAAGGTGATTTGTTCACTGTTGCTGGACAGGTCTTGGTGCTCCAAAGTCACACCAATTGCTGGTCTAGGTGTAGTAACATCTTCAGGTTGGTAGGTGATGCTGATATTTAGTGTGACTGAAGCTTGTGTTAGAGTGCCCTGTACATTGCCTGGAGTCTGCTCTGTCAGGATGATTGCCAGTGGGAGCAAGCTGGAGGCATCAAAGTCTTGTGGATGAGAGCCAGATACCCGAGAGTTGAAGATCAGACGGCCAGGCTGCTGTGGACTGAGTCCTTGTGAGGTGTGCTGCAGTGTCAGCTCCTCTCCACTTTCAAAGCTCAGAGTAACACTGGCATTGAAGCGACCATTACCGGTAAGTTCAAGACCATCTTGTAACTTTTGGGGAGTTTCTAAAGCCATCAACCAGCCATAAGGGAGGGTGAGTGAGGGAAGTAGTGGGAAGTACGTATCAGCTTTTCCTGCATTGCCAAAGATTACTCTCCAGTCTAGTTGTCCATCCTGCGATGCATTGACAGCTGTGACTGAAGTGTTGAGGATAGCTGTTTCGGTGATATTTCCACTTAGAATGCCATTCAGGTCTGAAAGGGAACAAACACGATGCAATACAACAATTGATAGTATACTTCATGCATAATGACTACTTTAAGGCAATTGCAGGTACTAAACTTTAGAAAACTAAAATTACTCTATTAAGCAGCCTTATTCCAAGCATTTGTTGCTTACCTGCAAGGTAACCTTGAGGTAAGAGGTACCTAAAATTAGGAGACCCTGCATATTGTACTGGTATATTACTTGTGAGGTACTCCTAAGTATCTGTGTCACTTTGTAATTGTCAGGCATGCACATTACTTGCGAAATAAAAGACCAATGTAATATACACAGGCCAGAGAAAGCAATACACCTCTAATCTGAGTGTACCACACGCTTGCGATAATTCACCCTCCTTTTTGTACCCCACTCTGAGTCTAAAGTTGGGAGGGGACATTTAATTTCAATATTCAATTTGTCTTGGCCATACGCCCCCATCCCACCCCAGTTCAATGCAATATTATGTGTAAGGTCGACAATGCATTCACAATCACTGTTGTGACTTTCCAGAGGAATGGCAACATCTGATTGTGTAGTATGAGAAATCAGCATCGTCTGTGTTTGTACTAACCCGAGAGGCATCAAAGTAGCTTAGATCGTTAGTGGTGACAAGGAATAACCCACGTAAGTTTGTATTGTGAGCAACGAACCCCTAAGCAGTGGCCTGCAAACCAGTTTTGTGTGCACACCTTTACAAAAACACTAGCTAAACTTAAAAATCTCACTAAAAGCATGCCTAACAACATGGAGCATTTTAAACGAGTAGAAATTACTAATGTAAGAACTTGACCGGTAAAAGAGGAAGGGGTGTTTTCTACGCCTATTTGTGCAAAAAAAGGAAGAGAGAATGGACCACCCAGTGCTGACCATGGCTTTCAACAGCCAACCACAACAGCTGCCATGTGCACGGCACCCTGCATGTGCCTAAACTTGCCAACCTCCACCTCTCTTACCCTTTCTGCTAGTGCAGAACCTATCTTCAAGACAGATAGATAACGTGCTGCCAAAGTCTAATCGTGAATACACTCATCATCAGCAACTGAAGGCTAATGGGAGGGCAAAAGAGCCCAGTGAACAGGTATTTACTGATATTCATGAAGACTCTGGTGACAGCCGCCATCAGACTATGCTAAGTAAAGGTTCATCACACAGTTGGCTGCTGTCAAACTGTTAATGAGATTCATGATTGTCAAAGTTAGATAACAAGCACACTTGTCATCAGTGGTTGAAGGGTTATATAATCATGAGCAAACCAGTACTAAATGCAAGCTGTTTAGCACATTAGATGCACTAATGTGGGGGATACACTTTAGAATGTAGGACCAAGAGTAGACTCATTATAATATCTGCCCTCCCAGTGCTAGTATACGCATACATGACTTATTTGTAAAAACACTTTGCCAAAAGTGTGCTAGTTGCACTTCAACCTGTAGAGTGTACTCTGCATTTCAAACTTCCAGTTGCTACATACAGTGTAAATTATAAAAGAATACACACAAAGATTGACAGACAAACTTACTGAGAAGTGGCTGAAACAGAATATCTGTGGGCAAGGTAAGAAGTACTAGGTTAGTACAGCTGCAAAGTACATATTTAACCTTAATGGGTAAAATTATAACCTTGAAATAATTTTGACTTGATCCTTAAAGGTGAAACGTTGACCAGTTATCTGTGTATCTATGTATCTGCATTGAGCCATTCCATAGATACTGATTACTAATGATACATGTATACTGTATAGCCAGAAATTTAGCAGAGTAATTTGTCAGTGTGCCAAATGGCGATGGTGCAGCAGAATTTCATTTCCACCAAATTACTACCAACCAATATTGAAACACAACATCAAATATGAAGCTGCAGTTTACGAGGCAAAAAGAGGACATGGATTGGGAAACAGGTTTACAGTTATGGCATTTTGGCCTGAATCTCTATACACACACAACCACGCTTCCTTGAGGCACGTCTGCTAAAAGACTTGTACCTTTAGTACATGTACACACTACAATAATCAGAAAAATCCACAAACATGTCTACTGTCTCTTCAAGTGCTTTTTGTTGTACATCTCTATAATCATACCATTAAATCTCGAATGGCGGGTAATTTTCGCAAGGCAGAAATTTTTGCAATTTTCACAATCAAACGCCAAGTTGCAAAAACCTCTTCTCACAAACAAAATGTATTTACAAATAGCGGCTGTATCTAGCCACTTGATAGAGAATCGACCTGCTTCATCGTAAAAACAACGAGCAGATCGCGGAAATTTATCATAAAATGTAACCTACAATCAATTTAGTCTCACCTTTCGTCACCGCCACTACGAATGGACCCTTGGAATTAGTATGCACTCTTTGGCATGGCAGTTCTTCCCCAACAAAAGCAGCCCACACGTTTCATTTGTGTTACTATCGCTTTGACATTGCATGGCATGCTAAGTAGTCACCATTTTCAGTAGTACACAAAGTGAAATTTTGGAGGTGTGGTCATCGGTTGCGACCCTGTCACAAAATTAAAAATTAAGAAAATTTTTCCTGCCATTTTTGTGGGGGATTTGCAAAAATTTATGCTCGGGAAAATTTCCCACTATACAGTAGGCACCCATTATAGAAATCAGCGTGTATAAATATAGGCACCTACAAATTTGTCATACTTATAAGCACCCATACAAAAATAGGCACGCCACATAAAAAGGCAATCGTTACAACACAAATGGAGGGGAAATTCTGATTGACTTTTCAAACATAACGGTTAACTTTTGCCAGTATCTATCTCTGAGTGTAAGCAAGTAATCAACATGGGAGAAAAACCAACATATTCCTGAAGTGTCACATGCAATCAAACATATCCAGAAATCAGCAAAAATATCTAGGGGATTTTTTGGTTCCAAGAATCTTACATCAGTGGTTGGCAATGATAGATCGATTGCCGACTTTACTCTGGTTCCAGAAAAGCTACCGACATGGTACAGGAATTACCAGGAAGAGAAACTCTAGGCCTAAAATATATGACAGCTAACATGCTCCCACACAACTGTAAGCTACCGCAGTGTGTATGACATGCATTTCATGAATATTAGCACCCCATGATTATAAGCACCCATTCTGGTTGCTAATTTGGAAAAGAGGCACCGGTGCTTAGTATCCCGAGTTTACAGTAGACCCCTTGTAGTCAACCCACTCAGCTCTAACAATAATATGTACATTCATACATTTTACTCGTTTGCAATGCTATAACTACACGGCAGTCTACATTGCTTCTACAGTTAATTACCGCACCCTCGGGTTTTAGTTGATATATAAGCAACATTGCCTCAGCTGTGTGCTTATATATCTATACTAAAGCCCTTGTGTGAGAAGTTAATAACTAGAACATCTATATTAGCTAAAGAATTTGCACATACCAGTTGTATTGAGGCAGCATGCTAGGAACACAGATCGGCATTCAGCAAATGTACCCATCACAGCTCGTATTGGGCATTCCTCCACACCGATTCTAATCCTAATCAGCTGTCCAAGCTTGCAGCACTCACAGCATCGACTGTCTACAGCACGACAAACTTCACCTGGTGCAGTAGAAGGACATTCAGCCAGTGACCCTGGTGTTCCTGTAATGCTGCGCCTCACTCCACGTTGTACACAGCATTCTCTCCGGGCTGTATATTGAAAGGAAATGTGAAAGGTGCAAATTCATATCTAGTAATTTGTTTGTGAATTGGCTTGCATTCATGAACTGTACGTAATAATAATTTACAAAGGTATATACATGTCGAACGCCTCCCACAAAGTAGAGCTACTAATTTGTCTCCAGTAAAGCAACTGAGACAAACAGTCACTGACGGATGATAGTCAAGCTGGATGCTCACACCAAGCTAGTTCACACATTCAGTAGCACTTATCTACAATCAAGATCATGAGTAATTGAGGTTGAGCAGGATGATCTGCTCAGCATATAGTAGTGCTAGCTAAATAAGATTAAAATCACGTGTGCCTATAGACATGCAGGATCCCCCAGGGGCCAAAATTGTGACCAACACAAAGGTTATATATTCACACAAGGCTGCAAATAGAATGCAATTACCAAGTCTCATTACATTACACTGTGCTCAGCAATAAATGTGTACAGTAGAATTTCTTGAGGGGAGTAGTGGTTGAAGCACACCACATTTGTAACATTGTGCAAAATTGGTACAGGACCAAAGGTTCCTCAAATAAATGCCCATCTTTGCTGTGTGGCCAGACTATAACACCCATCAAAGGTGGTCACTTATTTCTTGCCTATATAAAAGTGCTTGCAACTTGGATCAGAATTGATCAGCACACTTTCAAGACCTGATCAAGAGATAAATCCACTATTAAGTTGACAAAATTTTCTCATAGTAAGGAGGTGTGGCTATTATCTTGTCCTTTGACCCTTGTAAATCAAACGACTACTCTTCACTTGGGGATTGAGATTTGAGAAGCACTACACATACCTGAAGTAGAAAAATGTTATACCTTTGGATCTGAGCTTACGCTTTGCATATCATATTTGGCATCAAATTTTTGTATGCCTCTCAAGACTATGATAATTTGGTGCTACAAGCTTCTATCCAAGTGTTGAATGCAGCTTGGACTCAAGCTTTGAAGTTGGCAACTCTGTTTCAAGTTGTTTTCAACCCAGTGTGTACTAGCTGTCAGGCTCATGCAACTCAGCTAGGCTGAGCAGGGTGATGGGCAGTTTCAATGACAACTCACTCACCCACAGCTCAGGGTGACAGTGGCTGAATTCATAGCAAGTGAGGTCCCAAGTGTGGTTTTCCACTTTAGTTTTAAGGACTGCAAAAAAGTGGGTGTTTGTTCATAATTGAATGTAGAATGAACACTCACCTCCAAACATATCACAGGCGTGTAATACTCTTTCATGAGACTAACTACAACCTAAAGAATCCAATACAAGGTCTAAGAATAGTGACTAGCATTACTATGGACACTCAGTTGAACATCTTGATAATGAGACTACATTGTTATTGGGGCAAGTGTGAGTGAGCCCCACACTAGTGAGTTGAACACAGGGTTTCTCTGGTATATACATATATATTATATTGTACGTCATACGTTGTTGTTCCGTATGTTTTAAATGCTGTAATTTAACACAATAGCCACAGGCCACATCATAAGATTTTCATACAACTTGATTTCTCTGGCAGCCAGCTTAGCCAGCTCCAAGGTGTGCTCGAAAGATGTGACACTTATGAAAGACAGCCAGGAAGGACAGCCGGAGTGTGCGCACCTATTGTACAATGGATAGCAATTGTGTTGTCAGTGACATTCAGGATAGGCAGCTAGAGCGTGAGTATCTACTGTATGTATCGATATAACAGTTGTGTGTAGACAGGCTAAATGTAGAAGGCAGCAGACACTCTACTTCATGGCTGATGTGTGGCGACTCCCATCTGCTATTTCTCTAAGATGCCTCAAGTAAGGACTATGCATGACAAGCCAGGCTGTTAGCCTACAGTTAGCCAGAGTAGCTGCTTAGGTAGGACAATGGCTTCATTGTATGGTACCACACCATGACAAGCTGTTCTCTGCAATTGTGACATTTTTCTCTAAGCTGTTAAGCACTTTTACAGACAGTAGAGTGGCAAACCTTGTTTAGCTAGATGCCAAAGCCTGTGTGCTGTGATCTGACACTTCAATGGTAAAGCCTTAGCTATATAACAGTTTAATGCTGCAGTGTATTGCTTGCTCATGCTCGCCCTACAATGTTCTACATTCGTCTAGTACTAGGTATACGCATGCACAGAGTAAGCCTCATGCAAGCAATGCATTATATAAGTGTGCTCAGATTGAACTCGAGGCAGGATGAACGAAAGGTGGCAAAGCAGGCTTTTGAGAAGTTTGCAGACGTTAGCAAGGTGCTGCAGCCTTTGCCTAGCACCAAATTGCATGGCATAACTTTACCATCGCTGTCTTTTGCTTCACTCCACTTACCTCTTGGCCCTCGGTTTCACTCCACTCTGTCTAGCTCTCTGCTCTTGCTTTCTTGGTCTTACAGGCGCTGACTTTGCTCTACTGGTCCCTGCATGTCAGTGTCATGGATTATTCGAAGGGCTTAGAACCAGAGTGGTCTCATCGTTACAAGGAGTGTCTTTCTCATACTTCACCGTCTAGCATATTTAAATGCACTCAAACATCTGATTTAACATTTTGAGGCCACCATATGATACACTCTGATTGTGAGCCCATACTGTAATGAATGAACTCCTACAGCTGATATTTCCAGGTATGATATCAGTTATGGTAAACAACTACCTGGAATGATCTATATAATGAATGGGCTCTGGCATTTCTAGGAATGATACCTGGCATCTGATAGTATTTGCCTGATTGAGAGCCTATATAGCTAACGGTCAGAGTTCCCAATGTAATATTTTCCCTGTAATGTATTTGATACCTGTTCCATGATGCTGCATGATGGAATAGCATTTTAGGTTAGACCATTCTGTCTCTGAGCCCTTCAATTATTTTATTTTATTTTATTTTATTTTATTTTATTTAATTAAATGAAATGAAATGAAATTAATTTAATCTATTTTGGGCCTTTGCATTAGCCTCACTCCCAGGCCTCCCCCGTTTTTACATTCCGTTTGCGTTCACAATAATACACGGGAGTGGAAGATTGGCGAAAAATTTAAATTGGGAAGGCCTGGGAGCATTCATCATGTGAATGGATGCAAGGTGGATGTGGGGGGGGGGGGGGGAGGGGCCGATATGTACGTACTAAACTTGAAAGCGAGTTTCTTACTGGTCAAGATGAGTAGTTTCCATCACGCTAAGATCTGGAGTCCGAAACTGCAGTAGAGTGCTCGAACAAATGATCCTGTGTGTTGTTTTGGCAGTTGGGCCCCTACGCCCTATGCCCACATCGTGTCCACCTGACATCGTTCAAGTGATGAATGCTCCTAGGCCTTCCCCATTTTTTGCCGGTCTTCCGCTCCCGTGTATTATTGTGAACGCAAATGGAAGGTAAAAACGGGGGAGGCCTGGGAACAAGGCTACCTTTGCATTGTATTTGTGTACATTTTGCTGCTATATACCATACACACATTACACAAAACGTGGGGTCTTGAACCTTCAGCTTGGGTAAGTTCACAAAACGTTCATGATGGGGTGTGGACCTGAGAGTCAATGCTTGACTTGAACATGCTAGAATTTCATATCAGTAGGCAAAGAGAGTTTTCACCAGAGGTAAGTAGCTACACTAGCCCGCACACAAGCCTGGGAACAAGGCTAGTAGCTACACATGCAAAGAAATAATTACATTTATGCATCAATCTGTCCTGCTAGGGCAGCTTCTACAGCTTAGTCTCGTGTAGCCAGACTCTCGTGATGTCTGGCTACTCAAGAGTACGATCACGTTGTGGGTGAGCAGCCCAATCAAAAAATTTTACTTCCGTTTTAGGCGTTCCTTTCCGTTCCTGTTTCCATTCCCACGTTTCTGTGTTCTCCAGTTGCCCACCTGAATCTGTTGGTAAGTATCCTTACAATGTAGATAGCTGTCACTCATGTTACAGTAAAGCTTATCACATAATTAAATTCACTACCTGATTATAGAGGTTTAGAATGTGCATCAGCCTTATGCTTCATTCTGCTAATATTTTTTGCATCTTTTTTTTTTTGTCTTCGAGGCCAAACCATCAAATTGTCTACTCTACATATTGATACCATCTTTTAAAATGACATAGTAAACTACCTAATTTTCCGGCCATACGGTATCTCCACTATTATATTGCAAATGCAGCTCCAAAATCCATTAAAAAAAGGCTTGAACGAAGCTCCAGAAGACTGAAGCAAAGCCACAGAAACTTTCTGTACTTCTTGGAAAAGTATGCATGAATGCACAAACATTCCATTCCAACCTAGGCTGGTGCTTACAGCTAGGCAAAGCAATTTCACAATGGCAGCCACACCAGACCACAAGTAAAATTTGTTTGGCTTCATGATATTTCTGGGGGAGTGTCCCCATGGCAACTTTATCTAACCATAACTAGTGTCATGCAGGGCATGTTTGGGGCGAGCCTAAGCTTGCATAAGACATTCAATCGGGCCTCTCTATCCTCTGGGGTCTCCATGGCTGTCTACTGCTGGCAACTAGCGCTGTCTCTTTCTCTCTGCCTACCCAATCTGACAGCCCTATGTTCAGCAGTCTCTTCTGCTCTCCGCTGTCGCTCCAGGCATGACTCTCTCTCTTCAGGAGTCTCATTGGCTATCAGCTGCAGGCGATGAGCTCTATCCCTTTCTCTCCACCTACTGAATCTGGCCGCCCTCGGCTCAGCAGTCTCCTCAGCTCTGCGTCGGCGCTCTCTCTCCTACGCTGAAGCCTGATTTCCCTCCTTTCTCTTGCTTCTCCGTCACTTATAGATCTACTATCCATTCTTTCATAGAACTTTAACAACTCAACTCGAAAAAGTAGCTAGGTAGCTGTAATAATTTTACAACTCTGCACCGCTAGCTATGCAGTACCACAAGGGAAATATTAGACATGCGGTAAATTAGAATATGCGCATATACGGAATGTGACAGTACGTACCAAGAACAAACGAACGAACTGACAGACATCATCTCCGTTCAACTGACCATGTGGGGCTCGCTCAGGCTCGCCCCAATTATCATACGTCATTGCACATAGCTGTATCATTGCACATACTGGTAACTGTATCACTTACGTCATTGATTATAACCAAACATTTCAAGCTTCCAATATTCTCTAAGGTAAACTGTAGCACTAAACACATCAAGTTCTGATGATCATTAGGGAGTGGTTTCAAAGCTACAACTGAGTAATTGCTCGGATATAGCAACATACATATAGCTGCTGTTCCACTTATGCAGACAACTATCATCCCCATAGTTAAGTACCTACCTTGTCTTGTGACTCTTGCAAGCTAAAGTGTTCATCACTTGCTAATTACAGTGACCGTTGTACTACTGTATCTTGGGATGCCATTCCACATGTTGTACAGTGGTATAGTCAGGAGAAAGAAGTCGCTCAGATTTGAGTAGACTAAACACAGGTGGCGTCACATGCTTCCCCAGAACGTTTAAGGCCTCTACAGGTTGGTTCTGCAGCTGTTGAGTTCCCACTTTAAACCTTTTTGTTGCCAAACACTGGAAGAGTGTTAATTACCCAGGTCATCCTCTCACTGTAGTACCCAGTACTAAGCTAAAAATGTACCAAAAATTCCTTAGTAACATTTGGACAACTATGGTGTCCTTGCAATTCTACAACTATGCAACCTGGTCCTACTCAGCACTGAGGCTTGTATTATGAATCTTGCGAGGTGCAGAGATTAGTCAGACCCAACCAATAACATAGATTGCTTTCAGAATCAATTTGTGCTGTCATGGGTTGGTTGGGCTAGTGCAGGAATCTTGGGATTCATTACATCTGTTTGTGGCTCATACTACAGCAGTGTCCTGAGTCAACCTCCAAAGAAGTGATATTCCTGTGTAGGCTTTGCTGGAGGACCAGGGGACACTCTTACACACTTCATGCAGCATGTGTGCTTCTCTTTATCCATACATAAATGCTAATAATTATAAATAATTCTCACTATCATCATCCGGATATGGAATTCGTATACGTGGCTCTTCCTCGGAGGCCTGGCGAACGACACGGTGGCTGCGCTTGAATGAAGGGTGGGTGTGTAACCTGAGTGCAGGTGTGTGCGTCCCATCGTGGAACAGAGAGGGACAGGATGACTGTGACGTGCGCAGTGAGAAGAGATACGATTGACCTGAAGTCAAACCCAGGGTGCATTCCTCCGATTCTTCAATTAGTAGGAGCTGCAGTTCTTTGTAGGTAATCCAGCAACTGCTGTGAGCACGTAAATCTGAATCGAAGGTATCGTTGACCTGGACACCGTAGATTCTTTCACCGATGTTTGCACGAACTGTACCAGTAAGTAACAAGTCGGCGAAAGGGATTGGAAGTGGTACCAAATCGGAACACTTTTCGGCTTGTATACAGTCTATCGATACATGTAGAAGCAAGCTTATTAGCACCGTTGCGGCATGCCACGGTGCCATTGTACGCTTGGCTATGCACGCATCTGACTACTGACTCAGTAGCTGACTGTGAGCGCGGAATAGTTGCTGCGAAGCTATAGAACTGTTTTAATGACGCTTCCACATCAAAGGAAATCTAGTACTTGTACATGTGTAGACCTTGTTCACAAATGAGACAATAACGATTGATGTTTGCATGGCTTCAGTTGTCATTGTGTGCTCGTGCCCAGCCCGCGTGCGCCTCGTGAGAGGGTGGGGTCTGGGGACGAGACGAGACTAGTACAGTGTGATGGACTTGTTGGTTTATTGATCATTGGTTGGGGTTCACTAAACATACTGTTAGGCCACACAAAGTTATTTTGCTATTTCTGGTCCTACAAGTCACTTAAAATGACCAGGCTGTAGGTCACTTTTGTGGGTGGCAAACATTTCGCCTCGTGCACTCGCTGTGGGTTAGTTCTCAGCCTTTTAGTGCTTAAATCGTAGATACTTCAACTGCTTCTAGCTGCCTGGTCAAGGCCCTATTAGTATGGGAGAGAAAGGCTGAAATAGTAGGCACATGCAAGCACTCGTATGGCGTTTCTCAACTACTATTTTCTTTCCACTTGGGCTATATCTTTTGGGGAAACTGAAGTGGGAATAAAACGGTGTATAAACAGCAAAATGCATCACTGAGGGTGAGGTCTGGGCACAAGACTACAAAATGCAGACACTTTATCATGCATCTAAACAGCCGCAGCTTGGATAGTGAGCCACTGAGTGGTCGTTTTGTAAACATTGTGGTTGCATGCTGAATACTGATTACATCTGAGTCAGGTAATTCAGAGAAAATTGACTGGCAGCAGAATTAACTTTGTGTGGCCTTAAGCATCACCAGTTGTAATAATGTTATAGAGCATAATAGGGAAACACTAGAATTGAGCAATGCTGGAAAAATTGGAACAGAGTGTTCACAAGCCTATAAGTATGAGTCGCTCGGGCTGATGATAACAAGCTCAGAAGTGCATACATTGTGAATTGGAAAGCAAATTTCTTACTGTAAGTTTAATGTATGCTGAGCTACACCAGATACAGTTTTGGAGTATTGAATTCACTGGGAAGCATGCCCCTAGGGTCGGTGAACACCCATGCTCTTTAGTAATTCAGAGCCAAGGCATTCACAATTTAACCTTGGACAGCTAGGCATGAGAAGCATGAGTGAGACAATCACTGTATGCAAGTGTGGTTTGTACACTTTAGTATCAAGTGTCCATTTGTACATAATCTGAGTGCTGTTATGTAGACATGATGCAAAACTGTGTAAAAAGGTCGCAATATCCAATCCCAATTGGTCATAAGCCACTTGATATAAAGCCCTGACTCCATTCAGCAGAGCTTCTTTGTAACTACCATTCTCCTGCTTACTCGGCTTTTACAGTAACAGCTGCTGCAAGCCACAAGCTGTGATAACAAGTGTGTGTAGGTCATATTAAGTGAATACATATCTGGACATTTGTGGTAAAGGGGAGTCTTTAACTCTTTATTTGTAGTTAAGACTGATGCCATGACTGAAGAATCATGCCATGTAGCTAAAGCATTAGCAGCAGCATGGCACAAGTATGCCTAGTCCTTAAGGTGTCATGAGACAGCTACACAACTTTCTAGCTGATGGACATAATATATGCATACATGAATGTACAGTCCAGTGCCTGTTTGTACAAAGGTACCAACACTGTGGAAATAACCTTCCTGTACAACAGCACAATCTTCATCCTCTAGCATATGACTCAGAGGCCAGCTAGCTGTAAGGGCTATTTGGTTACTGGGGGGGTCGCTGCAAGGCACTTCTCATCACTTGGTTACTACTTGTTGATTTAAGCTCCCTTTGAACAGTAGTCATCATAGTTCAATTCCATGTAAGTAGGGATAATTGAATTAATTTCAAGACTATCAGCCACAAACAGTCTGATCCACTTACAGAAGTCAATGAAATGCATACAGTGTACACTTCCATGTTCAAAGAGAGCTGCAGGATGGTCTCATCTGAATTCCTGGTATGTGCTCAACTTCAAACAAGGGAAAGTATTGACTGGTTTTCCAAGTACCCAGAAGCGCAGCTAGAAGTCATAATTTAATTTTTCTGGCATGGTTGTGGTAGCCACATGCTTACAACATACCAGTAGTTTTCATCACATTAGTGAAGTCATGTTTAATGTTGTAAAGGAGATGAATTTCTCAGAAGTGGTTGCTATGATCATAATAGAGTCTTTACCGTTGAGAACCTTGGCACCAGACTGGCATCTGGCCAGACACAGATCACAGATAGTAGAGTAGAAGGATCTACTACCCCTTGGACAATCTTGTATCCTTGTTACAAGCCGTGCATTTGTGTGTGACTTGTAGTAGGTTTGCATCAACCTTTCCCCATTGACTCTATAGATTTCAATGTAATTGAATGAAGGGGCTTACCCTTTATGTACAAAGGCACTTCATGCACTCTAATATCCCTCCACAGATACACCTTCAGCTTCTAGACTTATGACCAAAGTAGAGTCTATCTCCATGGTAACAGGGGCATACGTGGATGCATGCAGGAGAGCCTTGTGGAAAGTGAGGTATTGAGCTATTTTGCTTATGTAACAGTTATGCGTGTCTTCGTCGGTCACCTCTCGTCGTTGCTGCCTCAAGGAATCATGCTCTGCTCAAAAACCGAGATTCGACCTCACACTGCACGATTATTTGCCTCGCTTCTTACTATTTTCAAGACCAATGGCTAATTTTTGGGGGCAAACTCAATTAACAGTGTCTGCCGTATTGTTAAGGATTAGCCTCGTTCCCAAATGCTCCAAAAATCAATTTTTCAAGTGCCTGGGAAGACTGTGTTAAAGGATAGGCTTAAGAGAAAACTCTCAACCCATCATTCTTGATTTGGTCATAAGCAACATCTTATGTGTTGCCTATGGCTTTTTTTATCTTAGCTATGATCTTCAATCATTGAGTACCCTACTGTTCTTCAGCCTGCTTTATGCTAGTCTTGTCCCCAGACCAAATTTTTGCGTCGCCCTGCAACCTTGTCGGAAAAAAGACCTCCTGGCTGCCTCATGACTACATGTGCCTCATTGTTACCCTCATTTTATGCTACTACCGGTATATAGAAGAATGTAGAACATTATACTATTAAAGGTCACACAAAGTTAATTTCCTGTTTCTGATCTGTGTCCTGAGTTACCTGACTTACGTAATCAACATGCAACCACAGTGTTTACACAACTTACACTCAGTGGCTTCACCATCCAAGCTAGCCTCGTTCCCAGGCCCGTGCCCAGCTTCCCGTCGCTTGCAGTACGGTGAATCTCGTTATGTACAGACTTGCTCATGAGAAAAAAATTACGGGTTTACCCCAAATTTAGATTTTAACCCTCTCCCTACGAGATTTAACTTAACCGAATTTCTGCCTACAAGCAAGAGTATGCAGCACATCGAGGGAGAAGAGAACAAGTAAGCATGGTATCAGTATAGTATAAACTACCTAGTTAGTATTGAATATCAGAAAAGGGATGCATTTCTGGCAGCTTTGTAGCTAGGGGGAAACAGACTGACATTTCAGAGCAGCCTCCAGCAGCACAGCAATTTTCCATGAGCCTTGACTGGTCAACACTCTTGTGTTTGGTGCACAATTAGTAAACCTGCTGTGCAATGCTGTGGTGTGTGTTTTTCCGAGACTATTGTTTATGAACACGATAGAGTGGACAAAATAAGAGTTGACTCTACATGGCAGCGTGTTGCATATGCAGACATTTTGCATGTGGGATCAGGGCTCTCAGGTTGGTCTACTTGTTCACACTAAGTCAAAGCTGTGCATGCATGCTATATAGCTGCCATGTTCAATGATAGAACAAAGAATCCAAAGGAGCAAGTTGAACACTGCCTCATAAGTGCCAGGAAGATATATAGTTTGAGGGGATAGTTTATCTGTCAGTGTAGCCACACACTACAAGCTCTGGGCAGGTAAGGCAAAGTGGTTACTGAAAAATACAATCATGCATTTATCAAAAAAGTGAATATCAGTCAAATGCAAGCTTTATCCAGCTTGGAGATGATAGCACAGGATTACGGATGGGATGCCTAACACTTAAAGTAAAACTTTGATTATGCTGTCTTTTCCAGTGCTCAAAGAGAGGGATGCTAGGGGAAGGTTCATCTGTGCGCAGTGTGTCCTGAGTCCTCTGGTGCTCTGAAAGGGGTGCTAGGGGAGAACTTGTATATGTAGTCTCTGAGAAGGATGTCTGTATTTACTGCTGTTTGCGTTGACCTTGCAAAATACAAGCCAAAAGGCTGTGATATGAATATAATTATGTGGTTATTTAGCCTGTAAAGAAGTTTACCACATAATTATATTCATATGCACAGCTTGTTGTTTATATTTTGCAATGGTGGAGAAGTGTATCATAGTCTCCTACCCAGGCTCTCCTCACACCCTGAGCTTGCAGTGTGAGACTGGTTTCGTATACATGCAAGTGCGACAATATAGAAATGAGAATTTTGCTTGATATGTAAACATAAGAACACAGCATTAACGGTGCAATCGAACTAGGTAAGGATTTTAAGTATATTAAGACATTGCAGAAGGTATGCATAATTTTAATACGTGCATGCATAGTGAGGGTTCAATTTGAAGCTCTAAAGCATGCACAATTTCATAATTCTGGATTACAGAACTGTAGGATAGGTGGGCTAATGTTTGATAGTATATACTTGAAATTCAACTCCAAACAGTCTTCTACCAGGGATTTAGCAAAAGAAATACATGTACTACATCTGTTCAAGCATCTATCCTCGGGAAAAGGGTTCTACTAGCAGACAAGTCTGATAATCATATATTATATCACATCACTAGCCAAATTTGGCAACTGCTGCAGCATGGTATGGGTTCATAGGCAAGGCCAGTGGAAGGGCAAGTATTTTAGTCTTTACTGTTCGGAGGAGGTGGCAAGGAAGTTACGCGTTGTTTTACAATGTATTTTCGGGCGTGATTTTCTATCCCTGCGTACTACAGTAGCTTCGGGTGTCGAAAACTATCCCAGCGCCAGCATGTCTTGTTGCTCTGATGATCTGGCACAGTTGCTACCTAGCCTCATTCCCATCCTCCGCACCTGGGAACGAGGCTAAGTTGCTACCCTGCTCAGACCTTTGAAGTCTGAGTTCCGAAAATATATCAGTCTGAGAACAAATTTTTGCCTCTAGCATAGGAACATTACCACATTGAACAGACATAAAATAGCTTCATTTTTAAGCCTGATTTCATCACACAGCATTGACGAATTCATCACACAGCGTTGACAACTTCAACAATGTTTGACCCTTGGTGCAGTTAGATTGCAGTGTACAGCAACGTAGTGCACAAATGCACACCACAGCATTGCACAGCAGGTTTACTAATTGTGCACTAAACACAAGAGTGTTGGCCAGTCAAGATTCATGGATAGAAATAGAAAATATAATTCAAGCTTTTTCAGGCTGTGCTTGCTGGAGGCTGCTCTGAAATGTCAGTCTGTTTCCCCCTAGCTACACAGCTGCCAGAAATGCATCCTTTTTCTGATATTCAATACTGACTAGTTTTATTGCTATACTGATACCCTGCTTACTTATTCTCTTCTCCCTCAATGTGCTGCATACTTCCTGAATGCATGCTTGTAGTTAAATCTGGTAGGGAGAGGGTTAAAATCTAAATTTGGGGTAAACCCGTAATTTTTTTCTCATGAGCAAGTCTGTGGCTTCGCCGCTCATAAGCTCCTGGTATAACCTAGCCACAACAAGGAAGATCCAGCCTGTGTCTGTGGATATTACCATCTATCTTCTGCTCCAATACCAGAGCTCCAGTGGCTCAGTTGGTAGGAGCAACTGACTGGCATTCAGACAACTCAGGTTCAAATCCTGGCTGAATCTCAATTTCTTTTTCTATGCCAGAATGAGGTAGAACCATTACTGTAGAGTGTGGTAGAGTGTGGTAAGCTGTGGCTTGCTAGCTACTCAGTCTAGTACTGAGACCAAGTAGCTATTGCTATATACACTGTTAGGTTACGTCAACCACATTTTGGTCACCTTAGTTGCATTTGTTTTGTGTGAGTGTCGTCAGTGAGTGACACATAAAGTTCAAGGAATGCTTGCAATTTGAACCAGAGTGCAGTTGAGAAGATTCCCTCTTTTGTTAATTAGTATCTATCTCCTTTCAGAAAGTCCGCATTTCTGGTGAGGTTTGTTGTTTCTCTGATCTTACACATCTGTCCCTGGAGGAGTTCCTTGGTTGCATGGTTGTGGTAGAAATGCCAGGAATGTAGCCAAATTAGGTCTTCTGAAAAAAGAGACGAGCTAGTGTAACTAATGAAAAAGCTCTTCAATGAACCTTCGTAACCTATTTGGTAGCATTCCTTAGTGACTAATTAGCACTCTGATGCAACTCAGACATCCTAAAAATGTGATTGAAGTGTTTTTGCAGTGTAGTACTGTAGCTACACACAGAATAGCTGATGCTGTATCAGTAGCAAATTAGCAAACCAACAAGTAAGGTTTCCTTTCTTGGTTGCACATGTACAGCATTTGGGGTGTTGTCATGTAAATAATGAATTCTTCATTGCCAATTTTCAGCTTGAAGCGTGTGAAGTTGATCTAACTATGTGACATGTAGTTATAGAGTTCACCGGGTGTGTTTGACCACTTTTTCTAAGGTCACTTTGGGGACAGCCATTCTTAATTTAATAAGTAGCTGCCTTAGTCTCAACAGGTGGTCACTACCATTCTGCCAAGTCATTAATTAGCTCTGCAAACCATAAAAGGACATGCACACACCCATTGCAAGAATTTGTGGCTATATAACAGTGATGTTCTCTGCCAGGGCCAAAAATCATGTTTCAGGCTACGTTTAGACCATACCATGGCTAGAATAGGAAACCCTCTGTTCATCTGTGGCTGTACACTGCTCATCTACTGGCACCTTGCCAAGGCACTACCCCAGGAAGGTAAGTTGATAGCAAGCTAACTGTAACCTCTGCTTTTCTACAAAACCCGCTCCCACTTGTTGATTTGCAAATGTAGCTAAATTTAGCTATAACTGCCTGCAACAACCTTCAATGATGTTTACAATATAATAATGGGAGTGCAGAGATGAACTTGTAATACTATTGATGTGACTGTGTGACATATTCCATTACTGTAGGCAATGGGTGCACACTATACTATCTCACAGAACCGATATCCCAGTTTCTTTGCAATCCATTTCATAATGTAAATCGCAATCTTAGATTAGAATGCAATGTATACCAGCAGCAGGAGGATGAACAATCCCTAGTGATTGAATGGTACAGGATTCTTACCAGTACTGGAAGTGAGGAGTCAGAAAAACTAAATAGCACTTTTGAACGAGTAAGAATACGTGATTCTAATCGACGTGGGGTTAAGAGATCAAAGCTGACGATTTCTTCCCTAAGTGAGCAAGATGCAGGAGATTATTGGTGCAAAGTACTTGTGAATGGGAACACAGAGCTTAATGCTACAGTGCCAAGCCAAAAGGCAAGCCTTCAGCTTCCAGACTACTACCAGGGCCTTCCACCATGTCCCTACTCGTGTCTCTATGAAGTAGTTCGAAACTGCGCTGAAGAAACTTCTGGTCCCACATGTTCACCATCCTTCTCCTCTGGTCCTTATCCAAAAGTGTCTTGTTCGCCTTCTCCCTCTAGCAGTGTAGCCATCACATCAACATCTACAGCTAGTGGACCAAACTCAGCTTCTGAATTCAGTATCCCTGCATGGGGATATGGAGTCATTGTATGTGGGATAGTCATTGCATTATGCTCTATTTTTTTGGTGGTCCTGGTTGCCCTGTATCTTCAAAGGAGGAAGAAGCAGGCATTGCCATCTTCAGTGCCACACCAAGGTAATGTAATTAGCTACACAACCAGGTTAATTGAAACAATCTGTATACCACTAGAGTCATCCTTCATAGGCTAGAGGTAAACAGACTTATATTTAAGCAAGATTCAATAGCTACCTCACCTACATGGAAAATTGATGATTGATGGATGACACAGGAATTGCCATATTTTTTACCTACCTTTCTACTATGCAGGTCTATCAAGGGAAAGTCATATTGACAATACTTCAACTCGTCATCTTGCATGTCCAAGAACTGCTAGGCCACGACAAACTAACCCTTTAATTGCTAGGCAACCATTCAGCAGCCCTAATGCAAATAACACTCGCCCAGCAATAAGAAGCATGAGAAACACACCCATGGTTTGTAACAGTCCTGTGCATGCAATGAATAGACTCCTTATCCCTGAATCAAATTCTGAAGTGGCTGTAGTAGAGTCACAAACATCTCAATCTCAAAGAGCAGCACCTCCTACTGTGGTAAGGCAAGGCCGTGAGTACCACATCATAGATCCAAAGACAAAAGACAAAGTATCTGGCCTGTATACATGTCCAAAACCTACCAGCAGCTCCCAGCTCTCTGAAGTTGGTACCATTCCCACTGGATTGGAAGTGAGCCAAAGTGGTTTATACTACAACCAAAGACGGTACCAAGCCCTGAGCACAAAAACAAAGGACTATGTGAGCCTTTACTCCACTCCTGCCAAAACTGAAGAGCAGGAAGATGTAGACAATATTGGTACACAGCAACTGGTGGGTGAAACCCATGATAATTAGCTTGTGGAAAAGCTGTGTAATTTTAATGAAGTAGCCTTTGCTATATGTTTTAATTCAATATTTATTTTATTTTATTCCTACTGTCAGTTTATTAACCATTCTTATTGTTGTGTACATATAAATGTGTATCTTCAGTGTGACAATATTTTGCTATATGTGTACTGTAATTACCCAATCATCGATATTAATGCATTACTTAATTTAATCGTATATATCTACATTGCAACAATATTTATAACTGCTTGTACCAAGATTATATTGAATAGCCATACATTTTAAAGTTGGGTGTTGTTTACAATGCTGTAATTATGGAGATGTCTGGCTTACAACTGGCAACAGCACTACCAAATGCATTACAAGAGACCATCAAGATCCTGCCAAGTGGGAAGATGTTTGCGCCAAGTAGAGAACTTTGATTCACTAAGGTGTGAGTGCCTGCATGCTAATCTGACCAATCAGGTTAAAGTTTTGGCCCTGGTGTGATACCAATAGATGTTTGTGATCCTGAGAGATGCTTTCACCTATATATGTACAGCTAAGTGTTGCCAACTGTTACATCTTCTTGGCATTGTCATTATTCCAAATATTGATGTGATGCCCATGGTTCATATTACAATTGAAATTGCTTTTCACCTACTTTAGCTGTAAATGTTGTCACTATTACATTACACAGAATGAAGTGTCACTCAACAGAAGGTGGGTGTATACAGGAGTGAATGACAACAGCTACCACAACAAGAACCTAAAAGGTGTTGGCTTCTTACAAAACCCTTTTTGGGTCACCGTTTCATGGCATTCTTCCAACAAACTAGCCCATATGTGGACAGTCTCTATTAGTTCTTGACCACACCTGCCTTTAAGTGCATAAGGTTATGCAATAAGTGATTATGCAAAACGCCCTTATAAGTAGAACAGTTGTAGCCAGTTCTTTAAATTCAAGCAGTGATCTTTTGTTGTTCTTTAGCTAGCCTTTCAGTACAGACCTTGAGTCTCCGGTTAACCATGAAGTTAGCTGTGTATTGGCATGTAGCTACTGTCCTGCTTTTTGTTCAGTATCAAGTCTTGCGGGTGTATGGAGCAAATGGTGGGTTCATAGCAACTTAACATTGTGTCAGTTGCATATCTGCATGGCTACCAAATCATCAAAAGATGGCCACTAGCACAGTAGGCTCCAAAGATTAGGATCAGCTGTGGTAACTAAATAATTAGCTAGAGCTAGCTACATGCAATATTATGGTGCAGCTGTGGAAACTGAATAATTAGCTATAGCTAGCTACATGCAATATTATGGTGCAGCTGTGGAAACTGAATAATTAGCTATAGCTACATGCAGTATTATGGTGCAGTTGTAGTAATTAGCTATAGCTACATGCAGTATTATGGTGCAGCTGTAGTAATTAGCTATAGCTACATGCAAATTGTGGTGCAGCTATATAATAACTGAATAATTACCTACACATTATATGACATGTATTTATATTCCTTTTTGCAGGTAATTGTAACTTCTATTTTATAACTCAGCCTCCAAAAAAGATTCCCTGTAACCCTTATTCCAGCAACTTTGATCTCATGCTAGAATGCAGCATTGTTGTGCCAGCTGAACCATTCTACACCATTGAGTGGTACAGAACTCTAGACAACAACAGAACTGTTGAACGTTTAACAAGTGAAACAAATGACATCAGAATCAGGAATACCAGACTTGAGGCTGTGTCTTCCCGAACCTCCGATATTATAGGGTTGAGATCAGTCTTGTCAATCAGAGACTTGGATGCTATACAGAACTCTAGAGGTACCTACTGGTGCCAAGTTCGGGCTGAAGTTCCTGTCGTAGGGTTGAATGAAATACGTTTCCCTCCGAGCACTAAAACACTGGTACTAACAGAAGCTGAGTACTCTAACTTAACACGGTGTCCTCGTTATACAGTGTTTATTGACCTTACAGATCCTCTACAGTGTATTGATACTAGAGATCTGTCCTCTGCTACAGCAAGTGTTAACAAAGATCCAAGTTCAAGTATTGCTTCGCCAGCATCTTCATCAGTAGTTGCTTCACACACTCAAGTTTTTGTCCAACCAACATGCTCTCCTCCCACTACTGACAGTTCTCTGGGACTTTCCAGTGATGGGATTATTATCGTTGTGGCAGTAGGTGTGCCTATTTTTATTGCCCTTGTCATTCTCATGCTTGCTGTGGTGCTCTCATGTAGGAACAAGACGGCAACAAAGAAAACATGTGGTATGTTGCAGCTTCTCTAGTGCTAGTGCATGCATTGTTGATTACAAACCAAAATGAAGCAGATCCTGATATCTATCACAAGAGTGCATAACTATGACAAACTTGTCTTTGTAGTATGACAGTATGCCATTCTCTGAGGGCACTGGATATTCAAAGGTACTTACTTGGTTGGACCCTGCCACAATCAGATGACTGGAGTGGGTCAACTTCAGGGTTGTTGGTGGCCTATAGTGGTTAAGTTGTTGAGTTAGCTAGGTTCCAGCCACACAGAGTTCTTTGTCTTTTAGCGTACACTCAACTCCTATCTCAAAAGTTAATGATTTACCTGCAAAGAGACATTAAACCATTGATTGTACTTCTTAAATTGTGTTCTTGGGATCTCCTTCATTAGTTTTGCTACATTTGGTTATTGGGATCACCTCACATTAATGGTACTAAAAAAAAAAAGATAAGTCATTTCCATGCTGTGTACCCGTGACTTAGTGGTTACTTACCAGGATGGATGTAGGAGCAGTTCACCTATTGCTAAATTGAAATCACCAATATTAATAGCTACCCCCCTCACCAATTCCTTCACTATTTACGGATGGATATATCTAACTTATTACAGTTCAAACTGTACAACTTCAATCCTCATCTACCAGCTTGGAATCCCACTCACCTGGTGATGGGGCAGCTGAAGCAATAATCTCAGCAGGAACTGGTCACCAAGTGCAAGTCCAGAATCCCATCCTTCCACTGCAGCAGTCAATTACCAAGCAACTGCAGGTCCAAACAGAATCACCTGCAATCCCAGTAAAGAAGGACAAGAAAGCTGCAACCCTGATCGGAAAACTCAAAGTTGCATGTCAGCAGAATCCAACCAGTTCAGGTCTTGAGAGCTCTGATCAGCAACAGTACAGGGGACTAAATCCAGACACTATGGACCCAACACACGAGTATGATGCTGCCAGCACTCAAGAGAGAAGACATGAAATAGTACACAATGGACAAGTATACCACATAGTTGATCCAAATGTGCATGTGGTGTCTAGTGGAGACTACTACACACAGCCCCAGACTACTACTGTAGCCAGTAGTGGCATCTCACAAGTCACAAAAGCAAGCCTGGCACCAATTCGAAGTGAGGGAGAGTATGTAGTCCCAAACAACTTTGGTGTGCAAAACAAATACTTGCGTTACCAGGGTCTCAGGACAGACATGCAGGAATACCTCACACTATACATGACCCCCGATATGCAGAACCCAAACCTAGCTGTGCTAGAGATGAATGGCCATCAGTACCAACTTCCAAATGCAACCTCCATGGATCCTCCAGGTGTCTATGCTGAACCCGACTCTTAGAAACCGTGAAGTGTTTCAGTTTTATATTATAATTTTATATAGATCTTGAGTATGTAGCTAAAGCTAAAAGATAATATAACCAATATAGAGCAGGTTTAGAGATATCACTGCACTTTTAATTATATTTATAGCATACTTATGATCTAGATTTTGGTTCCAGTCCAGATCGGAACCTGGTATTAGTATTGTAACACTGTCAACATATATAATTATTATGATAGTCATGAACTCATTTTACCAACATTATTATTATCATCTTGCTACTGAACAGGAGTACAAGCTTGTGAAAAGAGAACATTGAACATTGTTGATACAAACTTAAGATGGAAGTTGTGCTAAAAGAAAAATACAAACAAAAACACAAAACAATATTAGGTGCAACAAATTGATAAAAATTGGAATACTTTATTATACCCAATGTTAGATTGGGTTTGAGTACACATAAAATGAGTCGGTACTACTTCATACGATGTCCGTTCTCTGGCCCACTTTTAGCTTAGTGTATTGCAGTACAGGTTCCATAGTCAATGGGTCTAGTTTCTTGTACTGATGATTTCTCTCCCTCATGTGCGGAAAGACGATTGGACCGGAAAAGTCAGATGTCTCGGTACAGGTTGAGTGGTCAACTATATCACTGGTCGCTCCAGGCATCGGGTTAGCAGTATAGCTTTTATTATGACCATTAGCGAAGCTTTTCACATTTGGAAATTCCGGTAGAGACCTAAATATTCTGGCTGATGTCGTTTCGCCATGATTTACCATGCCATTTAAACTGGAATTAGAATCACATGTCATGTTTCTGCCAGCAGCTGAGCCTACGGTGAAGTCTATGGTTGAAGCTGCCGTGCAATCAGGCGTGGATTCAACTGTAAAATCTGCTGCATCACTGCCTGTAAAATCAGTGGAACTCTTAGGATAGTCGCTACTCATAGTAGAAGACACAAAACCAGTTGCCATTATTCCATTGAGGTTGTCACTAGACATTTTTGTATAGTCACTTGACATTGTGGACATTAGGCTTGCAGCTGCAAGGTTTGACTGGCCCTCTTTAGAAGAGACAGGGGTTTCATAGTGACTTGTAGTAGTAGGGATGCAGTCATACTCACGCACTGGGAATGCTGACGGACACGGAGGTTCTGGAAACATTGTTCCTGTTTCTGGAATGTTTGCAAGAGCATGATGAAAGATGGGGGTGTTTCCCGGCAAGCCAATAGCGGGGTTATACAATGACTCGTGGACGTCTGATTCTAGAGTGTCGGAGGTTTTGTGGGAGGCTCTTGACCTTGTATGGTCATTTGGTAACAAATGGGCAATGGTGCTGTCTCCTCTCTCAGGGAATTGGCTATTTTTTACAGCCGGCTTCCTCACCACAATGGGGTCATACACGGGTTCATTCTCTCTTCTTTCGCCAAGATTTCTGTACGGGTGATGCCTGTTCCTACCTGGTGGTGAAGCCAAAGTTGCAGGATCTCTTCTCATCATGTCTCTGGACGTATCTTGAGTGCTGGTGGACATTACACTGGTCATGGTTCGCATGTCCTTTACACTAGTGTTGCTTGAGGAAAAGGGCCCATATGTTGCTGCACGGCTTCGCTGCAGTGTGGGTCGCTGTAAATGATGGTACTCGTGATTTTGTACAACAGATACAACTTCGTAGTCTCGCTCTCCAAGAGTGTTATAGTTTGACGTCTCAGGTACGGTTATGGATTGTGAGTGGTTGGTCAGCTGTGTTGTGGCTGTGAAGCTTCCTTGTATGTCGGGATGCTTTTGGTCCAGTCCATTTGAGACTCCTGAAGTCCTGAAAAGGAAAGAGGAGGAAATTCAATAAGAAACAGCCCATGAGTATGTGGTCAGAGCTGATGCCAAACACATATGGTTTTCACGCAGAGTACAAATTAAAATCCACATACACACAGCAGTTAATAAGATAACATGTTTTAAGCACATGCCAATGGTATTGGGAAGCTTGATAAATTCATTAGTGCACAAAGAGTGAAGAAGTCTTACTTACCCATTAGCAGAGAAGTCCAGTTCAGGATGCTCTTGTGCTACATGGGAGAAAAATTACATTAACAACATGCACTCATTCCAAACATATGAACCTGAGTTACTTCACCCACTCCAAATACCATTTTACCATGATCAGGAGACTATTATTTGGCAGTACATTTTTTAAACTCGGTAAAAGAATTCATGAGTGTGGATTCATTGAGGTACCTTTTTGGTAGCAACAATTCTTGTGAAGTGAGACTAAGCCAGTGGTGTGTTTCTTCCAATAAGCCAAAATTAGGAAGTTATCTATCAAAACTCAGTCCTTTGCAGATCTTAAAGATAGTGAATTTCTTAGCTACAGTACAGCTGCATAAAGGTGCCTGAAGTCTTCACTCAGGGTAAAATCTAATTTCTATCTGAGGTAAGTGTGTTGGTACATGCACAGTGGACTGGTGATGCACAGCTGTCTAATTTCTATCTGAGTATTTGTCTGTGATCATGGATGGAGCCACAGACAATGAGCATACCGGGGTATGTGCCTCATTCCCAGGCTTTCCCTGACTGGACTGAGTGGACTGGTAATGCACAGCAGACTGGTGATCATAATGTATAGGCCATGGCAAAAAGGTTTTGTCAACTAGGTGAGAAGAAGGCTGGAGAAGTGACTATACATGTGGGCTTTCATTAAAACCCAGACCATGACTGGAATTGCCTAGCATGTGCTCAGAATCTACATTTCCCCACCACTAATCTCACCATTGCATGGCAGTATGAGCCAGAGACAGTGAGCGTATGTGCCTCATTCCCAGGCTCTCCCTGGTTCCAGATTTTGATCACTTGCAAAATGCAAAAACAGCAGGACTGCAAGCGATCAAAAACTGGAGCTGGGGAAGGCCTAGGAATGAGGCTAGAGTGTATCCATCTTTGAACACATCAGAGGATGCAGTTTTCCCAACTGACTGACTGATTATGTGGTCAGAAGATTAGCTGAAGGATTCCAGTCATGGAAAGCTATCATGACAATGAAAATCACATTGCAGGCAGGAATAAAACTGTAGTTTCCCAGAAGTTCTGTCCCGCAGTGACTTCCATGTGCTACCTAACCACATTACTCACTAAAAAGATATGTATACATACACATACATAGTTGTTTTATCAGTCAAGTGGCGGCAGTCACGTCACATGATTTTGTGTGTGTTGGCATACCTTAGGTATGTTTAGTGTAGCTGATACTTTAATTCACAGATTTTTGTTAAGTTCTCTGACTAGTGGCAGTTTGACAGATCCTAATAACCACAAAAATTGTCTACTTATCTGTAGACTGTTGTTTACACAGACAGGAGTCTGTAATACTGTATTGCACTACAGCAAAGTTACACCCCCAACTACAGCTACAGGTTCTTAGAGCAGCTGCATCCAACCTTACCTTTGTACAAGGGAATGAGAGTATGTGTGACATGATTCATTCCTCAGTGACCCCACTGCTAGTACCACACTTGAAAGGAACAAGCATGTTCATGGCAACAGAGCACTTGGAGGGGGATTCTGGCTGGATACTTGGAAGGGGATTCTGGCTGGATAGCTAGCAGATTTATCCACTTTCTGAAGTGTTTTAAAAGCTATCAGGGAGTTTTCCACATACTGCATGTCACAGCTAGTCAACATGGCCAAAACACTCCCTCAAACGGGTGTGTTATGGTTACTATCAAGGGAAATCATCCCTTTAAAGAGGTAAATGAGCCTCTAAGTGAGTAGAAAACTCACATGCTACTTTTCAAAGATATGCAGGCCATAGTAGTAAAGTCAGTCTAGCCAAGGGTATGTGTACAGACGCACATAAATACTCCTTATACAAAAACAAAATAGAACTCAAATGGTCGTGAAGTCCATACTTGGAAGGTAGAAGCTCCATAGCACTTGCATGTGACTGGTATGACAAGTACTGTTGTAAAATGGCAATACATCTATAGTGAGAACTTATCTGAGTGTAGTAAGTTGAGGGGTAGGCCAAACAACACAAACTTGTTTTGTAGTAGATGAAATGAGGGTAGGTGAAATGAGGGTACGGTGAAATGAGTAGGTGAAATGAGGGCAGGGTGAAATGAGGGTAGGCGAAATGAGGTGAAATGAGGGTAGGGTGAAATGAGGGTAGGTGAAATGAGGGTAGGTGAAATGAGGGTAGGCGAAATGAGGTGAAATGAGGGTAGGGTGAAATGAGGGTAGGTGAAATGAGGGTAGGCAAAATGAGGTGAAATGAGGGTAGGGTGAAATGAGGGTAGGTGAAATGAAGGTAGGTGAAATGAGGGTAGGGATGAAATGAGGGCAGGGTGAAACGAGGGTGAAATGAGGGTAGGTGAAATGAGGTGAAATGAGGGTAGGGTAGGTGAAATGAGGGTAGGTGAAATGAGGTGAAATGAGGGTAGGGTAGGTGAAATGAGGGTAGGGTAGGTGAAATGAGGGTAGGGTGAAATGGTGATAGTTGAAATGAGGGTAGGCAAAATGAAGGTAGGTGGAATGAGGGTAGGTGAAATGGAGGGTAGGCGAAATGAAGTAGGTGAAATGAAGGTAGGTGAAATGGTGATAGTTGAAACGAGGGTAGGTGGAATGAAGGTACTGTAGAATCGGGTTATTAGGTGCATGCACTTAATGGGATAACAGTAAAATAATATGCGCTACATAACGAAGTGCACCAAATAGCGAGGGTCGAAAGTTGACCACGCCTCTAAAAGCATGACATCATTGGCGATTGACAGCTATAGATAGCATGATGCAGTTGACCAGTCAGAACCGGTTTATGAGGAGCTTGTCAGGCGGCTATAAAATGACGAATGGCAATCATGTACGCAAGTTATTCTTTAAGAATGGAAGGAGAAGCAATCAAAGAAAGCGTAGCAAAAGCGGAAACTCGCAGTCGATGAGCACGTCGAGGATGGCGAATGGCAATGGCAAATGATTCTATGAGAAGCAGTGCCATGTCTGATGTTTTTATAGTCCTTTTCACATTTCTAGTGCAGTTCTGATTGGTTATTTGCAAAACTGATCCCCATTGGTTATTTGCAAAGTGATCCTCATTTGCACTACCTTCGCGTGTTTGCTCTAAACTTGTCCATTTGTGGAATATTTCGCCTCACCTACTCATAATTTTCGTTTAATTAGAGCAGTGCGCTTCTTATCGAAGGTCTAGACAGATTTTGTCAAGAAGACAGCATGCGTCTAATATTAAGCAGTGTGCGCTAAATAACAATGTGCGCCTGATAACCCGATTCTAAGGTAGGCGAAATGAGGGTAGGTGAATGAGCCTAAACCAGTGATCCTAGACACATATGTACATATCTACAAGATCTTCACAGAGGTTTGTATGGGTGTTGGTGTCTATAGGTCCCTCTGCTATTTGTTCCTGAGGTCCCACTATATCCTGTCCTGACACAACAGAGCTAAGACCACAACAATGCAGTGACCTTCACAAGATGTTGGACACTGACACCTTGTGGCCAGACAACAGTACAACTTTGTTTTCCAGGGCTTCCCACTCACACTCTTTCATTGCTTTCATGCAGTAAACAGACATTTACTATACAACAGCCACATTACTACAACCTTGGTGTGGAGTGGAGAGCACTTTTGAGGGCTCCCCAGAGCTGCCTTCACTGATACTGATCAGATCACTCAAACTCTTCATTACTCAAATGAGAGATCTGGTTAATGTCAGTGAAGACTGCTGTGGGGAACCTGTGCACAAAAGCAATCTCCACTCCTGTAACAGAAATGTTCATAGTTTTCAGCAGAAGAGAATAGCAGTTTGGAATTCGGACTAATGTATACAGCTTTCTGGGTGTAGTAGCCTAGCTGCTGGGCGACATGTCCCCCTCATATTTCAAATCAAGAAGAAGCTACAAGCAATCTAAACTACAGGTGTGAATGGTCAGGGAAGAGGCTATAGCTTGTAGTAAATAGTTCCTGTACAACCTTCCTGCAGTAGCCCACACAATTTTACCCTCAACAGAAGATAATTACGGAGAACTAAACCTCACTATTCAAAACCTCTATGCAGCCAGATGCACTGAAAGCCCTAGCTGAAGCAACTGAAGCTGGAAGCACTTTCATATCCTGCAGTTACAGCAGAATTAGCAGCGGAAATACTGGAGGAACAATTCAGTGGAAGTGAAATTTGAGAAAAGGACATGCCCTGAGAGCTAGCATTGGTAGAATGTGTACTGTAAATTTACCGCAGACCCCTCTTTCTGTATACGTAAGTACCTTCAAAATGCTTGCCTGATTGAATAACACTTAATTATGCTCAACTAGCATATTACAGTAACTGTACCTAACTATGCATACAGTAATTATGCCCAACTATGCGTAGTACAGCAATGCGCAGGAACCTCTCTAGAGACCTTCCACTTGACCAAGTTACAACTTCACATACTATCCTTCACATGAAACGAGGAAATCTGGACACAGTTTTGCAATGTCTGTGTTCCGCGCAATCTGAGAATTTGCGCAATCTCGAGATTGCGTTGCGCATTCTCAGAATCCCGAGATTGCGTTCTAATCTCGAGATTGCGCACTATACTTGCGCAATCTCGAGATTGCGCAAGTATAGTGCGCAATCTCTTTTACCCCAACGCGCATGTGCAGAAACCATCTCGAGAAGCTACTAAAAAATGGCGACTTTGTGTAGTGTTACTAGCGGCTAGCGACAGGAACGTTGCCATCTCAAAAAATGACGTAATACAAGATTTAGCTCACGTGAAACAGTGAAATTCGAACAGCACTGACATAGTTTAGCTAGTCTCTAGAACCAGGGGAAACAAAGGAGAAAGCAACAGGTAGGCTCAATATTCAATATCAGTTTGCTATGCAGTAGTTTAGTGTTAGATATGAAACTGGGAGTAGCCGGAAACATATGATATGATTGTTGCGCACTGTTTTCTAATTGAAGAGCACTGTCCTAAATTTGTGTACTAACCTTGCCAAATTGAGTTTGACGTACAGTGACCTAGAAAGCTTACCAGCTTAATGCAGTCTTATGAACTAGTCTAGTTCCCCGACTAGTATTCTACACTGAAAATAGGCTGGGCACAAGACTACTTATGAACTACACAGTAGGGTATCCAACCTGAAATACGAAAGTGTGCGCATTGATTCCAAAACAGTGGCTTTTATAAGAGCTAACCCAGGCAAGAAAGAAACCACAGAAGGATCGGGTTCGAATGTCAATTTTATTCGGAAACAGTGCACTTTTCCGGAAGTGGTAAGTCCCGCAAAATGGTACGTGACCAATATCAAGCCATGGGCCTAGTTATCTCCCAAGAAACTTACCCTCACAGACCTAATGTATAACTCACTGCCATGTTTAAAGTAGCCTCGCTGGCAGTGGTCAGTGGTCTAGGAACGAAATAATTTTACCGGTTACGGCGAACTTAAATTTTTGGTCACGTGCCATTTTTCGGAATTTACCACTTCCGGAAAAGTGCACCGATCCCAAAAGAAATGACATGCGAACCCAATCCGTCTGTGGTTTCTTTCTTACCTGGGTTGGCTCTTATGAAAACCACTGTTTTGGAGCCAATGCGCACACTTTCGTATTTCAGGTTGGACACACTATACACAGACACTGCTTGTGTTGCTTTTCATAAATCACCCCAATATCCCAGGCCCTTTTTTCGACGGTATTGAACAAGACTGCTCATGCAGGTAAAACAGTCACAATAGATGAAACACTTGCTTCATCAGCCAGTATATTGTCAAATTATGTGTGTCTACCCTTCAGGTTGTTGTAACTTCACATGGTCTCTGTAAGCAGCATGAGGATGGATGGCTCATGGAACTCAATAAAACTCATTCTCTTTTACAACATGTTGCAGTTCCATGTCCTCATTTTTTTGGGTATTGTTTTAAGATCTTTTTGACGACTTAATTAGATACTTCTTTTAACTCCCTTACACTTATTGACAAATTTAGTTTCACTTGCACATTTCCCTCACCCTTGCTGAGGCCATTACAAATTATTCTTGAATTCGATTATTGTTGTTGCTCTCTGTCACTGTACGTTGTCACTTGAAATGCCTTTTCCTTGAGAGAGACTACATCATGAGGACTTTATATGTTGCAAGCACTTCTGGTCAGTATACATCAAAGCTTTCTAGAGAGTGTGTACTATCAGCTGCATTGATAGTTACTTATCACTTCACTTGAACTTACGAAACATGTTTTGCCTAGGTACTCAAGTAGCAATATGAGACTTAATCTCTTCTGTTAATTTTAGTTTCTCCATACTGAGAAAAATACCACGGGAAAGATACCGTTACTGGACATGCATAATACAGAGTGGCAACGTTCCTGTCGCTAGCCCGCAATACACGTAGCGGTTAGCGCCAGGAACGAAACTTAGCATGAGTGGCAACGTTCCTGTCGCTAGCTCGCAATACGTGTAGCGGTTAGCGCCAGGAACGAGACACTGCGCATGCGCATAGCGATGGCAACGTTCCTGTCGCTAGCCACTAGTTGTAGTGTTGATTCATAATTTGCGTTATATCTTGTAAAATAGCAGAGTTCAGGCAATGATAGTTTGGCTTAGCTTGGTTGAAAACAAACCTGCCTTACTCAGGACGTAGTCAGGAGACCTGCATGCTAGTAAAGTTGGAATAAGCTACAACGGTGGAAACGCGGGTACCCGCTGTGTACCTGAAAATGACCAATAATACACGCAAAAGATGGCTGACAGTTTCAGCGAAGGTACGTTTCAACTGTCACTGACACAATTAGATAGTATACACTCGATTGAACCAGTAGCGTGTGGCATATAAGCTGACTGTGGCCAACTACGATCGACAGGCAAACTTCGAACGCGACCTTCTCTTCTGTTGCTCATCAATACACAGCATTACTCACTCTTCCAGATCGCAGTATGCCTCCTATGGAGGTAGACGCCGCTTATCAAGGATGTCTTCCATCCTGCGAGCTACACAGTAGATCACTCACTGTCGGGCGTACAGGCAAAGTTCGTAGATTGCGCACACGTGTTACGTAATCTCCAGATTGCGCACACGTGTTACGCAATCTCCAGATTGCGCACACGTATTACGCAATCTCCAGATTGCGCACACGTGTTACGCAATCTCCAGATTGCCTGCGCAATCTCGAGATTAGAACGCAATCTCGGGATTCTGAGAATGCGCAACGCAATCTCGAGATTGCGCAAATTCTCAGATTGCGCGGAACATCTGTATTACAGGGGTTCTACTGTAGTTTATTGAGCTACAGGACACTGGCCTCTTACCTTTGCACAGAGAGAGGAAATGAGTCTGGGAATGAGGCTAGTAGGACACTGGCCACCTCACACTGTAATTTGACTGGCAGCTGAGGAATGTAACCTTTTATACTTCTCTGTGCACACTACCCACACACACAATGCATGTTTCCTTTACCCGAGCATTCCAGACTGGAGCCATTAGTACAGGCCATTAGCAAGTACTAAGACTTGTTGGAAGTTACTAAGCAACAGCTTTGTCTTTAAAGTGGTTTGTATGATACTGGTCACCTAACTTGTGGTTACAAAAAGCCAAAAAGGACAAGATTCACTCGTACGGAACTCATGCTGTTCTCACGCAACTACTATGCTGCTTTATCCAGGACATTATTTTCATGTCTGTGGATAAACCACTGAGTATACTCCATTCAGGTGAGAATGGAGCCCTTTCAGAGGTAATGTACGGGACATATTCATTGCAATAGGCAAATGATCAACCTATGTAGCAACTACCACTGAGAGAGATGCTTGCTATACAAGGGGAGGGGAGGTATATCTGTAGTGATTGCAAGGAAGGGAATAACGCAGAATACGGAATAATAATCTAATTGACCGGAAATGAAAATGCTTTGAACTTTGCTGACCTGGCACTAACAGCACACTGCTATCTGCATCTGGGCTGTATAGGAGCTATGAACACTTTGTGGGAGTCCTTGATAGTTGGCCTACAGCTAGAAGAAGTGTGGCGAGCGGGCTGCCATATGTCCGCTGAGTGTTTATTTACTTAGCCTCGTTCCAAGGTGGACTAGGCAGCCTGCTTCTATAACTCTATGCCATAACTTGGAAGGGCCTTTGTCTACTGTTGTGACATCAGTGCTGATATGTCATGGA
The DNA here is from genome assembly GCA_949130485.1 of Agelas oroides. NCBI lineage: Eukaryota > Metazoa > Porifera > Demospongiae > Agelasida > Agelasidae > Agelas > Agelas oroides. Next base: position 3,601,569 of record OX422204.1, on the reverse strand, counting down.
AAGTCAATAATTAGACAGGGAGGATAACTGGCAGCTATACGTTTATCCGGAAAGATTGCCAACTCATATCTGGGTAGCACGAATTGGTAGCCTTGCATTTTGCTGCAGCCAACTTCTCTCAGTTTGTGCGTTTAACCTCAGGTATAAGTGTCGCTCAGACAATTTATACTAGCCTTCAGCAGTGTTGAGCTAACTTCAATAGTTGTACCTTCACATAGGCTAAGGATCACAGCGCTCCTTAGTTCTGGCTGCAAGGCAACTGTTGAGGGTCTGTCTAATGTTCATAGTTCCTCTACAACACATAACAGTGGCAGAGTTATCTCGCTGGATAGCAAATGCACGTGTTGTGTCGGCAAAGTTCAAAGCATGTTCATTTCCAGTCAATTAAAAGTTATTCCGTTATCTTGCTATTCCGTTATTCCATATTTTATGTTTTACCGACTCCTTCCGAGGACCCCTTAAGAGGCAGCAAGAACAAGTCCATAAGAATAAGGCATGACAGAAAAGCGTATTTGTCTCAGAAGGAAAGGGGCTGTGGGTAGACTATATACCAACTCCCTTATCCTCCACAGTACAGAGGCTGTATACATAGGATATACATACTTGAAGGGATGCTGTGTACTATTTATGTTGTTGACTATTGTCACAAATCACAATGTAATCACTTACGTTTTGGTGTCTCCAAATCCCCTGTCTTTGACTTCCTTAGACACAGTCCAACACATAGGATCACCAGGATGATAATGATCATTGCAAACACAGCAGCGACTGCGACCACAACATACAGCCACACCTGAAGGGGGGTGGCGGGTCCTATGTCTGTTGAACTGTCAGTGAACATGTCTGTGAGAGGTCTGCTAGTGGCTGATGAGGTGGAGGGTGGGGTGACATCCCCAGTGGTGACTGTGGGAGAAGGGGTGGGGAGGGGGCTAGTGTATAGACTAGGGTGTGATGTCACCAGTGTTTGGGTAGTGGATGTGATAAGCAGCATGGGGGTGGCTGTCACAGAAGGGGAAGGGAGTCTCATCCTAGCTGTAACTGCACAACGTGGTTCTGTTTGGAAAAATGTACTTGAATGACAGTCAGGAGGTCCAGCATTATTCAGTTCATCAACATCAAGTTCCAAAGAGACACTGGGGATGGTTTGTGATGTATTACCACTTATACTCAATTGACAGTGGTAGGAACCTAGATTACGTTCCCAATCTTGTACAGTGAGTGTAGATGTTATGTTGTTGCCTTCAGAGAAAGGAGGAGTCAAGGTAAAAGTGCTGCTATTTTGCAACTGTTCAGAGTTGCGAAACCATCTTATTCCCAAGCGTGGATCAGGTGGGTTGTGTGGTCCTGTAACTTTACACTTCAGTTGTATTTGCTCCTCTGGACTGCAGTTCAGTGTGGTAGGTGGCTGTTCTGTGTAATTATAAACACAGTTTCCTGCAAATGGAATAGAGTAATTTGTGAGACAGTCATAGGCACAACTTGAGTATAGGACCAGCACTACCACAAACCACCCTGGTATGTATCAACAGCCACCAGCATAGTCCGCTTTTTATAATCATCTGCAATGTACTGTTGTAAATGTACGACACTACAACGCCCTCCAGGCAAGATATGAATTGTTTACAATTTTTTTTTTAAATAGGTAATTCTGTAGTTTTGCTGTACCTTGAGCTAAGGCTCTTGACAGGATGAGCGTCCACCAAACTGGCACAGTTAGCCACAGCACAGATGTCATGTTTACTGTTTTGACTAGCGACTCGAGTCTCCGACTCGCGCATCCACTGTGGCCCAACCGACCTTCGGCACTTCTGGTCGGCTTGTAGTGAACACAACAGCGTGTCTGTGACTCTGCGCTGCGTCTCTAAAGTACTAACAATTTCCGAAATGTTGCCTGTCCTATACGTACGCAAAGTGGAATTGCGCAATGAAATTCATAGCTCTAAGAACGGAAGTTGCTCGTACTAATTTATTTTATTATTATGGCAAGATAAAAAATGAGTGAACACAGTAATGCAGACTCAGTGTATATCATTAATATACTGAGTTTGTTCCTTCGTGATCAGTCTCTGTGACTCTGCGCTAAGTGAATAGAAGCCACTCTGAATACTGTGTGTGTGTGTGCGTGTGTGTGTTGTGTGTGTGTGTGTGCATGTGTGTGTGCATGTGTGTGTGTGTGTGTGTGTGTGTGTGCGTGCGTGTGCGTGTGTGTGCATGTGTGTGTGTGTGTGTGTGTGTGTGTGTTGTGTGTGTGTGTGTGTGTGTGTGTGTGTGTGTGTGTGTGTGTGTGTGTGTGTGCGTGCGTGTGCGTGTGTGTGCGTGTGCGTGTGTGTGGAGGAGGACACATGTACATTGAGTAAGGCAACATACTGAATCACTGACTTCAGTTATAGCGTGAACAATTGATTGATGTCCAGATGACAAATCAGCAATATAACTAACATATTGAAAACATTTCATATGCTACAATGCAGGTATCACAAATGTTTTGACATCACGCTGAGTATCAAATTAATAAGGATGTACAAAATCAACAAGATATGCAGTGATATAGAAGACAGATATTTGCGCAACGGTGAAAATGGTAGTCAGCAGCAGAATCCTCAATAAAAGAAAGTTACTTACAAAAACATTCTCCACCTTTTCTTCATGCCTACATGTAATTGGGCAATTAAAAAACCTCCAATGAGTGTCGAGTAATCATGGACAGCCATTAAGTCATTATCTACATGTATGTAGAGTTATTTAGTCCAAACCATACTCTCACCACTGCAAACCACACAAGAAGGACCACAAAGCTTTATCTTGCTAAGATGTCAAATGACTTCATGAAAGTGTCCATTTCCTTTACATTTCCTTGCTTTCATCTGAGCACCAAGTTAAGCAACAGCAGGTACACCTACAGGTCTCTCAAGTTGGCAATAAGGTACATACTGACACCCATTACCAATGTTGTGTTAATTGGTTCTTTGCCTGAGGCCAGGGCAACCAAGTGCTAAGCTGAGTGACAATTGGCTAATGGTATTAGCACTCTACATTCAGCAGTCCAACCACAGTAGCCAGGCATGCATTATACCAAGTGTTAATGGTCATTTCTCAAGTTACCACTGCTCTAGTAAACACCTGTACTCCTATATATGCACTTCAAAGAGGAGAAACCTCAGAGAAGGCATGTACTTTGCTTTGCATGTGACTCAGAGAATTTCCTTTGCCAGTGCACTGTGTGCTATAGTCAGGGAACAGGTGGCCAAGTCCACTTGTTCTTTTACTGAAACTGACAAAGGAGTCTAGAAGTACACCTGTGTATGGTGAAGAACAATACTGCCCTGTGCTGCACTGGCAACTGGAAAGGAAGTGTTCTCAGAGTCACATGCACGAGTGACAAACAGCACTGACCTGCATGTACCACCTGTACTGTGTTGTAGCTAAACCTTACATGGCTACTGGTCTAGGTGAAAGACACACACACGGGAGCTGAAAGCCTCATACACTGGCTCTTACTAGACTCGTTCCCAGGTCTTTCCCACCTCCAGTTTTTGATCATTTGCAGTACACAAACTGGAGGTGGGAACAAGACTAGGCTCATAGAGTGTGTGTTAGAGGGGGACTGAAAGTTCACACAACTCCAGTCTAGGGAAACTGAGGGGTTTATGAATGGATGTCTGGCAGGAGGGGGTTGGTGGAAGGGAGTGCTATTGATTACTGATACACAATGGGCTTTGAATTACGCCACCAGTATACTGTCCCACCTACTGTGCAGGGTGTATTGCCACTGAATGTATGCAGTATCCTTACACACACACACTAATGCCAAAGTTGATACTGTCTCTTTCAGTGGGCATTCAACCTCCATTCACTCTATTGCCTTGCACATGCACACTAAGTGCTGCAGTGCCCATCAACAGTGGGAGCATTTGTGATAGCTATATACGTAGTTGGCACTGAAAAGGAAGGTGCATTGATAGCACATCTGATGTGGGTTTCAATAGAGCTATTTGGGAGATAATGGCACTCCAGGAAAGGCAGGATGGGGGTGCATGTACCACATTATACTACCAAATGCAGCTAGAGATGAGATAGCGTGTGGGAAAATTGCCTGGTAGAACCTTCTGATCCTCACAGCATTGATATATGAGTGTACATGTACACTGAATCTTAGTTGTGTTTAAATTTTCCATATTTTGTGGGTTATCACAGAAACTACCTTCTCATGGAGTAGGACTCGTGCAAAGTGTTGATGTGGCTATGAAATCTTGAGATGTAATCCAGGTCACGCAGTTTGTGTGAGCCTTCCCTCGCAAAACACAATTTCCATGAAATCCCACGAAATACAGAAAATTCAAATGCAACTAAAATACGCTGTGTTCAAGTCAGCTTTTGTTCTCAGGCCATTCTCATGGTGAATCAGATTGCATGTTCCTGAGGCATGCTTCCCTATGAAAATGGCTGAAAATTAGGCATCATGCTACTCTCCAACAAAAGTCCGCCTTCAAGCATGCCACCGGCTGATTTGAGATTGCATTTGTGAGACGCTCGATTGTCCAATACCTCCTCCATACCTCCTCCATAAATCATCAAAGGTTACCACAGTTAATATGAGGTACCAAAGGGGTTATACTGTACTGACACCATAGCCCAACCGTAGACTATTTAGTATGAAGACATTGAGCAGCACATCCCATAGTAAGGGGCACTGGATATTCAGACAGAAAGATTGAGTTAGTCTTTATGGTTGTACTATGGTATGCTTTGATTGAACTTTGGCAAGCACAACGGCTACAGTAGATCCAGCTAACAAAACAGTGTAAGCTTTAATGTGCACAGAAGTACACGAAAACATACCTCATAACACAACCACATATACACAAAACTGCTCAATAGCACTCTTGAAGGTAAACAAGACCATGTCTCAGCAATGTATGTGATAACCAGCATTGAAATTTGGGCAATGTACACATAGAAAAGAGGGAACCGTTGTGGTACCTACAAAGTATCACAATTCCTAACTTGTGGACTGGAGAAGATCAAAACTGGAGGAGATACCAACATGCAGGTGCATAATGGTGTTCACACACAAAAAGAAAGGGACCTAATTAACCCCCTACCCAGATGTTTGGTGATACATCAGCTGGGGGGGGGGGGGGGAACCTGGGAACAAAGCTAGTACACGATAACTGTCATAATTCCTAACATATGGACTAGAGAAGATCAAAACTGGCGGGGATACACACTGTAGGTTCATGTACATCTAACCATAGCACATATATTACATAGTTAGACAACATGGAGTTACACAGTTTACAAACTGGAGGGTTCTAGGCTGTAGGGTTCTGAGCGCAGTGAGGCAGTAAGGACACTACTAAGGGTCTGCCTGCTCGAGGGCTTTAAAAATGTGTGTAATCCATTTGACAAGGCATGCTTAGAGTGTAGTGCGTGTGAAAACTGTCTTTGTTTACTGTTACTACGTAGTATTTTATTGTCTAATGGAGGCGTCAGCAGGCTTCTACATGTGAATGCAGCCCTTGGTCTGTGCCACGAGTTGAGATGTGAATCCAATA